>OX276401.1:9164466-10372135 GCA_946251805.1 Cybosia mesomella
ATAAATACTTCCATTACATCATCAAACCAATTAAAAACATTCTTGAACTATCAGTCATTCTTGAGGTTGTGAAATATTCTTAATTCGTGACTTAAAAACTACATTGACATTTTATCTAAAACGCTGATCGCAGAAACCATTATCGAAAATATACATCGACTCAAATCCGGATATATTCTGACTGTAAAAATAAAACATGAAAGTTCTTTAAAGGGAAACGAAATGCACTTTAAACTATAGGAATATCGGAAAAACATTAGTCTTGGATGGCAGGAGAAATATGACAATGGAGCCTTTCACTGTATCTTTATACTGATGCCGTTCTAATGGTAAAGGTAATCATTTGTGCAACAGGTAATTTTCGAAGCTTTGAAGTATCTCGTATTTGTATTCGTTTTGTTTATGAATAACTCGGGCATCATCGGCAACAACATCGGCATTGTTTGATATTACTGATGTAATCTGTAATTATCATAATTGTTGTGATACTAAAGTGCGTGATTAAATTGTCTTAAATGTTATTTATTAGTTATCAATTTTCAGATAGTCACAATATGAATGCTTATAGTTTTGTAGCGCCTGCGATTGCAACGATTTGTTATGTGTAGCATGATGGACAGGCGTGAATATAATGTGTATAAAGCAACTTCTAGGTTTCCTACCAGAATGGCTTGACTGATTACATGGATTTGATAAATATTTTAAATAATTTATATTATGTTGATGAAGAATAAATGTAATATGGTAATATTTATGTAGGTGGTGTAGGGTGTATGGGGCTCCACCGGTGTTCTAGCGCAGGCTTTCCCGTCGGTGTTGGGAGGTCAAAAGGCAGTCACCCCCATGAAAGCGCTATCGTATCGTAAAGTAAGGTGGAACTGGTAAAAGCGGAACTAGGTCCAACGTCTTTTTTCTTTACGTGTGGAATCCCCCACGGGCTTACCCCATCGGTGCCAACGATGGGGTAGGCGTGTCGGAATTGAACCGACTAAAACCACACGGTGTCCTCCCCAAGTGTCCAATGCCGGGCACCCCGGGGAAGCCCTCGAAAGGATAACCCCAGGGTTGCCGGCGGACTTTAGCCGGCACTGCGGCCTTGCCTGGTGGGGTCGGGTTTTATCCCATGTCGGTGAGTTGGCAGACTTGTGTAGGACACACCTGACATGCCTCCGCCACGGCCTGCTTCTGTAAGGACGGCGAATCGGGCAACTGCCGTCCTCAGGCCCCGATCATGGAGGTCGGTAGTCCCGGGCGTAGATGAGTCTGCGGCGTCCTCGCCGCAAGTCTAACGTCTAATGAAAAGATCCTCTCTCCAAGGATATAATAAATTTCAGAAGTTCACACTTCACTCAAGCAAAAATTATGAATATTATAAATTGACGTTGACATAAATGTGAGGACCATCAATCAGGTCGTCAACTGCTTTTGGTGCATTGTTATGTAAGGGCGGCCAGCGGTCGTAAGTTGGGTAACACCGAGAGAAAACATAAGTTGTTATGAAATTAAATACCGCTTTTATTATAAACCATTGTGAGTGAGTTGAAGGCATTTACTTCATTACTAAACGAGATATAATAACTGCTCAACACTATCTAGTTAGTATTCTTGCACGAGTATCGTAAATAAATATCAGCAGGAGGGTAATCATATTATTCCTAGATAAAAATGTTGTAGTTACAGTTGACCCAATCTTAGTCGATCTAGTGCCTGCGTAGATTAGTGTAATCTATTCAGAATACCAGAATAATGTGCAGCGCATGGCTATCACTTGAAAATATTTTGTGTTAGGATTTTTACGAAGTTTCTGTGCATTTAGAATTAGTGATTAGGCTCTTATAGTAAAAATAAGATTGTTTCCACTATATACCTACTATAATAAACACCACAAAGATGGTAAATCAAAAAACATTCTGTGAAATAAAAGAATAAAATTTGAGTCAGAGGAACTTTGACTCGAGAGAGGTATAGATATAAGAGACACAGAAAGAAAAATTGGAAGCGAAATGAATCATACTTATAAGAAAAATTGAAAAGAAAATTTGCAAGGATATGAATGATGCTAAGCAGAATGATTTATCGTTGACCGGTTTTAATGCTGTCTGAATACAAACTGCCGATACCAGGTGCCCATGTATACCAGCTTTTAAGGTAAATTTACATTCGTGACTCTGTAACTACGATAAATACTCACTGTTCTTGTGAAATTTAGAGTTAGGATATTAATAAGTTATTTGGTATACATAATAATTATCCAACTTCTCTTTTAAAATAATAACCAACCACTGAACTACGTTGCGTAACTAAATAATTCAGGTATAAATGTAACCGCATCGCTGAAATTTTACCTGTAGATACCGTAGAATCAGTTGCTGCTAGATTTTTGGTAATAGGTTTTATAATATTATCGCAATAATTTTAAACTGATTATTCTAGTATACCTCCTATTTTAACAATCATATTTGTTTAAAATAATACACTCAAATAAACTACTAAAACTATTAGAAAGTAAAATGTAATCCCATTAAAATATACACTTTTATTTACAGGCATTAAATTTTCGAATACCTTAAGTACTCGGGTGGAAACTTTAAGTCTGTCCAGACGATTATTTCATTATTTTTGAAGATATTGCAAAATTTAAACTAATATGAAATCTGTATTGTTTAGTTTATCGTTTTTTTTTTGCTTTTATTTATGTGGATTAAGCGATGCAGATTTCATATCAGTTAAAAGTTTAACAATAACTTTTATAATTTACGAAATAAATATCACTTAACGTTTCAGTATATCCAATAAAGTCGCTTCTATTATTATTATTTTAATAATAATATATTATGTATTTCACTAGAACACATAATCATGGATACCTTATGCATTAGCATAACGACCAACCTATCGCGCAATTACCGCATTCGGCTTCACTTACTAGTTAGTGAGCCGGTGCAACTTTCAGTTGCATGTTGTGTTCAAGCGTGTAATTTTTTTAATTATCGTAATGCAACACCATGTGCGAAAACAAAATTAGCGACTTTGTATAGTTGAAGTTGTTTAAATGTTTTTCTTTTATGGTATATTACCTACTATGGTTCTTTTTTTTTGGAATCCATTGTAAGAACTATAGTAAACTAGCCCGAAAGAAAGCAGACATGGAATTGAAATGAAATTTTATTTCTTACTTGTTACTTTGAAAATATCTTTACACATACGAACGTGCTTTTTCCTCTGGCGTAGGCAGAGACAGGAGTCCATCATCTGCTTCTGTACTTACACTTCACGAGCTTCCTCTAGTGTCATTAAATCTAACATGTATGTCCGCCTGTTTCGAGTGCTGTCCTTATCTACTTTTCCTTATTCTCCTATTGTCTCACATTATCCCTTCTTAGTTTCGGTAGTAACGATGCGTGAATCTGTCTATATTCTAGTTTTGCATGCGGTCATAGGTCACGGTCCTACGATCACAAGGGTCGTATGCTTCTTTATGAAATGGTTAATTCAGTTAATATATGTGGCGACCCGTGCAATCCTATCAATTGTCAATATATTGATACTTTTAATGTGGAAACGCGATCCGTCCCTATATTAACACCGGATCACGATATTGGATCACGATATTTATTAACTAAACTATAGTAAATTGACGTAGAATGATAGCACAACTCATATAACATCAAGTACAAAAACGTGATTAAGACAACATTTGACGTAAGTATTTTGATTTAAGTAGTATTACTTTTTCCCTGCTCTGTATAAAAATGTATTGCTACGAATGTGTGGGTGTACCATCAAGGTCTGTATGATATTGAAAGGATTTTAGGCATAAGCATAACGTAAATAACGTTTTTAACTGCACCATACAATATGATTGTGTACTGTATTGCAAAATTGCATTTCTTGCAATAGAAATTCTACCGTCTATCAACTACACTAGAGACTATCTATATACATTATTCATTCCTATATTTTAATAAACAACCAAAGTAAAAGCGTGAGAACGTTAATTAACTATGGAAAAATGATAGATTCGGAAATGATTACCTACCTTCGTTAGATATATTCTCTCGTGGTGATTTAATTAACATATTTCACTATATGTAGTTGAATAAATATATTACCGGATTGATTCTGGTTTGTAATAGTTTTTAGGGCACTATTTACATGTGGATTGAATTTTTTATTTCAATAATTTTTAACAGATTTTATCTGTACCCACTATCGTTGTACATGTTTACTACATTTGGATTAAATTGGATTCCGATATTATGGTAATTAGGTTCAACAGTATTTTATTTTTTAATAATTAACTGGAACATCTTTATGTTTCGATTTTCGTTAACTATCATCAATATTCCTTCAATCGCAAATTGAACGCAGCGGTTATCATAATTTCATACAAAAATGTATTCACTTCTGTAATCGATTCTCTGCGGCATTAAGTAAATACATTATTGTATATCCTACTATATCCTACTAATATTATAAACGTGAAAGTTTGTGAGGATGTTTGGATGTATGAATGGTTGTTACTCTTTCATGCAAAAACGGCTGAACAGATCTGACTGAACAGGTACAGGAACAGGTACAACTTGGTACAGGGATAGATAATAGTCCGGAATACCATATAGGCTCATTTTTATCCCGGGGATAGGTTCCCATGGGTTGCGGGAACGGAATCAGAACACCACGCGGGTGGAGCCAGGCGACAGCTAGTACTTTTATAAATAAATGATTCCCTCTACACATTCATATTTCATTGTTTCAACTGCAATAAAACTTTAATAAGTAGTTGTGTGCACATGCCCGTAAAGATCCTTTACGAAAAAAGTAAAAACAAACCATTGCAAAGCATGCGGGCATTAGTTAGTAGTCATGAGATGATGGTATCCTTGTAACATGAAACTCGAACTGCTCATTGAATGAATCCACTCGCTATAATCGAAGCGGACATCAAGTACTCAAGATATAAATAAAACTACTCCATAAAATCATGAGTAGTCCATTTAGCTATTAGCTTCAATGTCTAGTTCGATATGGAATTTAAAAATCTAACTAAGATATCTATATTTATACGAAGCATTGAAAATGGAAGGCATGTGCTACTATACATAAATACGTTCTTCATTTGTAGAATTCATATGAAACGTTTGGGAAATAATTTACAAAAATTATTCGCTCATAAGCTTAATTTTTTCATCATGTCTTTTGTCGTCTGTGAATGATCTTCTATTATTTACTGGCATTAATGCAATTATCGTATATGCATGTACATACGGTTAAAGCGCTTATGCGGCCCTGACGCTACGCCCAGTGCAACCTGGTCGAAATGTCGCGCAGTTTAAAATTATAATATAGCCACCAGTCCAAACGGTAGTCTATTCCAGATTATAACCATACCTCAATTAAATTCCAGAGATAATGAACGCCCCTCTTTCTCCACAATACATTTATTTCTATATTTTATTTTTTATATTTTTATATTTTATTTATTCATTAAGGGGTACGCAAAGGAACAGAGTTATCATGTACGTGGACCACATCCATTTCGAAGGTACCACATGTTAAAAAGCAGCAATACCTTTTCCAAAAAAAGATAGGGAACTTCTCTAACCCAGCACCTTAGTACAAATATTCGCTCCATAAAATGAACTATGCACTTTAAATTTTTATTTGCGAATGAGTAATCTATTTCAACTCGACTTCATTGATTGCAGTCTAACAATAAATATTGCCAACTAGTAAGCTAATGAATGCCTTCTGTCAATTGAAATAAAGTTAAAATTTAAGTTACTGGTGAACGTTGAAATTTTGAGAGTTGCATAGATTTGACAGTGGACATTTCGGTGACATTTACTGTTGGATAGAGCAAAATATTCGGCCGAATATAGATTTTAGATTAGCAGTTCCATTTTAATATTCAATCATTTTAATTAGTGAAAGTGTGATTCAGGGTAAAAATTAACGCGTCTCGGACATATTTTTTTTAAAGAATATTAGTAACCGAAATTACTAATATTCCCCCTAACCCCTCCAGCTAAGCTAAATTGCTTGTGTTAGGAGTGGGTTCACGTCGCTAGTGTAATGTCCAGGATTCGAACCCGGGACTAAATCGGTAGAGTTACGATAGTGAACGCGATTTCTATATACTTGCGATCCCAGGTCCGATTCTCGACAACAGCAAAGCGTTAGTGGCATATTCGTCGTAAGTAGACCTTAGCAGCAGCTAGCAAAAGTACCCAGTTGATAGCAATAGTAAGAGTGAAAGGAAATCAAGTCTTCGTAGGTAATTAAATAATAACATCTCACTTTGATTGAAGTAGCATCATAACTTCATAACATAACTTCACGCCTGTATCCCCGAAGGGGTAGGCAGAGGTGTATACCCACGATTCGCCAGTTATGTTGAGGTCCCAATGTAATAGGGGGCGAGCCTATTGCCATCTACCGGGCACATTATTAAGCGAGCGATAATTAACATTTATTAATGCACACATAACTACGAAAAGTCAGAGGTGTGTGCCCGGGGTGACTGGGGATCGAACTCGAGACCTCGTCTCAGCAGTCCGTTACGTACGCCACCGGGCTATCGCCGGCTATCAACGGCTGATTGAAGTAGGTATCCAGTAATCTAGTTTTGCAATCTGTCAATAATCAGCCTGTTGCCATTCACTGCTTATCGTTTGTATTTTTACCAGTTTGTGCATATAATCTGATTCCGTATCCACACACACACATACAGCCTAGATGTGGTAGATAGATAGGGCAGTTCACTTCAGATCCTACTACCTACTGCTAACTTCTTCAAGTGATTCAGTTGACCAAGTTGAGGGGTGTACTAATTTGATGTTTACTCCTCACCGTCAGTCCTTAGGTTAGTTGACCAACTAACTGCCAATTTTTAGCTTGCTTTTTGTGAGTTCAATTGGTAAAGGAGAAAACCAATCCCCATACAAACTGGGGCCTGATAATATAGTATGATATAATGCTGTAAATTACACAAGGTTTTTAATGCCTATTCTTGTGACTGTCAGCAATGGCCAAGTAAGTTAAATCATGCATCGTATGTGTTATTTTCAGGGTATTTTATAACAAAGCATTAGAGTGATGGTAAATAATTACGACAGTAGGTATTCTATGCATACACACACGCTCCTTCCTAGATGCCATCAGATAGGTGTTTCTCATGAATTCATTAACGCGCGAATCATCCTACCTTTTTTCTTTTTTTTTTGTGCGGAAATCCCTTCGGATACCCCCCCGCCGGCCAGCGACATAACCGCCCGGTTATGTCGGGCTTGAACCGACTAAAACCGCACGCCGTCTCGGGTCTACAGACGCCGGGGTGTAAGGTTACCCATAAAGCATATCCCTCGCACTCCGACTGACCCTGGGCCATTCGCAGTGTCCCCTCTGATAACAACAGAGGGGTACCTGGAGCGAACACGCCCCCCCGCGGGCCTTGCAGGCCCGCCATACTCCGACCACCTCGTGCAATGGGGTCAGCTGACCCTAAAAAGGGCCGGTTGGTCAGACCCTTGGCCGTTGACGTTGACGCCAGCTACTCCAGAGGAGTAATCAATGATGCGTCATCGCCCACGTTGCCCAGGGTGCACCAAACTTGGAGGTGATCCAACCAGTCGCACCCCCGAATCATCCTACCTATATCCCTTATTTCTCTGTGTTGAACCGTGATTCTCCAATCTCTAGTGAATCATCATAATTCTCATCATCTCTATTAAATAAACCGTGCCATAGTAAATTCAGAGAACCGAAAAATTGGTACAAATTGTAATCACATGAAAAAAAAAATCTTCTATTTTAATAGATTAAGTGATGCAGAGTTTACAGTTTTACAATATCTTTAAAAATGATGAAATAATCGACTGGACACACTTAAGGCCTCTATTCTTATCATTTTTTTTGTTTTTTTTTTAAATAATATGCACCCTTTATAAGTTACTAGCAGCTGTAGCCCGCGTCTTTACCCGCGTGGAATTATGATCCCGTTCCCATTGCCCATTGGACCCAATTCCACCACCAAAATCGATCCACAATTCCTACATTCATCATTTTGTTATGTAGTTTTTTACATATTTTATTTTTTAATTAGTAGTTTAGTTGAAAGCTCCCAGATGGCTTATTTTTTTCCGATAGTGGAGGTGTTCGAAAAAAATAAGCCGTCACAAATATTATTAAATTTTAGCTAATGTATATGAAAACTTGACAAATTATATACTAAAACCTTCCTCGAGAACCACTCTATCCCATGGTGAAAACAACATGAGAATCAGTGTAGTACTTTTTTAGTGTATCGCGAACCAACAAATAGACGGACAGATGCGGTGGAGGACTTTATTTTATAATTTGTAGTGAAATTTAGCCAAACATTTTTTGATAAACTGCAATAGCAGATAGAATCGCAACTATTTTTAAAACACTGCTACATAAATTAATATCGTTATACGTTATAAACAATTCCAAAATTAGATTATTTAGTATTTCATTATGTCATTATTTATTATTTTTTCATATTTACGTTGATCATAAGATCATCGTAAATATATAGAAATGCTGAAATTTATTAATTACTTCATATTAAGTATGTGATTCCAATAATATGGTAGGAGAAAAATCCAACGTACATGAAAATAAATCATTCAACGTTACATTTTGTGTAATAAAGCTTTTTAAGACCGCTATAGGGTTGATATTGGGCAAATAATGTAATCACTGTTCTCCATAACTAGTTGTAATCTGAAGCGGGTACGATTGTTACTAGTTTAACAATATGCAAAAGTGGATTTTATAAAATGGAAAGTCGTATAGCTAGTTTGCATTACATTGGTTCCACTTTGGCTCTAGCAGAGTGGTGAGGTCACCTAATTAAATGACTTCGATCATCTTATGGAGTAGTAATCTTCAGAACAATGCACTGAGTCAAAGTTATTTATAGACAAAAAGTTACCCTTTCTATGATATTTATAGATACAAAATATGAGTTACATTGGGTCTATAAATAATTAGGTATACGTGAAGGCCGGGGTGCTTGGTTGGGGACCTCCACGCGGTGCACCCTGGGCAACGGAGATGACAGCGCCTCTCTCCTAGGGTGGGAGAGACGCTGCCGCCTACGGCCAACTCCGACCGAGGCGAGGACGGCCCTGTTGAGGGCTGTTCGGAAGCTTTCCACGTGTCCCTCTGAATAGCAGAGGGCACAGTGGAGAGCAAGTAAGGGGGCCATCTCGAAACCGGAGATGGCCCAGGGTCAGTCGGGGTGCGAGGGATATGCTCTATGGGTAACCTTACACCCCGGCGTCTTAAGACCCGAGACGGCGTGAGGTTTTAGTCGGTTCAAGCCCGACATAACCGCCCCCGCTGGCACGCGGGGGGGGGTATCCGAAGGGATTTCCGCACGAAAAAAAAAAAAAAAAAAGGTATACGTGAAGGCCGGGGTGCTTGGTTGGGGACCTCCACGCGGTGCACCCTGGGCAACGGAGACGACAGCGCCTCTCTCCTAGGGTGGGAGAGACGCTGCCGCCTACGGCCAACTCCGACCGAGGCGAGGACGGCCCTGTTGAGGGCTGTTCGGAAGCTTTCCACGTGTCCCTCTGAATAGCAGAGGGCACAGTGGAGAGCAAGTAAGGGGGCCATCTCGAAACCGGAGATGGCCCAGGGTCAGTCGGGGTGCGAGGGATATGCTCTATGGGTAACCTTACACCCCGGCGTCTTAAGACCCGAGACGGCGTGCGGTTTTAGTCGGTGCAAGCCCCGCTCTCCAGCGGGGGCGGTATCCGAAGGGAATTCTGCACGAAAAAAAAAAAAAAAAAAAAAAAGGTATACGTGGCGGCCCAAACGATTGTTTTTCCGGGTATGAGCGATTTTTGATAAGGAAAAAGGACTATACCTACACAAGGGTATTAAAGTCGACTTAATAATACAAGAACAGTCCTTTAAGTGAAAGAGATTCTCGTATAAGTTCAGTCCACACTCATTACAGTCAGATTACTCCTAACACAGTAGCTTTATATGTAATCCTTTTTAACACTAATCTTGAGAAAGGTCAGATATACAAATAAACGTTCGTAGTAAGTCGTTGACTTCACTTTATTTTCATTTTGTTTAATTTTATCTTAATTTTTGTACTTGTGTGTATGTTGAAAATAATCATTTTACACTAGTTTCTGTAGGTAGTGTGTGTGTTTCCGAAAAAATTATAGGCTATTCAAATACAATCAGTTTAACTTGGCAATAATTAAGGTTAGACCACATTTACTTCTTACATTACATTCAAAATTATGCACGTTCATAGTAATAAGGTAAAATCTACATCAAAGACGACGTCAAAGAGGCATTACACTTCTGTTAATTGTAACATCATTATTTTACCAAAATAGAATATTTATTTACAAAGCATACTTAGCAAAAAAACAAGTACAACGAAATGAAAAGGAAAAAAACTGTGATTGAAATGTTTAACCAAACCAAACCAACTTTATAATTTAAAATTTCCGACTCGTTGTATTGAGCTCTTAGAACTAGGTATATTTACTTTTGAAATTTAAAAAATAAGGTCATTGAGATTACGATTTATGAGACTAATACTATCGCGGGTACGACATAAGACGTAGACTAATTTATTAACGTTTATAGAACGGTTACAGCAAGTTTGCATTCTTGGTTTATTCAATTCTACATATTGACGCTTCAAGTCACGCAAACTTTGATGTGTACGCAAACACTTCTTGTATAATTATGAGGTTAACTGCAAATGTTTTTGAGAATTCGACATTCTTGAAAACATTTACTCGTAGAATTGACATAACTAATTTTAGGTACTTTGTTTTGTTTAATAGCTGAACAATGTGGCGATTGAAGGCCAACATTGTAGCTTTGTCGGTCAACCGCTTTGTTGGCCGCGAGGAGTCCGCATTCGGGCGATTGCCACCTTGGCGGAAGGGTCGGTCTCTCTGCCGCTGGACAACGGCAGATCCTTGGGGCGGGGTACTGCCCTCTGGCCTTTGCGCGGGGGCCGTGCTCCTCTTCACGCCGCCGGCGGTCAACCCCAGCCAGGTGAGACTGTATTCACAGAGGCCCGACTGGCCCGCAGAGGGCCGCCTGTCGCTGGGCCCGACCAGCGACAGGCGGCGGCTTACGAGATGGCCCCGAGCTTTGTCGGTGTCTGTAATGGTGACTTTTATTCCCAAGACTTTACCTTTAGTTTGACATCAGGCGAGGTGAAACCTTTTTTTTATAAAAGAATATTAGCAACCGAAATTACTAATATTCCCCCTAACCCCTCCAGCTAAGCTAAAATTGCTTGTGTTAGGAGTGGGCTCACGTCGGTAGTGTAATGGCCAGAATTCGAACCCGTGACCTCTCGATCGTTAACCACTAAGCTACCGACGCTATTGACGTGACCAGTATATAAAAATTTAAAAAATCTTAATATCATCTTTATCTTGAAGTGAAAAGTGAAATTCCCTCAATTTCTACTCACTTCATTGGTAGTTTACCTGGTGATCCCACAGTTGGGTCTATGTGACCCATGCCATTTGAAAATAAGCTTATCTCTCAAAAATTTTGAACAAAGTTGCCATACTTCTCGTTAGATGAAACTAACGGTCTCCCCTCCCAGTAGAACGTGACAACGAGCCCATGGTTCAAATACTTTGCCGGCCACATTTTTCAACATCTGAATTACAGCAAGATTTTGGACTTAACTCGACTACGGTAACTATACATTTTTTAACTAGGGCATAACATTTTAACTAAAAGTACTAGTATTTTTCATAAAAATTACATTAAAAAGATAGTTCTGTATCAGGTTGCTTTAATTTACTTAAAATCTTTTAAACACTAGTTTTTTTTTCGTTTTATTCAATTATTGTAATATTGTACTACTATTTATACTGTTCATTGCTGGCACTTGGTGGAATTTACTACACATATTGCAATAAATACTCACTTGTACTTTTCCACCATATATTTTTAATAGATTACACCTGACCGCGGTTTCGCCTAACGGCATTCTCAATGTTTTTTATTGTAGTAGCTTTGAGAAGTATTATAGTGCTTTTTACTTATATTCACTGCAAAATAGAAAAGTAATTCAGCCTGTTTAACAAGCCCATTTGCATGAATATTGTGGTTTCACAATGTAGTATTTCTTCCATTTCAATCCTGAGAGAAATGACTTGAAGAAATAATAAGAATTGATAATGGTAAACGATAAACTAGCTCTAGAGTAAGTGTAATGTACGATTGGGAAATTTATTGTAAGATTGAAAAAATGAAAAAATAAAGTTGAACAGAAGTTCAAGTTAGATTATATCAAATAGACATCTTCAAAAAAAAGGACATGTTTGTTTTCAAAACCCTGTCATTTTTTGGATACCAGAAGCATCAGACGGAGCTTTTGGTTTAAAAAAAATGTAGTTACTGATTTTTAGCATTCTCCCTAACCAGCTTAGCTGAGTTGTTTAAGATAATTTTTAGGAGTGGTTTCACGTCAGTTTCGAAACCGGAAACCCGTCTGTCTATCGTAAAACCGACTCTTTAACCACTAAGCTACCAAACGAAAGTTTTCATGACCGTAGAGCAACATGACAATAGACAGTATATTACCAAACTGTCACAACATTAGGATAAATAATGAAACTACAACAGGATCAGCATCGCTGTATTATTATTAAATCAGACAAAGTGACCTTCTAAAACATGCATCACTTTTTGGTTTTAGTTTCATTTAATAGGTCATCGTTGTATTTTTTTGTATGTTGAATACTGGTTTCATCAGACCTTGAATACCATGTCACATCAGAGAGTTTGCCAAGATAAAACAAATGCGCCCAAATTTGATAGGTTTATTTTGTTTGGCTTAGGAGTTCCTATGGTCACCTTCCAACTTCATCATCAGACCAGCTTCATGGTACCATATGAATGCATTGTCAAGCAAATTAAACGTGCATGCGAAATTTCATCTCAATCAATTGAGAATAACTACCTCAAAATCCAGTTGCAAGATTTGACCTGAACTAACATACATACAGAACAAGTTAAATAAAAGCTTGTAATACATAGTCTTTATATCAAAACCATATAAGGTTCATATTCAAATTAATTTTCTATTGATCACCAAAACTGGTTAACGAAATTTATGACCACCTTTATTGACACCGCGATTAATTGTTTGTTGCTATGGCATTTAGTAGTTATTTATTTTATTATTTACATTCCGAAGACTATTAATAGAATCTATTCAACATAAGAAACCGGTTTTTCCAATATCTCTTCAGATTCTATTGATGCTAGTAGAATAATATTATGTAATCTGTGATGCTAGTAAAAAATAAAATTCGGAATTCAATAAAGAAATTGATGTGTCTTAAATAGTTTTCGTCCAAATATTTTTTTAAACTTTCATCTTAATTTCACGTGTTTACTATGAATCGCTTTCAAATGTTAAAAAATAATTGATGAAAGAGCGAAGTGGGTGACTAAAAGTCAGGAAGAGGACTCCGGGTCGGAGCCTTCAGACTCGGAAGGTGAATAGCTCATATGTGTCCGAAATTCAACTATCCGATGATGATGATGACTAAAATATCTCGAATAGGATAAACTCGAATAAGTCTTTCTTATTTATTGTTGAATGTTTTGTTTTCAAATAAAATAACTGCAAAAAATCTGTGTCAAATATCTATTATAACATAACTGATACCTATTTGATGAAAGATTTCAAACAAGTTTCATCGAACCGGTTATATTGAAATTTTGCATAATGGTTTTGGTGAAACTGATGATAAAACAATAATATGGCGCCATGGAGTAGCCGGTCTAATGAGGGAGCGTAGACGTTGTAAGAAGTTTAGAAGACACCTAAGTATAGGTACACCTTTTGATCAAGGTTACTCAATTGAAAACTAAAATCATTATGGGACTTGAACAGAATATCCGCGACAGTATTTCCTTTCTAGGGAGATTACTATGTAACCTAAGCTTTTTAATTTTACACAAGCAAGTATTAACAATAAAATTAAATTTTAAGGATATTTCGGTACGTTTAACATACAAACATTGTGTGGTATAAGATAAATCGATTTGTATAATAGATTAGTTCATTAAAACATCGCATTTATAAGCCTAGTCCAGTAGTTCGTGTATCAGTCTAAGCAAAATATTTGTTTAATTAATAAGCAACACGTTTATTTGAATACATATTCAATATTGGTTACCAAAATCTTTTTCAAGTATAGAGATGTCACATATCAATGCAAATATTGATATTAATTCACGAGATTATAAGCTGAGACCACTAACACTTATTATCACATTGCAAATATGCACTAACGTATAACATAGATATGACAAAAACAGCATGTTCTGTATAATCTCATATCAAATGAGCAAGGAATCTCATATCGAATATAGGTAAGAAAAATACGGGATGCTTTCGCACAAATAAAAGCTTATACGACTACAATTACAGTATGTTACTTCTATTTAATATTAATAATAGCATCTATTTTCTATTTAATGAAATTAAATCAATTAAATGAGATGAGGAACAAATTAATATAAACTTACTTATACGTTCGGTCATGTTTAAGTATGTAAAAATTTTATTGTAGCTAGATGGAATGTTTTTTTTAAATATTCGGTCCGTCAATTAACTGCGCCCTGGGAAGTAGTATGAAGCTAAGGTGAGTTCAGAAGATACGGACCACCATTTCATATGCTGTCGGTACTAAATATGGTCGTCCTTATCTTGACGGCCTCGACAGTTACTTTTTCACGCCCCGCTTAAAGAACCCGGGATTGTAAAAAGAAGGAAACACGTGTGTGTGAGTTTAGCATTGTAGTTCTTTATCGGGTGACAGAGAAAGGAAGTACCGAACCACCATCAGTCTATCAACAGAAACTAAACAGATTTTCACGATTCAATTTTTATTACAGGCTGTAGGAATTTCTGTTTTTGTAAACTGAATATTTTCAACTAGGTATCTGTTTTTCTTCCAATCGATGCCAGAGCATCCGTTCGAACTTTATCGTTTGCAAAAATCAATACGGGTTGTCCAAATTAAAAGCTTTAAATAGAGTTTAGTAGTAACTCTGGTACATCCGTTTGTTTTGTCAAGAATATCTGCTAATCGTCTGTGAAAGTTTTAGTTGAAAATATAAAAGTAGCTAATGATGGCTACAAACGATGTTTATTTAGTTTATATTGAATTTAATGTTTATAGGATGTTTACCCAACTTTTAGTTGTTTGGGAAGTAAAATCGTATTTAGTCGGAAAAGTTCTAATAGGTTTTTCTGACAGGAAATTCTTAGTAACAGTACAGAGTAAAGATAGTGTAATTTCTTGGCGGTCCGTTACCCTAAAATGTACTCAGTGAAATCAAGGAGTCGGTGTTACGATCGAGAGGTCCCGGGTTCAAATCCTGGCTAGTTACTGACATGAACCCACTCCTAACACAAACGTTACTATGGTGGGCATTATTATGGGAAGGGTTCTTCGGGACTAGGAGAAAATACCTTAAAAATCATCCCATTAAAAGCGTGGGGTTTTACTACCTGTGAATTAATTGAATCTATTATAAGTAATCTACTAAACATAAAACGTTCGTTATTTCATGATTGTGGTAATAAAATTTAACGTCATCATGGTATTTTAAAAATATGTTAATGTACCTAGATAGCTACCTGATGACATAATTATTAACCAAACACTGATAATATAATCATAAGCAGGATATTAATTATACATTCATTCAATAGAGGAATACTAAACTGTTTATATTATTATTTCAATATTATCGTTACAGAAGAATTTGGTGCCACATTATCAACTTGCATATTATATTATAAGCGTGTTAATTTCAATAAAATCCCGAAGTATTATTTCCATCAGTAGAAAAATATTGGCAATATACAATGAGATATTGTTTTTGGGCTGATGCCAAATTTACAATAGTCTAAAGAGCTTGAAATCTATTTTATTTGGCAACACCTCGTATTTAACTTAATGTTTATTTGTCATTGAGGCAATATGCTTTGAGGGAAATTATAAAGCACATATTTTTATATAACATTTTCCATGGAAACAGTCAAACCTTATTCTATTTGACACGTTTGTCGCTAACCAAACTATCGTATGCATTTACGTGGGTTTAGTTTTACGCCAGTTCTTTCTTCTACGTTAAACAATTGAAATCCACCGATTTCTCACGTTACGACTGTGATTACCACTCGATATCAAATAGAATAATGATTGAGCAGCGACGCTAGCGACCTGTTTAGACTATAATCATTGAACTGTCATTCCAAATGACAACACCAATGCGTAAAACAAGCAGTTACTATCACATTATAATTTTGGTTTATATATATTATATTTATACCGCTGATACCTAAATAATCATATACATTCATATACTTAGAAGCTATCTTGATTAATAAAACTTCTACGACTAAGCGGCCTAATCTCAAGTGTTGTCGAGATCGCATTTAGATCGAATAAGCCCAGTATTACCGAATACAAGGCACGGTGCTGCTACCTCTTATATTTTACCAAATTCATTTCAACGAACCTGCATAAACCTTACTTTGTTCCAAATCGAATTTCTGGAATAGCCTTCTAAGAGGAAGGTATAAATAGTATTGGATCTGTTCTTGAATGTAAGAATTCACAATGCAGACTAAAATACCAGTTTAATGAAAGATAGTGGAACGGATATCTTCTTGAATAAAGTAATTTTAACTAACTAATTAATATTCCTCATATATAACGAATACATCCGACAGAGAACCAAGGTTATCGACATAGCTCAAAGAATTATCAAGCTGAAGTGGCAGTGGGCCGGCCATATCTCGCTAAGACCCGACAACCGCTGAGGTAAACGTGTTCTTGCGTGCAGACCGCGACTCGGCAAACATAGTGTAGGACGCCCTCCGGCCAGGGTGGTATGACGATCTGCGAAAGACAGCGGGCAGATACTGAAAGCGGCAAGCTGAAAACAGAGCGCTATGGCGCTCATTAGGGGAGACCTATGTCCAGCAGTGGACTAGAATAGGTTGATGATGAACTATTCTTTCCACAAAATCTTAGAAAAATACGTTTCAATAACAAAATTAAAGAAAAAGGTAAAATCATTTACCTACAA
Organism: Cybosia mesomella; assembly: GCA_946251805.1. Classification (NCBI taxonomy): domain Eukaryota; kingdom Metazoa; phylum Arthropoda; class Insecta; order Lepidoptera; family Erebidae; genus Cybosia; species Cybosia mesomella. The sequence goes on from OX276401.1 coordinate 9,181,621, forward strand.
TTGAATTAAAACAACGGAATAGTTCAATCCATTTACCGGTGACTCAGTGAACTAGTCTTAAATTTTTTTAAAGAAAAAACATCGAAGATAAAAACACAAAACAAAAAGATTTAGCGTTCCAAAATCATGATAATACGACCTAAGAGGAACGTGACAAGTTTGACAAAATAATTTGCAGGCCTCATTAACATGACTCTACTTATTTATAAATAAAAAACCTGGACCCAAGTTGATTGATGACTCATTGAATAAAACTAAAAAATCACTTCAAGTTGTGTTTCTTCAAAAACCAAGCTAGAGCAAAACATTAAAATACTGCTGACCAAAAATTTAATAGCGTTTTATGATTGAAATTTATATTGACACGAGCGGTTGCCCACGGTGTCGCCCGCGTGTCACCATACATCATTTTGTTATATGTCAAAGGGGTTTAGGCAGCGTTTTCGTTGCAAGCAAGGCTTATTTTTTTCCGACACCTATAACAAATATCATTATATTTTAACCAATGCATACCTACAAAATTGCGGCGCGGAAACTTGGGTTACGACTAAAGCCATCCTGTATAAGTTGTAAGTTACAAGTAGTGCAAAGGGCAATGGAAAGAAAAATGGTTGGTGTGACACTGAAAGACAGAAAAACCAATACGTGGCTTCGTAAACACAGCAAAGTATCAGATGCTGTGGAAAGGGTGGCAAAGTTGAAGTGGGAGTGGGCTGGTCATGTTGCCAGAAAGCAAAACTCTTGGTGTAAAAGAGTGTTAGAATGGAGACCATGGGACCAGAAAAGACCTCGAGGGCGACCAAAGATGAGATGGAACGATGACATCAAAAAAAGTGGCGGGCAGCAACTGGAACCTAATTGCCCAAGACAGAGGAAAATGGAGAGGATTAAAGACCAAATATTTGGTCGATTAAGGCTAAAGAAGAAGAAGAAGATACAAAAACTTGCCAAGTTATATACTAAAACCTTTCTCAAGAACCAATCTATCCATTGGTGAAATCAGCATGAAAATCGGTGCAGTAGTTTCTGAGTTTATCGCGAACAGACAGACAGACGTGGCGAAGGACTTTGTTTTATAATATGTAGTGATACCTAGTTATAAAACTATTCTCACTGGAACAGGGAATCTCATGACTCAAAGGGCAGGTCAAAAACACTCGAAACCAGCGGGCTTGCATGAAAGGTTTAATGACAGTGAAGGAAGCTCGTGAAGTATGTAAGGACTATCTCAATAATTTTATATAATATATTATTTTATTATTATATGCTCACTTATGACCAACTCTCTTTCCATTCATCATTTTCGGTTGCATCCAAGAGCTTGCTTTTTGGAGCCTGGGGTCTGCTTTCTTACTTTAATTATGCACAATTCGATTGTTTGGCTTTCACTGAAGCTCTTTGACCCCGCAACCCCGAGCAAAAAGTCTGCGCCAGAGTATCGTCCGTCAATCAGCAGGTATTCCGTCTTATAAGTGGGGTTAGCTTGGGCCCCGAAGATCTTCATACCATTCACTCACTAATGTACAACTTATATAAACAAAAAAGGGTAAAACGGGACCCTATTACTAGACTATTAAAATTTTCACAGATGATGTATTTCTGTTGACGCTATAACAAAAAATACTAGACAAAACATAAAATTAATATTTAAGGGGGGCTACCATATAAGAAACGTGATTTCTTGCTGTATTTTGCTCGATTTTAGTAACGGCAATAACCAGGCTGTATCTCATGAACCGTGATAGTTAAAATTTTCACAGCTGATGTATTTCATGTTGCTGCTAAAACAAAAAGTACTAAAAAATTAAATAATTTAATTCGCCCACACAACAAATGTGATTTATTTTTGCTTGTTATGGCTGGATATTGATAACGGCAACAGCTAGGCACTTGAAATTTTCACAGAATATTTATTTATATTAAATAATCAAATTAAAATAACAAATATTTTAGGGGGGGTTCCATACAGCAAACTAGGTTTTATTTTTACTCGTTTTTGATTCGATATTGATAACGGCAACAGGTAGATAATGGTACAGAACCCTTCGTGCACGAGTCCGACTTGCACTTGACTGGTTTTATTGTTACACGAAGAACATGATGTGCACACACATTTACCTACATTTGTAAATCTATAAATATTTCCTTCAAAATAGCAACGGCCCAAATTGTACAATCTATCTTAAAATATTCATATGTTTGGTCTAATAATTATAAAGCAAGACAGGATAAGAGCATGTACATACATGTCAATTAACTTCACTCATTGAATATATTTCTGTCAATGTAAATTCTTGTACCTTCGGCTTTTGAATACTAACATTATGTTAATAAGTGCAACATTTTCTCAAGATAATAGGTTACTTGTCCCGTTTTAGTTTGAATATTTTTTATTCAAACCTGAATGTTGCATTTCTTAACAAAAGCTAACAAACTTTGGATGTCACAAAATGGATTTAATATCGAAAGACACCGATTGTAGTCAGTAAAATCGTGATTTGTAAAGACCGCCACTGATTGTAGTTGCACTCATTACACTAGCACAGCACTTCAAATGTGTCTGATTTGCAAGAAATACCAGGACTTTTGTGTCTAACAAAGTGTAATTAGATTTTTATATTATAAAAATCACAGCAGCAACTTGGGTTCTGCAAATAAAACGGTGGATAGATCAGGCTGATTATGTACAACTGAAGTCACAGTAGTGTAATATTGGTGGTAATAAATGCTTACCTCTTCAGAGGCAAGAACAGCGGCAAGTATATGCGACGAAAAATAATTGGAGGGAGGGGCGGAGGGAGGGATGTAGGGAGGTATGGATGATGTCGGCACTCCCGGAATGCTACTGTTTTTTTATATCATCTTTATGCTAACCTTCATTTTTTTACGTAATAAAATATATATTTTTTTAATCGCGATGGACGGCAAAAGGACCTTTAACAGGACAAAAAAGGATGAATATCCTCCAGATGAAAGCTATCCATCGCGGTAAAAAAACGAATTGAAAACCTTTCTCCTTTCTGGAAGTCAGTTAAAAAGGTAGAACGAACAAATATACATATTCATATTCATTGAATATAATAAAATATTCAGAGAAAATTTGTAATAAAAATGCCGCAGAAGACTAATTTAGGAAACTATTTCTATTAACTATATAACCTACGGTGAATTTGTATTTTTAATATATTTTAATTCGTTTATTTTTCAGTGACCCTGTAAAATGTAAAATAAACCCTGGTTCATTGAAGATGTGACTGAAAAGAGGTTAATTTACAGCGGGTTAAAATAGGTACTTACTTGACCACAAAAACTACAACAATAACAAAATAAAATACTACCAGTCTTTAAGTTTCTCCTTATCTTGCATTACGAGACGCAAAACAGGCACGTCTCGTCATACAATTTATCATAGTGCATAACAAAAGCTGACATTACTCAAACACTGCTGTGAAATCATAACATGACCTTTGTTTTCAGATTTACTGGCTAGATTTTGACTAAAGGTCATGACTGTTTTAGATTGGAGTTTACCAGTGAAAGGAAAATTACGAACTAAACTGTGTTCTCAATTAAACTGGGTTCTCGCATTTTACGATGAATGTTTTTCAAGGGGACTTCTTTCTTTCTTTCTTTTCTTTCTTTTTTCAACAGTAAATTGGTAAAGATATATTACAAGCAGTTCTAGTTCAAACGGTTAGGAAGAGTTACAAAGGTGTTCGAAACTTGGAATCTAGGAAAGCGAATAGTGACAATGACCTCTTCACGAAGTACACACTAAAATATAATTTAGACGATAGTAGTCTTTAGGGTGTAGGTATAGCAGCGATAATAGAAGTTGGCCACTGTAAAATAAATGTTTGTGAAACACTCAACACCGTAAGATTGATAGACTAGCCCGTGAATGAACTTAGCAAACATTACACTGCTGATATTTAGCGGGAAATAAATTCAATGAAATCGTTCGTGTGCCTACACTCTTTGTACTATTTTTATTTCGATGTAGGAATTTGCTACTATCCAAAAATGATTTGAAAAATGTTGTGAAAAATACAGTGTGCTCTTTTCTGATTGTATTCATACATAGTTGGGTAATAACTCTAATTATTATGCATGTAGGTATATATATGAACTTGCTCGCCGCACATCGCAGGCGGCTCAGGCGCCGGAGGTCGCTTAACGACCTCCGTCCTCCATGAGCGCAGGCCTGGGGGTGGCAGGTAAGGCCGCCTGTCAGAAGCAGGCCGGGACGGTGGGGCGACTAGCGCCCCTCCCCCAAACCGCGACACCGTGGTTCCCAACCCCGAGGGGGCCATCTCGAAACCGGAGATGGCCCAGGGTCAGTCGGGGTGCGAGGGATATGGCCTATGGGCAACCTATTATTATTAAGACCCGAGACGGCGTGCGGTTTCAGTCGGTTCAAGCCCGACATAACCACCCCCGCTGGCCGGCGGGGGGGAATCCGAAGGGATTTCCGCACGAAAAAGAAAAGAGAGGTATATATGAATTCTTACCACGGTTTTTTTTATGTTTGTCTGTTGTTAAGACGCTTTTATCAACTTGGTCTGTATGTTTGTATGTAACGGAATCTTGAAACTCGTTTTGGAGCACTTAAAACGTCGGATTGATTTGAAATTTTGCACTTTTATCAAGGACCGACGGAAATACCATAACTTCAAAAAAAAATTTTAATTCTTTCATATTTACATTCTTTTATTAGCTTCATATGAGTATGTAACGGAATCTAGGATCTCGATTTTTGATCACTTCAAAATTTTGGTTTTGAAAGCACACTTATCAAGTAAATGATAAAATAATACATTAAAACATATAAACAATAACTATAAAACAAAAATAAATAATCGTTTCAAACAGTGAAAAGTAAGTGTTTAACAATTATTTTTTACATTTAAGTTTGGTTTTATATTCAAACGTGTTTTATAGTTTTTTAAACTATTAACTTTTAGTAAACATATTCACGACTAAAGCTATACATCGATCGTAATTAAACATGTCAGCGAGGTAACGTGAGACCTAGAGAAGAACACAGAGTAATTTAAAACCCACGCGATCATTATAATTCTATTCAATATATCATTATAATATATACCATATGAGATGAGGCAACAGCCGGTATATACCAATAAATGAGAATAATTAATTGTTATCTCCTCATTAGAATCACGCAAAATCTTATTTCACATTCTATAAATCTTATGATATTACAAAAAAAAAATGTATCACGAGGTTTATGAATACCACAATTCCGAAAGTTTGATGTGAGTTTCTACACATCGGTCCTGATTTCTTAAATAGTTTGTGGGCCTCGTCGTTGGTCAGTCGCTATTTGGCAAATCTATCAACTTTGGTTTGCCTTAATTAGCCGATCAAAGAGACTAGCCAGAGCCTTATGTTTGTTAGGGGCTGTAAGTATAATTCTCAAGGGCATATCTATGGAAAAACATGCCCTAGATCTGACAGGATGCTAAAACCAGCGCCACACTTTTTTTCTTTTTTTTTATATTTACGACACGTCAATTTGACTTCACCTTGCCTGATGGTAAACTGAAGGTAAAGTCTTAGGAAAGAGGGTCACCATTACATACACGTACTATGTTAACAATGGTGGCACTCAGCTTGACGGCCTCATCAAAAGAAGATTGTCTAGTGCTGCGAGCACAATCCCCCTGCCCGGCTATGCACTTGCTGACCTCTGAACGCAATCACACCGAAATTGGATTACTATGGAGGGTTTTTCGCAATCGTGCGCCCACCCGGTCGAATTTTGTGACAAATTTGTGTCATCAAATTTCTACCACCAGTGAAACTTATCGATATAGCCTAGCGCAAGCCCAAAACTCTACAGACTAATTATTTTTATTTAGATAGTTTTTAGCACCTACTGCAGTCGGATCATGTGTATACTTCTATAAATGCTGACATCAGGTACCGTTTCCAGTTTTTCAGTGGTTTCCATATTAAATTAAAATTCACCAATGTTTAACGCATGTTAGCCTAACGCAGGACAAATATAAAATTTATATCATTTATAAGTTAAGGTTAAGAAAAATAAACTTTTCATTTCATATAAATATAAATAGTTATTTTCATCGATTGTGGGTTATGCCCTAGAATAAGACATTCTAGGGCATAACCCACAATACTTAGTAACACCTACAATTTGCACGTTATGTTTACACAATGTTGTTATCATGACAAATAAATATAATAATAGGTCAAATTCCGCGTCCACCTGTATGATAAATGGTATTGATAACATAAATAAAAATCAGTAACGATGCAATGTCCGATATTTATAGAAATCAAGCTTTTGCCACGGTTTCGCCTGCATGAAATTCTGTTTTCGTTTCCTATGGGAACCTAGTGTAGCCTATGTGTTATTCCAGACTATAATCTATCCCAGTAAAAAAGTTCAGCCAGATCCTTTTAGCCGTTTTTGCGTGAAAGAGTAACAAACATCCATACTCACAAACTTTCGCGTTTGTAATATTAGTACGATTTTATGTAACGAATATATTTAAAAGACAGATAGTGTTATTCCCGGTTACTTACGAGGTTATTCATTTTGAAAATTCAGGGTCCGCTTACTCTTTTTCCTCCTCTCGATTTGGCTTTTCTTGGCATTAACTAACCTCCCAACCTCCCAACCTCACGAGAGGAAAGCCTGTGCGAGAGCCTCGTCTGAGCAAGTGTACTTTACTAGCTAGATGAGGTTGTCTTAGGCCCCATAGAATTGATGTGTCCATACACTCTTTCATAAATGGAATATACCTTTTTTTTTTTACGTGCGGAAATCCCTTCGGATACCCCCGCCGGCCAGCGGGGGCGGTTATATTGACATGAAATACTGTATTAACTATTTTCGTATTTTGTAGTGATTCTTTAACTTTAAAAAAATAATTGCAAAAATAAAAAATATTGGAGAATTTATTTTATCTATTAATTGCAATTACAAGAAAAATATTTTTGTGTTCAGAATCACTCATTTAACATAAACCAAGATTTTGTTTAAATATCTCCAATGTACAGACACAGCTAATTTACAATGTAATAATAGAATAGATGTTTTTTCGGCAACTTCTCTTTATCGTACTACCAAAAATCAGACGATGACACTCAGAAATCTTTTGATACCGAAACCTAATGATTTTACCCATACCAAAATCTGGTTCAAAGCTGATCCCAGTTTGGGTCAGTTTTCAATCAGATTTTGCAAAGTGGTTCGATACATCAGTTAATTTGATTCCGAAAAGTTAAAGTTAAAATTTCGTATGATTTTCTAATCATTTAGTTTGATAGAATATTAAATGGCACTGTATCCTATCAAGCACACACATGTATTTATATTGTCACATGTGTAGTTTATGGCATGGCCATGAGTGCTGTCAGTTTATGTTGTTCGCAGAATAGAGGCGTGTGACTTTCCATGATTGTTCCCATGGCCACCATAATTTTGATTGACAGGACAGGAAAAAAAACTTCACACGCATACCGCAATACGAGAAATCCGCAATGGTATTTTTTGGGGCTTACATCATATCAAAATAACCAGTCACGTGCCATGCGTCAAGGTAATGTGCATTGTTTTGCTAATAAACCGAGGGTCCACTTATTTACCATCTTTTATCAGGGCAGTGTTCAAATATACATGGATTTTTTCTCCTCTCAGATACGCTCCACTACCTTCTACTGTGTTAATCAAGATGATAACTAGAATTGCGGAAGCAAATGATAAAATAGTGAAATGATAATGACAATTAATCTTGAATGTAACTGAGATAGTATTATTCCAACACTGGAAAGTTTTATCAATGAGTTTGTGACGGACCTTGCTTATTTAGAACTACTACTGATAACATTACAAGTACTAAAAATAAATATACATTATATATTTCTACTAGGTACCATCGTAATAATGCAAATAGGCGATGAGATAATTATGTCTCATAGTAACTACGCAAGATATCAGTTGGCTCAAACGACAATCGAAAGAGAAAGGTATGTCTTGAGTACCACACTATATAGCCGCAAATGTCGCAATGACCTTGGATTGAGAATATGTGACTGAATAGAAGACCTTTGGTGACTGCTTCTAGGCTGCGAGCAGATAATACCAACGCCTCATCTCCTTGCTACGAGGAATGCGGTGTGACGTGACTGAAGATTGTTCAAACATTCTTTGGCAGCATTTACAAACAGTAGCTAATCACAGACCATTGATGTACAAACTAAGTTTTTGTATATCAATGAAACAGACTAATTTTGAGGTCACAAAAGATGTGACTTTGTAACGTACGTGTACGTATTTGTCTCGTGGTCCATCCTGTATCGGGTGAAGCCCAGACGTAATAAATTTGAAGGCTTATGTTTAAATTAGATTATTATCACACAAGTTAGATTTTATGTCATTGTAATGAAGGGTAATCTGTCTGTGTCGCAGAGCAAAGGCTAGAGGTATTCAGTTAATCCATCAGAAATTTAACTTTATATATTATAACCACTTTATTGTGTGTGCAGGCAAACTTTTTACACAACTTAAGTTAAAAAGATCACATTGCCCGCCTTAATTGGTTACCAGTGTCAATAAACGCTCGTGATATCGAAATTATCTTATCATTCGCTCATTGCAGAACTCTGGTGATATGTACCATCTAAATGTTATATCTACCAATAAGAATACAACATTAAGCAACTAATGTTGTATACTTCAGTTTCTGTTTGGACGAAGTTTGCAAGGGAGAGTTCGTTATTCCATGTGAATTTTAATCGTATAGGTAAGCGTCGGTAGCTTAGTGATGTAGGATTCAGCCTTACGATCGATACGTAACGGGTTCAAATCCTGGCCATTACACTACCGACGTGAAACCACTCCTAACACAAGCTGGCTTGGTTTGTAGGAATACTAGTTATTTCGGTTACTAATTCTGTTTTTTTTTTATAAAAGGATATTTTATTATCCGATTTACCGCTTCCCATCAGGTGGGCCGTGTGCTTGTCTGCCACCTAAGTGGTATAAATACAAAAACTTTGATATTAAGCTGGACAGTTACTAAATTTTATAATTGATTAAATTGAATTTGAACCGTTGTCCTTCTTGAATCCATTAATAAGACTATTGCAGTTCGCTTCTGGACAGTTCCTATTATTGCTTATTTTAGCTAATGCACAAGAACAGTCACGTAGCTAAATTTACGATTATGACGATTAAAATATATTCCACTCATGACATAGAAAATCATTATGATGATTATTATACTGTATGTATAAACTATAAAGTATCCCACGCAATCAAAAATATTTGTGATCATATTACACTACATCACGTATACTATATGTATACTAAAATGTTGATTTAATATACTTATTTAGAGAACAGTAATTTGCATTTAAACATAGAACTCTTCGCATTTTTAATGAAAATCTAGTGATATATCGTATTTGTATACCCACGCATGGGTATCTCTGAAGAAAGCGTGAAGTGTGAAGCGTATTATACACCCACAGTTTCAGCAGCCACATCATTTGGTCCCTCGTAATAGGGGGTAAGTTTCAGGTGATAGATTCGGAGGAGTAAGAGAGTAAGCCAGGTGGAAAGTTAGGATATCTCATTAGTAGCATTCTTGCTAACTTCTCCGACTAAGTCAACTAGGTTGTGAGAATTTGATTCCGTCCGTATTGTTGAAACTCAAAAGTTCTTGTGTAACTGTGTATTTACGCTGGTCAGCCAAAATGTCGCCATAGCTATTCTACAATTATATTCTACAACAAACAATACGGTGCTAGCTAGACCCAAGGTAAGAATAGATTTACTAGCCTGTACCATAGGTTCTAGAATACACATACTTAGATATATTTTCTTTTGTGAATACAAACATATTGTTATACATGTACAACATGTGCATTTATTTATGTATACAAATATTTAGACTAAGCAGGAATCGAATAGGCCAAGCGAGAGAGGCGTGTGGTGCCTGCCAACTCACCGACGCGGTATAAAACCCGACCCCAACAAGCAAGGCCGCGGCGGCGGCGGCCCTAAGTCCTGCCGGTAACCCTGGGGTTGCCCTTTCGAAGGCTTACCCGGGGTGCCCGGCAATGGACGCTTGGGGAGGACACCGTGTGGTTTTAGTCAGTCCGATTACGCCCACGCCATCGTTGGCACCGATGGGGTGAAGTCCACGGGCTGTTTCCGCACGTTAAAAAAGAAAAAAAGCAGGAATCGAACTCGTGTCCTCCCACGTAGCAACCGAACGCTCTATCGCGAAGCTACAAAAGTTGTCATACTGAATAATAGATTGTGGTATATTCCCGAAGGGGAAACCCACATTTCTACGAGAGCGGGTGAGCTGATTTATTACCCATCACCAAGGCATTATTATTGACACTACATGAAAATTTCCTAACAATAAATCCGTACATAATTTTGCTCAACATAGTATTCTACCCAAGACTTTTTGTAAAGCAGTCGCGCACTCTACCACAGCGCTGAGACAGTTTATGTTAATATGTTAAATGGCATGAGTTAAAATACTAGGTAACCAGGAAACCTTGTTCAGCCTTAGGATCATGTTATGTTAGTTAACTTAGCAGCTGAATTTATTTCGTGAATGTTTTCGCACCCCAGCATTAAAAACCCGACATGGTGTGAGGTTTTCTGAGTCTGAGTCCGAGTTCGTGTCTGAGTTCTACATAACCACCTCCGCTCGCCGGTGCGGCGGGTAACCGTGGCGACTTCCGGAAATAAAAAACAAACTACAAAAAGGCACAGTAAAGGCGGAGACAAATCTAAAAATCAAAGTACAACGAAAATCGGTCCATCCGTTCTTGACTTTATCCCCGGTCATCAGCACGACTTTGTTTTATTTATATAGATTGATGTGTACTACATAGGATATTTTCTTTTATTTGCCTAGCTGTGGTTCATTTTGAGCATTGAGTTGATAAGAAATATTGTTAGACTAATATTCGAGGTCAAACGCTTTTACCTATGATTAGTTTCGGTTTAGATAGCGCTGTGTAGTATGCTGTGTAAAAGTCAATGAACTGATAATAAAATTATGGTAGATGATAACATGATAATGGTTTAAAATAGAAAGTGAAAATGAAAATCTATGTCTGGATTATTTTATTCTGAGCATGTATGTAAATCAATGGCAATATTGGTCTCCATAATATAAGTGGATTACTTTGATGTATGCCATCACTTAATCATTATGTAATTCATCATCATCATCACAGCGTCAGAATTGGTTGTATCCAAAGTGCCCTACCCTACCCTAGACTTTGACACTCGGAGTCCGCTCTCCGACTTATTCTCTTGGCTTATCTTGGCTTATGCTGACCCCCAAACCCCGAGAAGGCAGCCTGCGCCAAAGGCCCGTCCGTTGTCCATTAATCAGTAGGTGTATCGACTAGCAAGTGAGATTGGTGTGAGCTCCGAAGATCTTGATAGGGCACTTACACCCCATTATGTAATTATCGATCAGTTCACGGATTGATTTGCCATTTATACTACTAACGTGAACGCGAACGAGTCCGCAAAGAGTTAGAAATAGCACGCTGTGCTAAGCCTGTGAAAGCTTAAAAAGGATTAGGAATTTTATATACGTTATGAGCGTAAAGTTCTAAGATAATTCTCCCACTGCAACTACGGAGTGACTTCTTAACGAGCGAGTAGTGACAAGTACTGCCAGTACTGGCTCAATATGGTTCCTGCCTTATCTCCCTCATTACTTTCAACATAAATTTGATTCGAAATATATTTTCCTGCTTCTATACTCACCGCCAAACCTTTTAATCTCTATATTCCATATGCAAACGTATATATTTACAAATGCTCAAATATAAAAATAGCCTTTTTTGTATCTCTTTTAATACTAGTATAATCCTTGCTATTTGTTAATCCTTGTATTTAAAAACTTATGAATGTTTCCATGAACGTATAAAAAAGGTGAACGGAATCTTGCTAAACTCTGAACTGAAGCACTCTGCAACCAGCGTAACAACGCACAAGTATGTGTGAGTGAATAGAAAGAGTCTATGTAGAAATTTCCTCATTTATTATTAAATTACTTTAGCAAGTTATATCAATAAAATCTCTAAAAAAATGATTCTACTCAAAATTCAAGGATACTTCATGAACTAATGAGGATATTAAAATCTCTTACCCGTCGGTAGACTTTGGTAGTATTTGCACATTTCTACTTTATTATTGATGTTTAATTTAAATTAGAAGTAAATTTAATTATAAGTAATTTTAATTATAAGAAAACAGAAGTTTTGTAAACTAAAGATCGCTGGTGGGCAGAACAAAGCTCGGCGAATGCAGTGGCTCTCAGACTCCAACCAGCTTGGGGAATTTTACTGTGAAGTGCGTAAGCTTTCATTTGCTTGCCATGTCAAAGTAATCAACTGACGGCGAACAGCTCCTTACAAGCAAGAAATACGTTTTAGGGAGATGGGCAGAGCATTTTAACACCTTGCTCGATGCGGGGACTACATTACATTAGATCTATACCTAAACTTCCCATTGGAACACGGCTGGATGAACAAATGACTATATCTTAAGTCATTATCGCTATTAAGCAGCAGCAGAATCACAGAGCGGTGGGTAATGATAATGTACCGGGAGAACTAATTAAGTACGGTAGTGAGAAATTGCACGCTCTAATTTGGTAGGCTTTTGTTCGTATGTGGGATAAAGAACAAGTGCCTGCTGATTTCAAGGTGCCGTTATCTTGGGAGCACAGTGACAGTGAGGTGTGATCTTGATGCCGGGATCAATACAGAATCGGTGCTGCGGCCGCGGCATTCGATAAGCTGATCCGTAGGGTTTTCTGCGCTCATGACCTCAAGCTCAGTACAAAAGTCTCCGTGTACATGGCAATGGTTCTGACGAATCTTCTGTACTCTGCCGAGACGTGGTGCCCGTATGGCCGCCATTTCCACATATTCGTCCAATTCCACCTCAAATGTTTACGTAAAATTACTAATATTAAGTGGTCCGACTGAGTGCGAAATACAGAAGAGCTGCAAGAGCCAATGTGTGTGAAATTGAAGCTTACCTTTTGCGGAGACAACTTGCAAACGGCGGAGGAACCCGTGGCGAAACTCGTCTTCTACTTGGAACTCCAGCACTTTAAGCGAAAACAAGGTGGTCAGTGCTAGGTATAACGATGTCCTAAAGACATTTGAAGAACTGCGGTATAGAGTCCTCACGATGGATGGGAGGAAATAGCAGCCAGCCGTGCAGAGTGGCGTAACCTCATCCACGTGAAACGAGTTTATGAGTTTGAACTGAAACGCAGATCTGAGCTAGATCAGAAAAAGGACGATCGTACGCTAACATGTGCTCAATGTACCAGTACAGTGTACCTCCACAGCCAAAATTAAATATATATGCGGCTCGGAAAAGCGTATCAGCGAGCCATCCAGCCCGGCACACAAACATGCAAAGCATGTCGCTGTAGCCGAAAACGGCTGAGAGGCATCGGTACATTCTCGGTTTAATGGAACTGATTTAAAAAAAGAAAACTTAATTAAAATACCGTTTTACTGTTCAAGTTCATCCAGATAGGTTTGCAAAAATTGTCTAAAACTTAGGTAATAGTCCGAGTTAAGCTAGGTTGCTCAAGAGTTTCATACATAGTAGGTCGTATTTGTACAAAACACTACACCGTCTTTACCTTTAGAACTGATTGATACTAAGCTTTTAGTAATTATTAGAATAGTAGTAAGAAATGTTGATGAACAGGTTGGTTTTGTTTACACCGGTAGTCTCACCACAGCTTAGGTCATGAGGTCGAATGATAGTTATGTTGTTCTATCATTTAGAATGACAAAAAGTACTGTCTTAACATTTATGTACGTACCTTTGTGTCTTGATATCTAATTTTGTACATCTTTAAAGTAAGTAAACGTCAATACGTAATTTATTGAAGTTAATGCGTTACACATATACACAAAAATCGAGAGACTTGAAAGTCGTTCTTATAGTATAGAACAAATTGACGATGAAAAGAGCCCGGACGCAGTATATTCTAGATGAAAAGTTGTAGTGTAGGTATGTTTTGAAGTAATATAGACAAAAAGTAGGAAATAATGGTTTTGTTTCATTGTTAAAATCATCTTATTTCGTTTTTTTTGTCTAATTACATATTAAATATAATAATGTTCCTTGCAACTAAGACGGCTGAAACCTTACAAACTCTCAATCTCACAAAAACATTGAATTACAAATACGTATTTAATAGCGCAGTGAAAATTTTGACGTTTATAAAGCAAAGAGTATAAAAGTTTTGTTTCGTTAGCATTACAATATTAATGAAAAAGTGTATCAGAATAACAATTTAGACTGATTTGCACTTTTTTAACTATTAGTCATATTTTGACATTACAGTCAATATCCAATCTTGAAAATTTTCTTACGAGAATACTTTTGACATTTGGAAGATCAAACCGAGATTGAGAGTAGACTGAGACTGAATTTTTAACATATTTTTATTTTGAGAATTGGCCTTCAGGTATTTTATATATCAAAATAAGAAAATATTAGAATAAAGGACCGAAGAAGGATTAACTGGAACCCAGCTCGAAGGAACGTCAGATGCAACCGGGAACCACGCTAAGATGATGGTGACGTTTAATAAAAAAGTTAGCACTGATTTGAAAATCGATGTTTTTTAAATATGTAGTACAGAACCTCTCTCAACCAATGTATACCAATAAAGTTCCTTCCGAAGTCCAAAACTGGTTAGGTTACCAAAATAAGTTTAAGTTGGAACAAGTTGTGAAACGTGTTTACGCAATACCTTACTGTTTGGGCCGAAAATGTCGTTTAAAGACTTTATCGCGGGCAAGTTCCAAGCAAATAGACGACGAATTGCTTTTTATTATTCATGTAATTTTAAGTGTAATTTAGTTACAATACCGGTGGCAAATTTACGCTGCCACATTGAAAAACGGTACAAAATGCACTCACTACTGCTGCAGCTTAGATACACTTGTTATACACTAGTAATAAAACAATTGCCTGCCTTGCCTTCGGTCCAGTGTTTTACCCTAATCATTTTTTGGGGTCCATATTGACTCACCTAAAGTTCTTTATCCGAAATTGTTCTTCCTAACGATTTGTAATCCGAATGATCACTCCTCCTAAAATTTTCATCCTAAAGTTTTTATTCATACTATTTGTAGTGCTACCGTCGATGTTCATAACACTCATGTTTCCGAAAATTGTTATCAATAAAATCGTTAACATACAATATTAAAGCTCCTACTGTTTTTTATCCTAACGTTTTTATCCCTAAACATAATTACCATAATATTGTCATTAATACTCGGAAAGAAATATTTACCGAGTAATTGGCACTTCGCCGGCCGCTGCCGCGGCACGCTCGCTTCGCTCGCTTGGCTCGTGCGTTGTGGTCACAGTTCTAACCTAACCTAAACCAACGACTATAAATAGTACCTTGGTATAAGGTGGGTAAAGTGCTACTTGTACCATGGTACTGTTATACTTATATGTTATACGAGTACATGTTATGTGAAAATAACTAAATAACTGAAACTGGAAAAGTTACGCAAAATTAATGTATATAATACTGATTATTATTAATAAAAATAAATCTAAACATAAAAGGTATGACTTTCAATGATAGTGTAAAAGATGGTTATGTTGACAAAATATAGGAAAAGAAATTATAGTATAATAGATGTTTATTGCTACCGACATTATGAAGTTGAATGATTCGGAATTAAAACATTAGAGACAGAGTAGTTAGGAATTGTGATTGTTAGGATGAAAAATGTTAGGAAGAACATTTTCGGAGTTCCAATTTTCGGAGTTGAAAATTTAGGTGAACTTTGGCGCACCCCATTTTTTGGTATCGATGATAGAGTCATGCTTTACCCTGGACAAATAGGCTTGACCTGGGAGGTACTTAATAGATGGTAGGGGGAGGTAGAAACCACAGCCCGCTACTCCCGGTTATATTCAAAGGATTCACGTTGGAGCCTGGGGTCCACTCTCTTCTTTTTATCTTGATTTTGCATGTTTGGCTTCCTTATACACAGGTACTTTCAATTAATATCAACTTTATTTAGCTTTTGCCATTTCATTTTTTTTTGTATTTAGTACGTAAATTTGGTAAGTTGAATTTGAATTTCACAATATATAAAGACCACCGTTCCAAATGCCACTAATTCAGAATGGTGCTCTTCATTTTGCGGTTTCGAATTCACTCTTTAATGCTGAAAGAAAAAGCTGCAAACAATTTCAACTCAAACTAACCTACGGTGGTTCGAATTTAAGGAATTAAACCGAAATTTAAAATAGTTGAACCATATACCTAATATAATCCAATTTAAAAGTCAAAACTAATATTGATCCAACCTAAATTTTGATAACACTTGTCTATTATGTATAACCTAACATTTTCTAACAGTATTTTAACAAGTAGTTTAAATACTGGTAAAAAAAAAATTCTCTTCCGCATTGTCGAGGCATACCTATCTGAGAGGGCCATAGTTTACCCGAGCTGGCTAGGGCCTGGGCGGCGAGAAGTGTCGTGCGGTTTTCCACAGGGGTCGGTCGTAGGGCCACTACTGTGGAACATCGGATACGACTGGGTGCTGCGCGGTCCGTTGCTCGAGGGTGTCAGCATAACTTGTTATGCTGACGACACCCTCGTGATGGCGCGAGGAGCAACGTACTGAAGCGCGGTACTAAAGGCCACGGCAGGGGTTGCTCAAGTCGTGAGTCGAATACGGCAGCTGGGACTCGAGGTGGCTCTCCACAAATCCGAGGCTATGTGTTTTCACGGGCCTCGGAGGGGGCCACCTGCGGGAACTAGCATAACCGTAGGGGGCGTAAGCATCGGCGTCGAGCCCACGATGAAGTACCTTGGGCTCGTACTCGATAGCCGATGGGACTTCGGACCTCATCTCCGAAGTCTGGTCCGAGGGGGGCTGCGGTAAGTATCTATGGCGCATCCACCGGGAGACAACGCCGCAGTGCCAGCACTGCGAGGATCCTGGCGACGACACGGCGCTTCACACGTAGGTGGAGTGCCCTGCGTGGGCGAGTCAACGCCGGGATCTCGTTGCGGTCCTGGGCGTGGACGTTCTCTCGTTGGAGACCATGGTGAGGGCCGTGGTCTCCGACGGGAGCAAGTAGCACGCCGCCGCCTCTTTCTGCGAGCAGGTAATGCGCGCGAAATTACGGCGGAGAGGGAGCGGGAGAGAACCCTGCCCCTCGAGTTTCGCAGTCTGCGGCGAGGACGCCGCAGACTCATCTACGCCCGGGACTACCGACCTCCATGATTGGGGCCTGAGGACGGCAGTTGGCCGCCTCGCCGTCCTTACAGAAGCAGGCCGTAGCGGAGGCGTGTCGTGTGTGCCCTACACACGCCTGCCAACTCACCGAAGCGGGATAAAACCCGAGCCCACCAGGCGAGACCACGGTGGCGGCCAAAGTCCGCCGGCAACCCTGGGGTTATCCTTTCGAGGGCTTACCCGGGGTGCCCGGCAATGGACACTTGGGGAGGACACCGTGCGGTTTTAGTCGATACACGACATAACCACCCCCGCTGGCCGGCGGGGGGGTATTCGAAGGGATTTCCGCACGTAAAAAAAAAAGCTCCCCTCCAGCTTGCTTAGCTTTACGAAAATAACTTTCTAGCAGGTAGGCAACATAAAGCTGTGCAGCTGAAGCTGTGTGCCTGCCGCTTTAAAACAAGTAATATCTTGAGTTACAAATTTATTTCTAACTTCTATCAAAAAATTCTGTAACCTCTGAGGAATTTGTTATAGTTAGTGTTAGAAAACTAATTTCCAACACGAACTATAACAAAATCTCCAAATTAAAATGATGATGAATTAAGAGAGGTAGGACATGGCGGTATTCCCGTCCAACTGAGCAGTCCGACTGGGCAAGTACCTACACAGATATAATAACCTCGTGTTGTGTTCCCGGTGGTGAGTAGGGTAGCCAGAGCTCATTGAGAGTTTTTGTGCTGTCAGAGGGAAGAGTCTTCCTTCTGACAGCCCAAAAACTAAAAAAGAAGGGAGAGGCGGGAGTAGCCTTTGGTCTTCCCGGAAGACCAAAGGCTATTCCTGCTTTGCAATTTCTTTTTTTTTTAGGGTCGGCAGCGCAAGTGTGACGCCCCTGGTGTTGCACACGTCCATAGGCCACGGTGACCGCTTCCCATCAGGTGAGCCGTGAGCTTGTCTGCCACCTGAGTGGTATGAAAAAAAAAAACTTTTGATAAGTTGGTGCTTTTTACTTCAAAGAAACACAACTCAAGTAATAGTGCGATCATTGATGTGCTCATAAAACTAATAGTTATTAAAGTTTGCGATTGAATAGAAGGTACCTACTTCAATTTACTTGCAAATTTTTGAGAGCGAGGTGAGTTAATATTGTAAGCCATATACGTACAATATGATGTTAGGCACAGAAATATCCCTAATAATGAATTAAGCACATTTTGGTTTTTCCCGACTATTCCAATGTTTGGTCTTAGCTGTCATCAGGGTCTTTTTCTCTTTTAATTTAAAAATAAGAACTATGTAAAAGCGTTTAATTATAACTATTCTAATTAAATATTGCATTCAATTTCAGTGTTTTAGTGTGCTTAGGAGAATTTGTATCGAGAACATGCAAAGATTTTAGAAAAAAACGGAATAGTGCAATTGTAAACTACCTAGTTCCTGTGAGGAAATTAATTCTCTTTTCCTCCTACTACTGGACACGATACTGTATAAAATATAATTAAATAATATTACGTGTACAATTACCTGAATGAAAACTTTTAATTATAAATATAATAAGTAATGCGTATTAGAGCTGTTATCTTTTCTTAGACCGAGTACACTCAATTAACAGACTGTTTATACTGGAGATTGATGGCACTTGGTGGAACTTGCTACCCATATTGAATAAATCACTTGTACTTTTCCACAATTATTTATTTATTTGAACCTTACCGGTTTCACCTTACGGCATTATCAAAGGTCTACAATGTTTTAAACATACACACACTCAATTAACTGTTACTGAGAACATTTCAGTTAAGGTCATAGCTTCGGGTGTTCATAGGTATCGTACATAATTGTTAAGCACTGCTTCATTAATCTTACTAAATGTGCAATAAAGGCAAAATATGATCAAAATTTACTAAATATCCAGGCGTGAAGATTGTGTATGTCCCATGGAGGTACAGCTGATATTCCAATATTAGGTAACCAATAATTTTATCCGGCAGTCTATCTTTTTTACTGTGCTTTTAACTCAAAATATTTGTGTCATAATCTTCTTTCATTTCCAAGTTAACAAATCAACAAACATAACAACACAACCTTTTATGGAATGTATTTATAGTGACTATCTAATTGATGACTCGCACGCTTCTGTGAAATAGTGGAATTAACAATTCACGCAGAGGTTTTCATCACCCGTTCACACTTTCTTGGGTATATCTATGAAATTGAATGTACGGTTACACATCTAGGCTAAAGTATCTAATACTTAACATAGATGTTATGTAGCACTTTCAATATATCATAGATGTCGAAAGCCTATATTCGCAAGGTATCTCCTTCGAGGCGGCGAGTCTCCTTGCCGGAACTCCGCCATGGGACCTGGAGGCGAGAGCCCTTTCGCAACTGTACCAGTGGCGAAAGGAGGCGCGGAAGCAGGGACGGAACGCCGAGCATCGAGAAATCGAGGCCGTGCAGTCCCAGCTCCGCCAGGCCATCGTGGTGGAGTGGAAGGAACGACTTAGGCGACCAAGCGCAGGGCACGCCGCAATAGCGGCGGTAAGGCCCATCATGGAGGATTGGCTAGAGAGGCGACACGGAAGCCTCTCGTACCGACTGACGCAGGTGATCTCCGGGAAGGGGTGCTTCGGGGACGACCTGCATCGGATCAGGAAGGAGCCAACGCCTGAGTGTCATCATTGTGACGCGAGCGAGGACTCAGGGCTGCACACGCTGGCGGACTGCCCGGCGTGGGAGGCGCCGAGGCGTGACCTCGTGGCAGCCATCGGGGTGGGAGTCCTCTCGCACGGCAGCATGATTGCGGTAATGGTGCGGAGCGCGAGTGCGTGGGCCGCCGCCACCTCCTTCTGCGAGCATGTGATGTTCGTGAAGGAGATGGCGGAGCGCGCCTGGGAGAGGTTCAGAACTCTCCCATCCCGCTGAGCCCGAAACATGCTACCCGCGCGTCGCAGTTGACTCAGGCGCCGGAGGTCGCTCAACGACCTATATCCTCCATATATACAAATTTAAAAAAAAAGGTACTTAACCTTGCTTTTCTTCTACTTTTTCCTATTTTTCCTCTTATTTGTTCTCTGAAGACGGTAAAGCGATGTTGCAAGTGTTCGTAGGCCACGGTTACTATTTGCCATCAGAAGGGCTGTGAGTTTGTTTGATACCGTTCGTCGTTTATTTATTGAGATTTTTGCTGAATTAAAAAGCTAGCCTACCTTGTTATCAAATGGGTGCTATCAGATGGATTTTCTGGGAAGAAGTTTGGATGACAATACTAATTTTTTTTGTAACGATAAATTGATTGAGATTATGATGCTTCTCTGATTGAAGCAGTCTAGTAATGCTGAGAATAGAATTGCTGTAGTATATAAACATTTATATAAATAGAGAAGTTACAAGACGCTATTGAATTACAAGAATAAATATTTCTATGCAGTTTAATACAATGTTCGGCTAAGCCTACACACATTGTACGTAGGTCTCGGTGTTAGTGATTCATTCTAACACTTATCATATTCATATTACAGTCCAAGCTCTACATAATTTATATTTACTTTAGTGATATCTTTTAAAACTAACAATATCTGTAAACAGATAATTATACTCTAAACAGGAATAGTTTGAACTACATAGATATAAACATTTACTGAGCTCTAACCGGTATTTTGCACAGCAGTTTTGTAACATAATAATTTTTAGGCCTCTCGGTATGCAAACAATTACATAATGAACGAAGCTTGTAATACTACAATAAAATCCTATAAAAACTTTCTTGTTGGATTTTTGTATAATCTCATTCCCATTCTGTGGTTACTTCGCAATCTCTGGTTTGGGATTGAAAGTACGACTGCTTACTTACTTTCTCGTATCTTAGTTCTATAAACAAAATAACTTTAAATTTGTAGTTGGTTCCTATATTTTTATATATATATATATATTTACATGACTGACTCTGTTTATCCCGGCAGATATGAAATTGATGAAGGATATCAGTAGGTGCTAATTTTATGTACTACAGGTTTCATGAAGAGGAAATGAAATCATAGCCAAACTGTAACTTGCAAAGCATAGACTTCTATAATTCTATGTTGCAAATATTCAGTAACAGTGCAACAAGCAGGGTATGCTGAGAATGCAGTTAAAAGTCAAATCCCAATTGGGTTGCACGGTAAAATAGGTATATTTTTACTTGCTTTTCCGTTGGGTACAAAAAGGCTACGGTTGTCTATAATTGGAAGATTGTATAATTAATATAAGCGAGTATTTCTCCATCAAATTTGATATTTGTGGACACCATACCACAACCTTGCAACATTCTAAAGCTAAGAATCAATTCAAAATATTTGTAATTTACACGATGTAATTCAACCTACGTAAAATATCTTCAAAATTAGTTTAAAATATTATACCAAATAGATAGTTGACTTTGGCACCATCGAGGGGCTTTAGTCACGTTCTATACAAGTAACATTTTATCATTGTCAACATGACCGATATTAGAATATATTGTCATACGCCAAAAACTACACTCGTTACACACTACAGTTTAAACATGCGAGTATTTTGGTAACATGTTTAAAAATAATATATGAAAATGTGCGTTAATACATAAATTTATCGTTCGTCAGTGAACGGGTTTTAAGGCCTTTAAATAAAGACTATTTTGAAGAAAACTTTTGAGTCCATCAGTTATCAGAAGAATGATTACGTCAAAGTTGCATGGTTAGGTTCTTAAATTAAATATTAATTACGTAATAAAACTTTATTGTACTATAAAATATATTTCTAACAAACAAAAAGCAGTATTTCATGCCAAGTATTTTTTCTCGTCTTATAGTATTTGTTGTGATGACATGGTATCAATTATAGAAACAGTATTTATTAATAGTATCTTATAAATATTTTTTGGGTGGGAGATACTATAACAATGACTATTATCTTTATATAATAATGAATCCCTATGTCCCTAGATCACGGCATCACGCGTGAAATGCCGGGCCGATTTCTTTGATACTTTTTGTTGTGTTTATTATTATCCGAAGAAGGTTATGAACGAAAATTTTGGAGCATCTACTGGAATAGTCGGCACTCGGGTGACACCGGGCGAATGGCTAGTTGGTATATAAGTAAATATTCCAATGTATAATAAAATTATAAATATTTTAGTGTTAAGTAACTTTTGTCCTGACTGTACGCCGGTGTATGTTTAGATGTGTAACTGTTACCGTCAGATATGTTAAAAAGTATTTTAAGCTAACTAAGCCGCGGTAGCATAGTGGTATGGGTAATGGACTGCTGAGACGAGGTCTCGGGTTCGATCCCAGGTTTTACCATGGCACACACCAATGACTTTTCGAAGCTATGTGTGTATTTATCGCAGGCTTATAAGTGCCCGGTTAATGGCAATAGGCTCGTCACATTGGGACCTAAACATAAACTGGCGAAATGTGGGTGCTAGCACCTCTGCCTACCCCTTCGAGGATATAGGCGTGAGTTTATGTTATGTTATTTATGTTATTTTGACAACATGCAAGAACTCTCGTAAGTTTTTTAGTGCCGCATCGAATAAATCTATTCATAGCGGATATATCACGTCGCAGACTAGATGAAATGTGGAGTAACGAATGATGCCATAAATTTACGACCGTCAATTATGTTTCAACAGTGGTGTTCTTATTCGCAATCTTCACAGAGTATCTAATAGTGAAAACTATCGTCAACGTGCGGTTCTGACTTCTAGTTAAAGACACTGTGTTTGTATCATAATTTCCATTAATCTACTATATACTATGTTCAGTTTTTTTTTAGCGTTTTGTATAAATAATCTAGTTACAAGACATTAAGATGTCGTGAACTTTACTAGTAATTACGCAAACAGTAAAACATATGGTGCAGTAAAATGTGATTCTCAAGCTGTATCTGAGAAGGAAATTTAAGATAAAACAAACGAAAGAAGGGTATTTACAACATACGACTAAGAACATGTATAGCGGCGATAGCCCAGTGGCATACGTAACGGACTGCTGAGACGAGGTCTCGAGTTCGATCCCCAGTTGCCCGGGCACACACCTCTGACTTTTCGTAGTTATGTGTGCATTAATAAATGATAATTATCGCTCGCTTAATAATGTGCCCGGTAGATGGCAATAGTAATACACCTCTGCCTTCCCTTCGGGGATACAGGCGTGAAGTTATGTTATGTTATGACTAAGAACATGCAATTTGAAAACGGTAAAATTGTTACAGCATTCGTTAGTATTCGATCCTTCAGTTTCGTCGATGTGAGAAATCTAAAACCAATAAAAAACTGCTAAGTATCTACAAAGAAATGAAAAGGTTCACTTAAAAATGTATATCAGCAGATTTATAATGCAAGGAACAGACTTTAATTAAACTTTCGACGACCTTAGCAGTACTGTAAACTTAAAGGTTTTCCAAAATCTACTAAAAAAAATCGTTCGTTTTTCGATTTTATGAGCTGCGCTTTAAGTTTGAACTGTACTACTTGGAAAACATGTTATTGAAATATCTGAAATTTAAGCGTGGCATAATGGTTGACCGTGTGTCCCGTTATGTTCATAGTGTGTTATCGCATTTTGTCACGTAAGTGCCCAAGTTTTAACGCAATGTAAACATTTTTCAAATCTTTTGAAGTTTTATTGACATTATGCACTTAGCAAACAAGTTTCCTAATGTGATATTTTACACTTGGCTGTATCCGCGCCAAAACTCCGATCGAAATAAACTGTGTGAGTAAGGTGAGTGTTGATGTACATCAACAAAAGGGGCCCCTTCTAAACCTACACTTGGGTCGCAAGTCCAAAGCACTGTCCCGAATTCCCAACTCAGCAACGCGATGGACCAGGCACCCGCACGGAGAATCCATGGATTGCTAAGAATATCGGTCACTGTAACATATAAATTTGTAACTACTTTAGTAAAAAGTTACAAATTTATATGTTACACTGTTATATAATTAAAAATTACTTGTATCTGTACTTTGTTAATATTTAAAATACTAGTCTTATGTTACATGAACGATATAAACACAATTTTTTTTTTAGTTTTTGTCTGTTTGTTCGCGATGGACGCAAAAACTACTTTTTTTTTCTTAGAAAGGTCTTGGTCAGACTTAAAATCTGCCATATATTTGATTGAAATTGGTAAAACTGGAGATATGACCAAAAAACGGTAACCGACCTCCGCGCTGGCGAAGCCGTGGGCATCAGCTAGTGGAACATACAACAATATAATTAAATGTGTTGAATATTGTCATTAATATAATTCCATATCAAGAATCTATACCTACATATATTATACCAAAATCTTAACGTGGCAAAGCTATATAATATTGACTACTTTTATAAACAAGTTGAATTCCTGAGACGAGCTCAGCCGAATACAAGGGATTTTCGATTATGCATTTTTTTTTGCGATTTTTTGCGACTTTTTCTTTATTTTGCAATGGTTCACCCCAGCACGAATCTATTATCGAAAACAGCAACTCGATAGCTCATCTCCTTCATACCCAAAACCGTGACAGAAAATTGGCAACGACGTCGTCGTTGACAACTCTATAGCAATAGGGCTTTTCTAAAGAAAATCCCTAAAAATCATTGCTATGTATTTTGTTGTACGAGTGATAAGGAAGCTTAAAATGTGTATTTCATAATTTTTGTCTATTTACTCGTCAGGATCAATGCTCTACATCACAAAAAACCACTGAACAGATTCAACTGAAATTTGTAGGTATATCGTATTGGGGTGTGTGTTGGGTAACCTCCTCGAGTGTCGCTCCGATTCCGATCCCGCTGCAGTCCGGGGGGAACGGAATCGGAGCGGCCGGTACACCCTGGGCGGCGGTCAATGGCTTCCCCTTCACCCCTTCATAGGGTTGGCATTGATCGTCGGCCAATACCCAACGTGGCGGCAAAACATCGCTCTCCGTACTCCTCTGATTTCAGAGGAGACAGGATGAGCGATGCTGTTAGTGGTGAGATGGCCCAGGGTCAGCCGGGGAGCGAGGGATATGCTCTATGGGTAACCTTACACCCCGGCGTCTGAAGACCCGAGACGGCATGCGGTTTTATTCGGTGCAAGCCCGACATAACCGCCCCCGCTGGCCGGCGGGGGGGTATCCGAAGGGATTTCCGCACGATAAAAAAAAAAAAAAAAAAAAGGTATATCGTATTAACAAGACTGTGGCAGGAATAAAACCTTGACCCACACCAAACTTAACGTCGATTGTTTCGATTCCGAATCGTTTAAAAGCTCGAAAAAAACCTATTATTATGTGTGTAATAATACATCGTGCAGTGTAAAAATATAATTTTACGAGGGTGAGTGGCTATGTGGGAACCGAGTTTTCACATTGCTAGGTTAAACAATACTAAACAGGGCATTTTCAGTATGGGTGACCATTCTTAACACAATGAGACCCCTGCTTGCCTCAGAGAGAACGTTAAGCATGGCATTCTTTACAGGTAATTGGAGACCTAAAAAAGTCCAGCAACCTGATCTCACTACCGAACTTCGATGTCGCCAGTAGTTTGTGGAGGTCAGATGCCGTCGCTTTAATGGAAAATATTGAACTATGTGAATATAATTCTACATGACTTGACATTTCTTAGTGCATATTATTATATATTAATATATTAAACGGATTAAAGTAGCTCTAATGGTATGTTCTAATGGTTACAAAAACGTGCTCACTACAACGCCGACGCAATATTTCTAGTGCTTGTATACTGTCCAGTCGATACTGTTAGATTTATTGAGTTGATAACGATCTTTACAACACAGTGAAAGGATGAATAGAATTTATAAACAGATTTTGAGTGAAGCGAAATAAATTAAAGAATATTATTTTAAGCATGTGAACCAGGCAGAAATATCATTTTTCCAATTCACGTCATTTTCTCCTTTCGCCTATTCTGATTTTATTGTAATTGTTTTCATACAACATGCTTGACAGTTGAAAGTACTCTTGGCCTGGTCACTTTTTGAAAATTCCTGGATTTGATTAACCCTTAACCACCTAGCAGCAGTCAGTCTGCAATGAATTGTCGAATTAAAATTTCTCAACGTGTACCTGTTGTCCGACAGAGTGCCTCCTGATTTTATTCATGATATTTTGCAGGTTCAAGACATGGGTAAGTAGAAAATTCCTGAATGTTTAAGGGTTTTTGTTCAAAAATTTATTTTATCTTTGATTTAAAGATTTAGATCGGAAAAAGAGAACATCTAGAACGGGACCGAGTTTCCGATTTAAATCTTTAGAAAAAGTAAGCATACAAAATGCTTAAAAAATTTAATTGATCTTTGATTTTTTAGGGTTCCGTACCTCGAAAGGTAAAAAAGGAATCATATAAGATCACTCTCTTGTTCGTCTGTCCGTCTGTCTATCCGTGTGAAATCACCGATTTTCTCAGGAACGGGTGTCCTTCTCGAGCATTCCTTGCTCTCAGAAGGAGGCAGCGGCAGCCCACGGGCTTGCGCTCCGCACCATCATTGTGAACAAGACGCCGACTCCCACTACGAGGGCTACCACGAGGGCCCGCCTCGCCACCTCCCACGCCGGGCACTCAGCTTGCGTTTGCAGCCCTGAGTCCGCGTTTGTATCACAGTGATACCAAAATACCAAAATGTTGCTTGTGCTATTCTTTTAACCAAAATTATCAACCGGAAGTATCCTATAGGTTTTAGGTCGAAAACCTATGTAACCAACCCATTGACCTAAAATCACGAAATTTGGCTAAAAGCAAGGGCTTACAGCCTACAGGTCTACAGCACAAATAATGGAAAAATTTCAAAAAATAAAAAAGTTGAAAATTAGAATTATTCATTGTTTTTTATAGATAATGGTAATGGAACCCCTTGTGCGCAAGTCTGATTCGCATTTGGCCGGCTTTTTTATTTTATAGTTTGATGCCTAATTTTTTAAGTATTTACACTAAGAAGTTGAAATTTTAAGTTTCTAATACTACAAATCTCATTTTATTAGCTTAGTGATTTTTTTCTGCTAAAATTGTTAATTTATGAATCAATCAATCAATCAATTAGCCTATTGCAGTCCACTGCTGAATAATTTATGAATATTACTAGAAATTAGTCCAATTAATATTATCTAAGTCACTTAAATAAAGCTTTAGGATGATTACAAAAGTTTTCTTCATTTTAAAATATGATTAATATATCACATTCCGATTTTCAGGTGATAATTTATGAGCAGTCGCCAGGACCACACTTAAGTGGTTAAAGGATATAAATAGGTGGTAGGTGGTTATGGGTCAACATACGTACGCTTATATCTTTCTTCAATGTGTTCGAACCATCTAAGCATCCCTTTGTCAACTGGTCATTCTGGTCACCATAACGTTCCCTTATGACATTGTTCCCCAGTAAACATTTCTTATTGCATTGATTCACTTTTTTATATTTGTGAGTGAGCCCTAACCCAGTTCCGAAACTAAATCCTTCTATCCGAAAATAGTCATTAAATTTAAAAAAGACAGTAAAAAATCATCAAATCTTGCCAAGTGCCAGTACATTGGCTGTTGCAGATGTGGTCCCCACATGTATAATAAATCATTGGTGTGATTCATAAATAGTTCTTCTGAGTTTCGTGTAGGTATATTATACATTGTGTCGATTAATTATGTGGGTATTTAAAAAGCTTTTCAAGGTTAAATTATATATAATATTCAGCTGTGTGAGAGTCATCTTTAAAAATCAACCATCATATTATATTAAAAAAATGTTAATAATGTTAATGTTAAGCGGCGATAGCCCAGTGGCGTATGTAACGGACTGCTGAGATGAGGTCTCGAGTTCGATCCTTAGTCGCCCCGGGCACACACCTCTGACTTTTCGTAGTTATGTGTGCATTAATAAATGTTAATTATCGCTCGCTGAATAATGTGCCCGGTAGATGGCAATAGGCTCGCCCCCTATTACATTGGGACCTTAACATAACTGGCAAATCGTGGGTGTGTAATACACCTCTGCCTACCCCTTCGGGGATACAGGCGTGAAGTTATGTTATGTTGTTATGTTTGTGTTAAAAAAATGTTAAATGAATTCTATTTTGTTGAAATTTTAACTTTATTTGTATCTGTATTATATCAGCTGAAAGCAAATATGTAGGTATGGTTTAACGAAATGAGAGTTTAATTTATGTATTATATTAAATCTGATCGACATTTAAAGTTTATTTGAGTAAATGATTATGACCTTCATGCGGAAATTTAAATGACGGATTAACATATCAGGATTGTATATGCTCCGAGAATACCAATAAGAATAATTAATTTCTATAATTTCATAAAATTAATGGAAAATGTAAACCTATTACAAATGAAGTGACGACCGTAGCGTAATGGCCAAAGTTTTAAACTTGCGATCGACAGATTAAGGATTACGACCCCACACAGTACACTATCGATACTTAACAAGGAATTTGGTTAAGCTGAAGGTGTTAACGAAAATATCAGTAATAATCTATACATCTGTATATATAAATAAAATTGGAGTGTCTGTTTGTAATATTGAAATAACAGTTTTTACTAAATTTATATGAATATATATATGGTACATATACCAAAATAACATTTTTTACAATTTTTGTCTGTCTGTCTGTCTGTTTGTTCCGGCTAATCTCTGAAATGGCTGGGCCGATTTGACGGGACTTTTATTGGCAGGTAGCTGATGTAATAAGGAGTAACTTAGGCTACGTTTATTTTAGATTGGTTTAGTAGAATTGGAGATATGACCAAAAAACGATAACCTACCTCCGCGCGGGCGGAGCCGCGGGCATCAGCTAGTATAATAAATCATTTATTTCAACTAACCAAGACTCATTTAGATACATATAAATGGCAGTCACATTATAATAATTATTTGTCATAGTAGTATAGTAATAATTTCCTTGATAAATAATAGGTATTGATCAAGGAAATTATTAATTACAAAACACGCATGTCATTTATAGAATAAAAAATTAGAATGATAAATTAGTAAAATAAAGATATGCATGTCGATGGTAAAAATAAAATAAAACGCCCAGCTAGAAATTTATAACTGCCTAGTTATAAATGTACCTATAAATAGCTTTACAAACTGAACCGTAAAGATACTTTCATACAGCTTGTTAGTAAAAATAAAATTGACTTTTGATATACGAATGGATGCAGATAATATTCTTCTTTATTACATTTTATTATAAGATGTACTCGTAGATATTCAAATTACTTTTGATATAATATTTTGCAGATATCATAATTTAATATAATGTGTGAATAATATTATCCATCTATTATAATTATAATCACTCTTCCTAATTGGCAATTTACATAATGTAACTCCTTTGTAATATTTATATGGAGGGTAACAGTGCTCTGAATATTTTAATTACAAAAGAGATTATCTCTAAGTTAAGGCAATTATTGTCTAAAGGCATGGTTTTAATGACATATTTAGCATTTTTTTCACTAAATGGAATTCGGTAGCTTTTGGAAAATAATACAATTATATAAATTTTAAATAGGTATAGCTAAACCAATCAAACTACTTACTCGAAACAATTCTGTAAAATAAACAATAACTAATACTTACAAAATACTTAAATAAGTGAAAATCCAATATCAGCACACTATAAGCATAATATCTACAATTTAATAAAAAATAGAATATAATTCTTTAAATGACATTTTGAATAAAAACACAAAATCTAATCTAAGTAAATGATCTAAATCTAAGTAAAAAGTAAGTTGTCGTATGTTCGGTTGCAATTGGTTAATTAGTACCGGAGATTTGATCAAAAAATTAAAAAGAATACAAATATATTATTATTATTATACTCACCTCCTCTCTATGTTGGTAGATTAACTACCGAAATAATGTATTGTTATCTGTTTTTTTTTAAATAAACAATACGCGTAAAATATATTTCATGTTGAAAAAGCGAAAATTTATATCAGCACACTATAAACATAATGACTAAAATTTAATTTAAAAAAATAGAATATAATTCTTTAAATCACATTTTCATACACAGCATATTTGAAATTCGATTTATTCTAGTTTGACGGAGCCGCAGGCATCAGCTAGTAAATTATATTTTTAAATACACTTAATAAAGAAGATAACAAATATATTATTATTATTATTTACCTCCTCTCTATGTCGGGAGATAAATTACCTACTCAATGTACTGTTATCTGTTATCGAAGATTTTTTTTAAATAAACAATAAATTATACTCACAAAATGTATTTCATGTTGAAAAAGTGAAAATCCAATATCAGCACACTTTAAACATAATAACTAAAATTTAATAAAAATAAACTAGAATATAATTCTTTAAATCACATTTTCATACACAGCATATTCGAAATTCGATTTATTCTAGTTAGCCGGTACGCGCGGGACAGTAGGCGCCTCTGTGCGTACGCGCAACTAATCGGTGACTGGCGCCTATACTTCGTTGCCTTCGTTGGATGGTCAGCGATTATGTAGAGCTTATGACTGAGAAGCTGCAATGTAGTAAATGTTCATGAGTTTTGTATAATATTATTTCTATAAATTAATCCAATTTATTGACTAGCTTCGATGAGTATTGATGTCATTATTTAATATCAGGTAGGTAAACGTTAAGGTGACTCACAATGTCTATCTTTAAGAATAAAACCTTTTTTTTTTTTTTAGTATTTTTTAATTTTTAACTCTTTGTATGTATCAAGGGGATTGAATAAACATCTGTATTCTTGGACATTTCATCATCATCCTCCAAGCTTTTAGCCAACTCAGTTGGCGTCAACTTTTTTCAGTCTAACTTCATCAGGTATGTTTGCCGAGGCGCGCACGGATGGTTTCGAAGCGATTATGAGGAAGCGATGTGCCTCTATGCTAAACCGTGTGTGCGGCAGCTCTAATAGTATTGAGGCGTGTTCACGGATCATCATGATTCACCTATACAACGGAGATGGGTACGGATTCACATGTGAATCTGTCCCATCTCCGTTGTATACTAGTAAATGTTTTAATAATGTAATGTAATAAAATAATAATAAAGCAGCTGAACTTCGTTATTTTCCGTGAAGCGACTGCCATCTGACCTCTACAACCCATTGGTGATATCAAAATTCTGTCGTTAGATCAGTTGTCGGACTTTTACGGCTCTAACTACCCGTAAAGACTGCCATAGATGTTTGATTGCCTTGGCTACTGTTGCTTAACTTTGCAATGTATACTTACTCGATTACAGTTTTATTTGATGTTA
Organism: Cybosia mesomella; assembly: GCA_946251805.1. Taxonomy (NCBI): domain Eukaryota; kingdom Metazoa; phylum Arthropoda; class Insecta; order Lepidoptera; family Erebidae; genus Cybosia; species Cybosia mesomella. The sequence continues at coordinate 9,213,187 of OX276401.1, forward strand.
AAATAAATAAATAATAAATAAATATTCTACGACATTCTACTATAGTACTATAGTTTAACTAGCTTGTGTTATGGGTTCCAGAATGCGGATAAACATACTTATATACTTTTTTTTTGTAAATACATACATATTATACATAGAAACACCCAGACCAATGCAAATAGACATATTCATGCATACAAATATTTGCACTGAGCGGGAATCGAACCCGCGCCCCCTGTCGTAGCAGTGCATTCGCACTACCGCTACACCACAGAGGCCGCCAATAATAAACAATAAATACAATTTAGGGTTTGTATAACTAGTAATAAATTATATACAAAACTAAAATAAGCAAAATAAGAAAGGGGAGAGACTGTAAGCTTAGGCATCGAAATTTTCCTCCCCATCGATATCTACAGGGACCGTGCCCAGAAAGCTGGCAGCATTACCGTATTGAATGGCAATACCAAAACTTTGAGCGAGGTAATGTCCAGCCCCATGGTCACGGGACGCGGTTATCAGCCACTTCGCAATCTCTTTAAATACAGAGCGAGCGCTTGGACCCCACGGACCAAGCGTTTCGACTCCAAACGGCTCAAATATAAAATTACTGATTGAGCCTAACGGGTGGCTGGATTTTGATGAATAAAGTCTCAAATGAAAGGTATTCATCTCCTGAGTGTCATAGGGTACATAAAATTGGAAGAAAACTTTTAGTGTTAACTTAATATATGTTGTAAAAAAATATGATACCTCGAGCCTATTGAGTAGGGTATCAAAATGAAGTAAATGAATTCAAAGGAGATAACAAATATACATATATATATAATTATGTTTACGTCATTACCTAAAAGTATAAAATAAAATATTAAAAAAACCCGACTACAGAGGTAGTCGGGTTTTAAAACACCGAAACAACTTTGATAGGAATCAAACTTGATTCGTTATTTTCGGAGGCAGTAGGGTTTTAATTTTAAATTACTTATTTTATTAATTAAGGGACCAACCATATTAAACAATTGTACAAAAAACAATTCATGTTTTTGAAGTCCTATGGTTCACATAATTCAAGTCTTCCAAATTTACGTAAATAATTTTAGCAATTAAAATTCTCGGATCACATTTACTGTGATAGTTACTAGATATATGTGAGTAATTCGATATGTTGTATGGAAATACATTCACCGTAAGCATAAAAGCTTCGATACAGGTGCACAGATAAATTAAACAAATGTTAGTAATAGTTCACATCAGCTATACTGAACCATTTGTACTGAACTTTTATAAGTAGATCGAAGGTTAAAATATTTATTTAAATTTTTTTTCTTAAATAAAGAACATAACAGTAAAATATTGTTGTAGCAATAAAATTATATTTGACAATGTTGAAGTTTGAAAACAAGTATGGCGTATACTTGTTTATTTCGTGTAAGTCTATCCGCTTTGACGTTTTTTTGATTCGAACTTTAACTTGAACTTGCGTTCTCTTTTATGGCAATATTATTTATTTTCTAGTTTAAAGATCAATGATGAATTATCTACTCATGTCAAATAACTGCTCCTATGACCTTTTAGTGTTATGAACAGACCTGACATGAAGTTGGAGTATATGGAACTCATAACACAAACGAAATGAGCTTAAAACTCGAGGGGTTTACTGGTAGCTGTTGAAGAGTACCGCTATTCTATGTTAAATTATATTATTATATTTACAAAAAACTGTATCTAAGTATGTTAATCTACTTTCTAGACCCCATAACACAAGCTGGTTTAGATATGCTTACTTTGGATCTACATAGCACTGCATATAATGTCGTATTTATTATTATTCTTCTATTAGTCTCTTATATGCGGCATAGCCGTTTGTTGGTGGCTGAACTGCTCCGTAACCACTCGCGCGATCTTGACCAAATTTACAGTGTTAAATTTATAGTGTGGACACTGAGGTGTGTTTTGAAGCGAGATGGTTCATGTCCGATGTACCATTGAGGAATAATCACCGAAAAACAGTTTCACGAGCGCGCGGCCTTTTCTAAGCGCGCGACCGTAGTAAGATGTCTTATGTCCTGCTCGCTCAACTCAATTTATTTCAGTCGCACCCTGCACTTTATTTCTAGTTATTCCATTCATTCATCTTAAAACTAACAAATAATATTTTTAAATACATAACATAACATAAACTCACGCCTATATCCCCGAAGGGGTAGGCAGAGGTGCTAACACCCACAATTCGCCAGTTTATGTTTAGGTCCCAATGTAATAGGTGGCGAGGCTATTGCCATTAACCGGGCACTTTATAAACCTGCGATAAATACACACATAACTTCGAAAAGCATCGAAAAGTCATTGGTGTGTGCCATGGTAAAACCTGGGATCGAACCCGAGACCTCGTCTCAGCAGTCCATTACCCATACCACTAGGCTACCGCGGCTTTTTAAATACACTTAATAAAATAGAAAACAAATATATTTATACACAAAAGAGAGGATCTTTGTCGGAAGATTAGCTATAATAAATTGATGTATTGTAATCCAGATATGCATATCTACAAAGTGACAAATCTATACGATAGTAAATTAGGCTTAGAAGTAGGTTTGAATGAACTTTCAATATTTATGATTATTATTGTTTCTTATAAAACTTAGTTACAAGTAAAGCTAATAAAAGCGTGTTTAAAAAGTTTGATTCACCAGCTTCAATAAAAATGTATATGAAATATATAATTGTTTACATCCCATCCAATACGATGATACTTTGAGACAAGATAGTTCGTAATCTTCAAGTAATTATTAACAAGACGAACGACCTCATAATGACATCAAGCTATTAATTTAAAAATGATTACTACGAAAACTTGATTACAGAAAACTGTTATACATATTAATACTTTGTTTGACGAGTAAACTGCAGTACATTATGTAAAAATAATGACGTTATCCAAATAAAACCTAGCTGGATCGATTTATGACTTCCGAAACCAATATTTTTTTTCGTGCTGAAATCATGCCGGCCCATGAACGAACAGGCTCAGCTTTTATGCATACCGCATCAACTCGGGGCCCAACCACCGGATGCGCTCCACGACTTGGGCAACCAGGCCTGGCATTCAGGGTCACTTCGCTGTACGCCGCACCTCACCTCCGTGTCGTCCGCGTAACACGTGACGGTGGCACCATCTGCGAGCTCACCGCGAAGCACCCAGTCGTATCCGACGTTCCACAGGAGTGGCCCCAGGAACGATTCCTGTGGAACACCGCACGACGTCCGACGCCGACCGAAGCCGGTTACGGTTGGATAGATTACGGGCCCTCGAAACCCCTTGGATACTAAATTTCATGAAAATCGTTGGAGGCGTTTGCGAGATTCAGATTATATAAACATACAAGAATTGCTCATTCAAAGGTATTAGATTTTGTAATGATATACAAAACGCTATAAAGTGCTGCGCTATAGGCCTCTCTCAATTGAAAGTATCATGTGCTGTCCTACACCTACCTGCTACCTTTTCAGATCTTCAGCCCAATTAGCTATATTATAACAAATTTATCTTTCAACTAATCTCTCTTCATAGTCTATTATGCAACTTTAGTTTGTAGACTAGCATCTACCGATGTCAGCGTTCATGTTTCAGTACCGTAGTGCAGAACAGGCGCAGGTCGCAATCATCAAAGACTTTATTTTTAATCCTGTAATTATACTGTAATTCCTGTCTTAAAATTGCTTGATTACCAAGCTAGATAATTTGTCCAAAATAAACATTATCCTTACATTACTCTAAGTAACAGCAATAGTACTTAATTCAAAATTAGTCTACGGATCTCCAAAATTTACGTACGTATGCTACATGTGCGCAGACGACTGTCTTTACTGTGACTGTGATTAATAATATCGTGACAATTTTAACTCAATGAGTCAAGAATTAATTCCCAATATGTGGTTTGTAAAATCAGCAGGTCCTCCAAAAGTGATCTTAATGAAAATTTGATGCTTCTAAAGATTTAGATCGGAAAAGAGAACATCTAGAACGGAACTTGAACCCGCGACCTTCTTAAGGCGACCAGCGTCGCCTTAACACGTGTACAATATATCGGAGAATTTCGAATATCTGGGACGTGCCTAGATAGCTCAGCTGGTCATATCATTCCCCCTGTAAGGGACTGGTCGCGGGTTCAAGTCCCGTTCTAGATGTTCTCTTTTTCCGATCTAAATTTTTAGAAAAAAGTAAGCATACTCAATGCTTAAACATTTAATTGAATTAATTAGGCGGAGTCATCAAAAAACAACTGTAAAGTTATTCATTGTTTCCATAGTTCGCAAGAAGTACGGTAGATGGCTCCAGCGTTGCCTTAAGACGTATATAATATATCGGAGAATTTCGAATATCGGGGACGTGCCTAGATAGCTCAACTGGTCAGAGCATTCCCCGTGTAAGGGACTGGTTACGGGTTCAAGTGCCGTTTAGATATTCTCTTTTTCCGATCTAAATCTTTAGAAAAAAGTAGGCATACAAAATGCTTAAAAATTTAATTGAATTTGATGCTTCTTTTACGAAGTTTACATTAAGTCATTTGCAAAAATGAGTCTTTTAAAAAAAGATGCATACAATTCTATAAATCTATTATTAACAAAGTTTTTGGCTGATTTTATATATAGGAATGTAATTTCACATAAATTATAATATTACAATGGTCATATAATGTCAATGGGTACTACTGCGAATTGCTTAATATAAAATCTAAAAACATATTACCCGACTCAAAAATTTCACAGAAGTCACAGCCACCACCGCTGTGCCTTCATAAATATTAGATACTAGCTGTTGCCTGTAACCACACCCGCGTGGTATACTTGTCGTGTTTCTGTGACCCACAGGAACATAACACTTTTATTAAAGTAGCCTATGTGATATCCCAGATCTAGACTATATTCTATCTCAGAACCAAATTTCATCCAGAAATCTTCAGCGGATACCCCCCCGCCGGCAAGCGGGGGCGGTTATGTCGGGCTTGAACCGACTAAAACCGCACGCCGTCTCGGGTCTTCAGACGCCGGGGTGTAAGGTTGCCCATAGAGCATATCCCTCGCACCCCGACTGCCCCGGGGCCATCTCCGGTTTCGAGATGGCCCCTTCGGGTTTGGGAACCACGGTGTCCCCGTCTTGCCCCGGTTGGGGGAGGGGCGCTAGTCGCCCCAATATACTCGTACCTCTGCCAAAAGGTCTGACGCCATGAAATGAGTAAGTAGTTTGCGATATCGTACTGCATATAACACTGAATTTATTACCATAACAACGCCAAACAAAAAAGTAAAATCGAATGACTCAGGATACTATAATTATAATAACAAAAGAAATCTTAGTTTCTGAGCAAGATTTAAGCATGATAACATATGTTTATAATTCTTATTTACCAACCTGTTTATGATAAGCATAAAGTACAAATTGTTTTATAACAGTATTCTGATGGTAGACTAATATAAAGAATAGATTTTATGACTAAGGAATTAGTCTCCACTTGGCTAGGAGCATGATTTGATCTCGTGTTACGCACGAGAACTCTCTTGCTGAGAGCGCACATGTACAAAAACACACATTACACACAGACTCAGGACAATATCTAAGGGGTGTGTGTCGGGAAACCTCATCGTGTGTCATTCCGATTCCGATCCCGCTGCAGTCCGGGGGGAACGGAATCGGAGCGGCCGGTACACCCTGGGCGGCGGTCAATGGCTTCCCCTTCATGGGGTTGGCACTGATCGTCGGCCTGAGCCGACGTGGCGGGAACACATCGCTCTCCGTACTCCTCTGCTTTCATAGGAGACAGGATGAGCGATGGTGCAAGACGACTCGCACCGGAGCTCGCCTACTCGAGGTCTCCGGCGCCACCAGCGGCCCCAAAGCTGATGCCCTAGCAGCCAGGCTTAGGGAGTCGCTGGACTCGGAAGCCGTCCGCGTCACCAGACCCAACAAATGCGCAGGTTTGCGCATTTTGGGTCTGGATGATGCGGCCACGACGGAGGAAATTATCTCCGCCGTCGTGGAGGCGGGCGGCTGCCCCCGTGATCAGGTGAGAGCTGGAGAAATTCGGTTCAGCCCCACCGGTCACGGCACGGCAGTCGTCAACTGCCCCGTCGCAGCGGCGCAGAAAATTGCGGACGGACGGAGCCTCCTAGTTGGGGGCTTCCTAAAGGCGCGGGTGCAACTCCTGCAGCCCCGCGAGACCAGGTGCTTTAGGTGCTTGGCCGTGGGGCATGTGGGAGTTCAGTGCACAGCGGGAGACACCGTGGGGGATCGGTGCTTCCGCCTTAGTCAGCCCGGGCACAAGGCAAGTGCTTGTGATGCTCCGCCGCGGTGCTACAAATGCGTAGCGGAGGGCAAAGCGGCGGAGCACCGGGCGGACAGCAGAACCTGTGCCGCCTCGAGGCCAAAGCCCCGTTCGTCCGCACCGGGTAGCGGGCGTGCTGCTCAGGAGCGGCCACATTCGCGGCGGGATTCGGAGATGGACGTCCATTAATGGACACACCAATCCGCATGCTGCGGGTGAACATAAACCACTGCACCGGTGCTCAGGATCTTCTGTACCAGAGCATCGTGGAGTGGTCTATTAATGTGGTCGTGGTCGCTGAGCCGTACTGGGTCCACCCCGGAAGCCCGGTGGACCTGGATGGCGTAGCGACCGTCTTCGGGGGTTCCGCTGCGGACACCTCGCGCCTTGCAATCATTGCAAGGGGCCGAGGCTGTGTCGCGGCGGACTATGAGGGTTTGGCTGTCGTGGCCGTCTACTTCTCGCCAAGCCTTGACCAGTATGAGCTGGAGCTATGGCTCGCAGGACTGGACATCGTTCTCGCTGCGTGCCGTCCTCGCCCTGTCTTGGTCCTGGGAGACTTCAACGCCTGGTCTCTGGCTTGGAGCTCCTGGGAAACCAATACCAAGGGGCGAGTTCTGGAGGACTGGGCCGTGGCCTGGAGGTCCTCAACCGGGGGAGTGTCGCCACCTGGGAGCGGCGGGGACTCAGTTCGGTCGTGGATGTTGCATTCGCGACCCCTGCTCTCGCCCGCTCAGGGTTGGCGCGTGGTGGAGGAGGAGGAGACGTCGTCGGACCACAGGTACATTCGGTTTAACGTCTCCCCTCCACCTAACCTACCGCCGACTATAGCGAACCCCCCGGATCCACGTTGGGCGCTCAGACGCCTGGATCGGGAGGCTCTCCTGGAGGCATCCATTGTGCAGGCCTGGATTCCGTCACCGGCCAGGCCTGCCGATGTCGACGCAGAGGCCGAATGGTTCAGGAGAGCCATGTCGCATATCTGCGATGCGGCGATGCCTAGGGTTAAGCCCGGCCCGGCAAAGAAACAGGTGTACTGGTGGTCAACGGAGATCGCACAGCTGCGAGCAGCGTGCGTGACCGCTCGCCGCCAGTACACCAGGTTTCGCCGGAGGCGTCGCCGCCCAGACGATGCGGCAGCCCGAGAGGCGGAGCTATATGACGCGTACAAGGGGTCCAAGTGGACCCTCCAGGTAGCCATTAAGCAGACCAAACGGCGGGCCCGCGAAGAGCTGCTGGAGTCTCTGGAGCAGAACTCATGGGGGCGCCCTTACCTTGCGGTCAGGGGCAAAATCCGCCCAAGGGCGCCCCTACTGACCCAGAGCCTCCAGCCGGAGCGGCTGGAGGGGATACTGGGCTCCTTGTTCCCAGCGAGAGCGGAGGAGCATGTTCCTCCGCGTATGGCTCCGCCACAGGTACCTGACGCTGATAATAGCGAGAGCGATGTGCCCGAAGTCAGGGAGAGTGAACTGGGGGTAGCAGTGCTCCGGCTTAAAGCCCGGAAATGCACTGCCCCCGGACCCGACGGCATTCCAGGCCGAGCATGGGTCCTGGCCCTGGAGGAATTAGGGCCTCGACTGGTGGCGCTCTTTAGCGCATGCCTCGAAAGGGGCCAGTTTCCAAAGGCTTGGAAGACGGGGAAACTGGTCCTTATCCGGAAGGCGGGGCGGCCGGCGGATCAGCCATCCGGTTACCGGCCGATCGTGTTGCTCGACGAGGTGTGCAAGCTCTTTGAGCGGATTATTGCAGAGCGCCTCGTCGAGCATCTCACGAACGTGGGGCCAGATCTGGCGGACAACCAGTTTGGTTTCCGCCGGGGGCGCTCCACCGTGGAAGCGATCATGCGCGTTAGGCGCCTGGCGGAGGAAGTAGTGTCGCGGGGTGGGGTGGTGATGGCGGTGTCTCTCGACATCGCCAACGCCTTCAACACCCTACCCTGGAGCTGCGTTAGGGAGGCGCTCGCGTATCACGGAGTGCCTCCTTACCTCCGCCGCATTGTCGAGGCATACCTATCCGAGAGGGCCATAGTTTACCCGAGCTGGCTAGGGCCAGGGCGGCGAGAAGTGTCGTGCGGTGTTCCGCAGGGGTCGGTCCTAGGGCCACTCCTGTGGAACATCGGATACGACTGGGTGCTGCGCGGTTCGTTGCTCGAGGGTGTCAGCATAACGTGTTATGCTGACGACACCCTCGTTATGGCGCGGGGAGCAACGCACCGAAACGCGGCACTAAAGGCCACGGCAGGGGTTGCTCAAGTCGTGGGTCGAATACGGCGGCTGGGACTCGAGGTGGCTCTCCACAAATCCGAGGCTATGTGTTTCCACGGGCCTCGGAGGGGGCCACCTGCGGGAACCAGCATAACCGTAGGGGGCGTAAGCATCGGCATCGAGCCCACAATGAAGTACCTTGGGCTCGTACTCGATAGCCGATGGGACTTCAGACCTCATCTCCGAAGTCTGGTCCTGAAACTGAGACAACGCCGCAGTGCCAGCACTGCGAGGATCCTGGCGAAGACACGGCGCTCCACACGTTGGTTGAGTGCTCTGCGTGGGCGAGTCAACGCCGGGATCTCGTTGCGGTCCTGGGCGTTGACGTTCTCTCGTTGGAGACCATGGTGAGGGCCGTGGTCTCTGACGGGAGCAAGTGGCACGCCGCCGCCTCTTTCTGCGAGCAGGTAATGCGCGCGAAAGAGACGGCGGAGAGGGAGCGGGAGAGAATCCTGCCCCCCGAGTTTCGCAGTCAGCGGCGAGGACGCCGCAGACTCATCTACGCCCGGGACTACCGACCTCCATGATCGGGGCCTGAGGACGGCAGTTGGCCGACTCACCGTCCATACAGAAGCAGGCCGTGGCGGAGGCGTGTCGTGTGTGCCCTACACACGCCTGCCAACTCACCGAAGCGGGATAAAACCCGACCCCACCAGGCGAGGCCGCGGTGGCGGCCAAAGTCCGCCGGCAACCCTGGGGTTATCCTTTCGAGGGCTTACCCGGGGTGCCCAGCAACGGACACTTGGGGAGGACACCGTGCGGTTTTAGTTGAGACACGACATAACCACCCCCGCTAGCCAGCGGGGGGATATCCGAAGGGAAGGCACGAAAAAAAAATAAAAAAAAAGGACAATATCTAACAAATAATCGCATGTGGGGCCAATCTACAACACTAGCCATTTGCATAGTAGGCAGTAATAATATAAAACGCGACGGATTTTATTACTCAAAATAAACTTAAACATTAAATAAAACTTTTTTTACGACGCAGGGGACAGTTCCATTGTTCATACTTGGACCAGACTTACTTGATATTTTTTATGTACTACATTATAAGAAGTAGTATCTATTTATTGTACACCAAGAATAAGATAAAAAGAAATACAAATATTACATTATGCTATATACAATTGGCGGCCTTATTGCACTGTGACAATCTCTTACAGGCAACCATTGGATGGAGAAAAAGAGTCGAACTCGTATTTGGGTAGTGTGGTGTACTTGATCAATTTAGGTTAAAACAGCCAATTATAATATTTCTTTTGATGATTACCGTCTTTAGATCTCGTTAATCAGGCATTTTAAGCTTCCTGCGTTTTTCAGCTTTTTGAAGTAATAACGCTTTTGTGTCGTAATCGTAGTGTGACAAAAGATAACAATTTGATATATGAAAAGAATTAAATTAAATAAAAACCGTTGAGGTATAACTCTTAGGGATTAACCATTTTTAGGGTTTCGTACCCAAAGGGTAAACCAGGACCCTTATTACTAAGGCTCCGCTGTCCGTCCGTCCGTATGTCACCAGGCTGTATCTCACCGTGATAGCTGGGCAGTTGAACTTTGCACAGATGATGTATTTCTGTTGCCGCTATAGCACGAAATACTAGAAACAAAATAAAATAAATATTTAAGAGCGGCTCTCATACACGAAACGTGTTTCTTTGCAGTATTTTCTTTGCTCGATTTAATAACGGTAATAACCAGGCTGTATCTCATGAACCGTGATAGTTATACAGTTGAAATTTTCCCAAATGATGTATTTCTCTTGCTGTTATAACAACAAAAAATAAAAAAATAGAATAAAATAAGTATTTAGGGGGGGCTCCCCTACAACATTTTTTGTGCTCGATATTGATAACGGCAACAGGTACACGATTGAAATGTTCACATAATATTTAGTTGTATATTCACTTCAAAGATAAATAATTAAATTAAGATGAAATAAATTAAGGAGGGGCTCCCATTGTATAGATAATACGGAACCCTTGGTGCGCGAGTCCGCCTCGCAATTGGCCTTTTTTATTTCATAATTGTATAAATATATGCAAATCAACAGCAAATTTATCTTCCGCTTCTTCTTACTAATTTCAAAATTGTTTCGGTTATTATTAGATTACAGACAAAGAAAAGGCCAGACCTTTTCTTCGTCTGTAATCTGATGGCAATGCGTTAACCAAGATTTTCTAAACCCTACTAGTTTTTCCGTTCGTGCTCGTACTAAATCTGTTTCATTAATCATTATTTAATCTGTCATCTGTACGCGTCTGATCGTCAAAATATCCCAATTCTTCACTCCACTACATAAATAAGCAATAATATAATGACCAAAATTGCAAAAAGGAATCAATCTCTTAGTATATTGTGTTTAGTTGTGACAATTATTAATAACATAATAAGTTTGCTTATGCTTACATAAAACAAACGAGTCGGTTTGATTGCTTGTTTCGCAAATTAATCATCAGATCCAGAGATTAGCCCCTACAAACTCACAACATCACAAACTTTACCTCTTCATAATATTAGTAAAGAAGAAGAAAACATAGTGTGTTGTCCTAGAAACCATAGTGTGTTTTGAGATTAGAATATTTAGCATACATGTACCTATAAGGGTTATTTCTTTTCTTTATTTTATATTGGGACACAAAACAGTTATACATTGTATCATACAGTGAAAAGGTTAATATAACCAACTTGGTAAATGCATAACCCACACTTATGTCCGCAAAATACTGTAGTAGGTGGAAAGAATTAAATTGTGCCAATCCTCTGCTTTAATGTATTTTCCAATTAGAGAAGTGATGAAATAGTTTGCTTTTTAAATTCGTTGTGCGAAAGTGCGAAAATATCCAAATGAACAAAGTGCGTGTTATAGTTATCTAAAGGTGCGCGTACAGGGGTACCTTGGTACTTTGGTCCTGTCCCGAGGGGGCCATCTCGACCCGAGGGGGCCATTTCGAAACCGGAGATGGCCCAGGGTCAGTCGGGGTGCGAGGGATATGCTCTATGGGCAACCTTACACCCCGGCGTCTGTAGACCCGAGACGGCATGCGGTTTTAGTCGGTTCAAGCCCGACATAACCGCCCCCGCTGGAACGCGGGGGAGGATCCGAAGGGATTTCCGCACGATAAAAAAAAAATGGTACTTTGGTCCTACACTTTGCAGTGTGAAAAAGCCTGGGTACACGCGCCTCTCGCCGGTTTACAATATAGCAAGGTTGTCCTTGGTACAATATAGCATATATTATTACAAATATAAGTCTATTGTAACACATTCCATGCAGCATCATAACTTTCTGAAGACAAAAAGGGTTAGCCTAATTTCCAAAATTTGTTAAGGGAGACATTATTATTGGTTCTAATTCTAATAATAAAATAAGAGGAGTAGATTCAGATGAAAGAAAGAGAGGTATGACCTACGTCACTCTTATAATGTACAATGTCCCATCTTTCCCATTGAAGTAGGTAGGTAAACGTGTTGCTCTTCCAATTACTATTATCTTGGCACACGCCTTTAGCTTTTTCTACTTTTATAATTAATTTCATACTCTTGCAACCTACATAAAATGCATCACTTGACGTTCATATTGCATGAAAAGATTATAATTCTTCGGAAAACTAACTATATATAAATAAAATTAATATTTTCTGTAGGATAGAAGTACCTTTCTTACTGAGCAACCTCTAAATGTTAACGGAAAATCACATTATGCCCTCACTGCCAGCACTCCAGTGCATTTATATTTCAGCAATTTTTTGTTATTTCTTTAAACGTACACAACTAAATAATGCAGTGGATAAACAGCGTCCAGCCATCTGGTTACGCTAAACGTCAAATTAACTAATTAACTAAATGGCTAATTATCTAGTTAGCTATGACTTATAAATCAAGGGTAAAGAGTAAATGAGTTCCAAATGATTATTTTTAATTGTGAAACCGACGCGCTTAAGCACCGTTAAATCAAATATCGCTAGGGATTACTACTCAAAGGTACATATGAGGTTTCAATTCACATTGAAGCCTCGTATGGCAGGTAGTAATTATCCAGGTAAATTAAATCGTTTGATTTCCAGTTTCCCACGTAATGAATGCGTTACGTTCCCACCTTGTGATATTTTCAGCTTTGTCCTAAAGTTGGTATTGTAAGGTTTCTAATGAGGGAAATCTTTCAATATAAATAGATTTAATTAAATTCAAATTTCATCGAATTCCATATTTCGTCCAAATGAATTAACCTGCGTTTATTATTACACTAGCTGTACCCGCGACTTCGCCCGTGTGGTCTTAGATTGGGTTTCAATTATTTTGCGCGCAGCCCTTATGCTTATTCTCCTATTAAATATGTTACGCCTTGTAATATTAGCTATCTACCAGTGATAGTCCCGTCAAAATTGGCTCAGCCGTTCCAGAGATTACCTAATTCAAATAAATAGACAGACAGACAAAGTTAAAAAAAGTTTTTTGTTGTAAGTACCGTGTATACATATGTATTTATTGATTTAATTTTTTATTTTTAACGTTACATACAGACACTTTAATATTATTTATTTGTATAGAATATAGATTTTATTGAATAAATCACTTGTACTTTTCCACAATTATTTATTTATTTGAACCTTACCGGTTTCAAATATTATTATTAAAAGTACAAGTGATTTATTCAATATGTGTAGCAAGTTCCACCAAGTGCCATCAATCTCCAGTATAAACAATATAGATTTTGTTATTTCTTTTCCTATGGTCATCGACAAAACTCGGTATATTAGTCTGTAGGTAACGAAAATTATTTAAAGTTTCCTACACTGACTTGGTGTAGTATCAATGTTGGTTCTCGTACTAAGCGTTCCAATGTACGCGTAGTCGGTTACCCGTACACAGGATCAATAGTCCGTATCTACAGTGCGCGTACACAATTTGAGCACGCGTGTCGACTCTCGCCTTGCAGCGAGTCATCATAAGTCAGTCAGACTATTACCAATGCAAGCCACATTACTTATCATTGTCATAGGCTATATATCATCACGCTAAATCTCAAGGGAGTGGAGCAGTAATCATAGATGTCAACAAATCCGGCAGTTTCCCATACATTTTCTGGAAACTAATAAATTACGGGTATAAATTGTGGGTAAACGGGTGTTCAAAATACGCCACGGGCTAAGCCGGGGAGGGCCAGCTAATCGTAAAAAAAACAAACAAGACTCAAATTCAGTACGGAACCCAGCAATGATACTGTGTAATAAGAAAATGCTTCTATTAGCTCCATTTTGGAAGCATTATCATTATCTAATGGTCCTTAGTTCCGTATTCCGCCGTCACCAGTCACGCTTGACTGCATCTAGTAAGTGATAATGGTTTCGTATTAATTTCTGACTAGGTTTAGGTGTATGCGTAATTTTATTGTTGTTTATTTGTCTTTATGGTTCATGTTAATATAATAGGAATACTGTCGATTAAAAACATATGCGAAAGCTGAATATTATCGTAAGGTGGCCCGAAAGAGTGTAGTAACAGTTTATTAGTCGTAAACCATATTTATGTATAGTATTAAGTTCTGATTACGGTTCCAAGTTGGAGGCCCGTTAGAATAATGTTATTTTGAATCTTTCACCCCTGGTATGAAAAACATTCAACGTAATCTTTGACTACTCAGTCAGTGGTCTATGTTAAAATTGAAGGTAGACAGAATTCGTGTAATAGCAGGGGTGCTTGTGGCAGCCATGCTTGTGTCTCTCTTGGTAATACCGCATTTTAAATTATTGTATGATTTCGTTGGGTTTTGCTAAAGGCTTTGCCTATCTTTTAATTTTTGTCATTCTTTTCTTTTCCCTTGTAATTTTGTTCTGTGAGCAACGCGCGAGTACAATTTTTTTTAAATATTTTCTTTATACCACTTACGTGGCAGATAAGCACTAAAATTTTTTTGTGTTGTCGATGTAGTAGGTATTGTCATAGGCGATGTGATGATAACCACATATATTATGACCAAATAGGCTGTGTGTTTTTTTTTACGTGTGGAAAACCCCACTGGCTTCACCTCATTGGTCGGCCGACTGTCGTCCTCAGGTCCCGATCATGGAGGTCGGTAGACCTGGGCGTAGACAAGTTTGCGGTTTTCTCGCCACAGACTGCGGAGCACGGGGGGCTGTGTGCTTATAAAAATTATATATTCTACTTTTGTATATCACCCGTTACGTAGTTCTGATCGGCTGTCCTCACTTTCCTGGGCCAAGTAATTTTATTTTGGCTTATAGCACCATATATTGACAATATATAATTACATTCTAATCAAAACAAAGAAATACTAACGGCAAAAGTTTGTATTCGGTTGATATTTCCTCCAAACATGACTATTCATTTTATAAAAAACAACACTCGTCACTTTATGAACGCTTGACCCAAATATGTTAAAATAGTAATTACTCAAGTGTCGGATTCTAATTAGAGCTACAATCAACGTCAAAAAATTGGGACGAGTTCAGTGACACAAAATGTCTTCATTATAATTTCGTACATACGACAAATCCTCCAATATATTCAGGGCTGTCTCACTTAAGTGTCCTGTTTTTCACGAATCTCAAACGACTGTAATTGCTTGTGAGTTCAAAGGCAAATAACATTTAAGTAGGAATATTCTGTTGGAGAAAGATATGATTTTGATCTCAGAAAAGAAAAAGTATATACGTTTTCTTTTATCGCCCATGTACACATGGGAAAACAAAAAGTAACATTTAATGAAAAATAAATTGGAACAAAATCGGTAGCCAGTATATTATTCGCATAAAAAGGACATTGAACTAATGTAAGTTGTTTGTATATATTTAAATCAAAAAAATAAAACTACTAAGAGAATACCCTGACCAGCTGAGCTACCAGTAAGCTCAGTTAGTCAGAGTATTCCCCTTGTAAGGAACTGGTCGCGGGTTGACGTTCCGAAATGGACGATCTCTTTTTCCGATCTAAGTCAAAATTTCATGGAATTAAATTGTTTTCACTCATAGGTTCACGGTTCATACATAGAACCACCCCCAGAAGGCCATCTACTTCAGAAATGCGCGTCTTTTTAAACACTTTGCACCATGCCAGACTATCACCATTTACGTTACGTCCAGTTACGTTTTCATTCGATATTTCTCATGTGCACTCTCACGTGTAATTTTATTTAGACACCAAAAATTACATACATAATTTCAAATTCATGAAAAATTCAGTATAATAATATTAATATTCTAGGAAATACTACACAGCCATAACTGGATTCAAACTAAGCAATTAGAACCATGATGGATTTATTACGTAGATATTTACGAAGATATTACGCCTTTTTGAAGGCGGTTTATTATTTTTTTATCAAAAAGTACCTATCTTCATAAGTGTTTTTTCCCAACATATCTTCCGACTTTATTTGGATTCAGATAATAACTTAGGACAAACAAAAGCTATGTCCTAAGTAACACCTGATAATGTCAGGGAAAAAGCGCGTCAAAATCGTCTATTTCAGAGATTAGCCGAAAGAAACATACAGAAAGATAGACAGAAAAGTTTAGTTTTTTAATTTAAGAATACAGATAGACATGTTTTTTATTACGAATAATGCAGCAGGTACACTTTATTTTTCTATAAACCTACACTATTCCATCACAAAAAGACGAAATAATCCTAAAACTGAAAGTAAATTTTAAAACAGCATCTTTTCCACGTTTCTGAAGAAAATAAAAATTATATTATTCTACTAATTTCGGAGGGGGGGGTATCCGAAGTGATTTCCGCACGATAAAAAAAAAAAAGGTAGGTCTGATCCCGTTTCCGCTACCTTTCTTATATTGGTTGTGGTGGTGGATTAGGGTCCCATACCCTAATCCACCACCACAACCAATATAAGATACACAATTCCACTATACATCATTTTGTGTTATCTCATAGGGTTAAGGCATCGTTTTCGTTTAAAGCTTCCAGACCGCTTATTTTTTTCCAACACCTCGAACAAATATCATTATATTTTAACCAACGTATACAAAAACTTAACAAATTATATACTAAAACCTTCCTCTAGAACCACTCGATCCATTGGTGAAAACAGTATGAAAAACGGTGCAGAAGCTTTAGAGTGTATCGAGAACAGACAGACAGACGTGGCGGAGGACTTCGTTTTATAATATGTAGTGATATATATATGATAACTGAAGTATATTTCGTCCCTAGATGTTTTGTTTTGGCATGTGTCAAAAGCGAAAAAAATAAAAAAATATTTACAGAGTTACATTTTTATATCTAACTGAAAACCGGCATCACTGTGAGGCATCCAGACTGACACTAGGTTACTGTGGTATCACACGGAAATTTTATATTCGTGTTGAGCGACCACTAAAGCTAGTCGTAACTACTTTACATTATTTAAATAGGCCTACTAAAACCTTATTTAAATAATGTTATCACAATCACAAAACATATAAATCACCTCATACATTTTGAGGTCAAGTCATGATCTAAAATTTAGGGCCGGTTGTGGACAAATAAGCTCACAAAGTCACGTGAGATTATGATCATACGTGGAGAGATAAACGATCACTCTGTGTAATGCTTTATACTGGATTTATAGGGCTATACGTAATAAGTTAAGTCTTATGAGGTTTTGACATATTTTTGTGTTGTAATAACATTTTTATGAATTAAACATTGCGCGTTAAGCTATACTGTATTTCATTATCATCCTAGCGTTAATCCTGTTTGTATCTAAATAACTTTGGAGCTCAGGGTCCGCTAAGTTACTGAGCGAAGCTCGTCAGAGCTTTGCCACGGTAATAATATCTATACAGTAGTGGAACTCAGCCCTATGCTTGAAATAAATACCTACGGCCGCGCGGTACGTAAACACGCGATAGGGCTGCCGGCCTACAGGTATTTTAATTTCATCTACCTACTTGAATTTCTTGCTAGTATAGTGATTGTATATATTATATTATTCTTTATTTAAAAATATGAAATACGTTGTAAATGAAACAGGAAGTATTCAATAAAAATCATGTGTTTTTATTTGTAGATTTAATAAAAAGCACCCTTACAAATTTGTCACTGAAAAATATTTGCGCCTCGACTGCGATGTACGAAAAGCTTTGTTATTATATTTGATGGTATAAAATATCCTCATTCGTATAACAAGTTTCAAAAGAAATATTTTAGGAAAACGGGCAAGGAAGAGAAAAAGGGATATCTTTAAGTACGTTATAAATACCTGCCGCTATTTTACAATTAATGTGTTTAGTTTTGAATGACTTCCGGAATATTTCCTCCATCTTTTCTATATATTCAACAAACTCATCGCTGGGTATTATTAAACAATTTTGTGACTGTTTCTTGCTGTAGTCCCAGTATCTTAAATACCGACTCTCAGCGCTGAAATTGTGGCTTCTTTGATGGGGCTTCATGTATAACTTGAAAGCCAGGTAATTTAAAAAATGTTATCTGTGGGTGCGTTATTGAAGAATTCAAGCAACCATTAACATCACAATATAGTCTATAATTGCAATTTGCCATAATTATTATGTAAGTACCTGTACTTATTCCAACCAAATATTGACAAAACCGTCACACCGTCCGTTCTCTAGTGCAGCGCATTCGCGACTGGTCGTGTACCGAGCGTTAACCAAATTCGAGATGCTTTATGGGCAACCTTACACCCCGGCGTCAGCAGACCCGAGACGGCGTGCGGTTTTAGTCGGTTCAAGCCCGACATAACCGCCCCCGCTGGCCGGCGGGGGGGGGTATCCGAGGGGATTTCCACACGAAAAAAAAAAAAGGTATAACTTGCGTTCGGACCGTTTCTATGAAGATACAATACAGTATATGCTGTAATACAGTAGGTGTATAATGGCTTTGCTCTCTTTTAGACGACTCATGTATTTCTTTAGACCATTTTCTCCTCCCAAATGGCGGAACCAATTGTAATGAAATTTCACACAAGCAAAGATGTTTCTGATGGGAAGGACATAGGCTATGGTAATTAAAAATTCATGTGTACCACGGAGGAATAATTACAGGATAAAAAAAACTGATTTTTCAATGAACCAAAAAGCCTCATTCACCGCGAATTGCTACATAGGTTCCCACAAAATAATGTAACTGCTTCTTATTTTTTTCATATACAATTTTACATAAATACATAAAGTCAAGCCTCTTTCCCATTGGGGTAGGCAGAGACAATATCTTTCCACTTGCCAAGATCCTGGTATACGCCTTTCGCTTCTTCTACTTTCATACTTGTTCCATAGAAAATGTTGTTTTAAAATATTAATTTATTATAAGTTGTACATTAAGAAACACATTTTAAAATATACATAATATTATAAATTCGTTCATAAATATTCACTAATATATGTATAGCGCGGAGGTCGGTTATCGTTTTTTGGTCATATCTCCGGGTTTACTTAACCAATTGCAAACAAACATACGGCAGTTTTTAAGTCTGACAAAGATCTTTTAAATAGAAAAAAAAACACATCAAAATTCGATCAGTACTTTGCGTCCATCGCGAACAAACAGACAAACAAACAAACACAAGATTTCGAAAAAAGAATATTTTTGTTTTCGTATACGTTAATTTACATAACTCATTTTACATAACATACATACATAATAGTGTTTTTTTTAAATATCTCAAATGTACAGACACAATGTATTTACAATTTTATGACTGTATAGAAAGATATTTGGAATAACCATCTTCACAACAGCTAAAACTGCAAATAGGCTTAATTTTTCGTTACTTGCTTTCACAAAGATTCCCCTTGAAGTTCCATTAGGGCGTTAATCGTTCTATTCGCTTAAATCGTCCTAATTTTCATATTTGCGGCTGTCAACAGAAATTAAAGCTATATAAATTTGTTTCGCTAAATGATTTGACCCAAATTGGAGACTTTTTCTTTTAACAGTGCGGTAATTAATTTTTATTAAGGTTTCTAGCTCATTTAGCGAATAGTAAGATGATTAAATTTTCATTATAGAAATTTGATGACACAAATTTGTCACAAAATTCGGCCGGGTGGGTACCACCGTGCACGATTGCTATAAATCCTCCATAGTAATCCAATTTCGGTTTGATTGCGTTCAGGGGTCAGCAAGTGCATAGCCGGGCAGGGGGATTGTGGTCGCAGCACTAGTGGGACCGGTGGGTTCACGTGGTGCTGCGACGACAATTCTCTTCTGATGAGGCCGTCAAGCTGAGTGCCACCATTGTTAACATGGTACGTGTATGCAATGGTGACCCTCTTTCCTGAGACTTTACCTTCAGTTTACCATCAGGCGAGGTGAAGTCAACTTGACGTGTCCTAAATATAAAAAAAAGGCGAGGTGAAGTCAAATCGACGTGTCCTAAATATAAAAACAAAAGTATAATATTTAAATTATTAACATTCTAGGACAACTTTACAGTGCTATTAAGAGCCAAAGTAAAAATAGCTTAACTAGCTTGTAATGTGAGTTCTAAAATATGAATAAATATACTTATTTTTTCTTTTTGTAAGTACATAAATAATACGTACGTATTTACAAATAAAAAACTGGTCTTTAATGTAAATGTAACTATAGTCAGGGTGTTTCTATATACAAAATATTATATTGTATATAAAAACTTCCCGCCCGATGCAAATAGACATATTCATGCATAGAAAAGGTTTGCACTAAGCGGGAATCACCACGCCTCAGGATCGTAATACCTTTTTTTTTTTCGTGCTGAAATCCCTTCGGGGATCCCCGCCGGCCAGCGAGGGCGGTTATGTCGGGCTTGAACCGACTATAACCGCACGCCGTCTCGGGTTTATAGACGCCGGGGTGTAAGGTTACCCATAGGGCGGGCATATACCTCGCACCCCGACAGGATCTTAATACCTACAGGAAAGCTGAGCTTATCCTACTGCACTTCACTCGTTTCCTAATTGCACCTTATTACAATATTGTAAGCACCGTACGTAAGTGTTAAAACGATAGTATATAATTAGGCAGTACTTATCGCTGGCTGCAGTTAGAGCTTTTAACCGACTACGGTATAATTAAATGGAGTGTTCATATTCGAGACTGCATTATTTTGTATGTTTGTTCTGAAACTGTTCTGGGGAATGTGGGCACTTTAAACTCAAAAGATTTCTGTATGATATTTATACTTATACTAGGACAATTCAAATATTTAAATGTTATTAGACGATCTAAAAAAAGTCGGGCACGCACATGAAGGGTTCCGTAGCAGCAAGTAACTTAATAATGTGTTTATTTTAATTTTTATATTTGAGTTGATTGAATGAAAGGTAAATTGTGGTTTACGATTTATGACGTATTAAAAAAACTACTTACTAGATCTCGTTCAAACAAATACATATTAATACATAGTAATGTACTTACATCATATATTTTTTTTAGTTTTATCATTCTCTTATATTAGAAGTTACAGGGGACACGCATATTTTACCACTTAGGAAGTGTCTTTCGCGCAAACTATTCAGTTTAGAAAAAAATGATATTAGAAACCTCAATATAATTTTTTAAGACCTATGGATAGGTCTTAAAAATGAAAATATATTTTTGAGTTTCAGTTCTAAGTATCCCCCTATAAGTATACTTTTTACTGTTTACTTAGAATTGAAACTTATTGTTTTTCAAAATTTATTGTTTTTTTTTTATTTTCATGTGAAAATCTTAATGCGGTTTACAGAATACATCTACTTACCAAGTTTCAACAGCATAGTTCTTATAGTTTCGGAAAAAAGTGGCTGTGACATACGGACGGACGGACAGACAGACATGACGAATCTATAAGGGTTCCGTTTTTGCCATTTGGCAACGGAACTCTAAAAATGTTTGTCATACGAAATAATTTATGTATGTTTTATTTGGAATTGCATTGATTTGGTTGAGTAGAACCGAGGTCATGACCAGAAGTCGCGCTACCCG
This sequence comes from Cybosia mesomella, assembly GCA_946251805.1. NCBI lineage: Eukaryota > Metazoa > Arthropoda > Insecta > Lepidoptera > Erebidae > Cybosia > Cybosia mesomella. Next base: position 9,234,689 of record OX276401.1, read on the forward strand.
ACAGACACTTAGGCGGAGTTGCGGGCGTCAGCTAGTATTATCTACTATTTTTCATTACAAAATGATTTCCTCGAGCTAACGAAGCCTAGACATCACCTGTAAAGCCTGACAGTATTGCGTGACTGGCTTGCGCGTACAGAATAATAGAGAACGTAAGCAAACACATTTGTGTCTGTTGCGTGTTTGAATACTTGAGGAAATAATTGTCCGTATAAAGGAAATAATACTATAGGTACATAGTTATTTGACTATTTTATCTAGTATATATATATATAGCAGGGATTAATTATATATATATAATTAATCCCTGCTTCCTTTGGTCACGCCATTGCAAATTGTATATATTGCTTTAATTACTTACTAATTGTAAGTATGGTTGTTATTATTATTGAATGATCGTTTTAACGTTGAGTCAAGTTTGATTGCAGTAGGTACGGAAGAAGTGTTGCGGTAGCTTAGTGGTTAAGGAATCGGCGTCACAATCAAGAGCTGACGTTAACCCACTCCTAACTCAAGCAATTTAGCTTAGCTGGAGGAGTTGAAAGAAATACTAATTATTTCGGCTACTATGTTGTATTTATAATACTTGAAGAAATAATTGTATCCTTATATGCTTTAGGAAAGGATCGGTTTACTAAATAATAAATAGGTGTACTGTTTTATTTACACACTGTCAGTAAAGTTAGTAAGTAGTCAGGAATGAATGTATGAAACTGTACTAGACTCTTTTTGTTCGGCCTTATGATCTAGAGTTCGAATACTGTCCATTACAGAGCGACGTGAACCCACTCCTAAAACAAGCAATTTATCTTTTTTTTTATACCACTCAGGTGGCAGACAAGCTCACGGCCCACCTGATGGGAAGCGGTCACCGTGGCCTATGGACGTGTGCAACACCAGGGGCGTCACACTCGCGCTGCCGACTCTGTAAAAAAAGCAAATTGCAAAGCAGGAATAAGCCTTTAGTCTTCCGGGAAGACCAAAGGCTACTCCCGCCTATCCCTTCTTTTTTAGTTTTTGTGCTGTCAGAAGGAAGACTCTTCCCTCTGACAGCACAAAAACTCTCAGTGAGCTCTGGCTACCCTACTCACCGACGGGAACACAACACGAGGTTATTATGGCCGCGGTATTCTGTAGGGCGGAGGTACTTCCCCAGTCGGACTTCTCAGTTGGACGGGAATACCGTCATGTCCTACCTCTCTTAGTAAAGCTTAGCTGGAGCTTAGCTGGAGGGTTAACAGGAATACTAGTAAATTCAATTACAAGCATACTTTAAAAATATATATATTAAAATTATTGTATACTTTTTAGTTATATTTGAAATACCCAGTAGCACTCATACAGTAAATACGAATCTAACAACACCTCTCAAGCTGAAATCCATCAAATGTTCAGGCTGCAGAGCGTGCCAAATACTTATACAATACATACATACATACTCTCGATAAACATAACCCTCCTTCTGGCGCAGACGGGTAAAGAAAAGTTTTGACATAATATTGACTGATGTTGGAAATGGCTGTCTGAAGAAATACCTAAGGTTGCTTCATGATATATGTATACGGCGTAACATAGTTCAATTCTTACACTATTTGTATTTCAACAAAATGGAAATGAAAGGACAAATGGCCTTCATGCCAAAGATTTCACTTTCAACCTATAGTTTACAATATGTTATCTTTACTAACTCTAAAAAAAAATACAAATAGTAAAATCGTAATGAGGTGAAAACTGTACATTAAATAATATTTTTCCACAAAAATAATAGATGTGTGTTCTAGGAGCGATACCGATGCTGAAAATGTGATTTTTAGAATTTTTATCTGATTGTCTGGTTTTAATTATGTATGTCCGAGCATGACTTGAAAACCGCTGAACAAATTTGGCTGAAATTATGCAAGAACATTCTTCTAAGGCATGGTCATTAACAGTCCTATATATATCATCACCCTAATATAGGTATGATAGGAGAGCAAAATCGGTGTTAACTATTATAGATGACAACTTTGTAATTACCTGGTATATCTTAACGAAATATTGAAGTTCAGCAGAACACAGACATGGTCAAATTCTGAACTATAACCCATCACGCTATACCTTAAAGTTACTGAGCAGTAAAATGTAAAATCTCGAAACTCGATAGTTGATTAGAGACGCATAAACATTTCATAATGAATATCATCACGCCACTATATTAAGGTATCGGGCAGAATTGATTTAGATGTTACATATTTCTCTGTCTATTTCGAACGAATTTTCAATATAAAATGAGAGCACCACAATACCTCATCCGGCCCTTTAAATAAGATACCTAAATACTTACGTGTTTGTATCGAGACTGCAGAAATAAACATATCTTGATCTATTCCGTACTTAAAACGCGTACGAAGTCGCGGGCAACAGCTAGTATAAAATAATTTAGTTCTACTATACCTTTTCTTTTTTTTTCGTGCGGAAATGCCTTCGGATACCCCCCGCCGGCGTGTCGGGCGTGAACCGACTAAAACCGCACGCTGTCTTGGGTCTACAGACGCCGGGGCGTAAGGTTGCCCATAGAGCATATCCCTCGCACCTCGACTGACCCTTTTTTTTTTTATCGTGCGGACATCCCTTCGGATACCCCCCCGCGTGCCAGCGGGGGCGGTTATGTCGGGCTTGAACCGACTAAAACCACACGCCGTCTCGGGTCTACAGACGCCGGGGTGTAAGGTTGCCCATAGAGCATATCCCTCGCACCCCGACTGACCCTGGGCCATCACCGGTTTCGAGATGGCCCCCTCGGGTTTGGGAACCACGGTGTCCCCGTCTTGCCCCGGTTTGGGGGAGGGGCGCTAGTCGCCCCACCGTTCCGGCCTGCTTCTGCTGGGGTGACAGGTGGCCTCACCCGCCACCCCCAGGCCTGCGCTCATGGAGGACGGAGGTCGTTAAGCGACCTCCGGCGCCTGAGTCGCCTGCGACGCGCGGCGAGCAAGTTGCGGGCTCGGCGGTCCGGGAGAGTTCTAAGTCTCTCCCGGGCGCGCTCCGCCACCTCCTTCGCGAGCATTACATGCTCGCAGAAGGAGGTGGCGGCGGCCCACGCGCTCGCGCTCCGCACCATTGCCGCAATCATGCTGCCGAGCGAGAGGACTCCCACCCCGATGGCTGCCACGAGGTCACGCCTCGGCGCCTCCCACGCCGGGCAGTCCGCCAGCGTGTGCAGCCCTGAGTCCTCGCTCGCGTCGCAGTGATGACACTCAGGCGTTGGCTCCTTCCTGATCCGATGCAGGTGGTCCCCGAAGCACACCTCAACTGACCCTGGGCCATCTCCGGTTTCGAGATGCCCCCCTCGGGTTTGGGAACCACGGTGTCCCCGTCTTGCCCCGGTTTGGAGGAGGGGCGCTAGTCGCCCCACCGTCCCGGCCTGCTCCTGCTGGGGTGACAGACGGCCTCACCTGCCACCCCCAGTTCTACTATTCCTAATTTTATTGAAGCTTTAACAAAACAAATATGTTCAAAGAGTTATTGTAAGTACAATATATTTATTTTTGCAATACAGTGAACTTACTTTGACAGATCTATTCCCCTTTATGTGTAAGTAACATTAATATAAAATCGACGAGACGCGACATGTGTTTGATGAATGAGAATGATTTTGTCTTGTAATTGTATGTTTTTTAAAAAATAATGCTGGATGAATTTAGTCCTAAGTACTTACAGTTTAAAGTTAGTCGAACACTAAACTTTAACCAATTAGTTATAAAATAGAGCCAGTATTTCCAGTAGTTATAAATGAACTGTAAGTAGTTACTTAGTACTTATTAATCATTTGATATTTCCTGCGTTCAATCTGCAGTTGAACTAATAATATGCATTCTTATTGATAAAACATGATTCATAGTTCATAATAATTCACAGAGTAACATAATATCATCCTTGAACCTATGATAGTATCGCAGAATTTATACACATAAATAAAATTGATGTGTCTGTTTGTAATATTGCAATAACAGATTTTCTATAATTGTATATGAATGTATATACGATACCTACAGCAAAAACACAACTTTAAAAATTTTTGTCTCTCTGTCGGTCTGTCTGTCCGTTTGACTTAGGTAATCTCTGGAATGGCTGCGTCAATTTTGATGGGACTTTCACTGGTAGATAGGTAATGTCACAAGGCATAACATAGGCTACTTTAATTTTACAAAAATAATTAGGGTTCCGCGCAATAGAACTAAAATCCACGCGGACGAAGACGCAGGAACAGCTTGTTTATTAATAAAATCGCTCTTTTATATTTTAGTACTTTAATGATTTCTCTTATCTGCGATAAATAAACATACTAGAAGCATTTTTTCTAAAGATTTAGATCGGAAAAAGAGAACATCTAGGACGGGACTTGAACCCGCGACCAGTCCCTTACAGGGGGAATGCTCTGACCAATTGAGCCACCTAGACACGTCCCAGATATTCGAAATTCTCCGATACATTATTACGTCTTAAGGCGACGTTGGAGCCATCTACCGTAATTCTTGCGAACTACGGAAACAATGAACAACTTTACAGTCATTTTTAAACATTGTTTTTTGATGACTCCGCCTCAATTAAATTTTTAAGCATTTTGTATGCTTACTTTTTTCTAAAGATTTAGATCGGAAAAAGAGAACATCTAGGACGGGACTTGAACCCGCGACCAGTCCCTTACAGGGGGAATGCTGCAGCTGAATTAATTAGGCAGAGTCACCAAAAAACAATGTTTAAAAATGACTGTAAAGTTGTTCATTGTTTGCAAGAATTATGGTAGATGGCTCCAACGTCGCCTTAAGACGTAATAATGTATCGGAGAATTTCGACAGAGCATTCCCCCTGTAAGGGACTGGTCGCGGGTTCAAGTCCCGTCCTAGATGTTCTCTTTTTCCGATCTAAATCTTTAGAAAAAAGTAAGCATACAAAATGCTTAAAAATTTAATTGAATACTAGAAACATGTCTTTTATATTCATACTAAATACACTTCTCATCAGAAAAATCGAAACACCTTGCAAGTTTATGTTTTCTACCGCCACCATAGCCGACCTTTTCTTCAATGCAGCATTGTGCAAAGCGTTCTCCATCTCTTCTGTGTACCTTGTTCCTTCCGTCGTTACCATACAGCATAATTTTACACTCATCAGAAAAGAGAACTTTGCTCCACTCCAGTGGAGCAAAGTTCTCCAATTTAGGTGCTCAATTTAGGTGCTCACGTGCAAAGTTAAGGCGCGCTCTTCGATGGTCTGCAGTTAATTTCGGCACATTTGCTGGCTTATGCGGTACCAGTCCACGTTCCTTAAACCTTCTTCTAATGGTTGAGTCACTTTCAGCCACTCTACGTATAACATGAAGCTGCTGCTGAAGTCTAGTATCCAGCAATGCCACCACTTGGGCGGCTACTGCGGGCGAAGTATACATATGTATTCGAAAAAAAAACTTTTCTTCAGACGTCCCAAAGTCACAGTAAACTAATAAAGAAGAAAAAGTTTCAAGATAAACGCAGATTTTTAGTTTCAAAGGTGAGATGAACTCCAACTCTAAAAACACATTTGTCTCAAAACAATTATTCATCTGTTTTTTAGGATAAACAAATGAAATTCTAATTTTGAATTTTGAATTTTCGCTTACAACTGTAATGGCCAAACTACCAGCTACATAATCATGTGCTTTTTTTCATGGAATGAAAGCTCTTATGTTTTAAATTAGGACAGATATCATAAAAACTAAAGTGTTTCTATTTTTCTGATGAGAAGTGTATAACATAGGTATTAGCTATTGCCCGTGGCTCAGCTTTCGTGTAATTTTCTTCCCGTTCCCGCTTCTTATGGGAACCTATTCCAGGAATAAAAAGTGTTATTCCAGATAGATTCTATCCCTGTACCAAATTTCAGCCAGGTCCTTTCAGCCGATAGGGTATGATTGAGTTACAAACATCCAAATACCACAAACATCTTCCAGATTTTCAAATTTATAATATTAAATATAGTAAGATTAGTTAGAGGATTATTAATTTAGTTAGAGGATAAGTAAAAGTAGGAAAAAGTAGGAAGTAGGATAGGATTTCGCTCTTTTACATTTTAGAACTTTAAAGATCTATCTCTCACTCATATCTATATGTAAGAAGTAAACATAATCCCGAGGTTACTGTTTTAGAAGCTCGGCATATTAATAATACTAGATAGACGATAACTATATATACAAGTACTAAAACATAAACTGTATTTAATATCTGTGTTAAGTATGTTAGCTTACAAGCTATTAGGAATATTAGTAGTTTTCACTGAAATATAAATATATTTGTAGTTTCTAAATAAATATTAGTAGTAGCTTAGTGTCTGATGTCTGATTCGAAATAAATTTTCTGCGGCGGGCACTTTAACTGTGGAATTATCTATCACTCCCTGCCTTGGTTTTGTCAGTTCAATTTTATCATTTTGACGTATAGAAACTGTCACATTACTGAACGAGGGAAATGTTGGAGTGGTCATTTCGCAATAGAACGGGCTAATACCACAGAGTGCTCAGTCACGGTAGCTGGTTGTTGAGCTTAGATTTAACTTAAAAAGGCGTCCCTAAAAATCCTTTATTCCGCCCTGTGCCACTGGATTTGCCACGTCAAAAAATACGAACTCTATGCAGTCTGAAAATGAGGTTTTTGTTACTCCCTATTTAGAGATTCGCGCGGCATACGTTTTGCATTGTTACATACATTGTTTCTTCTATTACCCCTTTCTTTTCTGCAGGTTTTCATAAAATCAATGCAAAGAATTCTAACTATGATTGGCCAAATGAATGCAGTAAGAAATATCTCAACATAGCGTTTCTACTCCACTGTACTATATATTATTTATGAATAGGAGCGTAAAACTATTTTATGTACCGTTGCGCATTTATTCTAGGTACAACTTCAGGGTTTTAGTGTGGTATGAGTGCCGTTTAATCGTATGGTTTTATGACACTCGTCTTGTGTGGTATCTATAGATCATCATTATCCTCATACCGAGTGCTCAGTAGCGTTCGGACGCTACTGAGCAATCGGTTTTGCATTTCAAAATGCAAACTTTTTAAGCAACTGATGACGTCCGGCGCCCGCTTGTTGTTTTCGATTGGTATGTTCTCTTTTCTTAAAGCGACTGCCATCTTACCTCCCAACCCCGAGAAGAGAGGCCGCGCCAGAGCCTCGTTTGTTAGTTAGCAGGTCAGGTTAGCTTGGACTCCAAAGTGTGCTAGGGTCCTGTACATTGAGTGGTATCTGTAGATGAGGTTCTTTATTTCATGCCATTGAGTTACACTGCTTACCCAAGTAGCGCACCTCTTGCTTGATTATAATAACCTAATAATAATAATAGAGCAGCAGAAGGTTTTAGTAGGGCTCCGTATACCCACGCAAAATTGAATTGAATTTGTTTAATCGAAGATCGATAGATGGCGTTCGTGTCGAATTAGATGATACTATGGTTACGTTCACACGGAGCGTATATAAGGGTCAATGACCTATGTAATTTGAACAATATTATTACATTCAGTTCAGGTGACGTGTTGTGTTTTTATTATATCGAACCTTCATCACACCCAGACCAAGTAGTCTTATTCCATCGCCACCACAAATATCGGCAAAAGGCTGATATTTATCCAAATAGTAAAGTAGGTAAATATCTGACTAGTGTTTCTCTATTATTTTCCTTGTTTACTTGCAAATAGTATGTATAATATTGGGTGGTTTAGGGCCAAGCTAACCTCAGCTGCAAGTCGGTGCGGTACAGATTGATGGACAAGGTTCTGGCTTAGACGTTCCTATTAAGGTTTGGGGGAGGGGGTTCACAGAACCACGTCAAGATAATGTTAAGTACTATAAGTATTCAAGTATTCAATTCTGTGCCCTATAAATAAATAAATAAATACTCTACGACATTCCACACAGCGCTTTCTAGACCCAAAGTAAGCATAGTGTAACTAGCTTGTGTGATGGATTCCAGAATACGGATAAAAATACTTTTACACTTTTTTTTTGTAAATGCATACATATACATAGAAAGACCCAGACCAATGCAAATAAACATATTCATGCGTAAAAATATTTGCACTGAACGGGAATCGAACCCACACCTGCTGTCGTAGCAGTCGAATGCCTACCTTACCTACTACCGCTACGCCACAGAGACCGTCAGAAGGCACCAAATTACAATAATTTTCTTAGAATTAAATTTAAATTAATTAAAAGAACGTGTTACATTGAAGCAATTGCAGTTTGTAACCACTAAAATCGTAGTTTGCAATTGCAAGGAACCGCAGGTGGTGCATTCGAAATTCGTAACTTCTATCCTTTTCTTTCCTATATAACCCCTTAGCCCATCCTCTTCTCGCACGTAATAAAATTTACAGCAAACGGTGTGTTTTCAGGAAATTTTCCAAAGGAATGTGACATTGAATGAATTTAAATTCGTTTCGTGGATCGCCCGAATAATCTCGTATGTTTTGCTAAGTTCCTGAATTAAAAATCGTTATGTTACTGAATATGTTTCAGCGATTCAAGAACAAAAACAGTAACCTCGCTGTAATAAAAAATATACATTGTCATATAGTCACGCATTTTTCTCTCTGGGGTAGGCAGGGACAATAACCCGCCATCTGCTTCTGACCTTACACACTTCAAGAGCTTTCTCAACTAACATTAAGCCTTTCATACAAAACCGCCAGTTTCGAGTGCTTTTGACCTGCCCTTTTTCACACTTTTGCATTTTTTTTAATAATAACTATGCAATATTTATATTACAAGAACTCACGTTGTTAGGGTTATAAAAGAACTTGAAATAAAAAAAAAATCTTAAATTTATTTTACTGATGAATATTTAGAGTAAGGTGTCACGTCACACAAATGGCGTAATGTTTATGGGTACAAAACGATTATATAAATATAAATAAAATATAAATAACAATAGAACGAGTTCACATTTTGAAAATGAGTTCTAATTTCTTGTATTTTAACCATTCAGTCAAATATTTACTAAAGTTGCTAGAAGAAATTAAATAATTTACAAAATGTCATGTGACTGACATTTTGTAAATTATTTAATTTTTTCTACTGTACTTTTTTACTGTAAGGCTGTCTTTGTCCGTTGACCTAATAAGATTTTAAAACGAAATTACTAGGAAAACAACGTCAGATCACCCTAGTTCTAATTAAGCTAAAAGTCGCATAGAGGTTAACAGTACTTTTCGTAAACGACTCACAAATCTTTATCGCAGTCACTAAGACAAATTGGCTCATTCTAGAATCGTTAATATCAATGGAGCATAAGTAGTAAAAGCATTTATTATCAGGTCAGACATTTGTATATCGCGTAAGGTAGGTGATAAATTTAAATATCTTGACCGAGGGCCTTTTAGTAAATTTCAAAATTTAACTTCACTTTTTTAGGTTGTAGTTGGGCTCCAAGGTTACTGGGCCTCTTTATAAACCTAGCAAGTAAAGCAGGCCAGTGTTACTCTCCATTTTATTTTTATTTTAAAAATAGGACTGTCTTATATTTCAATGCTCAAGTACGGCGAGTAATTGCACGAGACTTCAAAAAACATGAGCTACGGAGTGCGTGACCTGGTGAAATTAATGTGATACTCATATAATGTAACTTAATTGCTGTGTTTATTGTTCTGTCTCGTCATTTTCTCCCTATACTCATCAATCAAGCTTGAAGCTCATTTTAGGATGTGGGTCCAAATGTCACAGCGAACTCTCTTGAGGCTGCTTCAAGATCTGCTAAACCTGAAGCTTGCGGCTACACGCTTATAAAGAGCTGAACAGTTACAGCTATCAGCTAATAGCTAAAGAGAAGAAGTTATAGTTCCAACTTTTAGAAGCTTTAATGAGTAACCAAAAATATATAGAGCCAAATTTAGGACTGAAAGAAACTATAGAACTCACCGACGCGGGATCAAACCCGACCCCACAGGCGAGGCTGCGATTTCGACCAAAGTCCGCCGGTTACTCTGGGGTAAACCCCAGAGTAACCGGCGGACTTTGGTTTTTAACCTTTCGAGGGCTTACCCGGCGTGCTCGGCATTGGACACTTGAGGAGGACACCGTGTGGTTTTAGTCGGTCTGATTCCGACACACCCATCCCATCGTTGGCACCGATGGGGTGGAGCAAAAAAAAGCCGTCTGAATGGACTTTTTGATTGAAACAAAATACAAAAAGAGTCGGTATGATCAAGTGATATAATTATAATATTGTTGTCTCACGAATCCAAAATTTTAAAAACCCTAACACACTAATTCAAATGGCATGTGAATTGTCTGTGAATTCAATTACTGTGGCTAACTTCAGTTTTAATCCATCAGCGATATGATTACTTATATTTTTTTGTATATGTAGCTACTCATGTAGATAGATTTGACATGAGTAATATGACAAGTTATACCTTGTATCATATATCTAATTTCGTATTCACTAATTGATCTTCACCTTCCTCTCGTAGATCAAGTCTTTCTCTGAATTAATGACTGGGCGTTAAAAAGTTTTAAGAGGCTCTTAAGATTGGTTAATCTTGTTTATATTCACGGAAGTTAACATTAAGTGTTATTATAATATTAATAGACTGTTTATAAAAGTTAGCCGTCATTGAAATGTTTATGGTTCGATTAAAGTGTGTCAAAATGCAAAGGGTTTAAAAATGTTTTTATTCATAGTGTATATTTAGTTTATACACTGGGGCTAATTAAAGTCCAATCTTCATATAAAAAGATTTAATGCGAATCGTGCTTTCCGTACAAAGGTTTTGGGTAGATTAATGGATTGCCATAAGGCGCCGCAACACATAGATAATTTTATGACTTTAAAAACCTATTCATTTTTTTGAGAAACTTTACTTAATATTATGATGGTTGTTGTGTTTTTATGCAAAAGGAATAGTTGCATAGAATATCCATATGAAGTTTTACATGACATTACATTCACACACGCATGAGCTCGTCGTCATGTTTGCTGTCTGAGGTGGAACAGTAACCTATAAAATAATAAATTATAATAAAATAGATTGACTTGGCAATCGCACTAAAAAATCTTATTTTATATAATATGTATTACTTGTGAGATACATTGTGTTTTCATGCAATGGCCAAGTCAATCTATTTTATTTAAAACATAAAAGATTTGCCGTATTGATATGGTCACTGTCCAGTACGCCGAGCGAAGCCGCGTGATTATGTAAAATATATAGGTAGAATAATTTGTAATTAGGAATAGGAATTAGGAATAATTGTATTAGATAAGGTCCTAGTGTATAAGTGAATAAACACGTGTAGAGTAAGACCTTAGGATAAAATAGAATAAGGAATAACTGTAGATTGTAAATGTACATATTTTACCGCTTCAAGCGTCGCCCTACGGATATGCGGCCGGTCGGCACCATGTGTTTGGGTCGGTCCTTACCTGAGCACAGCCTGAGGTCCGATGCCGCCGAACGGCTATAAATCGAGCGGTCTTGGAGCGAATAGTTTTAGTTTAGCCCAACGCGTCCTACGAGCAAGAACACAGGAAGAGGTCCGACTCCCCGAGAGAGTAAAAACCACGTGCAGTAATAAAAACCGCGTGTACTCCACGTGTAGCAAAAACCACGTGCTCTCGGATCGAAAAGTAAAATAAATAACACGTTGAAACCTTCACTTTGTTTCAATCGAAATAAATACAGTTCACAACAACGTTTGGTCCTCCGAGAAGTCGGATTGAAGAAAGAAAACCAGCTTCAAGAGATTTCAAGACAATCAAGTAGAAAATCAAGCTTCAAGAAAAATACTTCGACTTCCAGAACAATGGTGTTAACAAGAAGCCAAGCTGATGCAGATCAAGCTCAAGCTCGACAGGCAGAAGAGGACCTGAGACAGCAGCGCATTGAAGATGAAATGCGCCGCAGACTAGCTCAAGGTCCACCGGCATCGCCAAGCACGCAGTTGAGTATGGGGTCCGGGGCCGGGACTACGATCGACGCCCCCCTCGGCACCTCTAGATTGATGCCCGGGAACCTACCCCGAACTGGTTCACCGGGAAGGTCGGTGAGATCGCACCGCTCAACTGCAAGCGCGGCAGCTCGGGCCCGATTAGCCGAGTTAGAAGCAGCAGAGAAGCTGGCGGAGTTAAAGAAAAAGGAAATCGAAATTGAAGCCGACTTGATCAGAAAAAGGCTGGCCGCCGACCTCACGGCCATCCGAGATGAAGAAAGTGTCCACGAAGAAGCAACTACGGACGTCAACAACAGAAAAGTAGACGAATGGCTGCAAACGAACCCCGTCGCGTCAAGAATTGAACCCGAAGAGCAGAGAACACGAAACAAGGAAGATCGGCACCTCCGGTTTGGTAGGCGTGACAGATCCGTCACGCCTACGAGAAGAAGCCTAGATCAACTAACCGAGGTAATGGAGCGTCTAGCTAGACCCAAAATACATTGTGCAGATCTGCCAACGTTCTCCGGGGCTCATGGAGAGTGGCTCGCGTTCAAAGCCGCTTTCACCGATTCTACGAAGCTGTACAGTATAACGGCGATAGAGAATCTACAGCGACTAAGGAAAAGCTTAACCGGGGAAGCGCGGGACATTGTGGCGGCACTACTAGCGACTGCGACAGATCCGGAAGTGATACTCCGAACATTGGAGCAGTCATTTTGCCGTCCGGAAGTATTAAACGACAAGGCGTTTGAAGACCTGAAAAAGCTACCAAGACCAGGTTCGTCAGCGGTAGACATGAACAACTTCGCTATACGAGTACAGAACGTCGTGTGTGTACTACAGAGCATCGACCAGCGGGGATATCTGTACAACCCGGCGCTAGTGAGAGAAGTATTGAGCAAGCTGAGCCCTCACGTACAAGCAAGATGGTGTGACTACGCGACCGACTCCGGTATATCGTCGGAACCCGAAATTACCACGCTATCTCGCTTCCTGATGAGGGAGGCAGATCGCGCGCTCACACATGCCTACGTCCCAACTGCGTGTACTAGTGCGACGCAAGCGAAGAAAGAAACTCGTCCACCGCCTACGCCTATGAACAAAAAGAGAAATGCTGTCTTCAATATCACCGAGTCGGCTGAAAACAAAGAAGAAATTGAACGATGTCCGAGTTGCGATAAAACCCACGTGCTACCACGGTGTCCCCAGTTTAAGGCACTAACGGTAGATCAACGCTGGGACTTCGCGAAGGAGAAAAGGTTGTGCTTCAAGTGCTTAGTGAAGCGACACCGACGCAACCTATGTAAATCGAAGCCATGCGGTGTAAACGAATGCCGCTTTGCCCATCACGCCACGCTGCACCATGAGAAGCCGAAGCAAGATGACAAGCCGCCGATCACTTCAAGCCCGACGGAGGCAGTACTCTCAGTGGTAACTCAAACCACCGCCGAGAGCTGTACTGCTGAAGATGTGTCCCGTTACAGTCGTGGGACCAGGGGAGGAGGTGAAAACTCACGCACTCCTGGATGAAGGCGCTACCATCTCTCTCATCGATGCAGACCTGGCGAAGAAGATTGGGGCAAGAGGGCCTCCGCAACGACTACTGATGCGAGGGGTCAACATGCAGCAGTCGGAAGAGCGAAGCCAGCTGGTGACCGTGAAGATAAAGGGATCCGAGGGTGTGCCCCACGAACTTAAGGCACGCACCATCCGGTCCATGAAGTTACATCAGCAATCCATTCCCATTTCACTGCTTAAATACGATCACCTACAAGACCTACAGAAGAACGAAGTGTGCTACGAGTCAACGCGACCGGGGATCTTAGTGGGCACCGACCACTGGGAGTACATCGTGTCCCGTGAATTACGTCTGGGCGAGCGAGGTCAACCCGTAGCATCACGAACGACGTTAGGTTGGGTGATACATGGGACGCTACCACGAAGCGTCATACGACGAAGTGAAAACAACGTACTACACGTTTTCACTTCCGAGAATGAAAATGAACGCCTACACGACCTTGTTGACCATCACTTCAAGATCGACGCGCTCGGTGTCTCTCATAAACGAAAAATGAGCGACACAGAACAAAGAGCGGTGCGAATCGTCGAGACGACTATGAAGCGAACGAAGACGGGCTACGAAGTGGGGCTACCGTGGAAGGAAGATAACGTCACACTCCCGCCAAGCTACAACTCTGCGCTGCGACGATTAATGAAAATAGAGTTAAAAATGGACGAAGATCAAGACTTTGCTGAATTATACACCGGGCAGATGAATAATCTGCTGCAAAAAGGGTACGCGACACCGTGCGGCGACACCGAGGCTACAAGTCCCGTCTGCTGGTACCTACCTCACTTTGCTGTGCAGAACCCGAATAAGCCTGGTAAGCAAAGACTCGTCTTCGATGCTGCAGCTAAGAGCCGGGGTGTCAGCCTCAACGATTACCTACTTGAGGGGCCGGACCTGTTATTATCACTACAGGGGATTATGTTCCGGTTCCGAGAAAAGCCGATTGCAGTCACAGCCGACATACAAGAAATGTTCTTGCAAGTGAAGATTCGGCAAGAAGATCAGCCAGCTCAACAATTCCTGTGGAGGGGAAGCGACCGAGATGCACCGCCCCGCCATTACAAGATGACAAGCGTGATCTTCGGGGCCGCTAGCTCATCATTTATGGCGCATTACGTTCGAGATGCGAACGCGAGGGCCCACGCAGACACTCACGCGGCGGCCTTCGAAGCGATAACGAGATGCCACTACATGGACGACCTTGCGGCCAGTTATGAGAACGAAAATGAAGCCCAGCGAGCCGTCTCCGAGTTAATGACGGTCCACGCAGCCACCGGCTTCAAACTACGAGGATGGAACACGAATCAAGCCAGCGTGCTCCGCGACGTGCCAGCCGAGCTACGAGCCACGTCGCCGACCCCACTGGGAGGAGATGGGCCCGAGAACAAGATACTCGGCCTCATCTGGAGCGCAGATCAAGATGAGCTTGGGTTCAACACCTCTATGAACCGAGTTCCCACTGAAGTGATCGAACGAATGCGCGCGCCGACGAAGAGAGAAGCCCTCAGCGCGGTCATGTCTATATATGACCCCCTCAGACTGCTGAGCCACTTCACCATACGCGCCAAGATCGTGCTGCAGAGCCTGTGGCGACTTCAGATTTCATGGGACGAACCAATACCCGAAGAAGAGAACGAGCTCTTCGCTGCTTGGCTAGAACGACTGACCGACCTAGCATGTCTACGACTCGAGCGCTGCTACATGCTGAATGAAGCTCAAGAACTGCAGCTGCATGTGCTGTGCGACGCCAGCGAACAAGCGTACGCAGTAGTAGCATACTGGCGTACCACTCAACCGGACGGAAGCGTCAGGCTATGCCTCGTGGCCGCCAAGTCAAAGGTGGCGCCGCGACGTGCACAGACGATACCTCGGCTAGAGCTACAAGCAGCGGTCATCGGGTCAAGACTAGCGGCGACGATTAAGAAAGAGCATCGGGTCAAGATTGACAAAACCGTGTACTGGACCGACTCAACCACGGTGATACACTGGGTACGTAACGACGAGCGACGCTACACTCCGTTTGAATCTCACCGCCTGGGCGAAATCTCCGAGCTTACTCACAGCAAGGAGTGGCGATGGGTGCCGACCGAGCAGAACGTGGCCGACGACGCAACACGCATCACCTACTCACCGATCACCGCGGGCGACAGATGGTTTCGAGGTCTGGAGTTCCTGTTGCGACATGAGAATGAATGGCCGGCAGATAAGACACAACCAATGGAAGACTGCGAAGTACTACACGTCAGCGAGAAGAGCGAAGAAATTCACGCGTGGTTACCCGACCCAGCGCGATTCTCTAACTATAACCGTTACGTTAGAGCCGCCGCCTACGTGTTAGCCTTCGTGGACAAGTGTCGCCGCCGAACGTCGCATCTGGGAACTACACACATTGAAAAGGCTGAGAACGCAATCCTCAGTCGCGCGCAGTACGAGAGCTTCGAGGAAGACATCGTGCGACTACAGACCGCTCGCGCTATCTCTAAAGCGAGTCGTCTGTACAAACTAGACCCAGTATTAGAAGATGGGTTACTACGAGTCAAGGGACGCATCGGAGCAGCCACCGCGCCAGTAGAGACAAAGAAGCCCGTCATACTCGACGGCCGACATCGCGTTACCAAAATGATAGTGATGCGAGAACATCGGGCCGGCGGACACGCCGGGCGCGAGCAGGTCACGAACGACCTGCGGCAGCGGTACTGGATCATCCATCTGCGACCCGCCGTACGAGCTACGGAACGAGACTGCGGCCTATGCAGGAAACGAAGAGCAAGACCGCAGCCACCAGCGACGGGAGACCTGCCTCGGGAACGCCTCGAGCCCTACCAGCGACCTTTCACTTGATGGCGAGAGCGTGGTGCGCAGAGGCGTCAGCGTGGTAACACAAATGGAGTTGAGAGTTGAATAAAAGTACGCAGTTGGTTATGTAGTTTATTACGGCACAAGATGGAATCGAAATCAGTACATATACATTAAGCAGCTTTGGCGTACAACGTATTACAATACTTATTATTAATATCTTGGAAATAACACTTAGGATCATATTAGATTTACTTTACTTGTATGACTTGATAACATTACACAAGGAAGTTAAGAAAGGAAGAGAGCAAACAGACAGATGTCACAATACCGGATATGTTCTATAGTTAATCTATGAATTACCATAATTCTCAACTAACAATAGACAATGCTTATCCTCTATACTGTACGAGTCTATTGATGGTGTAGACCTAATATTGCCAACACTTCCCCTTACACCATACAGTCGAACTCTACACAAGCTCATTCAAATACAAAATAGCATCTATACCTATAATTATAGATAACTCCTACATGGAAGTTCTAAATTATACAACTGCTATAAAACAATACAGTTTAAACAAGCTTTAAACAAGAGTTCTAATATTTAACTCGTACATAAACTTATTATGCTTAACTAAAGGTAAAGCCTTAGTCAGTATGTCCGCTATCATCTCCTCAGTTGACAAATATTTAATAGAAACAATATTACTATTATACAGATCCTTTATAAAATGATAACGCACATCCATATGCTTTGTCCTCCTATGACAATCAGAAATAACAAGTCTATGAGCACTTTGGTTATCATTGTAAATTAAACAGCTCAACTTTTCACAAAAAATTTCATACCATAAACTTCTAATAAACAATATTTATTTGCAAACTGAACTAATACTCATATATTCTGCTTCTGTACTTGAACATGCTACTGATCTCTGCTTTTTGCTTTCCCAATTTACTGTATTGTGGCCCATTTTAATTACATAACCAGTATATGACTTGCGGTCAATAGGGTCATTAGCAAAATCAGCATCAGCATATGCTGTCAATTCAAAACTTTTACACTTCTTGAATGTCAAACTATAATCTTTAGTCTTAGATAAATAACGAAGGATCCTTTTGGCAGCTAGCCAATGGCATTTATTATAATTATTATTAAACTGACTTAATCTATTACACGCATACGTAATGTCAGGTCTAGTACAAACACTTAAGTACATGAGAGAACCTATTAATTCTCTAAAATCATAATTATTATCAGTTGAAATATCATTATTAACAACAAATTTTTCATTTACTTGCATAGGAGTATTTACACCTTTTGCATCTGACATTCCAAAACGATACAATAACTTATTAATGTAATCAGTTTGTTTCAACATTAAAATGCCTTTAGATCTGTCTCTAACAATGTCTATACCTAAACAAGATTTCAGGGGACCTAAATTTTTAACATCAAATTTAGCCTGTAAAATATTTATTAAATCTTGCTTATCAGAATTACAATTACTAAATAAAAAGAAATCATCGACATACAGCGCTACAATTGTCAAATCTTTATAAGAATTACTATTAGAGTTTCGCTTGACATATACACATGGTTCACATTTCGTTTTAAAATATCCACTTTGCAATAACAAATTATTTACAGTCTCATTCCAAGCTCTGCTGGCTTGTTTCAGGCCATAAATGCTTTTTTGTAGTAAACACACTTTATTATTATCAATAACAAAACCTTTTGGTTGTTCCATATACATTTCTTCTTTTAAAGAACTATTTAGAAAAGCTGTAGTAATATCAATGTGATCAATGTCCATATCTAATTCATTTGCTAAATTAAATAAAATTCGCATTGTGGAATGCCTAACTACAGGTGAAAATGTTTTTCCATAATCAATACCAGGCTTCTGGCTGAACCCTCGTGCTACCAATCGCGTTTTATATTTTTCAAAATTACCAGCCGCATCCTGTTTGACTTTATAAGCCCATTTACATTTAACTATGTTTTTATTGGGTGGCCTCTCTACTAATTTCCATACCTTATTTTCCAATAATGAGTCATATTCATCTTGCATGGCAGCCTGCCATCTCAAATGATTAGAACTAGCCATAGCATCTTCATATGACACCAGTTCATTCATAGAAGAGGTTTGAGAGTAAAGAGAATAGTCAAAATTACCATACCTTATGGGAGGTATTCCCCTGGTACTCCTTATAGGGCGGTTACTTCGCGAGGTGCTTACTAAATCTGGTTCACAGCTCTCACTTGATTCACCTGAGCTATCTCTCCAAGAATGATCACTGTTTCCTCCATAGGGTACTGACCAACAATCAACATACTGCGACGGTGATGTAGTTGCATCAACCTGCTGCTGTGGCAAGGTTACTACATCGATGGATCTGCTCAAGTTGGGTGACTCACCTTCAACTGTGCAGCTGTCCTTTTGAATATCTAAAATTGATGATGGTTCACTAATAATATCTGCATTATTACTATTATCACAGTTAATATTTGGTTTTGAACCATTAATGACATCATAAACTACAACATTAGAATCAGTGTCAGAAATGTCAATGTCAGACATTTTCTTCACATTAGAATTAATCAAATTTAAATTGCCACATGGAATATCGCCAACAATATCCTTAGTGGGGTTAACATTAATTAAATTATCATGAATAGCATCATTATTAATCAATTGAATATTGTCATCATTTTTAGACAATTCAATAAAATGCACATTTCTAGATTTTACTACAGTAGTGGGACATTTAGGATCTATTAACCTATAACCTTTAGAGTTCTCACAATAACCTACAAATATATATTCCTTTGACTTAGCATCCAGCTTACGACGCTTATGATCAGGAATGAGTGAGAATGCTCTACAACCAAATACTCTTAAATGACTCAAGTCAGGTTTACATCCAGACCATGCTTCTTCTGGAATGCCGCCAGACAAAGCTGCAGTAGGGGTCCTATTCTTTAAATATATTGCTGTCGTCACAGCCTCTCCCCAAAATTGCTTGTCGAGACGAGCTTCAGAAAGCATACAACGAGTCTTCTCTATAAGGGTTCTATTTAATCGTTCAGAAACTCCGTTTTGCTGTGCACAAAAAGGAATAGTAGTTTGGTGTTTAATCCCATTATTAGATAAATAATTTTCAAAATTATGACTGCAATATTCTCCTCCATTGTCAGTCCTCAAACATTTAATTTTACAACCAGTCTGATTCTCAACTAAATTCTTAAATTTAATAAAATAAGACATTACCTCACTTTTATGTTTTAGCAAGTAGCCATAAGTCTTTCTAGAGAAATCATCCGTAAACGTAACAATGTATCTTGCTCCACCTAAGCTGCTAACACTCATGGGTCCGCAAACATCGGAGTGTACCACCGATAGCAGTTCCCGAGCTCGCTTCGCCTGACCTTTAGGAAAAGAGTGCATTGCCTGCTTCCCCTCAATACATGGAATGCAATCCCTCAAAATGTCATGGCCGCTGTCATCAAAAACAACACCATCTACATGTTTACAAAGGGTGTACATACCACTTAAACTTAGATGTCCAAGGCGCCTGTGCCACAATTCCATTGACACACTCGATGCAGCTAGAGCTTGTTCTGAAATAGACTTTGTACTATTAGTAGTCCTATCACCTACTTTTAATCCCTGTGTGAGTTTATAAATTCCCTTGTTACCACGAACTGTGACAGTACAATTATCTGGACAAATTATGTCACATTTATCATTGTTAAAATTGACATTATAGCCTGATTTAGTTAATTGACTTACGGAAAGCAAATTGACAGACAATTTGGGTACAAACAAAACATTTTCCAACAGTCTTTTAACATTATTCATATAAAGAGAAACCTTACCAGAACCACAACTTTGTATAGTAGCATTACTGGCAACTGTTATATTAGTTTTAATCTTAGTGTCCAAATTTATAAAACTACTATGATCACGACACATGTGAGAAGAACAGCCACTATCAATTATCCAATCCCATTCATGAAATGCAGTGAGCGCTGAAGCCAGCATTGTCTGGGATGTATCACGTTCCTGTTTCTTCTTCTTCTGATCATTTTTCAATTTATAACACTTAGATTTGATATGTCCTTGCTTTTTGCAGTAGTGACAAATAATTTTCTTGTTTTTATAACTGCCCATCAATGCAACAGATTCTCCATTATCACTAGTTTTTCTTCTAAATTCTTCTGAGCTTCTGAGATTCTGTGAGACTTGCTGTTTCAAGACCGGAAACCAGCACATCATATTGTTGAGGTAAACCACTGAGTAATATTTCTGCAACCTCTTTGTCTTCTATAGTGCGTCCTATGTCTGATAGTTGTTGTACAAGAGTCATCACACCACTGATATAGTCAGTCATAGAAGAATACTGAGAAAATTCCACTCTGTGCAGCTGTCTTAATAAAATAACACGCCTATAGAGGCCTTTATCCTCAAATGCATCTGCAAGTCTTTTCCATGCATCTTTGGCAGAACTCGCATCTCTAACATATTGAATGCAATTTGGTTTAACAGCTAAACAAATTCGAGCTAGCGCACGTGAGTCCAGTGTGCGGTTAGGTTCTCCAGGCATATCTATACATGACCACAGTCCTTCCATAATTAAAGTCATACGCATATAATATTTCCAATTTATGTATGTACCAATTCCATCCAATTTATCAAATGCAATAGTTTGTGGAACATGAGGCAACTGTCCGCCATTTGTAGAAACATTGGAATTCGGTTCATCCGCCATAATGATATAAAAATAAAACTTACTCGATTTTCAATTATACTCCACTTGGTAATCTGGATCCATAACCTGATGGCGAGAGCGTGGTGCGCAGAGGCGTCAGCGTGGTAACACAAATGGAGTTGAGAGTTGAATAAAAGTACGCAGTTGGTTATGTAGTTTATTACGGCACAAGATGGAATCGAAATCAGTACATATACATTAAGCAGCTTTGGCGTACAACGTATTACAATACTTATTATTAATATCTTGGAAATAACACTTAGGATCATATTAGATTTACTTTACTTGTATGACTTGATAACATTACACAAGGAAGTTAAGAAAGGAAGAGAGCAAACAGACAGATGTCACAATACCGGATATGTTCTATAGTTAATCTATGAATTACCATAATTCTCAACTAACAATAGACAATGCTTATCCTCTATACTGTACGAGTCGATTGATGGTGTAGACCTAATATTGCCAACATCACTCACTGTGGGTTAGACTATTTCGGACCCGTGGTCGTGAAAGTGGGACGTCGCCGGGAGAAGAGATGGGGCGCCCTGTTCACCTGTCTTACGTCGAGAGCAGTACACCTAGAGATCGTCGCATCACTCACTAAGAGCTCCGCCATCATGGCGCTCAGGAGGATGGCAGCACGGAGAGGTTGGCCGAGAACGATATACTCGGACAACGCCACCAACTTCCATGGAGCAGATAAGGAGCTGAGGACAGCGTATGAAGAGTGGATGCCGGCGCTACGAGTTCTGGGACAGTTACACGCGGTCAACTGGCGTTACATACCGCCGGGAGCACTGAATCAAGGCGGCGCGTGGGAGAGATTAGTTCGGTCAGTGAAAACAGCGTTGTCGGCGACTCTACACGAAAAAGAGCCGACCGAGGAAGTATTGGGGACTCTGTTAACCGAAGCAGAGTTCTCCATCAACGCGAGACCGCTAACCCACGTGAGCGTCAACCCAGAAGACCCAGAGGCGTTGACCCCGAACCACTTCTTGTTGGGGTCATCGACAGGCTTGCCAACAACCGGGCCCTGTCAGTACGCCGATCGTCGAACATGGAGGAGTTGTCAAGCCGTCGCCGACCACTTTTGGAGTAGATGGGTACGCGAGTACTTGCCTACATTAGTACCGCGCGGCGAGCCGAGCAGTCAACGACGACCTTTGCAGAATGGAGACATCGTGGTGGTAGTCGACCATATTCTACCACGCAACGTGTGGCCTATGGGCGAGGTCACCCGCACCTACGTTGGTTCCGACGGTGGAATTCGGATGGCGGACGTCAGGACAAGATCCGGAATATTCAAGCGGCCCGTAAGAAAACTCGTCGTGCTGGAGAAAGCCGTTCCGCAGACTGCTGCACTGGGGGGAGAACTGTCCAGTACGCCGAGCGAAGCCGCGTGATTATGTAAAATATATAGGTAGAATAATTTGTAATTAGGAATAGGAATTAGGAATAATTGTATTAGATAAGGTCCTAGTGTATAAGTGAATAAACACGTGTAGAGTAAGACCTTAGGATAAAATAGAATAAGGAATAACTGTAGATTGTAAATGTACATATTTTACCGCTTCAAGCGTCGCCCTACGGAAATGCGGCCGGTCGGCACCATGTAGTTTAGCCCAACGCGTCCTACGAGCAAGAACACAGGAAGAGGTCCGACTCCCCGAGAGAGTAAAAACCACGTGCAGTAATAAAAACCGCGTGTACTCCACGTGTAGCAAAAACCACGTGCTCTCGGATCGAAAAGTAAAATAAATAACACGTTGAAACCTTCACTTTGTTTCAATCGAAATAAATACAGTCCACAACAGTCACTATGAGATATTGTTAGGTTAGCTAATTACATACTAACTTAAGACAGGAGGTCTGTTAAGTATATAGCCACTCAATAAATTAACCGACTGCGTATAACATGATTCTCACATCTTTTACTGTTAGAAGAATTGAGTTGCTAGACTTGGTTTTTATACAAGTTTTGTTTTTCATGGTATTTCTATTTCAGCGATACATTATTGATTAGGTTTCAACAGGTAATAAATCAAGTAGTGCAGTAATACACCAAACTCTACGGCAAAACATTGAATTAGTTATCAGTGCTGGCACCCGAACTTACTGGTCACCGGTCGCCAACAAGATCCGTTGATCGCAATTGGTATTCTTGGACAAAAAGATGATATAACATATATGTAATGATGAATATCTGAGGACAAAAATAAATATATTGCCTTTCGTAACATAGAAATCCATTTATATAGAAAATAACATGATTCCAATTATATAAACTAACTATATTTCCTACTTAATACGCTCTAGAATAATAGCAACAGTGGAATTATCAATATTATAGGGACATTACATGCTCTAATTAAAGCACGTATTCATTATGGATGAACACGAATGAAGTTATGGTCAAAGAGGCACAAGCCCCACGGCTTATTTTATATTTTGTTAGCAGTTTATTTTAGCATTTATGGGACTTACTACCGTCTGAAACCCGACCCCAACAGGAAGGGTGCTTAGTCGTCTCATACCACGAGTTATTCGTACCGCGGTTCGAATCACACCAAGACTTTTTGCGTTCGGTGTTTCATACCATTGTATAAATCGCCCAATAAACTTATTGAACTGGGGTGATTGTTGCCGTATATGAAACGCCGAAGGACTCTTTTTGACGTAGTCCATTTGAACGAACATACATTTTATTATTTAGTGGGATATGCGCCATAGCCTAGGTCGTCAATCAATAGGTGAGTAGTCAATCAGTGATTTCGCATGTAAGGTAGTCTTGGGCGCCGAAGATATTGGTGGGGCTCTATACATCAATAAATATACATACATACAATAAATATACATTAGAATTTATGAAGCAATATATATAAATTCCGAAATACTTCATAAAGAATTTATATTCCCTAAAAATTTAGTCACAAAGTGTTTAGTCGTTCACATGCCAAAATTATCAAATACCCTTTATTAGAACGTGTCCAGTCAATACGTTTCTGCAAATAGCGTCGCAGAGAGAAGCATAAACTATACAAAGTTTACTCGGACAATAGAGACACAAGTTTCGTTACAACTTTGTTTAGAATTAGGTGTAAATTCTAAGACAAAGTACGTTTCGTAATGTAGTACCTAGAATGCTATTAAGGTCACTTTCGAAGGCAAGATAGTGTGTGTTAGAAGTCCGAGTATTTATCTTTATAGTAACCTGAAATTTTTAACGATCGTGTTTTAAGTGCAGTGATATTCCAATTCTGTGAATCATAACGGCGGCGTGCTAGTCCCCGCATGGAATTGAAAGTGAGTATGGAAGTGAATGTTGGGTATGGCAGAATAATCATGAAAGTAGAGTGAATGCAGTGGAGATGCGGTCATTGCGTAGTATGCGTGGAGTAAGGTTGGCTGATAGGAAGAGGAATACAGATATACGAGAATGGTGTGACCCGAAAGAAAATGTCGTTACAAGAATTGAAAAGGGTATGCTAAGTTGGTTTGGGCACTTGGAACGAATGAGTACTGAGCGAATTACACACCAAGTATATAAGGCAGATGTAAGTGGGCAGGCAAGCCGGTGTCTACCTCGCAGAACATACACTGATCAAATTAATGAGGTTTTGATAAAAGGGCATATCAAAAGGACTCGAAACCGGCGGTCTTGCATGAAAGGTTTAATGACAGTGAAGGAAGCTCGTGAAGTATGTAAGGACAGAAGCAGATGGCGGGTGGTTGTCTCTGCCTAACCCGGAGGGAAAAAGGCGTGAGTATATGTATGTATGTATGTAAATCCTACTAATCTTTCTTGTATATATAAATGTGAAAGTTTGTAACTAAACGGATCTGGCTGAAATTTAGCACAAAAATTAATTATAGTGGGAAATAGCACAAAATTTTATACTGATTGGTTCCTGTGGTCCATGGATATCATAAATTAAAGGGATCAATATTTCACATGGGTATGCCACAGGTAACAGTTAGTTGCTAAGTTGATAAAAAAGTTTTTAATGTACATTTCGGTATAGGTTCCATACGTGGTAAATGCTCGCGATATACGAGGAGTAATCTATGCGTTACTGATCATCATTACCAAGATTCTGTTTATAATATGGGGTTCTTCAAGAAGGGCATTAGAAGGTTCCTACAGGGTCGGTAGCGCGAGTGTAACGCCCCTGGTGTTGCACATGTATATAGGCCACGGTAACCGCTTCCCATCAGGTGGGCAATGCGCTTGTCTGTGACCTAAGTGGTATAAAATAAAAATTTGTTAGTGCAATCCAATAAACCTAAAGCAATTTCAGTCGCCTACTTGATTGTTTCAGCTATCTAGTACCAAATATTAAAATGCGGAGTTACAGGTAGACTCTTTCCCTTTCCCATCCAGTAGTAACATTGTCATCATTTTCATTCATAC
The DNA here is from genome assembly GCA_946251805.1 of Cybosia mesomella. NCBI lineage: Eukaryota > Metazoa > Arthropoda > Insecta > Lepidoptera > Erebidae > Cybosia > Cybosia mesomella. The sequence continues at coordinate 9,260,193 of OX276401.1, forward strand.
ATGAAAAAAAATTCTAATACCTTTATACGAATTCTAGTATATGTATATGTATGTATACCTATGTGTTTAGGATTATTTAAACATATAATCTGAATCTCGGAAAGGGCTCCAATAATTTTCATGGATACTAGTAAACAGGGGGTTTCAGGGCGCGATAAATTGATTTTTAAATAATTTTATTTTTAGAAAACTTCCAAAAAAACACCGTGCGTAGCTCAGTCATCCAGATATATAGGATAAAAAGAACTATCTTGAAGTTTATTTACCGTTAACCGCAGTTATCCGTAGGCCAGAGGTCTTCCCCTGTGGAGCAGCTGCAAACATTCGAACCGGCAATCCTGTTATGCCCTAATGATTTAATTATCTAGAGTTGTGGCACTCCGGTATCCGCTGTACACTATCTCACCTAAAATATTTATCAATTGTAATCGTTACTGTAATCTTAAAATTGATATAAATATAATGGTTTTAGATTGACGTGGCCATTCATCTATTTTATAAAACTAGCTTCACTGGTACTCGGTTCTAATCAGACAACCACCCGACTTTCCAGTCTTATTGCTCAGCTTCTAAATATTAAATAAATATTGTAGGACAAAGTACACAACGCCATTTAGACCCAAACTAAGAAAAACTTGTCATATGGGTTCTAGAATGTGGATAAACATACTTATATACTGTTTTGTAAATAATAACATATAAATATACTAGTACATAGAACGCTAGACTACCGCTACGAAACAGAGGTCCTCAGAATTGGGCTATCAAATGTAAAAAGAAATTTGCCGTATAAACTAACAAACAAAACTCTTCAGCTTTATTATTAATAGCTGACCCGGCAGACTTCGTACTGCCTCAATCGATAGCACCTTTCAAACCTTCTCTGGACCTCCACAAATAATTCAAGACCAAAATTAGCCAAATCGGTCCAGCCGTTCTCGAGTTTTAGCGAGACTAACGAACAGCAATTCATTTTTATATATAAGAAGAAGAAGAAGAAGAAGAAAGAAGAAGAAGATATAGATAAAGATAAAAACGATCTACTATCGCTATTTATCAACATACTAGTTGTATAAAGTTAAATTAAATTAAGATAAATAAATGCAGCAGAAGCATATTGTGTTGTTCTATTTTCCGAGGAGCAACTTTAGTTCGATAATTAAGTGAGCGGACGAAGCAAATACCGTGGGTAGAACTCCAGTACACTGAAAGTGATAATGCATTAATGGCGGTTGCTATGAGCTAGCTAATAGTTTGATTTATTCATTCTATACGATTTGCTGTGTTTTTAAATAAAACTGTGGTTTTTTGATTAAATTGTTCTTTGGTTTGGTTAACAGCGGCGATAGCCCAGTGGCGTACGTAACAGACTGCTGAGACGAGGTTTCGAGTTCGATCCTCACTCGCCCCGGGCACACACCTCTGACTTTTCGGAGTTATGTGTGCATTAATAAATGTAAATTATAGCTGGCTTAATAATGTGCCCGGTAGATGGCAATAGGCTCGCCCCCTATTACATTGGAACCTTAACATAACTGGCGAATCGTGGGTGTGTAATACACCTCTGCCTACCCCTTCGGGGATACAGGCGTGAAGTTATGTTATGTTATGTGATGTTATATGTTTTGGTTATTTTAAATTTATGGTAGATTAGCTTTTTGAAGTATACCAGGTTTACCCTTGCTAGTATTTTGAATATTTATACCGAATGTTGAATGTGTTTAGAATTGTTATTATGTCATTTCATAGATTAAGCGATGCTGGTATCATACCACTTCAAAATTCTGCAATATTTAAAAAAAACCGGGCAAGTGCGAGTCGGACTCGCTCATGAAGGGTTCCGTAGCAGCAAGTAACATAATTTAAAAGTTACGTGATCCATCGTAGACCACATCGTCACGTACGACCAGGTGAGATAGAGGTCAAACGTGGAGCCTGTCATTCATAAAAAAAAACTACTTACTAGACCTCGTTCAAAACAATTTTCATCATATATTTTTAGGGATTTTCTTTAGAAAAGCCCTATTGCTATCGAGTTGTCGTCGACGTCGTTGCCAATTTTCTGTCACGGTTTTGGGTATGAAGGAGATGAGCTATCGAGTTTCTGTTTTCGGTAATAGACTCGTGCTGGGGTGATATTGCAAGATAAAGAAAAAATCGCTAAATCGAAAATCCCTTGTATTTGGCTGAGCTCGTCTCAGGAACTCCGCTTGTTTTTTCATTCTGTTCTTTTATAAGTTACAGGGAGGGGGGGGGGGCACACATTTTACCATTTTGGAAGTATCTCTGGCGCAAACATTTCAGTTTAGAAAAAATTAAATCCCTAAATTTATTGTTTTTTTTTCTATTTTTGTGTGAAAATCTTAATGCGTTTCACAGAATACATCTACTTACCAAGTTTCAACGGCATAGTTCTTATAGTTTCGGGAAAAAGTGGCTGTGACATACGGACGGACCGACAGACATGACGAATCTATAATAATCTTCCGTTTTTTGCCATTTGGCTACGGAACCCTAAAAATGTCGAAAGTAATCGTTTGAACACACTTAACGTTTCTACTCTGTATAAGTAAGTATGAGGCACTGGTGTGGAATAATATAAATGTAATATAATTTAAAAAAAAGTGCAAAGAAATAATTTGCAGGTGCTGGAGGGCCATATTGTGGCTAAGCTCCGAGATTTAAAAAAATGTAGTATGCTTAATTTCGATCCAGATAGCGCTGTGTAATATGGCATAGAATTGAGGTAGTAAATTATAATTAACAACTAAATCACTTTTATAGTTGGTAACCAGTTTATTTTTTTTGTGCGGGAATTCCCTTCGGATAACCTCCAGCCGGCTAGTGGGGGAGGTTATGTCGAGCTTGAACCGACTAAAACCGCACATGGTCTCGTATCTTCCGATGCCGGGGTGTAAGGTGCAAGACGCCGAGCAAGAGGACTCCCACTCCGAGGACCGACACGAGGGCCCGCCTCAGTGCCTCCCGCACCGGGCACTCCGACAGCGTGTGCAGCCCTGAGTCCTCGCTTGGATCACAGTGATGGCACTAAGACGTAGACTTCCTGGTCTGACAGAGGTGATCCCCGAAGCACCCCTTCCCAGAGATCACCTGCGTCAGCCAGTACGAGGGGCTGCCGTGTCGGCTCTCTAGCTAGTCCTCCATGATGGGACCAACCGCTACTACGGCGTGCCCTTCGCTTGCTCGCCCAAATCGTTCCTTCCACTCCTCCATGATGGCCGATGGCACGATAGACAGCACGGCCTCGATATCTCGAGGCTCAAGGTCCCGTCCTCGCTCCGGCACTTCCTTTCGCCACTGATAAGTTGACAGCCGCTGTCACACACACATACACACATAATACTGCAAAATAAATTCAAAATTAAGGGCAAGGGAAATTACCCACATACGAACCTTCTACTTAATTTTGAATTTATTTAGCAGTATTATGTATACATTCGGCATTTTGTAGGATTTCTAAGAGTGCCATTAAAATTATCTACCTGTTTTTGTTTTCCCCAATCACATCTTTTCCTCTCTGTCTTAGTGAGAGGCAACCAGTGAGTAGCACTTCTGGTGTTCCTAGCGTTTTATTGTTTTTGATAAACAAATTACAATATCTCTCTGCTCTATCGTTTTAGTTACTTTTGTAGTAGGTATAATAATAGCCCTTGAATAAGATTTATAGTATAAACTAGTATAAACTAAACCCTATTTGTGTCATGCAGTAATAACTTCATGACGTAATAAAATAAGAATTCAGATAATTTAAAGCAACAACCGTTTACTGTTGTCGCGTCATTGGCCTGAATGTAACCAGCACAATAAAATTACAAGGGTATCAAAGTTTATGTGTTTTTAGAAACACACAATTCATCTATATGACACACATAGAGTTCTACTTCTACTGGAGATGCTATACAAAACATAATCCCTGTTCGACTTTGATAAAAGTTAGTAAAGTTCACTGCTGTGCTGATAGGTCACGATTCTTTTTACCCATTCTGGGTATACCAGCGTAGTGTAGAACGTGGTTCGTCAACACTAACTACAATATGACAAAAGCAGACGATGACAAAAATAAAACTTACCTAAACTTGGGTAATTTATGACTAGTATAGAACGAACATGGAGGAGGTCCGTAAGAGACCCAGGTCTGCAGGTCCGCAGAGCCCGCAAGGCGTGGAAGTGACTCAGGTGTCGAAGATCGCTGAACAGCCTCCGTCCACCATGAACGCAGGCCTGGTGGTGACAAGTGGAGCCGCTTTAAGGATGAAGATTACTCACTTTATCTGTATTTTCTATTTTATTATTCGTCCTTTTTTTTTGTGAATGAATACAAACGCCGTCTTGTATAGGTTACAGATATAACGAATGTAATTTAAATACGCTAGAGAAATATTATCATGTCACGAGTACTCCTGGATCGCGATTCTTATGCATATAAGTACTGGATACCCAGTCAATGTTTTCTTTCCTCTTTCAAAGTTTACCAATTCATAAATAGTTGATCGACATAGAAAGCTGTATTTTTATAATGTCAGTTCAAAATATTAGATTTAGGAGGTAACAAAAAAATATAAAACATAACATAACTTCACGCCTGTATCCCCGAAGGGGTCGGCAGAGGTGTATTACAAACCCACGATTCGCCAGTTATGTTAAGGTCCCAATGTAATAGGGGGCGAGCTTATTGCCATATACCGGGCACATTATTAAGCGAGCGATAATTAACATTTATTAGTGGACACATAACTACGAAAAGTCAGAGGTGTGTGCCCGGGGCGACTGGGGATCGAACTCGAGACCTCGTCTCAGCAGTCCGTTACGTACGCCACTGGGCTTAAAAAAATATAGCCGTTTAATTTTTATTGTCCAGTTAAATCTAGTCCATCAAATGAACTCGATGCTATTTTAAGTTATTAATACCTACGATACCTATTGGTATGGTGTTACAAAAATGTTGAATCCAATTTCTTGCAAAATTAATAAAGTTCTTGATGCTGTTTTCTTTATGGTTGCAGTAAATAAATTAAAATGATTAAAATTGCACTTGAAGCTTAAGTCAGCACTCGACACATACAGGATGATTTATCACTAGTAAACCTTGTAAATGTTTTTACCGACATCATAGTTAAATCGACTACTGACCGCATACCTATTTTACTGATAGTACAGATGGGTGCAGCTGGTGTATAAATATAAGAAGTATGTATTTAAACATATTTTATTTTAACAGTTTAATGCTATTTTACTCCTTTGTTCCTCTTCAAGTAGACGAGGCGTGTGACAGTATCGAGAGGGATTTCGGATGTCGTGACTACAGCCCTAAAGATTTTGGATTTGTTCGTGAAAACGAAACGGTCGATTGCAGCTTTTTAGATAGATAGATAGAATACTCTCTATTGTAGCACATATTTTTTAATAAAACATCTTAAGTCTAAACAAATAGTAGGTACAATGGGCGGTCTTATAGCTAAGAGCAATCTCTACCAGACCTTTGGATGGATTTTGTAGTAGAAACTATATATGTATTTTGTTTTTTACACATCACATGACATATACCATACTCTCACATTTACACACATAACTACACACAAATACATATATTTGTTCCATTTGAACAAGCGCCAAGGTCCGTCCGACTGGTATATGCTGAACTGGACACCTCTTTGATGCAAATGCGAGGCACATTATAAACTAGGAATTCAGTGCAGGGTGCGACTGAAATAAATTGAGCTGATCAAGCAGGACTCTTACTTGAAAATAAGACATCTTACTATGGTCGTACGCTTTTTTGTTTTTTACGTGCGGAAATCCCTTCGGATACCCCCCCGCCGGCCATCGGGGGTGGTTATGTCGTGTCTCGACTAAAACCGCACGGTGTCCTCCCCAAGTGTCCGTTGCCTGGCACCCCGGGTAAGCCTTCGAAAGGATAACCCCAGGGTTGCCGGCGGACTTTGGCCGCCACCGCGGCCTCTTCTGGTGGGGTCGGGTTTTATCCCGCTTCGGTGAGTTGGCAGGCGTGTGTAGGGCACACACGACACGCCTCCGCCACGGCTGCTTCTGTAAGGACGGCGAGTCGGCCAACTGCCGTCCTCAGGCCCCGATCATGGAGGTCGATAGTCCCGGGCGTAGATTAACTCACCAGACTTCGGAGATGAGGTCCGAAGTCCCATCGGCTATCGACTACGAGCCCAAGGTACTTCATCGTGGGCTCGATGCCGATGCTTACGCCTCCTACGGTTATGAACGGTCGTACGCTTAGCTAAGGTCGCGCGCTCGTGAAACTGTTTTTCGGTGATTATTACTCAATGGTACATCGGACATGAACCATCTCGCTTCAAAACATTCCGCAGTATCCACTCTATCACCGTGGTAAATTTGGTCAAGGTCGCGGGAGTGGTTACCGAGGAGTTCAGCCACCAACAAACGGCTATGCCGGGTATCCATGTACTAGATTAAGTGGAAAGTTTAAGGTGACATACATGCATATAATAAACGTTTCATTCTTTCTTTTTAGGAGTAAAATGGCAGTTGATGACGTACTACGTCATAAATAATACATACATACATACATAATCTGGGACACCCTGTACCTTGCCAGATTTTCCTATTTGAAGCTATTTAAAAATTTCTGAAAGAATACTCTATTCCTTTAGCAGGTTTGTATCATCTCAATGTACGGAAATGGCAAAAACCGGGTGATAAAATAGCAACGCTTTGAGATCAGATCACTGCAAAGCTTGAATGGAGTACGATTCATCACCTTCCTCATAACGATTTCCCAGTTCCGTCCAAAGTTTGCTCATTGGAATCCGGGGTCCACTTATTAAGGAAATACCGTATGGGCCAACTCCAGCGTCTGAAGACCCGAGATGGCGTGCGGTTTGAGTCGGTTCAAGTCTGATATAACCTACCTACCTAACCTACCTAAGGGGGGTATATACGGCATTTCCACAGGGAAAAAAACGGGATTCACTTATTGTGTTTGATTGGCGGATGTGTGAATGGAGTAAGATTAATTACTAGAAACATCTATACTAGAAAAAGGAAGTATAAAAACGTACGCTGAACTACTTTAGGCAGATTTCACGATGAGTTTCAGATAGTAAGTTATATTTAGACAACCTCTGTGGCGTAGCGGTAGAGCGCTCGACTGCTAAGTCAGAGGTCTCGGGTTCATTTCCGTTCAGTACAAATATTTCTGAGCATCAATATGAATATTTGTATTGGTCTGGGTGTTTCTATGTATATGCATGTATTTACAAAAAAAACAAGTATTTAAGTATGTATATACGCATTCTAGAAACCATAACACAAGTTAGTTAAGCTATGCTTACTTCAATGTCCTAGGATATGTTATAATATAATATTATATCAGCTTTTTTTTTAATATTTTGTATCCATATAAATTTTGTAATTCCTCTTTGTGGCATCTATTAAACTTTAGAATTCAATTATCTTCACACTACTAATTGCGAGCGTATTACCAGTATTACTACTAGGAAACGCAAATGTCATCATAACAGTAATGAGTCAGACTAATAATTGGTTGAAATGAAACAAAGTCGTAATTAATGACATCATAGTAGTTGTATCACGATAAATAAACGACCGCAAATATAATATTATAGTGTACTCGTCTCCTCATATTGTGTAATCAATTATATTATAGCAGATTTTTATAGTTCAGCAGACGCCGCCGTTCTGTTGATTTTATGACATAGATGTATTGCGTAGTTTGTGTGGAGTAAGGTTCGCTGATAGGAAGAGAAATATAGATATACGAGAATGTGGCCTGAAAGAGAATGTGGTTACAAGAATTGAAAAGGGTATGCTAAGGTAGTTTAGAACGCTTGGAACGAATGAGTACTGAGCGAATGACAAGTGGGCAGGCAAGCCGGGGTCTACCTCGCAGGACATACACTGAACAAATGAATGAGATATTGAAAAAGTGCAGGTCAAAAGCACTCGAAACCTGCGGGCTTGCATGAAAGGTTTAATGACAGTAAAGGAAGCTCGTGAAGTATGTAAGGACAGAAGCAGATGGCGGGCTGTTGTCTCTGCCTACCTCGGACGGAAAAAGGAGTGAGTATATGTATGTATGAAGTTTCTGACATAGATGTGTATATTATCTTTATTTATAAATCTAGGTCAGATCATATTCTATGTTAGCAGAGTCCAATAGCGCAAAAGCCGTTACCTATGATTTTGTTTATTAATGAACCACGGTCTTCACTAATAGAAGCCGTCAACATCTCATAGTTGAGCCCGAGTACCTACCGCTAATACACACGATCACGAATATAATCTTCTCTTTTATTATTAGCAATACATAATTGGTTAATAAAGCTATATCTGTAAATATACTCATCAAGTTAAGATAAGCTGTATCTCAATATTTATTCCCAATAGCAATACTTTAATAAATTAGACTATAACTTTTATGACTTTATGATGAAATCATTGCAATTCTTCTGAACCATGTTTGCCGCGATGAGGTAATACTCGTAATTATGTTCAAATAGTAAACATTTAAAGCAGATTTTTTTTTGTGTTTTAATGTAATAATAAACAGTTTATACAACGATACTTATAATTATTTCTATATTATTTTATTATATTCATGAATCAAACGATTATACAACAGTTTTATATTATTACTTAATCGGTTTCGATGATACCTAATTGGCTTTCGACTTGCATGACGACCTCTGTGGCGGAACGGTAGAGCGTTCGACTGTTAAGGTTTGATTCCTACTTTTTACAAACATGTATATTTGCATTTATCTGGATGTTTCTATGGATATATATAGTATATGTATTTATTTACGTAAAAAGTAAGTATGTTTACCTGCATTGTAGAACCGATATGGAACCTGATGGCACTGTGTACCTAATTTGTCATAGAATATTTATTATCAAGCAAATTATAGTAAGTGTAAGGTCAATCACTTAGTATGCAATGTATTACACCTATATTTTTGATAGATATTACATAAATACATATATACATACATAAAATCACGCCTGTTTGCCATAGGGGTAAGCAGAGATCACGGATCTCCATTTGCTACGATCCTGACACTCTCGCTTCATTCACTTTCATTACATTCTTCATGCATGCTCGTCGGTTAAGGGTACTCCTGACCTGCTCCTTTTCTAAAACTTCCCCGATTTGGTCCAGGTATGTGCGCCTAGGTCTTCCCCTTCCGAGGATACCATCCATACTCGCCTCATACACCTGTTTCGTTAGTCTTCTTTCATTCATTCTCTCAACATGACCGAACCATCTTAGCATACCTCTCTCAATTCTCGTCCCTACATCTTCTATCACTCCACATCGTTCTCCTATTACGCTATTTCTCACTCTATCTCTCAAAGTCAATCCACACATACTTCGCAACGTACGCATTTCTACTGCATTCACTATACTCTGATGCTTTTTCTGCCACACCCAACTTTCTCTACCATACATAAGACAGATATTAATCGATAGTAATACTGTTTTAGTAACTACCATTTGCTTTTAGTATTATATAGAATCTGTCATTGCAACTCTATCAAATAATTGTATCAGTGTGGCAACAACGTGAACTGATTTGACATTAGTATGAATAACATAAAATGGCGCAATATACTTTTGATTATCGAGCCGAAAGGTGTTGTCAAAAAGTAGATCCATTTGAATTAGTATAACCTTTGTTTTATTTCCACGATAAAGAGTTGATATCACATGAGAGAGACCAGCAACGATCTTTGGAGCCATAAGCAGTAGGTACCCAGGTAGAAGCTGATGCAGATCCTGAAAACGCGCATATTAGGTTGGCCAGCCTTCCTCCCCATTCTGCTGCATTTCCATTGCTTAATAAATTATCTTTCAGTTTCAGTTAAAAATATTTACAAGCTGCTGCGCCTCGTCATCTACTCTGCAAAGTATCTTCGCTTTTGTTTATATAAAAGTCTCCAGCAATCCACTGAATTCTAAAATACAGGTCTATACCTAGTTTGGAATTCAAAGTACCCTAATCTAATGTAAACTCTAGTAAACAGCGGCAAACTATTATAGTGCATCATGTAATCAGTTTAGTGAAATAAAGTTTTTTTTTTTTTTTTTTTCGCTAATGTTCTCTTGTTTATCACTTATCACCAAAACAAGTGTTGAGACTATACTAACTGATACAAAACGTTGCGATCAATCTCCGTACGAGTAATTCGTACCTTTCCAGATACGTTTAAAGCTGTTGTCGATGGTCATTTATACTGGCAGTAGTACTATGGTGTCCATGTCAGAGACTTTGCCTTTGAACCTACCTATGTACCTAGGTAGATTCGAGGGTGTGTATAGTAATATTTAAATAAGCAATTTCCAATTCAAAAATGACTTTGTACGAAGTTTGGGTTTCGATAGCGAGCTGAAAACTTTGTGTGGGGTTAGGTTGGCTAAGACTTGTAAGTCGATAGTGATATATCACCCAGGTTAAGGCTTGGATTGTGGATATAAATTATACATATATCGTTAGCGTTTTAGCCTAAAAACTATGAACTATTGATGCATAGGAGCAGTGCCTCCCTACATGGCCCTCTGAGTTCAACTTGTAGTAACGAAATAGGTCTATAATAAAACCTTATATAACCTAATGATAAAGTGGAACCTAATGAAAATATAAAGCAAACTAGATGATAGACATGCTCAACTACAGAAGACATGACGACAATAAGTTGATCAAGCACCTGAGCACGAGGTAATAAAGGAAAGGGAGCATTCCCGAAGTTAGAATTATCGAGTCACAAGTCCCTGAAACGCAAAACAAAATTGTCTCAGCAACGGGATAGTTTCAGTTAGCATATCGCTTCACTAAGGCCCAAGCAGCGCGTAGCTAAAATAGCTACAACTAGTAAACTTGTGAGAATATTCAGCACACCGCGCGCGGTACTGGAGAGTAAAATTGCAAAAGTTTTGTCAGAGAGAAAACTTTGACAAACCGTAGCACCATGGTCAGTCCCACCAGAGGTGACACTCAGTAGGGAACAGAATGGGAACATCTCCGAAACCAAATGAGATATCGCACACAGTTACTTTAATTTAGGCCTGATACTAAGTGATACTGTTAGTTGCCAATCGACACAGTATTTTCTTTTACGGTCATCATAAAATACTATCATAATTTTAGACCTTTTTTGTTTGACACTCCTTACCTTAAATTGTAGTATGTATCGTAACACACGCATTATCACGACTGTAGGATGACCCTGATATATTTGTTATTAATGAGAACTGATTAATACAATCGCTCTATTTACAAAGACTCTCAAACGGCGCAAATATGCAAATTTAATCAGTGATTATATAGTAGACATCGATGGGGAGGAATTTTTCGATGCCCAAGCTTACTACAGTCTCTCCCCCTTCTTTTGCTTCTTGTAGTTTTGTATATAAATTATAATTAGTTTTACATATTTTAAACTCCAAAATGTAATTATTTACAAAATATTTAAATAAAACCCGCTACAGTACTATTATTATAAAGTTTATAAAATAACTTTGTAAGCATTATGTCACTATAAATCTTTATTACGTCAATCAAATCAACGTATGATTCAGAGTAGCCTCAATATTTGATTAGTTTATCACAACAGACCTCTGACTGCACTTTATATTTACATGCTACCAAATTGAGGATATGATATAATAGCTACAAATTACTTAAGAATAGTTTTTTTTTAGTTTTAGAAGAAAATAAAAAAGCCTAGCTAGCTAGCCTAGTGGTATGGGTACTGGACTGCTGAGACGAGGTCTCGGGTTCGATTCTAAGTTTTACCATGGCACACACCAATGACTTTTCGATGCTTTTCGAAGTTATGTGTGTATTTATCGCAGGTTTATAAGTGCCTGGTTAACGGCAATAGGTGTGTGTGAGTAGGTAGTGGGTGCTAGCACCTCTACCTACCCCTTCGGGGATATAGGCGTGAGTTTATGTTTTGTATGTTTTTTTTTTCAATGAAATGTCTTATGCTGAAATTTATAAAAATATAAACTTTGTATTTTTGTCGTACCAATAAGCAGTCTAAGCGTTCCCCGGTTACACATTTCCAACTTTTAGAAGTTTGTAACACCGACATTATGAGGTAACCTACATACCTGAGAGTTATCTACAATACCCTTTAAGGTTGGTGAAATCGGCCTTTTTTGGGAGCCCAAAGCAATCTCACCTGGAAGCTGGTACATCTGTTGATTGATGGACGAGGCTCTGGTGCAGGCTGTCCTCTGAGACTTGGGGGTTAGATGGCAGTCACCTTAGAATAATCAACAGCATTTAATCATAAAAAGGAGGAGAAGGAAAGTGGACCTCAGGCTTCAAAGTGCAAGTTGGGATGAAGACAGAAAGCGTGGTTCACCATGATGGAATGTACATAGACTCACATAAATGACTTAACCCCTCTTAAACTGAAAAAGAAAAGATTCGATAAACTAGATAGTATTGTGATCGACTATATTACTTTTATTCTCAAAGAGAATATTAGTATTAATAATAATTATTAAAAGGTAGCTGAAAAGGAAGTCAGTTATTGAAAGCAAGGAACTATACAGCCTATTTGATGGTAAGCGATTACATTGTTTTATAAACGCTTGCAATTTCAAAGGTGTCATTCGTGCGTTGAGACCTACTGAGGGGAAGAGACAGCGAAAGAGGAATAATGGTAAATATAAAAGGAAGAGAGGTAAGCCCTCCGGCACTCTCACAAACACTTAAAGTTGATACAAAGTGACAGAGTCAGGGGGTTTCACGGTCGAACTGGTCCATTCGTGTTGGGAAAGTAATAAATATTTATTCTTTACATAAAGTAGAAGACATCGGACCATCGCATCTCCAAGGTAGAATTATAATTTTGATCACACTAATAGTATTCGTGGCTATATTTCAAGTCACACATACTTCATTAGGTACATTATATTCGGCCCAGGGTCAGTCGGGGTGCGAGGGATATGCTCTAGGGCAACCTTACACCCCGGCGTCTGTAGACCCGAGACGGCGTGCGGTTTTAGTCGGTTTAAGCCCGACATAACCGCCCCCGCGGGATTCAAATCCGAAGGGATTTCCGCACGATAAAAAAAAAAGAAAAAGGTACATTATATTGTCGCTACTTACGCGAATGTTACATATTGAAATAAACCTATTTTGAACCAATTCTATCGCAATTTGGTGTTATTTTATTATTTTCAAATTCAAATGCTTTATTGTGAAACATAGGTGGGTAAATAGATGGTATACAAAAAAAATTTGATCAGCTAATTTTAGCCATATTGCCATACAATTTTTTTTTAAATTAGTTAAATTGCATCAAGTCCGTTCGTTTGTTATAGATTATCATTTAAATATATTCATAGCGGTTATGTCATATTACTTACTATATAACCGTATCATGCACCCTGAGTCAGTGGATCGTACAGAATCATAAATTATAAAAAACGTTACAGACAGTATTTAAACTCTTAAGCAAATTTTATTCGATTGTTTTGTCTTCTAAATATTCCGCAATAGTGTAAGTAACATGCTACTAGCAGCTTGTGCATCTTACCTTCAAATATATTTACTTTTTCAATGTTTCTAATGGATGTCACAATCTTGTTGAAAATGCGCTGCGACATACAAAAAACACTTTCACTTTGTATTACTTTTCATGATTCGCATTTTTTTTTTGATAATATAATGTTATACCGATCTCGACGTTTCAGTTGACTTTAAACAGTCATTGTCACGGAAAATGGTTTTTGTCTCATTATTTAGTGTTACTATTAACGCGGAATGAATTCACATTGTCGTTAGTCTTGTAGTATTTTGCGCCAAATATTTCACGATAAAAACCGTTAAAAATAGGTTTATTTTAATACGTCATGCAAGTACATCCTTCAAGTACTGAAACTATATAGCTACAGCTGACTACAACCAAATTCTCTAAAATATTCCATGTTACACCATCAGCGATGTTTCAACATAAAGTTTTATTGCTTATGTTAATTTTCAGGTGTTGGGCACGGCAGTAAAACACTTTGTGTATTCATAAGGTGCTAGTAAATTTATATGGATATCTGTAATTCCTGTATGAAGTGTATGAAGTCCTAGGCCAGCTGGATACTCTGGCGTGTTTCACTGTCGAAAGTTTCACTAAAGTATTAAATATGTGAACTATGTTCAGATGTAGGAGTAAAGTGAAGTATGGTGCGAAGATAATGATGATACTTATTCTACGATTGCTATTAAGGCGAGGGTATTCGAGGACTTTAGGTGCCATGAGTAACTACTTACTTATTTACACAACTTATACTTTACAGAAAACAGTGTACCTACTAATACTACCATTGCATTCGCAAAAGTACGAATCTCAACGTTTTATCATTGGATTTGTACATCTGGCACATTCTCTAGGATGTGGCATTTACGCTGAGTACCTACATTTAAAAACCATACGTTTTCGCTGTGCATCTGCCGCAAACCCACAATCGTCCTGCCTCTAACGCAATCTGCTCGGCACTAACTGACTGGCTCTCTGAACGCGTCATAAAGATAGAAAACGTAGGTATTTTGAATTTTCGAGGTATAATTCAGAATTTATGTAACTTCTGATAACCGTTTTTGATTTTCCTATCAATGATCTTCATTTTGGGATCATTTTTATTTTTCTAACCTGAACACAAATCAAATAAAACTGGAATGCGTTTTGGGTTAGACCAATCTTTGAGAGCAAATTTTATCGAGGAAAGTAAAAGTCATCGTATATCGGTAACTGGAAATACTAGTTTGAATAGCCTAGAATAACATCTATGACTTTCAGAATACAGGGACTTCTCATTTTTGAAAAATCGTAATCTAAAAACATCCTTTGTCAGGGACCCTCGCCTTAAGTTTATGACGTGTTTTTGGATTTTTTCAATTTTGTTTATATACGATTATGGTTATCAATAAGCCAGTTATTCGTATATTTTTATATCGGTAGCTATGCTAAATTAGTTTCTAGACGGCGCTATGTAATATGCTTAGGAAAATGAAAAGTTAGCAATTTTCATTTAATTTAAGCCCGTAAGTTCTTGTTTCTGAGAAATAAATCTAGATAACGAAAGGGCTCTTAGGAGTAAATTCAACTGTTTTATTTTAAACAAGCTGTTGCTGTCGACTCCGCCTGCATGGAATTCTGATCCTGCTTCTCATGGGAGTCTGTTCCAGGGATAAAACAATTTACAGTTAACCCTTAGTTAAACCTTTTACAGTCGCAATTAGATCAAGTTTTATTTTTTGTATAAGAAATATTCATGAAAATGTTTGAAATAATTGAAAGGTCTCAGAAGGAAAAGCGTAAAGAAAAAACCAAAATATAAATAATAATAATATAATAATATATAATTAATTTATAAGGATCATCTTTTGGAATCAGCAGTTGATTGCCAGCAAGGTGACCCTTTGGGACCAGTCATCTTCAGTCTAGCAATACATCCCATCATACAACAGTTAAATTCAAAATTCAACATCTGGTACCTAGATGACGGGAATTTAGGGGGTGATGTACAAACAGTGTTACAAGATTTAGAACTTATGAAAAATAAATTTCAATCCATTGGCTTACAACTCAACTCAGACAAATGTGAAATATTTATTAGTGACACTACAGACAGACCCTCGACTATATAAAAATTTTACCATTTAGCTCCCAATATCAAAATTCTGGAAAAAGCTTCTCTGCGCCTCCTGGGGTCCCCAGTTCTGGAAGATGGATTTCATTCATTTATTGAGGAAAAAATTCAAAATGTTGAAAATATTGCAGATTGTTTACAAAAAATAAGTGTTCATTCAGCCTTTACTATACTTCGGTTATGCGTTTTTGTCCCTAAATTTACTCATGCACTTCGTTCATCCCAATTTTGGCAATATTTGACACTTTTGGCAAAAATTGACAACATTCTTCAAAACACTCTCAGCAAAATTCTAAATGTGGCCTTGAACGACCGAGCCTGGCTCCAAGCGTCCTTATCAGTTCGCTTGGGTGGGCTCGGCGTTCTCAAAATTACTAATGTTAGCCTTCCAGCATTTTTGTCATCGGTCCACGGCACTTTTTCACTGAGGAGTTAACCAGGAAAATTCTTATAAATACACAGGTTAACTCTGAGGTGTCGTGCAAGTCCGATGCCATTAATGCTTGGAAGGTTGCTTGTCCCAACACTGAATTGCCTGGCAACCTTTTCTCCCAGAGACAATGGGATGCACCGCTATGCAAGCTGTTAAGAGACAGTTTGATACGCTCGTCTTCCCATGTTTCAGAGCGTGCGCGCCTGTTCGCTGTGGGGGAATGGGAGTCAGGTCTCTGGATTCAGGCACTTCCATCGCCCAACATAAGTACTATGTTGGACGATACTACTTTCCGCCTTGCCACTTGCCTTCGCCTGGGAGCGCCGTGTGTTTCTCCCCATCGTTGCCACTGCGGTGAAGCTGTCGACAGCCTTGGGCACCATAGCCTTTCATACGGCAGAAGCGCTGGGCGTATATCACGAAACGCCTGCATCAACGACATTATCCGCCGTGCTCTTGCCACTACTGGCGTGCCAGCCATTCGTGAACCTAATGGGCTGGCGCGTGAGGGTGGCAGGAGACCGGATGGTATGTCGTTGCTGCCTTGGAAGATGGGTAGGGCTTTGGTGTGGAATGCAACATGCGTCGACACCCTTGCGCATTCACATCTTTCAGGCACAGCAGGCTGTGCCGGCGCTGCTGCTGCATCTGCGGAAAACCTCAAACGGCGCAAATACTGTAATTTAACAGGTGATTATATTTTTGAGCCGTTTGGGGTTGAAACGTTGGGGACATGGGGCACAAGTGCCCGCTTTGTGTACAAAGCGGCTGATCGATGCTACGCGTGACCAGAAGGCTGGTTATTATCTTGCACAGAGAATAAGCATTGCCATTCAACGTGGCAATGCTGCCAGTCTTCTGGGAACGTTACCGGTCGGTGACGATGTGGAGGAATTTCACGACGCATTATGCATGTAAATATTTTATTTATTTAATTTAGTTTATTTTAGTAATAATAGTGTGTAGTGTTAATTTAATTTAGTATTATTTTGAACTTGTAATTATTTTTTCAAATATATTAGTTTTAGTGGCAAATTATAAAATCCAGGGATAATTAGTAGAACGTCCATATAAGAACGCCATGAATTTATATTATCATCCTGTATGTTTTGATTCAAACTGGGTCAATTGGATCCAATAACCGAATACAAAATAAATAACCCAGGAAATGACCCAGGAACGATGGAATCAATTACATCAATAGACTCGTCAATCAAGATGTCGATGAGACTAATTTAAACGCTACCGAATTACATACACGGTATAATAACTCAATTATTGGGTATCATCATTATATAAATTTGTTGGTGTCGACTAATTGGGACTTGCCTTGCGATTAAAGTGTAGGTAATGAGTCATGTGTTATACTTGTAAAAGGGTGTTTGGTACTTCTGATAACTGGTTGAATTTAACATCATGGTCGTACTAATTAAATGGATGTATTCATAGTGTAGTCGTATAACTTTTCTTTAGCCGCAATTTGGTCGCACTCTGTGGACTCACCAGACTCTGATAGTGGAAATTACTGAATTAAACATTTAAGTACAAAGTTTGATCACTCCTTCGCGGGTAATATTTAATTGTTAATATTTAACAATTGTCTAGTTTTAAATTTAAGATCTCGTTCTGCGAGCCTGCGACCAATAGGCATTACGAATCAGTGCGACACTAGTGTTAATCTACGTTTATTACATTAAATTTTTATTTATTTTTAGTTCAAGTTCCAGAATAATATCAGTATCAAGTAATAAATATTAGCAAATGTTAATTGGAGCATATTGTTACTTGATGCTATTTGTTAACATAATATATCATAGACATACCATACTATACATAACATACCATAAACATAGACCATAAAACTTGAACGATTAAAAGCTATATATTACTATGACTGATATTAATTCAAGTTACTTAGAACGATATTTTATTAGAATCCCATTCTAGAAAATATTTAAAGATACAGAAAGCGACAATACTTTGAAACGTTATATTTTTGATGGTTTTAAGACAGCAATATAGCAGCTACACAATGGTTAAGACAGCAATATAGCAGCTACACAAAATAAAAGTATTCATATAAGAAACTCAAGGCGGATTAAATATGTAAGTTTGTATGAATAAAGAAGACTATCTTGAAATGTTTATCCTAAAAGAACAATAAAAGCATCACTACGTCTGCCCTAAATCAAAATACAGTACTGGACAATGACAAAATATTACAGGAGAGAAAAGATACGAATTTTATATCCTCGTATAAAAATAGGGCTTGTATTGGCAAAGTATCTAACTGTTACATACATATCTTACCTTTCGTATCAAATGTCAATAAACATGTTACTTTTACTATTTACATTTATATATTTTAACAATAAATATGTACTCTATCTAATTGCAAATCATCATCTGAGCGCCAATTCGGTTTGCATCCAAACGCTTGCACATTGGAGCTGTGAGGTGGATATGTGGAACTCGAAGCGACTAAAAATAGTACAGTACGACTCTTTAATTTTTAAAATATAAATAAATTAATTATAGTCTACATTTAACAAACCATAGCATTGTATGAGATCTTTATAGATATTTTTAAATTGTTTTACTGTGCTTTAAATAGCGCCACTTCAAATTAATTATTTTCAATTAGGTGCAAAACTCAGATATCCCCAGTAATTCAAATAACTTGAAGTCTTTGCTATGTTTTCAATTTGACCTTACTACAGAGGGAGTCAAATAACTAATAAAATCCCGGGATATACATCTTTTGTTTGTCGTACAAACAATACAACACCGAGTGAATTTCGGGATTTCGCCTTGCTGGATTTCGGGATGGAATCTCGGTCCAGATTGTGCCCTTATGTACTATTTAGAACCAATATCTTAATTTAATGTAGTGTGTTCCGTAGTAGTTATTTTTCACCACAAATACAAAATAAATGTGCCCAGGCGTCAAATTCCAGAAACCCGCCGGTAAATTGATTAGCTGTGGAAAAGAACAAAGTGAAATACAATATTGTAGATCTTTTTGTTGGCACATCTAAGTACTTTTACACAGTCTGATTAATTTATTGGCATATAATGTTGGTTAGGTCATGTAGACATACAATATTATTTAAAGAACAAGTTTTATTTGAGCTGCGCCCATATGGGTAATAATTTATTATTAGCGAGATGACTTTAAATTAGTAGTCACTGTGGGTTTTTATTAAGGAATTCCTCACTACTTGACCTTTCATTATCATCATGATCTACATACAATGGTAGATCTACCATTACAATGGTAGAGTGCCATTACATCCGAAGCTGTCACTTCAGAGCCCGGGGTCCGCTTTCCTGCTTTTAGTTCTTCACTTCACGTGGTCATTGGCATTTCTGGCAATGAGACCATTGGCACACATGTCATCTTCTACGACGCCAAGCCAGTACTTCTTGGGTCTACTCCTCCTACCGGAACCTGGAGGAGGCGGCATGGTTAGACGTTTGTTAATGCAATTTTGGCTGCACCAACGAAGACGACTCTCCTATAAGGAAGTTACGGACACAGGAGTTCCTCAAGCGATCTTGAGATTTCATTGTGAAATTGATTTTATGAAAGTGCATTAACCAATTTTGAGTGTCAAATACCTACCAACTTTCGTTTAAATTTCACGGCTATTTTATAAATTGGGATGGATGACGTGTTGCGATCTTCAACGATGTTAAAATTATTAATATTATATTGTAGGGGAGAGTAACCAATATTTAACCAGCGGCGCTTAAATTGCACCTCTCGTGAGATGTACGGAACTGGTTAAATTTAAACGCCGTTTCAATATAATAGCTAACCTCACTTTTCTATTCCTTTTTCACCATCTTTTGGCACCCATCAGCACCTCTCAAAATATGATAGCGGGTGCCACTACCGTATTTCAATGCCGACCATTGTCAGCACTTGGGTCTGTAGCTTGAGGCTTACTGCTCCGACGGCTGTTATGAGGTCACACCGAAACTCAAAATCTTGTAGAATGATAGTTATAGAGCCTGGAACTGTTCTTTCAGCATTTTGTTCCTATTCCTCAATTATCTCGTTGCTTGCGTAATTTTTTTATAATGACTATGTAAGCACTACATATGATAGTACATTCTCCTACTATGTCTTTTACGGAACAGATAAAAGAAAAGTACATAAATAATGAATTTCTATAAAATCACAATGTTTTTTTTATATATTGTAGGACAATATATTTATATTTTAGGATAAAGTACACAACGCCAACTAGACCCAAACTAAGCAGAGCTTGTCATATAGGTTTTGGAATACGGATAAACATACTTCAATCCTTTTTTTTGTAAATAAATACATATTATACATAGAAACAACCAAACCAATGCAAATATACATATTTGCACTGAGCGGTAATCCAACCCGCGACCTCTGGATTAGCAGTCGAACGCACTAGGTACTTTTTTTTTTTTATTTTTTCGTGCGGAAATACCTTCGGATACCCCCCCACCGGCCAGCGGGGGTGGTTATGTCGGGCTTGAACCGACTAAAACCGCACGCCGTCTCGGGTCTACAGACGTCGGGGTGTAAGGTTGCCCATAGAGCATGTCCCTCGCACCTCGACTGACCCTGGGCAATCTCCGGTTTCGAGATGGCCCCCTCGGGTTTGGGAACCACGGTGTCCCCGTCTTGCCCCGGTTTGAAGGAGGGGCGCTAGACGCCCCACCGTCCCGGCCTGCTTCTGCTGGGGTGACAGGCGGCCTCGCCTGCCACCCCCAGGCCTGCGCTCATGGAGGACGGAGGTCGTTAAGCGACATCCGGCGCGCCTGAGCCGCCTGCGACGCGTGGCGAGCATGTTGTGGGCTCGGCGGGCCGGGAGAGTTCTGAACCTCTCCCGGGCGCGCTCCGCCATCTCCTTCGCGAGCATTACATGCTCGCGAAGGAGGTGGCGGCGGCCCACGTGCTCGCGCTTCACACCATTGCCGCAATCATGCTGCCGAGCGAGAGGAGTCCCACCCTGATGGCTGCCACGATGTCACGTCTCGACACCTCCCACGCTGGGCAGTCCGGCAGCGTGTGCAGCCCTGAGTCCTCGCTAGCGTCGCAGTGATGACACTCAGGCGTTGGCTCCTTCCCGATCCGATGCAGGTGGTCCCCGAAGCACCCCATCCCTGAGACCACCTGCGTCAGTCCGTACGAGAGGCTTCCGTGTCGCCTCTCTAACCAATCCTCCACGATGGGCCTTACCACCGCTATTGCGGCGTGCCCTGCGCTTGGTCGCCCAAGTCGTTCCTTCCACTCCACCACGATGGCCTGGCAGAGCTGGGACTGCACGGCCTCGATTTCTTGAGGCTCGGGGTTCCGTCCTTGCTCCCGCGCCTCCTTTCGCCACTGGTACAGTTGCGAAAGGGCTCTCGCCTCCAGGTCCCATGGCGGAGTTGATTTGACAAATTCTATTGTAAAAAACCTGGACACTGGTATTAAAACAATTGGGATTTTCCTTGATCTTGCTAAAGCTTTCGACACGGTCTCTGTTCCAACCCTTTTACACAGAATGGAAGCCTGCGGAGTTAGAGATATTGCTTTGGATATTTATCGAGACTACCTGTCCGATCGAAGTCAGTCTGTTAGAGTTGATAGTTACACCAGTGATGATATGGGCGTCAGTTTTGGTGTCCCGCAGGGTAGCGTCCTGGGTCCCATGTTGTTCCTCATATATGTGAATAGCTTTTGCCAAATTTCCATACCAAACTGCAAAATATTTACTTATGCAGATGATACAGCTCTCATAATAAGTGGAAACACTTGGGATGTGACATGCCGGTCTGCCGAGCGTGCTCTTGAGACTGTGGTGGACTTGCTCACCTCTAGTCTACTTACTCCTAATGTCTCAAAAACACGCTATGTAACATTCTCGGCTAGTTCAATTTCCGAGCCTAAACTGACTAACATTTAAGCTCATAACTGTGCACGACTGTCACCTGCTCCTAGCTCTTGTCTTTGTCCAGATATCGACAGGGCTTCAGAAATAAAATATTTGGGTGTAGTGATTGACTGTAGGTTGAGTTGGCAGAAGCATGTGGAGTTGACCGTATCACGTGTTCGAAAGTTAATGTTCCCTTTTAAACAGATAAGGTATGTGGCTGGAGTGCGCTTACTGAAAACAATTTACTTCTCGCTAGTGCAATCAATTTTGGCCTATTGCATTACAGTGTGGGGTGGTACCTTTAAGACTGAAATGCTAAACTCGAGAGAGCTCAAAGGGCAGTTTTGAAGGTTGCCCTAAACAAACCTTTTCGCTATCCTTCACACCAATTGTACGTGGAAACGTCTATTCTAACTGTTAGGCAGATATACTTCCTTCAAATCATTTTACACAAACAGTACTTTAAGCTACAATCCCCAATTATTAATACAAAAACGTCGTAAAGACCTTGTATGTCCTACAGAGCTGACAAGAACTGCACTGGCAGGCCGCCACTACCAGTACCTCAGCAGTCGCCTCTACAACAAAATGAGCAAAATTGTAAGTCTTTGGTAAAAACCAACCTATTTTGTCTAACATACGAAGAGACGGAGGATTTACTTGTCAGTATCTCGTACCTCAAACCGTGCCCAGAATCATATTTGCTTGAATCAACATTCAAACATTATCATTCACATACGCATGCGCTCGCACACAAGCGCGCATGCACGCACAGGCACACACTCTCATGCATTCACATACACGTCCACACACACTCACATACAAGCTCACATGTTGCATGTTATAATGTTCTTTTTTTATATTTTTTATTTATTTTTTAATGATGAATTGATCACCTATAAATGTGGCTATATTTCATTGATTTTTGTATTGTTCTATCATTGTATCTGTAATTCAATAATTGTACACAGCTGCGACATATTATTTTATTTTTCTCTAAGTAATAAATTTCCAATTAATGAGCTAAAATGGGAGGGCGTCGTTGTCCGTCACACAGTTTAAACTAGCACAGACAATGTCGTTTACTCTATCTTATATTGTTATTTTATCAATTAGATTTTGTTCCTATAATCCTGTAACAAATTGTACATCATAACTGTATAGGTTAGAAAATATGTACTGAATCATTGTTAATAATAATAATAAATAAAAATAAAAGTTCCGACAAGGAGACTCGCCACCTCGAAGGAGATCGTGCGGTTCCCGCGGATGACCCTGATGGCCATCACCCACTGCAAAGCGCGCAGCATCCGCACACTTCCGGTCTTCAGGGCCTCCGCCCATATTGGGCACCCATACAGGGCCATGGACCGCACGATCCCCGCGTAGAGTCTCCTGCAGGAGTTATCGGGCCCCCTCATGTTGGGCAGCGGCCGCACCAGAGCGAGAGCGAGAGCCCTTCAGTTTGGGGGCCAGACTTCGGATGTGCTCTACGTACCTAGTGCGTATGGGACTACGCACTAGGTACATCTACGCTACAGAGGCCGTCATCATATATTATATATTCATAATATATAAGACTTGTAAGACAGACTATTATTACTTCGCATATATGTATATTAAAAACAGATTAAAATATTTCGAAAACTTACTTTGAATGAATTATCACTCATTGTAAAAATCGGAAATTCGAAACTTAATTCGTATGAAAATAATTCAGTGCAGATGTTGGTTATTACTTTTCGAAAAATTGGCTATAAACCTATACAACTAATCATAACATAAAATAAATATGATATTGTCGGAAGTTTACGCGAATGTCCCACATTGAAATAAAACTATTTTTAACGAATTCAATCGCGATGCCATCACCATGGCTGCTGAAAAGCAACCGAAACGTCGGTATTAATATAAAATAACATCAAATAAATCGGGATAGAATCCGTTAAAAATAGTTTATTTCAATAAAATAAATACTTTAAACTATCCTCCTAAGCTTCAATATTTTTTTAATTTGGTGTGCCTTCTGCGCGGTAGGAGTAACTAGGTTGAAACAAATAACGTATAAATTAATTAAGTTTTTAGAGCAGGGTTATCCATCTTCGGAGTTCAATAGCTGTACCTAATCGTTTCTAAACGGTGCTAGATTAGTATTCTAGACGTCGGCACTTTTATGGTTTTTTCTTTGTAGTTGCCATTTTGACTGTTATATGGGATGTAATTCCTGATGTTCTATTGAAGATTAATTGTTGTAGTTATATTAACAAATGGCGAGTATGGAGGAACTAAGTTTATTTAAATTAAAGCCAGGTTAAATAAAGGCATTTGTGTCGGTATTATTATTATCATTCAAAATGGCTGTCTTCTTTTTAGGACTATCTCTCTTTTAGATATATCTGATTTAGGATTGTGAGAGTAAAGATTTTAGATCGGAAAAAGATAACATCTAGGACGGGACTTGAACCAGCGAGCAGCCCCTTACAGAGGGAACGCTCTGAAAAACTGAGCCACCTAGACACGTTCCAGATATTCGAAATTCTCCGATATGTTATATACGTCTTAAGGCGACGCTTCCCCCTGTAAGAGACTTGTCGCCGGTTCAAGTGCCGTCCTAGATGTCGTCTTTTTCCGATCTTAAATCTACAGGAAAAATGAGCGTACTAATCGCTTAAAAATTTAATATACTTTCACAATTTAGTGAAAGTATATAGAATTTTACAAGCCAATTTTAGCGAGTACACATAATTGCAATTTATTGACTTATTGTTAGACCCATTGCTGTACATAGGCTACTGTCATCAGTCCTCCATGGTGAGTACATAATCTAATACCTTTAAACGAGGAATTCTTGTATATACCGGGTGTTAGTGAAATCCTCCTGAAAACAAAGACAGGCGATATATATATATTTATATAAATATATATATCTCTCTCTCTAAATAAATATTCTAGTACAAATACCACAACGCTATCTAGAGCCAAACTAAGCAGAGCTTGTTATATGGGTTCTAAAATGCGGATAAACATACATAGATATTTATTTTGTATATTATGAAGAAACACTCAGACCAATGCAAAATATTCCTATGCTCAAATTGTAAGTTTTTCTTTTTGTAATAAGTGACCCGTATACCAATAAAATATTTTTAGGAACATAGCTTTTGCTAATTTAATAGTGGCTGTACGTATATAGGCTATACTATTTGTGTAGCTTATGATCCTTACATCAAAGTGCTTTTAACACCGTTTATTGCGTATTGGCTTTGCAATTTTATACAAAAGTAAGTAGATATTTCTATTGACAAGAAAAATCCCACGTTGGAATTTAGTAACTCAATCAACTATACGAGTTAATCACGTTGGTTGCTACTTCTTACTCGTTAATTAATTCGTGATTATAATCATTAGAATTCTTTGCGATTGAAAAGGGCTGGCTGTGTGTTTTAATTGCATACCTTTAAATATCGCGATACTGATTTTAAATTTAGCTTTTGAATTAGATTTTTTCGAATTCATAATCTCAAAAACAATACCTTCAGTTTGCACAAACTGCAAAAAATCACAGATAATATTGGGTTATGTTCCAACAATAAGTGGAATGTTCATTTAGGCCTTCCTCTATCTTTTCTTTTTTTTTCGTGAGGAAACCCCTTCGGATACCCCCCGCCGGCCAGCGGGGGCGGTTATGTCGGGCTTGGACCGACTAAAACCGCACGCCGTCTCGGGTCTACAGACGCCGGGGTGTAAGATTGCGCATAGAGCATATCCCTCGCACCCCGACTGACCCTGGGCCATCTCCGGTTTCGAGATGGCCCCCTCGGGTTTGGGAACCTAGGTGTCCCCGTCTCCTCTACAGTACCTATGTTGGGTATGGTTTGGCAGGAACCACTCCGTCTGACCTCCAAAGCCCGAGAGGATAGCCTGCGAAAGAGCCTCGTCCGTTGTTTAGCAGGTGCACTGAATAGCAGGTCAGGTTGGCTTGGTCTCAAAGATGTAGGTAGAACTCTGTATACTCTAGGCCACCCCGGCGGTGTAAGGTTGCCCATTAAGCATATCCCTCGCACCCCGAATAACCCTGGGCCATCTCCAGTTTCGAGATGGCCCCCTCGGCATTGATAACCACGGTGTACTTAACAACGGACGAGGCTCTGGCGCAGGGCCTGAAGGTCAGACGGCAACCTATCGAAAATAATAAGTGGACCTCAGGTTCCAAAGTGCAGGCTTCGGACGCAACTGGAAAACTGCTATGAGGGTGAGGATTATGAAAATACTAATCCTACTATCTTAATTCCTACGTTATATTATAAATGTGAAGATGTTTGGATGTTTGTTAGTCAATCACGCTCTTACGGCTGAACGACTGAGCTGAAATGTAATACAAAGATGAATTATAGTCTAGAATAATACATGGGCTACTTTTTACCACGGGAATAGGTTCCCATGGGTTGCGGGAACGTGATCAGAATTCCACGCGGGCAACAGTTTATAATATACTGCATATAAAACAATGTTTCAAAAATTAACCATTTGAATACGAAGAACCTTTAGAATTACCAATTACAAAACGCTACTATCAAAACTATCGTACGTGAATGGCTTGAGTAACTTTGAAACAAAAAGTCGTTAAATTATAAAATGCATCATTATTCAAATTTTGAATAATTTAGCTATCAATATGCGGACATAACATTCGACCTTCACGTGTGTGGTATTGGTAGGTATCAATTGCATTGTAACAACAAATTCTACTAATATTATAAACGCGAAAGTTTATCTGTATATATGGATGTTTGGTACTCTTTCACACAAAAACGGCCCAACAGATCTGGCTGGCATTTGGTACAGGGATAGGTCAAGTCTGGAATAACACATAGGGGTATATGGGCACTCTCGAAACTGGAGATGGCCCTGGGTCAGTCGGGGTGCGAGGGAAATTCCATATGGGCGACCTCATAGCCCGCGGCACGACATCATGAAGACCCGAGACAGCGTGCGGTTTTAGTCGGTTCGAGTCCAACATAACCTCCCCCGCTACCCCCCGCCACTATTCATTTTTATTTTACGATGTTTCCTAAAAATTAAATATCCTATATAGGATATTTAAAGGTATTAGATTGCAAAAATCGCATACCTTCAAAGTTAAATCGAAGTTATAGAACACTTACAATTGTATTCTAATGTCTTAGGAGCATTTTTATTTATTATCAAAACATATTACGACCTGCAGCTGTATCATCATTTTACTGTAGCCGATGCTCCTTTTGCAATATCCGCCATGAACCTTGACCTGACCCGTATAAGTGTCTGGGCCAAATCTTTCGGACTATTTATTAACCCAGCCAAGTCACAGGCAATGGTTATTGGCAGCAATTACATGCGCAGCAAAATTGACCTTACCATGCTGGCTCCTGTTCTTCTGGATGGCACTCCGATACCATACTCGGACACCGCCAAGACTTTGGGTGTACTCATTGATGCCAAGCTGTCTTGTAGTGCTCACATTAATGAAGTTAGTAAAAAGGTTCATTAAGTACACCTTTCACTCCCTGAAATGACTCCAAAGTTTCCTACCCCTTAAAAACAAAATTAGTCTTGCCCCAACTCTTATCCAGCCCATTATTGACTACGCTGATACCTGCTATTTAGATGCCAATGAAGAGCTCTTGGATAAACTTGAGAGGTTGCAAAACGTGTGCATTCGGTTTATATTTAATAAAAGAAAGTATGATCACGTTTCGTATTTTCTCAACGAACTCAAGTGGCTTCCGATCTGCCTCCGTAGGAACACTCGAATACTCTGTGTTCTCTTCAACATTCTGAACAATCCTTCAGCGCCGTCTTACCTGAGGGAGCGGTTCTGATTCGTCCGCCATCCTGATGCTCCGTGAAGGTCAGGCCTACGCTCCATTCTCAAATTTCCTTCTCACAAAACTAACTTCTACTCTTATTCCTTCTCAGTGCAAGCGGTCAGACTGTGGAATTCACTTCCATCTGACATCCGAGCGAGCAACTCGATATCAGTCTTCAAAAGTAAAGTCCGCAAACACTTTCTCTCTTTTACGAGTACCTTGTGACCTAACTACTCATGTCCATATAAAGGCATATTTGGTTATTTATTGTATATGTATTTGTATGTATAATATATTTAGGTTTATATATTACATGTTTAGTTTATATTATGTTAATATGTATGTTTGTGTAACTTAATTTAAATATGATTGTAATTTTGTTTGTGTGTGTTAATGTATCCATTCTTGTTTTCATACACACGTATATATACCCCTTTACTTTTCACAATCTCCTGTCTCCGGTCTGCTGGAAGAAATTTCTTTAAGAAATAAGCAGTACCATTGTACTATTGTTTCCACCATCTTATGTTTGTAATGTTTTTATTGTGTGTGCATAAATTTTAAATAAAGAAATACATTAATAGAATGCGACTACAAACTCATACCACAAAATTTTCTACATAAAGATCTGCCCTAAGACTTATTCTCACTGCGCCACACGTAATAGGATTTTACCACACCCTAGTTGTGTAATAGTAAAAAAGATTATTTTTCACCCCATGAAAGTTAACGACCTATAAAATCAGATCCGTTGAGAATTCTTTTAGTTTTCTCTAATTCAAAACTTGTACTAACAAAAAATGTTAATCATGAAAAAGTATTAATAGATATGAACTTTATTGATACAAAAATGAAAATATGCATACATACATAATATACATATATAGTACGCTTATCTGGGGTAAGCAGAGACTACAGCCCATCATCTGCTTCTGTCGTTACACATTTCACGAGCTTACAAAATGGTACCCAGAATCTTTCTTTTTGATTTTGAGAAGTTTCTTGATGTATTTAAACCCTAAATATCGATTTGTTGCCTTGACGTCAAGTCCCGCAACGTCGAGACCCCGCCACGTTGAGTTGCCGCCACGTCTACTTAGAAAACTACCGCTTTTATTTCCACCTTATCGAATCGTTAAAAAGTATCTTATTACCGACATGTCTACTTAACCATTTTTGGGCTGAGAGTGAGACGAAGTCGAGCGAAAAAGTGGAGTACAGACTCCACTCGGTGTATTTCGGTTGTGACGCTACTTCTCCTAAACTATTTGACCAATTTTGACCACCCTTGGCATGTAAATACAACTTGATACCCGAAAGGTTTAGAAAAAATAAAATTGAAAATCGAACATACCATGGAGGAATAATCACCCTTCAAAAATTTCAAAATCTGATTTCTCCAAAATGATCAATGTTGAGACCACGATTTTGGCGCCAAAATGTGCAACTGAACTATTGGCTAAGACAGAAAAAGAAAAGTAGGTTTTCATGTAGTGCACTCTCAGCTCAACATTGCAACAGCAGAATGCATTGCGCCCCTAGTTATTTGTACAGTCGTAAAAAAACTGGCCAAGTGCGAGTAGAAGTCGCGGTCGAAGGGTTTCGTAACATTATCTACAAAAACCGGCTAAGTGCGAGTCGGACTCGCCCATGAAGGGTTCCGCAGCAGCAAGTAAACTTTTCATATTTGAGTTGATTGAATTAAAGGTAAATTGCGGTTTACGATTTATGACGTATTAAAGTACTTACTAAATCTCGTTCAAACCAATTTTCGGTGGAAGTTTACGTGGTAATGTACATCATATATTTTTTTTAGTTTTATCATTCTCTTATTTTAGAAGTTACAGGGGGGGGGGGCACACATTTTACCACTTTTAATAAGTCTACTTCAGACGCAGTCCAAGAGCTCGTCACTTTTATTGTCAGAAACTTAAATGATAGAAAAAAGGTATTAACCGTGTTCTTGGACATTACAAAAGCCTTCGACACGATACCCATCAATACACTTTTATGCAAAATGGAAGGAATCGGTGTCAGGGGTCCACAATTGGAGTTTTTTAAAAGTTTTCTCACAAATCGAACGCAAATGGTGAGAATTGGAGATTTTATGAGTGAAGAACTGCCCACACACTATGGTGTTCCACAAGGGAGTATATTGGGGCCCACTTTGTTTCTTGTCTTCATCAATGACCTGTGCAACCTTAATATTCCAAACTCGAAAATTATTTCATACGCTGATGACACAGCAATTACTTTTGTATCTGACACCTGGTCCAAGTTGCTTAGCGATGCTCAAAAAGGCCTGAACTCTGCATCAGATTGGCTTCTCTCTCACACTCTTACACTTAACGCTGCGAAAACAAAATTTGTTACGTTCTCAATATCTAAAGTGTCTCAGCCGAAAATTACTATGACCTTAACGCCCCATTCCTGTAAACCTTCATCGCGCTCAAATTGTCACTGTCCTCATATATGTGCAGTTGATGCGGTGCGGTATTTGGGTGTGGTTTTAGATCAGAAACTTAATTTTAAACAGCAGATTGAAACTCTGACTTGCCGTGTACGCAAGTTAATATATATATTTAAAACACTCCGCTATGTGGCAAACCAAAATATCATTCGTAGGGTTTATTATGCACTCTGCCTTTCCATCATCACATACTGCATCTCTTGCTGGGGTGGAGCTGCCATAAAATTTCTTAAACCCTTAGAGGTTGCTCACAGGGCTGTGTTAAAAGTTGCCACCTTCCGACCAATACTTTACCCCACCAGCGAACTATACAAACACTGCAATGTCCTCAATGTTAGACAACTGTTTATACTACACACAGTTCTTTTACAACACCGCAATACATCATATGTGAAATTGACCAAACGTAGGACAGATAAAATCTGTGCTGTATCAAAACCTAATTACGAATTCACAAAAAGATTTTTCTACTACTTGGGATCTTTTCTTTATAATCATGTCAGTAAAAGTATTGTTATTTTTGGTTTGACAAGTCATGAATGTAGGTGCCTGGTACAGAATTATTTAATGAAAAAACGTTTGAAGAAACTGAGGATATGTTGAGCACACTAAACTAAATATAATCACAAAACTAATACACACACCCACACGCACACGCTCACGCACACGCACACGCACACGCT
The DNA here is from genome assembly GCA_946251805.1 of Cybosia mesomella. Classification (NCBI taxonomy): domain Eukaryota; kingdom Metazoa; phylum Arthropoda; class Insecta; order Lepidoptera; family Erebidae; genus Cybosia; species Cybosia mesomella. The sequence goes on from OX276401.1 coordinate 9,291,225, forward strand.
CACGCACACACACACACACACACACACACACACACTTTATGTAATAAGAAATGTATCGAGTGATAAAACTGATGTTAAATGTAAAATAATTAATGATAAATAGAATTAATGTAAAATATAAAATAATTAATGATATATAGATCTAATGTTGAATAATTAACGATAAATAGAATTAATGTTAAATATAAAATGTATGTTGAATAAATTGTTAATTTAGTATTTATCAACCTATGGGGGTGCGCAAACTGTTCATCCTTAACACAGGCTATTACATAGCCTAGCTAGGAGAACAGGATGACACTCTTAGTAGTCTATTTTGCACACTTTTTTTAATTATGTCAATTTAAATGTTACACCTAATTTGTTTGTGAAATAAATACATTTTTTTTTTATTTATTTTTTTTATTTTTTTTAGTTTTATCATTCTCTTATTTTAGAAGTTACAGGGCACACTTTTTATCACTTTGGAAGTGTCTTTCGCGCAAATTATTCAGTTTAGAAAAAAATGATATTAGAAACCTCAATATCTATTTTGAAGACCTATATTACATAGACCGCACACGTATGGTTTTATGAAAAAAAAAATTGAGTTTCAGTTCTAAGTATGGGGAACCCCCAAAATTTATTGTTTTTTTTTCCAATTTTGTGTGAAAATCTTAATGCGGTTCACAGAATACATCTACTTACCAAGTTTCAACATTCGTTTATCGTATGGGAGACCCCCTTAAATACTAGCCTTATTTTTAAAATTTAATTTTCATAAAAAAATCACAAGCATAAGAGATATTTATGTACAAACGAATTTTGGACTTATGTACAAAGAAATTTTTAATTTAAAATCAGACAAATAATGATCTCAGGAAATAAAAACAGTCTACATAAGGATGGCTGCATCATTTTTAGTTTCTGTATTCGCTTAAACAAACTGTTAATATCAATGAAGCAAAAACAAAGTAGCAATATAAAACATTCTATGCCAAATACAAAAAGGCTTACTTGACATTTGTAAATTTTTTCTGTAGTTAGTCTGATATGCTTAAAGCAAGACTTGATATTAGTAGTGTGTGTACAGTGCTGTTATACTGGGTAGAGTGCGAACCTGAATTACGAGCCCTATGTCCTAACATTACATATAACCTCACATGCTAAACGAATAACATTGGACAAAAACCCTTGAATCTCTCTTAGAAATATGCAAAGCCTGCTAAAACAATATTTAAATAAATTTAGTTATAATCATAAATCGTTTATAGAATATGGGGTAACGCGCAGGAGAGAGAAGATTGAAAGGATTTACTGGGAAATAGGCTAGATAAAAATAAAATCAGGTTATTTACTGAACCCATTAAATTAATGCATAGAAATATATATTTCGAAATAAAAACTAAGTAAATTAGAAAAAAAAACATCAGTCTATATTTCAAGCGTCTACCTGATTCCGTTACTAATATCGAGCAAAAAAAATACCCCTTAATATTTATTTTATTCTGTTTTTAGTTTTGTTGTTATAACGGCAACAGAAATACATCATCTGTGAAAATTTCAACTATCTAGCTATCACGGTTCAGACGAACAGCGGAGTCTTAGTACCTAATAGGGTCCCATTTACCCTTTGGGTACGGAACCCTAAAAAAATACAATTTCTAGAGAATTAGTGGGCCCGGGTAGATGACGTCTTTCAGACGGCACTCGTTATCAAAAAAATCCGTTCCCGCAGGGGGAACACACAAGTAGATTTCGTGAAGCACGGTTATAAATATTTTTTTGCCCCTCTATGACCTATGCTTCTTCTATGACCCACGCTGAGCGCATTTTTAACATGTTTAATTTTATTTTCTCGAAAACGGTAACTTTTAGCGAAAAACTTTTCAGACATTTATTTTAGACTTAAAAATGGCCTATCGATTAAAAATGTTTCCGACGTCAAGAATGTTCACCGGTTAGAAGTTATGATTTTTTTCCCGAAAAATTTTGGTTTTTCCCCATCCACTTTTAGTTAAAGTTTTAATCTTATAGCTTTATAATTATAAGTTGTTGGTATTCATGTATACTATGGGATAAAATTAGAACGGTTCGAATATCTTTCATGGAACGTGAAATTTTGAGGAAAAACTGATTTCACAAAAAGTGAGGCCCTACCGTCCCCTTAGGCCGGATTCCACCCGTTCACGAACTTAAACTAAGTTTACACCCAAGCAATTTTTGACCGCGTTTGAAAGCGATCAGGGCAAAAATGCGACCGTGAGAGTGCCGCAAATTTTGGGAAGTGGAACCATACATACATATATATATATAAACTTTTTGACCAGTGGTCATTTCGGACTCAGGGGGTCATAACTAGACCTCCTATGAAGAATTTTTTTTAAAATTCGACAGTAGTCAAGAAAGCAATAGGTAGATCGATTTCATCGAAATCTACCTAAAATCGAGCTCGACAACTGAGAATCCATTGGGTCCTAAGTCTGCTATCTCACTTTTCAAACTATACACATTTACAAAAATCGCAATGAAATCAAATTAACAAAGTGACATGCGGTTTTTATATTTATTAAGATTGCTTTCAATAAAGTAAACCTGTCCAAAATTAAAATTATTTTGCTAGGACACATGTGCTCACTCTTAGAAAGTAATTTCATCTCGGAAAAAAAGGGAACTTCATGAACTAAATAAAATAATAAATAAGACTACTACATATGAGGAATAAGTAGACACAATTTTTTTGTTGTGAATAAGTAAATCACGTACGGTAAATAAACACGAACATTGGATCAAACATTTGTACCTCACGCCAACGCTAACAATTGTGTAATCTAGTGATTGACATGTAAGTGGATATACGAAATATTCAGAATACCAGCGTGATTTCCCAGACCGGAATGTGCGCTTTATCTGTATAATTGACCATTGATTGTTTTTAGGAGCATCTATACCGATTACAGTATACCCAAAAAGGTAGTTTAGTTCTTCCGTTATATGAATGGGCCTATACTTGTAGAGAAAATAGTGGTATAGCATAGACATGAAAAGGTTGATTACCACTAGAAGAAAAATCAAATTGGAAGCAATTATTTATGGAAGTAAGTTGAAGTGTGTAAGGACAGAAACAGATGGCAGGGGTTTGTCTCTACCTATATCGGAGGAAAAAAGGCGTAAGTATATGTATGTATGTAAGACAATAGAGGGCGATCATAATGTGTATAGGGTTAGAAATAAATTTCGTGCCGTTAGCCGTGTGTTATTAACAGTCAGAAAGGCGTGAAATGACAAATGACCAGAAGTGATATTTATCACATGGTTCGACTACAATTTTCTTAAGGCCTCTTCTATCATCAAACTACTTGATGTACGGCGACACGCTACCACTAAACGATGGATATCATTCATATGCATCTAAGAGTCACGTTAATCTATTAGGATCGAGACTTAGTAACTTTTGCCATCTTAGATCAAATCAAATCAAATCAAATCATTTATTTGCATAACACAGGTTACAGAAAGGATGTCAAAGATACATTTTCATTAAATGTATAGGTCCGCTGTATTACAACCTCTTCGAGGTGTGCAAATATTTATGTATTATTTATAAATATCTATAAGGTAATCTGTGGTATTATCTATTCATGCAACATTATAGGTCGTATTAAAGAGCATTCATAATATTTTAAATTGCAGAGTTAATGTCAGAAATGTAATAAAGTCAAAAGTAATTAAGGAGAATATTATAATATAGTAAATGTCAACTAGATCTATTAAATAATAATCACAATTGTATATTATGGCACATGCTTATGTCAAAGAATTTAAAAATGTAAAGAAAAACATAAATAAAAATAATTTGAGTTAATAAATTACAATTTGTCTTGGAGGAAGTCCTTTACGTCATAATAACATTTTGCGTTCAGTAGCTTTCTTAGTGCCTGTTTAAAAGTAGTTACGTTTGCCTGTTTTATGTGTTTGGGTAGCTTATTGAATATTTTCGGAGCCATGGCGAAAACACTGTCATGCATTAGAGTAGTGTTTGACGGACACATAAGCATAACCGACTTTTATCTCTTTGCATTCGTCCAGATGCATCAGAGGCCAAAACAAATAAATTAAGGTTGACTTTAACAAATACTGCTACTTCAAGAATATAAAAGGAAGGCAAAGTCAGTATATTATATGTTTTAAAATAGGGCAGGCAGCTGTCAGTTGTTTTTAGTGAGAACGTTGCCCTTATACAGCGTTTCTGTACCTTAAATATTTTATCTCTATGTACAGAGTTACCCCAAAAAATTATTCCAAACCTAAGAACCGACACAACCATGCCATGGTACGCGGTTAGGAGTGCTTCAGTATTAAATATCTGTGACAGTTCATGAAGTGCGTATACTGATTTACTGACCCTCTTAGATAACTGCTCTATATGTTGTTTCCATGTTAATTTACTGTCAATTGTTATACCCAGGAATTTTGTAAAATCTACTTGTTTAATAGATTGGCTATTTGCACATATCTGTAAGTTTCCCATAATTGGAATACGCTGACTGAAATGCATGAGCATTGTCTTTCCTATGTTAGCTTTCAGATTGTTTACGTCTAACCAGGTAAGAACAGACTTTAGTGCATTGTTTATATCGCTTCCATAGGTGTCCCTATTATTACATTTAATGGTAACTGTACTATCGTCTGCAAAGAGGGTTATATTGTTCTTGGTTACATTAGGTAGGTCATTAATATATAGTAGGAACAATAGTGGTCCTAATACACTACCTTGAGGCACACCATGTTGAATTATACGTGTTTCAGATTGAAAGTCTTCCTTCATTTTAGTGACTCCACTAATTTTAGCAATCTGAGTATATTGAGTACGATTTTTTATATACGATTCAATTAAATCTAACACGTTCCCTCTAACACCATATGCATTTAGTTTACTTAAGAGAGTGTCATGATGCACATAATCGAAAGCCTGGGTCATGTCCATAAATATGGAACAAACAGGTATTTTACTGTCAACACTTTTCATTACATATTCTAGGAAATCATATATAGCCATGTTTATCGATTTACTACGCCTAAAACCTTTCTGTTTTTTTACCAAGATACAGTTACTTTCAAGGTAGTCATTTAATTCTGTATATATATATATTTCAAATATCTTTGAAAAAACTAAAGCTATAGGTCTATAGTTTTCTATATTGGCTCTATTTTCTTTTGTGAATATAGGCTTTATAATAACCGTTTTTAGTTTATCGGGGAAAACTCCAGCAGCTACACATAGATTAATAATATGGCAAACATGATGACAAATATCACTTGCTACGTATTTTATAATTCTTGTACATGTCGTCATAACCTACACTAGTTGTGTTCCTAAGTTTCTTATGATATGTATTATATCAAGGGGCGAGCAAGGTTTCAAAAACATGGATTTTTGTCTAGAGGTCACACATGATGAATTCGTAGGTCTATTTGTAAAAGTATTTGGAACTATTCGGTCAACAAAGTAATTATTAAAAGTATTACATATTACACTAGGATCTGTTACAGTTTCATTATTTATTATTATATTAGTTATGGACTCGCTTGGAAAATTTTGTTTTATATTTTGTATAATTCTCCATGCGGTTCTTGTTTTGTTAAGCGCTGTATTAATAGAGTAGGTATTTTGTGCTCGCTGTGTTAGCTTGATAATTTTTTTATATCGTGTGCAGTACTGTTTCAGTTTTATTTGGTTGGTCTCGTTAGGCTTGTTCCTATATTGCCATAAGAGTGCCCGTTTCTTTTTACTACATGCCTTTATTCCGCGTGAGACCCACTTTTGTTTTTTATGCGCATTTACAGTTATGAGTCTGGATGGGAAACAAAGATCGTAAAATAGTTAAAAGAAAAGAAAAAGAAGAAGAAAAAAAGAAGTCATAGAAGGCGTTGTAGGCTAAGTTAGGATCCTCATTAGAGTATATTTCAGAGAAAGTCAGTTGACTTATACAATCTTTAAACTTTCTCTGATTATCTAAACAATAATCCCTCCGTCGAACTTTCCACCGTTTGATAAGGCATGTTTTTTTAACACGACATTGTAGTGTCTGTGCTGTGTGATCTGATAATCCAAATTCTATAACCCTCGATTTGCATCTATGGGGGAAGCTATGAGCAAAATTATCTATACAGGTACCACTGACAATCCTGGTTGGCTGTCTCAACACTAATTTCAAATTATAGTTAAGAAGCATTATTACGCTTCAAAATATCTATGTTAAAATCCCCCGCTAGAATTATGTTACATTTCTTGTAAGTCCTATTTATGTACATTAACACTTGGTCTAGTCTATCAAAGAATATACTCAGTTTGCTACTATATGGGGTTCTATATATACATACAATAATAATACTATAATCAGTTAATTCAATGGCACAACACTCAAAACTGGATGGTACAGAAAATGTTGCAATTTAAGTGATAATTTTACAAAGATGTCCAATTTTAACTAGGATACATGATCCTCCTCTGCTAGTATCATTTCTACTACAATATGCTGACAAGTAAAAATTGGGAATGACACAGATGTCCTCATGGCCCGACATCATATTGTGCTCTGTTACACATATTATATCTATATCACTACCTTTTTCTGACAAATCCTGTAAACAGATAAAGAGCTCATTAGATTTACTTCTTAAGTCCGCAATATTTTGATGTAATATATTTAAATAATTATGTCCGAAAAAACTTCTTTGATGGTACTGATGGTACCACCTTGTCAATTTCATATTGATCTCTCTGTGAGGTATTAAAGATTGTCAGAATTTCTTTTATTATATCTAAAGTCAATTTGTGGAGATCTCTAAATAATATTTTCATACCATTATTAATTAGAGCGCCCATTTTTCTGAGCATGACATTATCATAAGTTAAGTTGAGATTTGAGTCCAAGATATAGGCGTATTCATAAGTTAAATTGTCCATATATAACAATTGATTAAACATATCTATTCTACAATTATACGAATCACAACAAATAGCATTTTTAAATGTAGGCAAGGTAATAATAATGTTGGTGTGGCTATTAACCTGTAATGTACGTCTAATGTTGGTGATGAGTGCAGTGTAATTCTTTGTCACTCTAAAATCATCCTCTCCTATTATTATATTACAAAAATCGTTCATAGTAAATGTTTTTATTTTATTACTTATATTCAATAACAATTGATTTATCCCCACATTTGGTGTCCAGAAATGGCACACTTTATATTTTTCACCAAAGTGTTGCTTTGCCAACGATAGTATGTTGTTATTTGTCTTATTTGAGCTTATAATGTACATTTTATTTTGAGCGACTGGAGCGCCTCGGGATGCTATTGGGCAGGTTTCATTTAGTACATGTTCATCCTGTAGATGTGTTCGAGAGGGATGCGGGGAATCCCCTGCGCTTGCTTTCAAGATTTGGGGAGAGATGGGCGATGCGTAATGTGAAGACAGGTCCATTTCTTTTGGAATCACTTTATGCTGGTGAAGTCTCCGAGTGTCACTTTTCTTAGGTGTTGATGCAACCGATTTTAACGGACTTCTAGTAAGCTGCCTATATATGGTGTTCTTTCGCAATAAACTCTGAACTTCATCTTTCAGTTCACTATTTGTTATAGAAAGCTTGTCTATTTCATTGTTAGCGCTGTTTAATTTCGATTTGAGAGTTTCAATTTGTTCCTTTAGACTAGTAATTATGTCAGTGTCTTCGTTCTCCGACATGGACGGTACGCTGTGACTAATGCCATCTAGTGACCGGTCAGGATTTACAATATCATTATTATCTGATAGTGACGAGTGCGTTCGGGTCTTCCTAAAGGTAATGTTTTCGATTCAATACCATCCACGGTCCATTTAAATTAAAGTGTCAAAATTCTGCACCACTAGATGAAGGGTATAAGTTTTGAATTTAGCAAATCATTGATTATGACTCACTGTTAAGGAATTTTTTTCACATTCCGAACACGTTGTATGTTAAAACTTATTAGTCGACACTTTGTGTTTGTAATACTATCACTGTTTCTAAATCAAATCGCTTAAAATTGTTACATATTGGTTATTTTTATTTAGTTTATCACTGTTTCTAGTATATTTTTATCAATCTTTATGCACATTGAGTTTTTATTTATACGGCTTACTATTTATTTGGTAATCTCCCGTGTTTTTACACAATTACTTTTGTAAACATTTATACACTTTTATTTACTATCCGTATACTGTTTTATAGCACTTTTAGTAAAATTAACACAGTTAAACTATTTTTAATTTAAATAAATACACAGAGCTCTTTCCATTAGCTCCTTGCCAGACAGCGCCATCTAGCGTCCTCTATCTATCGAAAAGTGTATCGGAATCCTGTCGCCAAAAGCTGTAGACGCATACTAATTACTGATATGTTTGATGAAATTCGACCATAGATAGACAAATAATTATTACAGCTTTGTTGTATGTCAAAAATATTTAGTGTATCAACTGATAGGTACCATGTTCTACCGTTAATGAATGAAAACACACAAACTTTCCAACTCTGAGTTCAACTTAGACTTACAGTTCACGTACATCGATAGCACAAGTTCATTTGATTCTAATCCTCTAATTACACAATAAACCGAGCTAGTCCAACTTTACCCTTGCTGTGTTCAGTAAACACGGTGTGAGTTTCCTAAGGGACTTTGTAGATGAACGTACATGCGGTCAGTTTCTTTGAGTTCTAAACTTAAGGGACAAGCGAACGAGAATGTAGTTCTACTTTTTGTTCAGTGGTTGTGTTGTAAAGTTTATTAGGTGCTTTTTTATTTTTTGTTTAATTTTCATTTTCTTCATTTCCTGTTCTTATGAGTCACCTGATTGAGGTATAGTTTTAGATTAATTTAAAGGCCCTCGAGATCCCGGGTGTCCGGTGCAAGAGCACACGGACGGGAGCCCGGCTTCTCGAGGTCCCCGGCGCTACCAGTGGCCACAAGGCCGACGCCCTAGCGGCTCGGCTTAGGGAGTCGCTAGATGCAGCCGACGTCCGGGTGTCCAGGCCCATTAAATGCGCAGAAGTGCGCCTTACGGGCTTGGACGACTCCGTCACGGCAGAAGAGTTCAGGCTCGCCGTGGCGGAGGCCGGGGACTGCTCCCCGGATACAGTCAAGGCCGGAGCGATACGCTTTGGCCGCGGTGGACAGAGGGCAGCAGTTGTCGGCTGCCCTATCGCGGCGGCCTAAAAGGTCGCTGACGCGCGGAGCCTCCTGGTAGCAGGCTTCCTGAGGGCGCAGGCACGGCTCCTACAGGCCCCACCGACCAGGTGCTTCAAGTTCCTGTCGGTGGGCCATGTGGGGGTGCACTGCACGGCGGAAGTAACGGCGGGTGACCGTTGCTTCCACTGTGGCCAGCCCGGTCATAAGGCCGGCACGTGTAGCGCCCCGTTGCACTGTTTCAGATGTGCAGCGGGGCGCAAGCTGGCTGACCATAGGGTTGGCAGCAAGCCCTGCGCCAGAGGGGAGCCGAAGCCGCCTTCCGCGCCGGCCGGGCCGGGCCGAGCCGGCCTTCCGCCCCTAGTTCGCAGCGGGATGCGGAGATGGGGGTTCCATAATGGATCCCCAACTCCGCATCCTGCAGGTGAACGTGGGCCACGGTGCCTATGCTCAGGCCCTTCTGCCCCAGAGCATGACACAGTGGGCCATAAATGTCACCGCTGTCGCCGACCCATACACCCACTGGTTCCTCGGGCCTGATTGGGAAACCGCGCTGGATGGGACGGCGGCACTGGTGCACAACCCTGCCACCGGCAGCCCCCCTCTTGCCGTCATTGCAAGTGGACTCGGCTGCATAGCGGTGGCGGCTAGCGATATAACGGTCGTGGCTGCATATTTCACGCCGAACCGAGACATAGTGGCATTTGAGCAATGGCTCCGTCAGCTGGCAGTCGTCGTCAAAGCCTGCCAGCCCCGTCCGGTCCTTGTGCTCGGGGACTGCAACGTCTGGTCGTTGGCCTGGGGTTCCCGACACGATAGGGGCGCGACGGGGCATAGAGGCAGGGCACTGGTGAACTGGACCAAACGACTTGGCCTAGTCCTCCTAAATCGGGGAGCCGTGGACAAGTTCGTGACCTCGAGGGCTAGCTCCATCTTCGACATTTCGTTCGTGAGCCCCTCATTGGCACGACGTGTTCAGGGCTGGCGCGTCATTTTGGGGAAGGGCACAAGTTCGGATCACCGATACATTCGGTTCGACGTGTCCCCCCCCCCCTCCCGCGAGCGACGCGCCGGCTGCACCGGCTCCACCCGAGCCACGTTGAGCGCTTAAGCGACTTGATCGGGAGCTCCTCCTGGAAACCGCCATCGTACAGGCCTGGGCCCGTGCGCCGGACAGGCCTGTCAGCATAGACGATGAGGCGGAGTGGTTCCGGGAGGCCATGACCGTGTCTACGACGCGGCAATGCCTAGGGCTCCACCCTATAATCCGAGGGGTCAGGTCTACTGGTGGTCCCCGGAGATCGCGAGGCTCAGACGGGCCTGCGTGATCACGCACCGCCGGTGGGCCCGATTCCGTAGGAGGCGTCGCCGTCCCGCAGATGCGGAGGCCCGAGAGGCGTAGTTATACGAGGGATACAGGGAGGTCAGAAGAGCCCTCCGAGCAGAGATAAAGCGGGCCAAACAGGCCGCCTTCCGCGAGCTGCTGGAGACGCTGGAGCGGGACCCGTGGAGGCGGCCCTACCGGATGGTGAGGGGCAAGCTGCGCCCCAAGGCCCCGCCGTCAACCCGGTGTCTCCAGCCGGAGCTGCTCGGAGGAGTTGTTGGCTCTCTGTTCCCAGCGCGGGCGGTGGAACATGTTCCACCGCAGATGACTCCGCCTCGGTCGCCCATGGCGCCCGACGTGGATGACGACGACGTGCCCGAGGTCACTTGGGTAGAACTAGAGCTGGCGGTGAGAAGGCTAAGAGCCAAACACACTGCCCCGGGACCCGACGGCATTCCAGGCCGAGCGTGGGTCCTAGCTCTAGTCGACGACGCTCTCGAGCCCCGACTGAGAGGGCTTCTCAGCGCATGTTTGGAGCGGGGCCAGTTTCCGAAATTGTGGATAACGGGGAAACTGATGAAACGGATGGCCAATATGGTTTCTGCCAGAGGCGCTCCACCGTGGATGCCATCATGCGCGTGAGGGCTCTGGCGGAGGATGCAGTAGCCCGGGGGGAGCTGATGTTGGCGGTGTCCCTGGACATCGCCAACGCGTTCAACACCTTGCCCTGGAGCTGCATTAGGGAGGCGCTCGTGTATCACGAAGTGCCTCTCTACCTTCGCCGCATAGCCGCGTATTTGACGGAGAGAGCCGTCATCTAGTTAAACTATGCTTACTTTGGGTCTAGAAAGCGCTGTGTAGAATGTCGAAGAATATTTATTTATTTATTATTTATTTATCTACCCAACCGTGACTGGTCTCGGTCGTCGTGAAATGTCGTACTGTGTTCCACAGGGATCGGTCCTGGGGCCGCTCCTGTGGAACATCGAATACGACTCGGTGCTTCGCTCACCGCGAAGCACCGAGTCGTATTCTACGGCGAGGACGCCGCAGACTCATCTACGCCCGGGACTACCGACCTCCATGATCGGGGCCTGAGGACGGCAGTTGGCCGACTCGCCGTCCTTACAGAAGCAGGCCGTGGCGGAGGCGTGTCGTGTGTGCCCTACACACGCCTGCCAACTCACCGAAGTGGGATAAAACCCGACCCCACCAGGCGAGGCCGCGGTGGCGGCCTAAGTCCGCCGGCAACCCTGGGGTTATTCTTTCGAGGGCTTACCCGGGTTGCCCGGCAACGGACACTTGGGGAGGACACCGTGCGGTATTTAGACAATCAAATTGACTGCACCCCACCTGATGCTAAGCTGAGGCGAAGTTCAAAAGGAGTGGCCACCATTTCGTGAGGTTGTCCCTAGAATGGCAACCGTACTTAGATGGCCTCGACAGATGATTTTTCACGCCCCACTTAACTTTCAAACAGTCTACTGGAATCTGTGCTAAAATGCCTCAGAATATAAGTCGTTTCTACACTATAGTTTCTACAATTACGGTAATTACACTTAAACAGTGCCTGCATGCAATAACTTTCTCTATTGACTACTTAAACCGTACCGTAGAAGAACATTAAAAAAAAATACCGCCTACTGTTATTTTAACGGCAATAAGACGCACATCCTCATGCTGTACAGTTGAACTAGATTGTTGGCACTGCATCTTATAATCGCTTGCGCATGGTTTCTGTTAGGTGGTTGTATTATATTTATCTAGCATCCTTTACAAATTTACCTACAAAATGCAATACAGTCTGAAGTTATCATCCTAAACAATCGACAAACGTAAATATAACAACAAAATAAAAGTTACAAATATTTTATGGTACCTAGAACAATGTCGACGCTATCCTTTTGCACAAATGTCAGTACCACTGCCTTCATTACACGTGTCAGTGTTAAATGCAGACCTGACTGACATGTTTCTCTCGAATCTGTAGTGACTGCCAGTTCTGTGGACGAGCCTTCAAGCCACGTGAGGCAGATATAAATATTTCATCGTGGCTATCAGCAATGTTCGTAGTGACGTGGGCGGCTACATATTATGAGATTCAGGTGTCTGTTTCCAATTAAGTTCAGAAGAGTTTAGAATAATTTTAGGCTTTTTAGCCTAAAATGCTTTTACTACAAAACGACACCTTGTAAATTGTTGCTGGTACCTCAAAACGGCGTTAAAAATAATAAAATTCAGTTACCCAGGAGTTCGTAGTTATGTACTAAATATGTATTGCTCATTCCACAAGGAGAAAATGATGGTTAATTAAAAGCCTATCTCTCCTATGTTTCAGTCGATGCGGTTCATGTCCAACAAGGTGGCACAATGTAATATCGCCAGAACTAGGAGAAGTTGTGAAATGTGCAGGTCGTATAACTTGAGCTTTAATAAGGAGAGTGTACGAAGTTTTCAACTGCCGGCCGTACTACGACTAATTAATAACTTGTCCACGCCTTCTGAATATCCTATTCATGACTATCAAGTAGTGTGTCCAAGTGCTTCCTTATATATGTGTCAATAATATAATACCTTTATACGAGCAATTGTCGTATACTGGTGGTAGAAATTTGATGACACAAATTTGTCACAAAATTCGGCCGGGTGGGTACCACCGTGCACGATTGCGAAAAACCCTCCATCGTAATCCAATTTCGGTTTGATTGCGTTCAGGGGTCAGCAAGTGCATAGCCGGGCAGGGGGATTGTGGTGTCACGCGGTGCTGCGACGACAATCCTCTTTTGATGAGGCCGTCAAGCTGAGTGCCACCATTATTAACATGGTACGTGTATGTTATGGTGACCCTCTTTCGAGACTTTACCTTCAGCTTACCATCAGGCGAGGTGAAGTCAAATGGACGTGTCCTAAATAAAAAAAATATAAAAAAAAATATATATATTTAAATAATCCGAATCTCGGAAACGGCTCCAACGATTTTCATGAAATTTAGTATAAAGGGGTTCAAATTTTTTGCCTGTGACCACGGCCCGTGTAACCTGGTCGAAATGTCAGGCAATCCAAAGGTACCTATACATAATCGCGTTAGTTCCCGTTAACATTATTGTATATATAAGGTGTCACAAAATTAGGTCTCTGAATTTGGTGAGATGACTTGGTATCGACAAAATATGTATTTGAAACAAAAAAAAAAACAGGTAAAGTAAAAAAAAAAAAAAAATTAAATAAAAAAAATATATACAAAAAAAAAAAACAACCAGCGACCAGCGTCACCTGACCATATAGGTTTTCGGGGGCAATAAATCTATCTAGTTAGATTTGATTTTAAGGAAACGTTGAAGAAAAAGCCCATATATCTATACAAATAAATAAAATAAAAGTGTTTGTTTGTAATAATAAAATAATATATTTTCAATGTTTGCTTATGAATATTTACATATATTATATGATACTTACAGCAAAAATACAATTTTTCTGTTCGACTGGTAGATAGGTAATGTTACAAGATATAATATAGGTTAATTTATTTAAGGAAAAAATAAGATTCCGCGCAAAAGTGAAGCCCTAAAAATTTAAATTCACATGGACGAAGTCGCGGGCACAGGTAGTTATATATTACATGTTTACACACACACTCACACACAGTCACGCTACTTTCTCAGAGTTTATTATTTGGAATATTATTTAATAGAAGAAGATAGTAGGCTGTTGTTTCTGCCTACCCCTCAGAATGTGTATGTTGTGTATTATTTACTAAGTAAGGCCAATAAATGAAAAATAATTAAGATAAATCCTCCACGCATGACTTACTCTTATTTCTTAAAAATTGTATGTATTACTTTGGGCTTAGTGTTTATTTTGAGGGAGGCAGGTGGGATTTTCCTATTATTTAAGTGTGAATCGTGAGTTCGTGAATTCAACAACCTGACCTTTTGCTGTTCTATGGAGTTAGTCGCCCGCAAGTTTTATTTCATATTCATGATTAGAGTGGTGATCAAGTATACTTTTATCTTAATTCAAATGGTTATGTTATGTTTATTACTCATGTATATTATTGCGTGGAATGTAATTTAAATAAACTGAATTATCAAGATTCATGAGGCTGTATGAAGGGCTGTATTCAGCTAGTCACGCAAGCGTCAAAGGGACAGATTATATTTTCAAAGAGTTCTATAATTTAAGCTTATCCATATTTCCATACTATCGCTCTACTAGCAGATGCTAATTATTGAATAATTCTACAGTTGGAAAGAAAACAGTGTCTGTATTATCAACATTTTGGTTAAAATTTAATTTAATTTAGTATTTTTGTATACGGGAGTGAAGCCATAACGTTAAGTATTCAAAATACATTTTATGCAAAGAAGTATTAATTATACTGGTACTTGTAATTTTAAATTCGAAAAAGTAATATTAAAAGCTGCACTAGAACCAGTGACAGTTCCATGCTAGCTTGATGCTAGTGGATTACTCTGCCAACTGAGCTATCGTAGAAATTCCTTCTACTCTCAGACAACTGGTTTACAGGTAAACTATGGGACAATTTCAAACGAGTACACACTTTGATGATCAAAGTTTCACCAAGTTATATCAACAAAGAGCCAGGTAACATTCCCCCAACTAAGTTTTAACCGTGCAAATTAATAAATTTTCACAAGAAAATCTCTCTAACTGCAGTTCGAACCATCTTTACGGGAAAAGAGTCGGTAAAATGTATTTATATTTCAAATGCCTACTAAAAGTAACGGTAGAAGTTTAGTATTGATGTCCATTCAAGAAAAAAGTATATGAAATAAAAAATAATAACTATAAATGCTAAAGAGAATAATCCTATAATACTATATTGTATATTTATTTATATTTATTTATTAATATTTATTTTATTATATTTATTTATTTATATTTTGTTTGTTTATATTTATTCATTTATATTGATTTATGCATTTAGATTTTTTATAATATTATAAACGCGATAGTTTTTGAGTCCCGTACTTAAAAACTATCACGTTTATAATATGGTATGTATAAATGTATGTATGTATGAATGTTTGTAACTCAGTCACGCTCTAACGTCTGAACGGATATGGCTGAAATTTGATACAGGGCTAGATTATAGTCTGGAATAACACATAGGCCACAATTTTTATCCCTGGAATAGGTTCGTATGGTAAGCGGGAACGGGAACAGAATTCGTGGACAAAGCTAGTGAATCATGAAGGAGACTGACATTCTTGGTCTGGTTAATTGATCGTAATTAATACCTTTTTTGGTTATAAAAGAAATCACTACATACGGTACTATATATCTAAAACTAATACATTGATAAATACTCAGAATATGTATAAAAACGTGTAACAATTTCTTATCCATCGAATGAAATTTAGTTATATATTAGTATATTTACATTATCATAATATAATATACTAATATATAACATATATTAGTTTGATATTATGTACACGAAAGGAAGACATAATTATATCATGATGACAAAATGGTTAAGAATGACACTACTTGTTAGTTCTGTTTTATTCAGAGTTTGTACTGATTTTCCATATTCATGGTAAAAGCGCACGCTTCTGTTATACAACTGACTACATTATAACTCGTAGTCGTATGTAGTTTCGAATACCGTCCTTGCGACGCACGCTGCTGCGAATTATTTTTCCATTGCCTCACAGGTTCGAAAGCCCATGGACTCGAATGAAATAGTCGCGAGAGACGCTGTTTCGAAAAACATTTTCACTGCCTCACTGATTTCGATAACGTGACTATATTCGAGCGTATGAGGCAGTGAAAATGTTTCAATAGATTTGTATTGCAAAGTCACAGCTCACCCTACCTACTAATACCTTACCTTACCCTACTACACTTTATTAGTAGGTAGGGTATTACCCGACCTACTAACAAAGTGTTAAAAGAGTCGAGTTTTATCCACATTTGACAACGCGGTTCGACTTCATTTAAAAAAAAAAACTTAAGAATGTCAATAATACTTTCGACTTCGTCGTCGACTAACGTCATAACAAAATCATTGAATTACTTCGGTGTCGCTGAACTTTTAGTTGCCGAACGACCATTGCATATTCACCATAGGCTGGAAGAAGTTTGCTACTAAATATACTATTTATTATCGATATTTAATTATTATTACATTAAGAGCACTTTACTCCATTACACTGCTGGGACTTAAGATAAAATCATAACGGTAAGTTAAGTACTTAACTAACGTTTAAAAGTCGTAACAATATTACAATCGTGTATACAGAAAAGCTAAAATTTTATCCTATTCTATATGGCTCCAAAAATAGTGTAAAATTCTCATAAAAACATTTTACTGCTATCAGTAAAATGCTTCGAAACTGAGTAATTAAAGATTTTATAGGCAGTATGAAAGTCAGTTTTTGATGTAGGAGTTCTACTTTAAATTTAGATTAAAGTACAGTCAGTAACGCAAATGTATTTTTTATATTAAGGTGACGCTTCAAGCAAAATATCGAAGTTGGGGTCGGCTTCTCAGTATAACTACGAAGTAATTGTAGTTAGACTGAGAAGTCAACTCTAAGTGAGACTCGAAGGATGATGATGATTATTTTATATTTTTTTATATTTAGGACACGTCAATTTGACTTCACCTCGCCTGATGGTAAGCTGAAGGTTAAGTCTCAGGAAGGAGGGTCACCATTACATACACGTACCATGTTAACAATGGTGGCACTCAGCTTGACGGCCTCATCAGAAGAGGATTGTCGTCACAGCACCGCGTGACACCCACCGGTCCCACTAGTGCTCCGACCACAATCCCCCTGCCGAACCGAAATTGGATTACTATGGAGGGATTTTCGCAATCGTGCTCGGTGGTACCTACCCGGCTGAATTTTGTGACAAATTTGTGTCATCAAATTTATACCACCAGTAAAAAGTATATTCATTCAAGCGCCAAACACCAAAACGTTAATAGTTCTATATTTGCGCTTAATCTCTAACGAAATCTTGACAAATAGATCATCAACGATAACGAATTACACAATAACTCAATGTTAATTACCTGTTAATCCTGTATTCACATAAATGACTTCACGAATATAATGGGTTATAACTGTAAGGGTTGCTTCTATACGTTACGTTTTAGTGTTCTTAACAGTCCATCAGAAATTCATTAGTGTTAATGAAACATTACGTAACGACTCAAGTTATGTTACTTAACGTTGTATAAGTTAACATGGAATATGTTCATGATATTTGTTGACTAATTGTTTAATATAATTGAATTTAAGTTGTAAAAATATAAAACACTAGCATCGCCACGCGGTTTCACCCGCGTAAGTCTTGATCCCGTGGGAATATCGGAATAAAAAGTAGCCTATGTGACTCAGGGATAATGTAGTATTCTAATGGTGAAAGAATTTTTGAAATCGCTTCAGTACTTTTTGAGCCAATTCGTTACAAACATACTTCCATACAAATCTTTCCCTCTTTATAATATTACTAGCTTTTGCCCGCGGCTCCGCCCGCGTAGATGTCGGTTATCGCGACAAAACATAGCCTTTCACAAGGTCTAATCTACCCCTGTACCAAATTTCAGCAAAATCGGTTTAGTGGTTTTTGCGTGAAAGCGTAACAAAAAAACTTACATTCGCATTTATAATAGTAGGGATATAGCATGGATTAATACTGATAGAGTAAGCTATCTAATAACTATTTCTTTGTAAATTGAAGTATTTATTATGCATTATCAGTATTAAGAAAATCTACCGTATTGTCACAGAATAGATAATTGTTCAAAGTGAATAGAAAAATCTCGGTTCTTCTTCTTTTTCCTAAATGTATCCTTTACTTCCTCGAACACTTTCACACTACACTACACTATACCTAGTACACTCTTGTTTTTCTTTATTAGTACTAGTACTAAGCTTTCCTATCATAACGACTATAACTTAATAAAACCTTTACAAAGCGGAGGTTTTTATTATTTACCATTAAACTTCTCTATAAATTTTAAATTGGAAAGAGTTAATTTCCAGATAGATATTATACCTGTATTGAAAATACTACAATACCATATTATTTAGGTAGAAATATCGCAAGAAGGAGCCACATCAAGATACATTTGTCACATTGGCAAACAGCGATATTTCTCAAAGATTTCATGTACTACTACAACCGCTTATGAAAAACACTGTTATGTAAAATACAACTGTCGAGAGTCTACTTATTGTTTACCTACTTTACGGCTTACATATATCTGCTTGCTTGCGATGTCGTCTGCTTTTAAGAACTCATCTACAGATGATGCCCTATCTGATACTATTAGTGTTGGTTTGAGCGATCACAGAAGTACGTCGGAAAGGAACAAATCTAAAAATATTAATATCAATCCGCTAAAGAGAAAGCATGACACAGAATTACGGGAATTTATGGAAGAAATGAGAGAATTGTTTCTTGAATTTAAGTCCGATCAAGGCAAAAAATTTGAAAATCTACAAAAATATGTCGAGGAGATAAAAACACAAAATTCTGACATAAAGTCCGCTATGGAGACGTTATCGGATAGATATGACGACTTGCTGAAGGAGGTTGATTCATTAAAGCGAGAACGTAAAGAGAATTTAGTTTACATGGGGCAGCTAGAAAATAAATTAGAAAATTCCGAAAGACAATCCTGTGCTTCTAAAATTGAAATTAAGAATATTCCTAAGTTTCAAAATGAGTCAAAAGGGTTATTAATTAAAACTGTTCAAAAACTGTGCTCGAGAATTAATTTAGAACTGCAAGGAAATGAAGTTAGGGATATTTTTAGAGGGTATGCAAAACCGGGAACATCGAGACCAATTGTTGTGGACTTCACTTCGGTACCCACAAAGGAAAAGTTGATAAGCACGGTCAAAAAATTGAGTAAGGTCGAGAAGGAGGGAAAATTAACCACACATGAGCTAGCTGATGGGTCCCCAAAACCCATTTTTATTTCTGAGACCCTTACATCGAAAACAAGAAGGTTATTCTTTCTGAGTCGAGACTTTGCTAAAGCGAATAACTATTCATACTGTTGGACTTCTTATGGGAAAGTCTACCTGCGTATGAAAGAAGGTACAACACAAATAAAAATTGAAGATGAAGCGGATTTAACGAGGCTGAAGATGGACCCTAATGCAACATGACTATTTGTTTCTGGAAAAACAATAATTTATGTTGTACCTTTACTTGATAATACAATGTACTACACTTTGCACAAAACTATCCTTCATAACACACTTACACTACACACTGTCATTATACCCACCATCAACTTCGAGAGGTATGTCTGGATACAGTCTGTTTCTTTAGTATGTTACTTCTATGAAATGTTTTTTTGGACTATTGCGATCCTTATATTTAACAATGCATGATAATAATAGTAAAGTATCGAGCGAGGAGTTGGACCATATTTCGTTGTCATCATCATTGGCATGTGATGTGGAAGATTGTCAGAAACATATTCCAAACATAAATAAACGCCTTACAGTTGTGACTCAGAATATTCGTAGCATATCTAGAAATATTGACAGCATGAACACTCTTCTGCCTAGACTATGTTTTGAACCGGATGTAATTATTTTCACAGAGTGCCGACTCTCTTCTAACCCTATAATTCCTATGTTAACTGGATATAATCACGAAGTCTCAAGGCGCTGGATCCTACAGAATGATGGTGTAGTCGTTTATGTAAAAAACAATATCACTGTCGACTTCCACGAGCCAATCATAAATGACTGCAGTAGTCTGCTTGTTAAGATTGGCAATGACACAGTAATTTTATGCATTTATAGATCTCCTTCTTATAAAAATTTTGAACCTTTTTTGACCTCCTTAGATAGTGTTTTGTCTGGTCTGTCAGGGTATAGAAATGTTTTCATTATTGGAGATATCAACATTTATATCCAACCGAGTAGCATAACTTCTCAATCTCGTGAATACCTAAACCTTTTGGCTTGTCACGGACTCTTACCAGGACATACACTGCCTACCCGAGATGGGGAATGTCTTGATCATGTCATGTTAAAAACTAGGTTTGAAGCGACTACCCTAGTGATGAACTCATCTATCACTGACCATTGCGCGGTACTGTTGAGTCTAAATCTTGCACAGGCGAGAACTTATTCTCAGATGTATATTAGGAAAATAAACAGTGAAAATCTTGGTAGAACCTTGACTGACATTGATTTCGAACCGATATTTGAAACTACGGATGTTAACTACGCTATGGAATATTTTATCTCGAGCTTTCAGCGTGCGGTCATTGCTAACACGACGATTGCAAAGCTGTCGCGAAGGCAAAGAATTTTAAAACCATGGATCACTCCTTGCTTAATACGCTGCATGAAAAATAGGGATAATATGCATGCTAAAGTAAGAATGGACCCAAATAATTTAATAATTAAGGTAACCTACGCAAGATACAGAAACTTTTGCAATAAAATACTAAGGAAAGCTAAAACAGAATATGAAAAAGGAGAATTTAAAAAGGCCGGTAAAAATAGTAAACAATTATGGAAAGTTATAAAAAATGTGACATACACTAACAAAATTAAAACCCCTCCAGATAAGTTGCTTACCCCGGGCGATATAGACAGATCGTTGAATGATGTAAATAGGTATTATGCAAACGTGGGTCAATTTTTGGCAAATAAAATAACAATTGTGGCTTCTGATATGCAAACTAACGATTTTAGTATTCCCTCAAATCTTCAATCATTTGTACTATTGGACACTGATTGCAATGAGGTTGAAAACATCATAATGGGTCTTAAAAATGTATGTGCAGTTGGATGGGATGGAATCTCAAATAAAATGCTAAAAGACTACAAGCATTTAATCGTTCCACCATTAACACATATATTTCGAACGTGTCTTTCCGAAGGTATCTTTCCTAGGGCTCTCAAAAAGTCGATCATATTACCGATGTATAAATCAGGTGACAGGGACCGTGTCGAGAGCTACAGGCCCATTTCCATACTACCTTCCATATCTAAAATCTTAGAAAAAATTATTAATAAAAGGCTGACAAATTATTTAGATAAATATAATTTATTATCTAATAATCAATATGGCTTTCGTAAGGGCAGAGCAACTGATGATGCGGTACATAAGTTAACTGATACTATTGTACAAAATCTATCAACTAATAAGAAAGTTCTGGGAGTATTTTTGGATCTCTCAAAGGCTTTCGACACGGTATCTGTCCCTATCTTGCTCAAGAAACTGGCTCGATTGGGGATTAGAGGCATGCAGTTGAAACTCTTCACAGATTATCTTTCTGAACGTACCCAAAGGGTAAAAATCGGTGAACATCAGAGTGATGACCTGACAGTAACTTATGGTGTTCCTCAAGGAAGCATACTTGGTCCTACATTATTTTTGACGTATATTAACGATCTTTGCAGTCTTCCTCTGAAACATGGTAACCTCATCTCTTATGCCGACGATACCGCACTTCTATTCGCTGATGACTCATGGAAGGAGGTTTTTAGAACCGCGCAGACTGATTTTAATTTGGTACTGGCATGGCTACGTAGAAATTGTTTGACTTTGAATGCGGATAAAACCAATTGTTTGCAATTTTATATGAAACAACCCAGAATACATTATGGGTTTAAATTAGTTGTCCACAGTTGCCTAAGTCCTAATAATGAAGATAACAGCTGCAAATGTCCTGAAATTTTAAATAGTACTACAGTGAAATACTTGGGAATACTTTTGGATAACTCGTTAACTTTTAGAGCCCACATCGTACAAACTACTGCTAGGTTGCGTAAGCTTATGTTTATTTTTAAATACATTCGGCACAGTGCAGAACAAAATGTGATAAGAGAGGCTTACCTGGCATTGGTTCAGTCAGTGCTGTCTTATTGTATCACATCGTGGGGAGGTGCAGGCAAGACTTTATTACTACAGTTAGAAATAGCTCAAA
The DNA here is from genome assembly GCA_946251805.1 of Cybosia mesomella. Classification (NCBI taxonomy): domain Eukaryota; kingdom Metazoa; phylum Arthropoda; class Insecta; order Lepidoptera; family Erebidae; genus Cybosia; species Cybosia mesomella. Next base: position 9,313,682 of record OX276401.1, read on the forward strand.
GAGCAGTATTAAAAGTCAGTACTTTTCGACCAATATTATTCCCCACATCTCAGCTATATCAATACTGCAATGTTCTCTCTGTTAGACAGCTATACATACTACACATAGTTACCCGACAACATTCAACTGTAACACTCGCACATAATGCTCCTGTTTGCTTGGGTCGCCGCAGACATGAGAGGGTTTGCGCTCGACCACTTTTCAAATACCAATATGTTAATTCGCACTTCTGTTTTCTAGGTCCATATGTTTACAATAAATTAAATAAGTCTTTGGATATTTATGGTCTGAATAAAATTGAATGCAAGAGAAAAGTGACAGACTGGCTTTTGGGTATTGACTACGATGAAACTGAAAGTATCATCGAAGTTATATCTTGAATTCTTCTCGATTTTACCTCTTTGCAAAATAACCTCCCACACCGAGGGACAAAACACACATACACACTCACACACATACTTACACCACAAATACAACACTAACACTAAATACTCAAAAACAATCCACACATGATTAAATTAAACTATACGTGTTACACTCACTACACAACAAATTCTGTATTATTTATGTTTCTCAATTATTGTATTCGTGTAATCTCATTATAATTGAAATATTTGGAAATAATATAATTGAAATTTGAAATGAATCTAAAAATAAAAATAAAATTGTATTTTGAAATCGCTTTATTCGTATTTGTGAGTTTAAATCTAAAACAGAAATTATATTGAACATGAATAAGATTGCAATTATGAATTGAATGTTATTATAGATTGTATTTTAAAAATGATTTAATATACCTACTTATATTATAATTTAATTTCATTGATTTGATTGTAATTTATAGTTGGACAGTAAACTTAAATACTGATTTAACTAAATTTCATTTAACTAAAATTTAAAATTTTGAATTTACCTTAATTTAATGTAATGAGGTGTTTAAAGAGATATATAATCTGATTATTTGCTAGAAGAACTCTGACCCTGAAATACAAGTTTAAATAAACTTAGTTCAGGTGAAGAAGCGACAATTTGTAATGCATGAAATTAACAACAAAAACCTATGTAAGATCAATTAAGTGATGTATACAAAAATGTACTTTAAGATTATGAAATAAAGAATTATCAATTATCAAAGAATTAGATGCTCATATTGTAAGCATGATGATATCTCACAAAACAAAAGCACAGATTACTTAAAAGTTTCCTTTACCTATTTTTATGTAAATAACGCCTTAAATTATACCTGGCGTTATCCTTTCGAGGGCTTACCCGGGGTGTCCGGCAACGGACACTTGGGGAGGACACCGTGCGGTTTTAGTCGATACATGACATAACCACCCCCGCTGGCCGGCGGGGGGTATCCGAAGGGATTTCCGCACGTAAAAAAAGGAGTATTTTGAAGTACAATCTTTTACTTTTCGAAGAGTAGAGTAAAAGTGTAGTTTTATTTTCATTACAATACACTTAAGTGTATGTGTAGCCGCGACCGTGTACATGCGCACTAAAAGTGGTCATGTTATCAAAAAAATTAATTTCATTTTAGTGAAATGCCATTTTAGTGTTAAAGTAGTGTTTTACCAGTTTTACATCTAATTTGGTGAAGCTTTATATTATTCTGAGTACAAACAGATCGCAGATCATAATCTTCAAGATATGCCTTAAAATTTAGGTAGTAGGATCTACATTACGCTATACTAAAAAAATATATAGCATAATGGGATACTGTACTAAGTCTAACTATAAATATTCAAACGAATATAAAAAAATTAAAACATTTCTCAACTTTCGAAAACCAATATATATATATATATATAGGCTCGAGTCTAGCCTAAATTCCTTTCCAAATAAATTGATATCTATATATATCTTATTTTTTAAGATATTCTCTGATATATGTGTTTTTACGCTGAAAAATTATTCAGGATCGTAAAATGGTTAAAGTGTTATCAAAAATTACTAATAAAAACTCAGAAAATGTATTGCAATATTAATATTGACATCTACTTTAAAGTAAAAAAAAATATACAGAATACAATACACTAAACTGTTTGAAGATATATTCAAATTATTAGTAAGTTTGTCGCCGAGCTGGACACATACATACATTCATTCACGCCTCGGCATGTGAAAACATGTTGTCCTTGTGACAACATGTTTCCACATGCCAGATACTTGTTAATTCTAATACCACATAAATTCAAATAAAAAAAGTTCATTCTTCTATCTGTTACTTTAGATAGTAAGAGCTTTCTACTAATGACAACACCTTCTAGCATGCACAAATGTGTAATCTAAACATAACATGGCTTCATAAATTTTCATTTCACGTACCTTGGCTGATCACAAACCCAGTAATTAAAGAAATAAAGCTCGTTACGCGACTAATACAGTTTTATTGAGCCATTAATAGTTCAGCCACTCACGTGCACAGCCCTGCTTTCGTGTCACCTATTATCATGTAGTGATGTGACCAACCTTCCAGATTTATTAATCTACGCTCGGTCATAAAACACGGCAATAAGGCTTATCTAAAGCGGAATCAGAGCAGATAAGAAAATCTTATCTGCTCTGATTTGTAATTTTTGTTTACTGATAGTACGCCAAATAATACATTTGAAGTGGAGTTTTCTTTTTCTGACTAGCTGCTAATCTAAATAATGGATCCACATGCACTTATAGAAACTCTGAAAGATCCTGTCTCAAAGCAATTGTTTTTATTAATTGGTAAGGGAAAATTCATGGTGAATTTGCGTTGCCTTTACCTACTGATATTAAAAATTGAATTGTAACTATATCTATTGACAAAAACAAGATAAATTTTTGGTAATAGGTACACACTACTCTGGGGTGTGTGTTGGGTAAGGGGTGTGTGTTGGGTAACCTCCTCGAGTGTCGCTCCGATTCCGATCCCGCTGCAGTCCGGGGGGAACGGAATCGGAGCGGCCGGTACACCCTGGGCGGCAGTCAATGGCTTCCCCTTCACCCCTTCATAGGGTTGGCATTGATCGTCGGCCAATACCCAACGTGGCGGGAACACATCGCTCTCCGTACTCCTCTGCTTTCAGAGGAGACAGGATGAGCGATGCTGTTAGTGGTGAGATGGCCCAGGGTCAGTCGAGGTGCGAGGGATATGCTCTATGGGTAACCTGACACCCCGGCGTCTGAAGACCCGAGACGGCGTGCGGTTTTAGTCGGTGCAAGCCCGACATAACCGCCCCCGCTGGCCGGCGGGGGGGTATCCGAAGGGATTTCCGCACGATAAAAAAAAAAAAAAAAAAAAAAGGTACACACTACTCTGCTGCGTGCTCCGCAGCGGGTGATGGCTCACCCGCTGCGGAGCACGCAGCAGAGTAGTGTGTACCTATTATCAAAAAGCGCGCCACATCAGGCAGATGGCCACATCAGGGTCATCCGCGGGTACCGCACGAACTCCGCCATGGGACCTGGAGGCCAGAGCCCTTTCGCAACTGTACCAGTGGCGAAAGGAGGCGCGGGAACAGAGACGGAACCCCGAGCCTCGAGAAATCGAGGCCGTGCAGTCCCAGCTCCGCCAGCCATCGTGGTGGAGTGGAAGGAACGACTTGGGCGACCAAGCGCAGGGCACGCCGCAATAGCGGCGGCAAGGCCTATCATGGAGGATTGGCCAGAGAGGCGACACGGAAGCCTCTCGTACCGACTGACGCAGGTGATCTCCGGGAAGGCGTGCTTCGGGAACTACCTGCATCGGATCAGGAAGGAGCCAACGCCTGAGTTTCATCACTACGACGCTAGCGAGGACTCAGGGCTGCTCACGCTGGCAGACTGCCCGGCGTGGAAGGCGCCGAGGCGTGACCTCGTGGCAGCTATCGGGGTGGGAGTCCTCTCGCTCGGCAGCATAATTGCGGCAATGGTGCGAAGCGCGAGCGCGTGGGCCTCCGCCACCTCCTTCTGCGAGCATGTAATGCTCGCGAAGGAGATGACGGAGCGCACCCGGGAGAGGTTCAGAACTCTCCCGGCCCGCTGAGTCCGCAACATGCTCGCCTCGCGTCGCATGTGACTCAGGCGCCGGAGTCCTCCGTCCTCCATGAGCGCCGGCCTGGGGGTGGCAGGTGAGGCCGCCTATCACCCCAGCAGAAAAGTAAACTTTGGCGCACCCCTTCTTAACGATACCATTTATCGACATTACCACCTCACTATTGCATGTGTTCAGGAGCACATATTGCGTCAGTTCTGCCACGTAGGAAAATGCGCCGGCGACACCGAAATTGCAATATGGCTCGCACCGTAAGCACATGATTACTTACAACTTGTAACATAGAGCTAATGTCTTGCTGGATATGGTATATATTTATCTAGCAAATCCTCGACATCTGTCATGAATAATCATTATTATTTTACTGAAGTTACTATGCAATAGTATCCACTTATATTAGATAAATAGTATCAAAATTAAAAAGAAATGAGTTTTATAGAATATCATATTATAACTTGTCTGATTTAGGAAGCAGAAAACTTGATGTCTTTCGTCAATTGCTGCCGTACATTATTACGATATTATTATTACCGAAGATTTAAAGATTTAGATCGGAAAAAGAGAACATCTAGGACGGGACTTGAACCCGCGACCAGTCCCTTACAGGGGGAATGCTGTGACCAACTGAGTCACCATATTCGAAATTCTCCTTTAGAAAAAAGAAAGCATACAAAATGCTTAAAAATTTAATTGAATTATTATTACCGTACAGTATTTTATTATTCTCTTTATTCACGTTAACTTCCTATCATTTACATTTTAAAAAAATACTCATTTGAAAGTATAATAACACAGAGTCGAGCACCAGCAGTCCAGGGATCGAGCTACCGGTAGTTAGTTAGGGCTCCCAAGAAAGTTCCTAAATATGCGTGTCGTATCGAGAAGTAATATTATTGTATAAAATTCTTCGGCTGTAGTTTTTATGTTATCGGCGGTGAAAACAAAAAAAAAGAAGATATAAATACTTTGCTATATCCTTAAATACACTTCTAACTTATTTACCATACTTTGTTTAGATACACCCTTCACCAAAATAAAAAGAGATAACGCCCAGGAAGCTCTTGCTCCTGATTGGGCTGAAGAAATATTATGTCAGTCGACTAAATAAACTGAGGCAGTATATTGTGAAGCCGAGGCAGAATGAGATATAAAGCCCGTAATCTGAGAGCAAGCTCTCTAAATATTTATGGATTTTTTCATGAAATACGGAAAAGGCTTTAGCAAAGTTTGAAGTGACAAGTTTTGTGGAAGTTATAAATTTCTTAAAAATATACTTCGAATGTCGCTTTCTTAATCTATATTTTGTTGTCTATCGAATCATTCAGATACCTTGAGCGATCTATTTCGTATCTCTATCATATGTAAAATAAATTAAGAAGAAAAATAAGTACCAGAAGGGCCCATTTGGTACTCAATTTGTTTTCTTAAAAATTATTTTCCGTAGCAAGGTGTTTTTTAGCACAGTTGTAGTCACCACCAACAGTAATAAAAGTGTTTATTTTAAGAAAATCTAGTATTGTTTTAATTTATTACAGTCTAATCAAAAATATTATTATACTAGCTGATGCCCGCGGCTCCACCCGCGCGAAGGTTGGTTATCGTTTTTTGGTCATATCTCCATATTCGACTTAACTAATGGCAAGGAAACATACGGAATACTGTACTGTACGGTACGGAAGACCTTCCTAATAGAAAAAACTGTGTCTATCGCTAACAAATGGACAAACAGACAACTATTCCAAAAAATATTTTTTTTGTGTTCAGAATCTTTCATTTAATATAACTCAAGTATTTTTTAAATATCTCCAATGTACAGACACAACTAATTTACAATTTTATAATAGCATAGATAGATTATTCATAACGAAACTTACCAAAGTTTCGTTGTATTTCGTTATAAGTATATTATATAGTCACTGTTCATATTCCTGACATAAGAGTATTAATATAAAAAACAGTATTGCAGTGCAAGGGCAGTCTTCTTTGTATATTTTTTTGTATGTTTATCCTCTATTCGTTTCTATACCATTATGTAAATTGTATAGGATCTTTCATATGTTGCTGTGTATTGTGTGAGCCTATAAATATCCATAACATAAAGTCAAAAAATCTATCATAATGCATAATCAATTTAAAGACATACAGACACAAGTCATAACATAAAAAATATTAATAAGACAAAATGGCATTGCAAATTCAGCACATTAGCTCATATATAACTATAATCAGTAAAATGTAATCATAACCTAAAAAAGGGGAAAAATAAGGTAGTATATTTAAAAATTCTAGATTGCTTTGTTTTTGATAGCTTTGTTTACAATACCTACTATGTAAAATATTTGTAATCTTTTACTAAATTTTCTTTAGCACATAAAATATATTAAAACACTTGGCTCAGGTAGTCTCTTTATAGCATATGGTTACCGTTTCTAGAAATAAACACACAAGCCAAGGGTTTTAACTTATGAGTTTCATATGTAAATTTATTGCAGTCGACGTTAGGCTAATTTGTGCCATAAATTTACCTAAACTTGTCTCTATGGATATATATGGCTATGTGTTAACAAGAAATATGTGAACTTATAACATAAATTGAATAATTTCTTGTAAAAGTACCTTGAAAATGGCTAGAAATTATAATATACCTACTGTTTATGAGCGTGCACTGTTAGCACTCATGTAATTTATAAATTTATCTAATAAATACTCAAAAAATACTACACAAAAAAAATTTCATGTTTTCTTTTCTTTGTTCTCGAAAAGAATATAGAATAGTAACCAAAATTACTTGATTTCGTTCTAACCCCTCCAGTTAAGCTTTTATGTTAGGAGAGGGTTCACGTCGGAAGTGTAATGGCCAGAATTCCAACCCGGTACCTCTCGGTCGTAAGGCCAACTTACCTTACCCACTAATTGAGACCCCTTCGTGCCTCGGAGAGCAGGTTAAGCTATCGGTCGTGGTTGCCATATGAACACCTATGGCGGTCTTTATGAGTAATTAGGGTCCTAAAAAGTCCGACGATACGGAACATCGATAACGCCAGTGGGTTGTAGAAGACACATGGCAGTCTCTTCATGGAAAATATCGAAGTGCGGTCGCTTTGCAGTTAGACTGACAGGCCGACCCCAACTGAGTTGGAAAAAGGCTCAGAGGATGATGACTGAGTAGTAAGTCACGGTTAGATCAAGTCGAGAGTCGATTATTAACTTTCCGTTTATTTGAAAACAGTTTCGTAGTTAAAATGTGAAGACAAACTGTTACATATGGGGTTTTTCCTAAGGATCCCAACGAAACTGCTGACACTTTCGAATGAATCACACACTTTCGCACTGGTGGTAGAAATTTGATGACACAAATTTGTCACAAAATTCGGCCGGGTAGGTACCACCGTGCACGATCGCGAAACACCCTCCATAGTAATCCAATTTCGGTTTGATTGCGGTCAGAGGTCAGCAAGTGCATAGCCGGGCAGGGGGATTGTGATCGCAGCACTAGTGGGACCGGTGCGTGTCACGCGGTGCTGCGACAACAATCCTCTTCTGATGAGGCCGTCAAGCTGAGTGCCACCATTGTTAACACGGTACGTGTATGTAATGGTGACCCACTTTTCTGAGACTTTACCTTCAGCTTACGATCAGGCGAGGTGAAGTCAAATTGACGTGTCCTAAATATAAAAACAAAGAATCAGCACTATCACTCGTGTGAGCTGAAGAGGGGTAGCGGATCGGACAGTTCACCGCCAGCCTCCTCCCAGAGCACTTGTTCTTTTTCTTATTCTATTTCTTGTTATTTCTTATTCTCATTTATTCTAAAAGTGCTTCAATTTTGTAATACTTAAATTCAATAACCCCGGTGTACTCAGTGTTTTTTAAAACTCGCTCTCGTATAACAAAACGAACGCTGTTTTTTTTTCGTAAGCGACTGCTACTCGTAGAAAAATATAATAAATTAGACTCATACAGACTAGTAATTCGTGTTATTCTTAATAATTACTCATTAATTTGAAACTACACACATACAATGACAATTACTTTTAAATTCTGTTAGTAATGTTTAGGATAGTGCAAGCACCCTTCGGTGTTCGGCTAATCCATTAGCAAGCAACACTAAACGCATTAGTAGAATTACAACTAATACCATTAAAAGCCCATCTATCCGTAAAATGTACCAGAGAGAGCTAAATGAGACTGAATAAATTGATTAAAGAGTTTATAATATTCTAGGTCACAACTACATACACAGAGCGTTCCAGGCGCAAAGATATATTTGGATTGTATGTACACACAAATTATATAATATAGAAACACCCAGATCATTGTGATTGGCATAAAGCGGGAATCAAACCCACCACCTTTGACTTAGTAGTCGATCGCTTTACCGCGATGCCACAGAGGTCGTCAGCAAATCGTTTACAAACTTTTATATAAACTTTTGTACTCAGAAACATAGACGATAATAAATAAATACCTACTTATTTGAATTAAATGAGGCTTATTTTTGTTATTTCCAGTTTCAGTGTGGACGTCGACAGCCGGACGTAGTCGTTCAATTTAATCAGATTGTTTTAGTTGACTATAATATGGTTAAACAAATGTGGGCTCTTATAGACACGTCGACACGGCTCTTATAGAATTCTTTTTTTTTCATCTTTTTCATTTTTCTCCACTTTATTATTTTATCTAGATGCGAATAAAAGATGCATGTAGAGGTGAAAGAGGATTTTAACCCATTTTATGATAGTCATTCATAAGCCTCACTCTGCAAATGATCAAACGAACTCATACCAAATACTCAACCAGCAAATAATTTTATAACTCAACAACAACACCAACAACCTATTCGAGCTTTAGTTTTATCAAACTATACTAAGAGCTTTTGTACCGTGAATACTGATGTAAAGTGAAATTGGAACGCATCAAGCTCTTTGATATCAAATGATTTACGATATTGGAAAGTTCCTGTAAAATAATTTCGAGATTTCAGTGTTTTGAGTTCTAATATAGGTTGGTTATTTAACATAGGGCTTTATACAGGTAGCGTTTAGCGAGATTAAGGAACCTTTACAGTGATTATTCAAAGGATGACTAAGATAGACACGCTTTTCACAGTGACTGATTCTAGCCCTGGAACGAAGTATAAGATATAATATTTCATAGCCTTCTGGTTATTTAGTAACTGTTCTCTAATCTGTATTTCTGGATAGTTATGTTCTAATGTATTGTAAATAATGTGATACCTACATATTATAAAACATAGTCATCCACCGCGTCTGTCTGTTTGCGATTAACTCAACAACTACTACACCGATTGCTGCTGTTTTCACCGATAGATAAGGTGGTTGTCGAGGAAGGTTTTAGTGTATAATTGGCCATGTTTTTGTATACATTGGCTAAAATATAACGATATTTGTTGAGGATGTCGGAAAAAATAATCCTTCTGGGAGTTTTCCACGAAAACACGGCCTACACCTATTGAGGTATAAAAAAATTATGTATGGTGGAGTTGTGTATCTCATAAAGGTCGTGGTGGTGGAATAGAGTCCCATAGGTAGCAAAAACGGGATTAGAATTCTTCGCAGGTAAAGCCGCGGTCAACAGGTAGTTTTCATAAAAAATAATGAGATACCGATACTTACCGATACTTTTATCATGAAGTTTGAAATAAACTAAAAAGCTGAAGCATTTTTATCGCTTTATCCTTTTTTTCTTTTTTTAGGTTGTGGAAACCCCCACGGGCTTCACCGCATCGGTGCCGACTCGGAATCGGACCGACTAAAACCACACGGTGTTCTTCCCAAGTGTCCATCATGATCACTGTATCCTAATCTAAAGTTATCATCAACATTATAGCGTTGTTTCCCGTTACATTCGAGGTCTTCACCTTGGATCACTATATGTTTCAGTGGCTAAGAATAGGATTCTTAAAACTTTATTAACCTGAATAAAGTTTTCCATGGAAAATCATTTTCATCAGAACTGAACAACACGAAAAAAATCAACTCCGTAGAATAAGAGGAAGTGATTGCAAAATTTGATCGTCGCAAACAAACGAATAAAAAAACATTGAAAGCTAAATAAGAGCTTTTGGAAAGCTTCCTGTGGTGGTATTCTGTAAGAGTGCTTATAAATTTAGATAGCTGAATCTGATATGAGATATTATATTCGCTATAAGATATTGGATACTAAATGCGGATTCAGTTATTGAGATACATAAACTTTCTTACTGAATAGCATAGCTGCACTCGGAAATTGAATTTATGTTCAGAAAATACAAAACAACCTTTTTTACAGCCAGTTAATATTAATAACAACGAAAGCTATCCAGAGAGTTTTTATCCGAAATATAGATTAATGATCTAGCCCTGAGGGTGGCAACATTAAGGTTTGTAAACAAAATTTAATACCTCATAAACGTTAAGGCTTCGAGATATTTTCAAATACTATTTAAAAAAAATACAGAGCATTGAGGTTGGTTTTAACATTGTGTGATTTTTTTTTTGTTTACCTATTCCATGAAGTAGGAAGTAGATTATTTATAAAAACAAAGATTTAAAGTTAAGCATATTTAAAGACAGAGGCTGAATTTTGTGAGTTTAATATATCTGGGACAATCTTCAAAACTACTGCAATTTTTTTTTAAGGTACAATATCCCCGATTGAGGTAGGACATAATCTATAAATATTATTAGTAGATGTGCCCGCGACTTCCCCCGCGTGGACTTGGATCTATCTTTAATTTTTTTTCTGACGGAAGCCTAATTCTTTTACTGAAATTAAAGTAGCCTATGTTACGTTTCGTAGTATTTGCTATCTACGAGTGAAAGTACCGTCAAAATCGGCCGTTCTAGAGATTACGTTATTAAAACAGGTAACATGACAGACAGATAATGGTTTGCATGTGCATTCATTGCAAAACTGTTAGTGTAACGTTACAAACATACATTTCAATTTTATTTATTTGTATAGAAATAGGTTCATCTATTTCCATACAAATAAATCTATACAATGTGTTAATTACAATGGCTGTAGTTAAAAAAAACTTACGTAAACCGAAGCGAAGCAAGGGTGGGTTAGTAGCTTTGTATAGACTATGAAACTAGTTTAGAAATTCAATTGCATTTTGTAGCTTACTTTTTCTTATAGATTTAGATCGGAAAAAGAGAACATCTAGGACGGGACTTGAACTCGCGCCCAGTCCCTTACAGGGGGAGTGCTCTGACCGGCTGAGCCACATAGATTCCGATTCCGTTCTAAATCTATAGTTTAGAAATAATAAGTAAATAAATAAAGAAATTCATTTGCGTATTTTTGTTAGATTCGATATAACATTTTCAATTAAGATTTCGATTATGTCGAAACACATCGAGAAATTTGCCATCCTACAGTTATACCTTTTTTTTTTCGTGCGGAAATCCCTTCGGAAACCGCCCCCGCTGGAGAGCGGGGGTCTCCAGCGGGGGCGGTTATGTCGGGCTTGAACAGACTAAAACCGCACGCCGTCTCGGGTCTTAAGACGCCGGGGTGTAAGGTTACCCATAGAGCATATCCCTCGCACCCCGACTGACCCTGGGCCATCTCCAGTTTCGAGATGGCCCCCTTACTTGCTCTCCACTGTGCCATCTGCTAATCAGAGGGACACGTGGAAAGCTTCCGAACAGCCCTCAACAGGGCCGTCCTCGCCTCGGTCGGAGTTGGCCGTAGGCGGCAGCGTCTCTCCCGCCCTAGGAGAGAGGCGCTGCCGTCTCCGTTGCCCAGGGTGCACCGCGTGGAGGTCCCCAACCAAGCACCCCGCCCTACAGTTATACCTAGTCATTGGATTTCCTTGTAAGGGTAAAATAGTAATATTAGGGCAATTTTCATAGCTTTATTACTATGGGAAAACTATGTGTTCTAATAAGTTAAACACTAGTAAACATACTACTTGGATACATTTTTCTTGTATCAAAACTCTTGTAACTTGTAGCTGGTATCGGACCCGCAACCCTTGAAGTCGAATGTTCTACCGCTACATAACACCGGCCTCCCAAAAAGTCATAAAAATACAACACAGTCCGTATGATAGTGTGCGATTACCGGTGCTTATAAACGATTCTGACACCAGGGGCGTTACTTATGTGTGACCAATACCGCTCCCCTCTCGAATAATCTGTGTTGACCATAACCACGCACTAAATACCACAACACAAAGCAAGTACTGTCGTTCAACCACGGCCAGGGTTTAGGTACGCTCTCAGTGAAGTATCTCTTATTTGAAAGGAAAAATCCATGTTTATTTCAGTGCCATTAACTATATATATTATAAAGAGGTAAAATTTATTTTGTAAGTTTGTATGTAGAGGGTAATCTTTGAAACTGTTGTTCCGATTTAGAAAATTCGTACACCATGCCAAAGTTACTTTATTCCCGAATGCTATAGAAATTATGTTTTCAAATCCCTTGTGGACGAAGTTGGAGGCGGAATTAAGCTATTCTAATAAAACTGAAGAATAAATTTTATTTATTTCGTCTTTTCGTTCAGACCCCGGGCTGTGGATAGGGCTCTCGGATGCAACCGGGACCCAAGTCTGAGATTATGATGAGTTATTTGTTTGTTTGAACACGCTAATCTTTGGAACTACCACTGGTATTTGAAAAATTCTTATAAATTTAAGAGGTAGGTGAAACCGCAGGCCGTCGCTTTACCTTATGTATTTTAACATAAATACTTTAAATCCCATCATATTGCGCTTGTCGTTTTCAAAGTACCTTGAACAGGTTAATTTATGACTAATTGCCACTTCACTCTGATGGACACTTCGACGTCGCTTACGAATTTTATATATTGAATCCTTCTTGGAAACAAAATGGTTTCATGAACACTACACTCGAAAGCTTCGCAATTGCTCAAGTTTAGCCACAAAGTTGAAACGCTACAACCGCAATATCATAATAATGAAAGATAGATATATAAAATAGTCAGATCCTTAAGAATACATTTTTCAGGCAGATTATATCCTGCGAGTTTAAAAGAAACCCGGAGTAAAATGCAAGCAAATTCTTAAGGTCTTTTTTCCCATGAGAATTGCAATTTTTACTGCCTCTGTTCTTGTTTATACACTGGCAATATAAGTACAGTCAGCGTCAATAGTAGCTAATCAAAAACTGAGTTCCAAAAGTATTGACTCTATAATTTTTTTAATAACCTGACTTACTTCTTTTTAATATTAATCACTCGCGTTAAGGTTTCAAAATAATCAAAAAAACTATTTTCAAAATAAGCTGATTCAATTTTTTTTCAATACTCATAACTATATTGTGTTTTTAAAGTGACTGATATTTAATTGAATCAAAATAGTCAGACAACAGGGGAAGTGGTATTATTCAATTATTAGCAGCAGTGTCGGCAGCTCGAGTGTGATGCCCCTGGTGTTCTACATGTCTATAGGCCACGGTAACCACTTTCCATCAGGTAGGCCGTGCGCTTGACTGCCATCTAAGTGGTATAAAAAAGTGCTATTCTCTAACTTTTTAGTAGTCGACGAGCCCGCAGCAATCGACCAATCACGTCATAGAACAAGGTTGTGCTCGCCGACGATTCTATGATGGGATTGGTCGATTGCTCTACGACGAGCCAGCAGCGCTGTGTCCGTCGACGAGTGAAAGTTAGAGAATAGCACTGCTGTTCGATGTAGTGGGACCACGCGCCCTTAATGGATTAATCACATATTTGAGAATTAAAAAAAAAGTAATTAATTTTCGCAACCGATGCTTTATTGTAAAAAAAAACATAAACTTTAAAATTAACATACACTAACACTTATCTACTAAAAAACGTTTACATTGTAGCTAAAAAAAAATTACATTTGCATACTTGCATAATTAAAGTTAAGGTTTTCAATGGCGTTTTTAGAATCGGGTATGGCCTCCTGCATTATCTATAATACACTGAAGACGTTCCCGCATGGACATGACCATGTTCTGACATGTATACATTCCTCTTTAGTGTTCCCATAACTCGAATACATGATTACAAATAGCGGTTGCAGTGCGAGGAGTTGACGGATCCCAGTTTTGCACCATCAATCCCCACATGTTTTCAATTGGATTTATGTCCGGAGATTTAGGTGGAAATGGCAAAGCAATAATTTCGTCGTTGTGCTCTCTAAACCATGCTCTGGTCAATCTTGCAGTGTGTACGGGTGAATTGTCGTGAACAAAATTAAACGGATCGATGCCTGGATAACAATTTCTAACAGTTGGTATCAAAACGTCTTCCATAATATCAACGTAACCTTGAGCATTCAATCGTCCACCAATTTCTATTAATTCTCCAGGCCCAGCAGACGACATCCAGCCCCAAAATCCAGGGTTTATTCTGCCGCTTGCATGAACATTGACAATATTTCTTTCAAAATACCTTGTGTTATTAATTCGCCACAAGGTGATTCCACTTTCATCTGATGTAAAAGTTTTTCATCACTGAATATGAAATTCTCGAAATTGAAGTCTAGATAGTCTCGTGCAAATCTCAATCGTTCTTCCTTGTATTGCAGTCAGAGCAAGCTTCCTGGCCGGTTTGCGGTGATGTACTCCTGCTTTATGCAATACACGTCGGACTGTTGACCGTGATATATTAAACTCAGTAGCCAAGTTTACGACTGGAGTGAACCCATTGTATCTTGTCCTTCTAACAATTTCGTTACGTGTAGAAGCAGATGTAACAGTCGGTCGTCCTGTTTTTCGAATTTGATTAACACGTCCTTCGCTTTCCCATCTATTGATCCAAAGAGTAACTGTATTACGAGCAACACCAACACGTCTTGCGATGTCACCAATTGGTAAGCCATCTTCATGAAGCGTTACTATACGATGTCTTTCATGATCTGATAGATAATGCGACATATCGATGATAAAGGAATTAAGGAAATTTACTAATTTGTAGTGCTATTTAATCAAATTATGACTTCCTAGAAATATATAGGTGCCTAACCTACTTAGGAATAATCAGTAATAGATTATATTCAGTTCAGTTCTTGGTTTATATAGCCACTTCAAGTGACAATTCTTGACAATGCCATAAAACAAAAGGCAGAACACAATATTTAAATCAAAATATACATCAGCATTCTAAAAAGGTTTATGTTCGACGAAAGTTTTATTCTTAATTCAGGTACTTTTGAAACTTTTTATAGAACCATTGTGTGAAAAACTTTTGAAAATTTCTGATACTGCTTTACTTTTGATGGATAGTTTTTTTGCATTATGAAAATATTAATGTACCAAACACTTTTACGACGCGATTTTGTCAGACTATTGTGATATATCTTGCAATGCATTTCTTTTGGACAATTCAGATACTACGCTACTATTGATGTTGACTGTACAAAGTGTTATTCTAAATTTAAATTCACGTGTTGGGATAATTTAAATTTTCTAATTGCCGTAATTGTGATTTAGTTTGGTATAATCCATTTTTTTAAGTCGTAAAACTAATGAGTTTACCTTTATTTATAGACCTGAAAACCACAGATAAAGTTAGTTCCTACTTAGTTTTATCATAAAAATATCTGTGATGAAGAGAAACTAAAAACGAGTAGTGTAGGTACGGAAAATATTTAAGCGACTAGATCGGGAGCTCCTCCTGGAAGCCGCCATCGTACAGGCCTGGGCCCCTGCGCCGGACAAGCCTGTCAACGTAGACGATGAGGCGGAGTGGTTCCGGGAGGCCATGACCCGTGTCTGCGACGCGGCGATGCCTAAGGCTCCGCCCTATAATCCGAGGGGTCAGGTCTACTGGTGGTCGTCGGAGATCGCGAGGCTCAGACGGGCCTGTGTGATCACGCACCGCCGGTGGGCCCGATTCCGTAGGAGGCATCGCCGCCCCGCAGATGCGGAGGCCCGAGAGGCGGAGTTGTACGAGGGATACAGGGAGGCCAGAGGTGCCCTCCGAGCAGAGATAAGGCGGGCCAAAAAGGCGGCCCGCTGCGAACTGCTGGAGATGCTGGAGCGGGACCCTTGGGGGCGGTCCTACCTAATGGTAAGGGGAAAACTGCGCCCCAAGGCCCCGCCGTTGACCCAGTGTCTCCAGCCGGAGCTGCTCGGAGGATTTGTTAGCTCCCTGTTCCCAGCGCGGGCGGTGGAACATGTTCCACCGCAGATGACTCCGCCTCGGTTCCGCACGATAAAAAAAAAAAAAAGGGTACGGAAAATGCAAATATAGTTATAAAAACAGTAGAAAACCCAACTTTATACGCCAAAAAACTCACTATTTTACGCTACTTCAATGAATTTTGCAGAATAAGCTGCTATTTCTACTAAACGCGGTACAAATGCAGTACACAATTGCCAAGTAATTTATATGTGCCTCTGCGGGAATTCCTTCAATTAAAGTAACTATTGAGCTTCTCCCGATTCTGTCTTTGGTGATTACGGTGGAAGGTGACTTAATGGAACACTTTAGATGAATTTAAGAAAAGTCGGTTATATTTTTAAAGAACTTTCTGGGGGTAGCCTCTCACTACAATATTAGATGTCATTTCATTATACTTAGCCTTGTACCTGTATACTCATCTCATGTATCAAATAGAAATATCGGTCATTTGACTACCTCGTTGGTTGAGTAAGTTTGCGTAAGACCGTGGTTATGCGTTCGATTACCGGATCGGACAAAATGGGATTTTCTGTGTGAGTATTCTTAGTAGCTGCACGGAATCTAGAAACTTACTTACTAGGCACGATAATTAACTCCCATCCTAAAACTAAGGTATAACAAGATGGTGTACAACAGATGTGATAGTAACCTCTACCTGACTCTTCAGTGATTTACAGGCGTAACGTTAGCCACTCCCATAGTAGTCAAAATAAGCCAAACATAAAACATGAATTGGAAAACGGCCCTTGGGCTCTGAGGGGAAAGAAAGTCGGATGTAACTAGGATCATCATTAATATGATGAATCCAGATTAGAGTAGGGCGACTAGGGTCGGCAGCGCAAGAAGGGTCGGAAGCGCCAGTGTGACGCCTTTGTGTTACACATCTCCATAGGCCACGGTAACTGCTTCCCATCAGGTGGGCCGTGTGCTTGTCTACCTTTTTGGTATAAAAAAAAACGAAAAACCAAAAAACATAATTAAAAAGCAGACGAAATGAATAACACTTTAAGAGTCCTGCATTTAAATATGGAACTCCTTTAACTGTAATACTAAATAGTGATCTGAACAAATATTAATGGAACATCCTATTCTATCCTACAAAGTATATTAAGGCTGATGAGTTTCTAAAAATATTAGTATTTCATTCAAACAAACTATTCATTATTCACCACAGTTAAAACTGTTTGTACAAAGAATTTCAAATAGCCCCGCGTATCTTCAGGTACCTTCATTGATTGCGATGTTAAATTTCAAACGGTATGCATCTTTTCATTTATTATTTTAACATCGCTCGCCATTTTGGCGTCTACCGGTTTGGTGGTACGTTAAACTAAGTAAGAACAGAAGTGGATGTTGTTTTGCATAATTAGATAAACTGGCAGTTAACAACAATGAATTGGGTTCATTAATTTATACGAAATGTCTCTGATTAACAAAGTTCTGGAACAGGTCAATTTGATTTACTTTATGATGGACGTATTAATTATTAGCTGATCACATTTCCGAGAATCTTATTAATTTAAATTGGAATAATTCAACATCGAGGACCCGACTTCAACCTGTGGTCCCTTTCTAAGGGAAATACTCTGGCACGCTGAGCTCAGTGTGTCAGAGTATTTCCTACTTCGACTTGCTATTATTGAGGTAGCTACCTCAACCTTTCCTGAATAGCCGAAATTCTCCTCTATATTAATTTAAGGGCAACGTCGGAGCCATCTACTGAAAATTCTTCAACCTAACGAAAACAATGAATGATCTTACAATCATTCTTAAACATTGTTTGTAGATAAGGTACTCCGCCACACCCGGGAGATATTATTTATTTTTAAATAAGAATTTTAGTAACCGAAATTACTAATATTCCCCCTAACCCCTCCAGCTAAGCTAAATTGCTTGTGTTAGGAGTGGATTCACGTCGGTAGTGTAAATTGCCAGGATTCGAAGCCCGGACCTCTCGATCGTAGGGTCGACTCCTTAACCACTAAGCTACCGACGCTTAACTCTCCCAGCCCGCCAAGACCGCAAAGAATAGAGAGGTACTCCGCCGCGAAAAAAAACTATTTATCTATGATAATATGATTTTTATATAGATTATATAATAGGTATAAACAGCATACCCCGTTAATAAAATGTTAAATAGGTATGTTACTGTGGTATGTAGTAAAGTTATACATGCGTTTCTTGGAAATATTCACGTTGCAATTTCCATTGTAACGCCTCAACTGCTTTTGTTATGAGTCCGTTTTCATAAATATGTTGCGCGAAATGCTGGTATATTTTTAAAGTTAATTAATAAATTATTGTCTCTGAATGCTGTAGTAAAGTGTATGTTATGATTTTGTCAAAAGATTATTTATTGAAAACAAGTTTTTATTAAAAAAACCAGTTGTAGTAAAAAATAAACAATTTTAATTTTAAAAAATCTACCGACTTCAATAACCAAAAAAGCACTGAGAAGTGTAACTATATTAAAGAATTAATTCTAAAGATAAAACTACGTAAGACTTGTGACAACTTCGTGACACTTCTGTTGAAGTCGGTGCCAAATACAAACCGCCCGAAATTCAATGTTACAAAGCATCATAAAACAGCAGAATCGGCACCACTATATTACGGCCTTTCAAAATATGTACTTCAAATTCCAAACAAAAGATATTTAACGTCATATTCGATCCTATACTCGATAATTTCAAATTTTCTGTTTGATTTTAAAGAGTTTCCTGCTGCATTTTCGGAGTTCTAGGTCACCTTAGAAGTGAAATTTCCAAAAATAATTTCTTAGTTGATGCCCACAACATAAAAAGCATCTACTACCAAAATTTCATGTTTTTAGGTCCAGCGGTTTAGGCTCTGCGTTGATGAATCAGTCAGCCAGTCAATCATTCAGTTGGGACATGTAATAATATTTATATTATAAAAAAAAAAATTAGGAATCCTTGTCCGTTTGTCTGTTTTTCGGATTGTTCTCGATAGACACAATAAATACTGTACGGATTTTAATGCAATTTTCTTCTATTACAAAGGTCTTGGTCAGATTCAAAATCTGCTGTATATTTGATTGTAATTGGTGAAGTAGAATCGGAGGATGACTTCAGCGCAGGCGGTGCCGTGGGCATCAGCTTGCTATAATTTAAACTACTATTTAATTCAATGGAATTTATCATGAAAATATTCTACCTACTTTGCTTAAAAGAATATTTGCATTTAGTGGAAACCAGTTTAAATACTAGAGACTAAAATAATGCTGTCTTTTTGGCGTCCTGGCCATAAGTTACATTATTAAGTTATCACGAGATTATATTTCCGATGCCTGTACGATTGTATAGATGCAGGATTGTATTGAGATCGGATGATGATAAAACTGTCCTATAAATGGCAATGGATTGATCACTTATTAAGTGGGCCTAAACTATAGCTGACGATTTTGTATCCTCAAAGATGTTGGTCGGTGCATTATTTCTTAAATTACATTATACCTTTTTTTTTTTTTTTTTTTTTCTCGGGTCTTAAGACGCCGGGGTGTAAGGTTACCCATAGAGGATATCCCTCGCACCCCGACTGACCCTGGGCCATTTCCGGTTTCGAGATGGCCCCCTTACTTGCTCTCCACTGTGCCCTCTGCTAATCAGAGGGTCACGTGGAAAGCTTCCGAACAGCCCCCAACAGGGCCGTCCTCGCCTCGGTCGGAGTTGGCCGTAGGCGGCAGCGTCTCTCCCACCCTAGGAGAGAGGCGCTGCCGTCTCCGTTGCCCAGGGTGCACCGCGTGGAGGTCCCCAACCAAGCACCCCTCCCCAACCAAGCACCCCACATTACATTATACCTAGTTAGCAGAATGTGGGTATGATTGTGGGTGGGCTGTAATATAATAATATTAAGACAGATATACAAACAAAACATAGCATATACTATCTATGATATAACTCGAATATAATGTTGTATAAAGATTTTTTTAAACAAAATATACTAGTATTCACATATATAACATAGAAACACCCAGAGTAATGCAAATGGACTTATTCATGTATACAAATATTTGCACTGCGCGGAATCTACCCTAGCCCGACGTTACAGCCGAATATTTTACTACCACGGCACAGAATATAGAACATTTATTTTAACTCGGCCAAACTGAGGGCCTAGACAAAGTCACATTCTATTGGCTATTACACCACTGGCAAAATCTGTAATGTATAGGAGGACATTATTTGTCCACATTATTTCAGACTTTTGAAGGTTCACTTTGAAATGATTCCACTAGCAGAATGTCACTTTGTTTGGGCCCCCAGGTCTTCCGTCGTGTTAGCGCGCGCGCCTCTCTTTAGGGGAGGATTAGATCCCAACAATGCGTCGGGTTCTCTGGGATATCCTTTCTAGGGCACACTATATTCCTCATACCACATGGCTGACGCATAAGGCATGAGCAATTTTAGTCGATTCAAGTCTGACATACCCATCTCACCGTTAGCTCCGGTGGAGCGAAGCTCGCGCATTTTCCGCGTGTAAAAAAATAAGTCTTCAGTCGATAATAATATAATCAGTAAAAGTTTTCATTTAGTAATTTTTAATTGTTTTACTTTTTTAGGCGTGGTTATGTTATATGTGTTATTTGTTATATTACTGATTCAGTGTTAAAACTTTATTAATTGAAATTTGAGATCTAAACTGAATGAAGAACTTAAAGCAAATTAATTATTATTCAAACAAAAGACTTTACGCATATGCGGGGACTACTACTACTAGTACGGTCACACTACCTGACAGGTACCCTATACCTCGCATACAGGATTTCACATACCAGCTGCATAACATGAAGCTATTTTCGAAGTTAGACCTCAAGATGGATACTACTGGGTCCCAAATAGCTGAACAAGACGCACAGAAGACGGCCATCATAACTCCTTTTGGCCTATCCCAGTTCAGATATGACATTTGGTTTTGCAGAAAAGTAGTCAAACTTTATTGAATATCAGTCCGCTACAACTTAAATCCATAATTATAGCATAATATTTTTATTACTAGTTTAAATACCTAAAAAAGTCCACACTAATCTTTTCTCTCAAAAAGTATTCCACCAAATCCAACTTCTCAGCTTTCAACGGGTTTGACTGCTCTCTTCTTGCCTCCATTTATCTCTGTCTTCACGCCTTTCCTATACTTTGTCATTCCATATATTAACACGTACACACAGACTCATTTATTAACATCATACGTACATATCAAACCGTGAAATAAAGGGTGTTGTAATAAATTGGTCTTACATATTTTTGGCGTTTCAAAAAGAAGTCTTTAAAGAATGTATGTACTCGTATTTCAAGGTTGGCTAAGAATAATAAACTAACGTTATTTTGTTTCCTTCTTTATAAGCTTCTATTTTAAGATGACTTATATTGGGCTGTTCTACACCTGTCATTGCTATCTGATAATAAATGCAGCTAAGGGTGTTGTAATAAAATGGTCTTATATATTTTTGAGCGTTTCAAAAACAAGTCTTTAAAGAATGTATTTACTCGTATTTCAAGCTTGGATATTAATAAACTAACGGTATTTTGTTTCCTATTAGAAGCTTATACTTCTAAGATTAAGGTGACTAATATTGGCATGTTCTACATCTGATATTACTATATCATAATAAATGCAGTCCATGAAAAAGTACTCGATGGACAATGTGGACATTGATAGGTTTATCTCCTACTTCGTCATACGTGAGACCAAAAAACAGAGTTGGCAAAATGTAGGCCTTAATTTTACAATGGCAGCTTTTATGTGAGATCATTGGTACGCATGTCATCTTCTACGGTGTCAAGCCAGAACCTCTTGGGTGGACTCCCTCTACCAGGGACTGGTGCAGCGAACGCGGAATGGCCAGACTATCGAGGTAATAATATACTACTGATGGGCCACCCAAGTTTTATTCCCTTCCATGCAATGGTTCTCTGTCACTTTTATCTCGTTACTCAGTTGTCTTCTCACGACTAAGCCACAAACCAGCACTTAACAATAATCAGTCACATGTATGGCAACATCTGTTAGTTTACGAAGTTTCAAATGAACCTCTCGTGTATCTCAAAGGAAGAGTATTGTGTGTATATGTGAAAGTTAGGTGTAGGTTACTTACGATTTTTACTCGGGTCAGTGATTAGTAAGCGTATGCGTAACTTATGATATTGCACACAAAAAAGTTTATTTATCAGGTACGGTGAAATATTTAATTTGATAGATATTTCGCTAATCCCCGTAACCGCCCAAACCTTTTCAAAGAAATTTTGTACATGTTTTCGGATGGTTTCAGCTTGATAGAATAATAGTTTTGGCGCTGTTGTCCAGATTACTTCTTTTTTTTTATTGAAGAACAGAATGAAATCTGTCCAGGCCATAAAATAAATATAAAATTGAACTATCATCTTCCTTTATATCATTTATTTTGGGCAAAAAAAATTACTCTAGTGACAAAAACCCGTTAATTGGAGAGAAAAAGAACCATTTTGTTCGAGCTGTACTAAACTTATCCATGAACGATGACATCCTATTAATTTGCAGCCGAATTCCTAAGAATATATTTATAAATCAGGAAGATATTTACAGTACATAATTTATGTAAGTATTTAAGTTTTGTCGTTACGAAAAATAGACTAAAAAGAAAACAATGAAGAGCACTCAAAACAAGCGGTAATAAATAACACCAATCTCTCTCAGAAGTTATCCAAGCACCGAATTGTTCGAACAAAACACCACGATACCTACATTACCCTAATCGGCACATTTGTACGTCGAATATATTAGCTGATATTATTTCCTGGGCAATAAAAGGCGCAGATGTTAAATATTAACGATCTGGATGCTTGGTTGCTTTATTTTACCACGTAGAAACACTCTATCGTTCATATCACTGACAGGGCTAATAAGAGCGTCGACTATATCAAGAAATGTTGGAAATTGCTG
Organism: Cybosia mesomella; assembly: GCA_946251805.1. NCBI lineage: Eukaryota > Metazoa > Arthropoda > Insecta > Lepidoptera > Erebidae > Cybosia > Cybosia mesomella. Next base: position 9,336,763 of record OX276401.1, read on the forward strand.
GATTATTTTAGAAGTTATAATTCGTAACGTCCATCTATGACAAACTTGGGTATACTAGCATGCTTTCGCACTCGTTTTGTGCACCAATGCCATATATTTCAACCCAACTGCGGCAAGGGAGGTTATGGTGTTTGTCCAATATGTATGTCCGTCCCTATGTTCTCTCGTAAATACTAAGCGTGAAGTTATTTTGATGAATAACATGGCGTTATATTCCTCCTTATTGTTAGAATATCAATGGCTATTTAAGACACCGATAGTAGCCCATTAGTATATTCAGATTTGCAATGAAATGATTGCTGGTTCAAACTCGACTAGGTACTGGCACTAAGCTGGAATACATTTACCATGTTACTGGTAAAATAAAAAAATCCTGTGGCCTACATTATGCTGTGAGTACCTGCGTTATATTTGTTATAAATTATGCTCATCAACTATTTTTAAAAGGTTTATAGTTAGGACCCCAGTTGAGCAGTTTCAAGTTTCAATTCAATTTTTAAGCAATTAGTATGCTTACTTTTCCTATAGATTTGGATCGGAAAAAGAGGAAACTAGGACAGGAATTGAACCCGTGACAAGTCCCTTACAGGGGGAATGCTTTGACCAACTGAGCCACGTTGACTAGAATTGATGTGGCGGATTCATCAAAAAATGATTGTAAAGTCGTTCATTGTTTCCGTAGTTCACAAGAATTACGGTAGATGGCTCCAGCGTCGCCTTGAGACGTATATAATATATTGGAGAATTTCGAATATCTGAAACGTGTCTGGGTGGTCGCGGGTTCTAGTCCCGTCCTAGATGTTCCCTTTTTCCGATCTAAATTTCATGTTTGATAATGTTGAGATTTTCACCTTAAACCTCGGTGCGCTTAACCCTTCTCCACAATTTAAAAGGACTTATACGGCCTTTATGAACTGCCAACCTCCCAACTCAATGACAAAAGCCTACTCCAGAACTTCGCCTGGAAATCAGCAGGTGGTTTGCAGGTGAGGTTGGCTGGGCCCCGAAGATCTTGGTAGGACCCCATACACCCATACTGTAATGAACACACCTAATTATGAACGTAAGTCACATGATAAATATGCATTCGTCATCATGAATATATTTCTCATTACATGCAACAATCCATTCCGTTAACTACCTAGTTACCGCCCAAGAGTAAATAATTGGATAGGTTTTCTTTTAACTACGCTATAATTATATAATATTAGTTGTAGGTTACTTCTAATGTTATTTAGATTATATACTGCTACTACAGGAAAATATCGGAAACTGATTAGATTTCTTGTTAGCAACTTGGTTATGAGCAATTATTATTACTCATGATTGAGTAGACGTGTGTGTTATAGCATAGTACTCACGTGTAAAAGAAATATGGTATCACAGTATGTTAAAAAAAAAAATTTGAGAAGGTTACTAGTGAAGATACTTCAACCTACAGAAAAATACCTGTATAGGTCCTATTGGGTTCTTGCTTATGACAAAGGGCCTCTTAAGCTTCTGGATAAACGGATATGGTCGTCAATATGCAAGTGGGATCTCTGGTGATGCAAATGCGTTTAGGCACATATTCGTAGATGTGCTATATTGTTTCCATTAGTCCTAAAACAGTTCTTAAAGAATTACAAAATGGTGAACGTCAATATTAAGTTAAGTGGTGAGAAAAACCGGCCAAGTGCGAGTCGGACTCGCCCATGAAGGGTTATGTAGCAGCAAGTAAAATGTTTATATTAGACTTGATTGACTGAAAAGTAAATTGCGGTTTACGATATATGACGTATTAAAAAAAAATACTTACTAGATCTCGTTCAAACCATTTTTCGGTGGAAGTATACATGGTAATGTACATCATATATTTTTTTAAATTTTATCATTCTCTTATTTTAGAAGTTACGGGGGATCACATTTTTAAGACTTTGGAAGTGTTTAGAAAAAATTATATTAGAAACGTCAATATAATTTTTGAAGATCTATTGCGTATGGGTATGGGTTTAATGAAAAAATATTTTTTGAGTTTCGGTTCTAAGTATGGGGAAACCCCAAAATTTATTGCTTTTTTCCTATTTTTGTGTGGAAATCTTAATGCGGTTCACAGAATACATCTACTTACCAAGTTTCAACAACTAGTTCTTATAGTTTCGGACAAAAGTGGCTGTGACATACGAACGGACAGACAGGCAGACATGACGAATCTATAAGGGTTTAGTTTTCTCCCTTTAGCAACGGAACCCTAAAAAGGAGTACAAAAGGTGTTGCAGAGTTTGAGATGGGCACATATGGACTACATGTTAAAAAGTGATGGGTGACAAATAGGTACAGGACCGGCATGGCTAACGAATACTCACCGATAGTACAGATCCTTTCTATGAATATTGGAAGACCCCATTCTCAACAGGATCACAAAGCAAGGTATACGTATAATTGGCTTAATATAATTGTGAGTGTAGACCTCTCTTTCTAAACTAGCCTTACTTTAAAAAAAAACCTTTCTTTAACAGAAACATACACAGTGTAGGGTTCCGTATTTGCGGGTGAACAATATAGAATTTATTACAACTGCGTTGCGCTACAGTGGTTAAGGCCTTACGATTGAGAGCTCCCGGGTTCGAATCCTGGTCATTACACTACCGACGTGAATTCACTCCTAACACAAGCAATTTAGCTTAGCTGGAGGGGTTAGGGAGAATACTAGTAATTTCGGTTACTATTTCGGTTAATATTCTTAAAAAAAGCTAGTTTATTTTTGTAAACCTACCTTTATCCTTTCATTTCCAGCAAATAGAATATCCATATATATAGAATATCATTTAGATCCATACGTTGTACGCCAAACAATGCGATCTGTAGATTCTGTACTAAGCCGATGTCATTATGTCTGCCTGTGTCCGCTGATATGTCAGTCTGTCCATGCTTCGATGTATGGTGACGTGAAGCGTGTCCTTAATTTGATTTACAGTGTCCCGTATCGCTACACCATATCTCTGATGATGCATAGCTGGTGTAAAACTGCGCTTATGATATTTGAGGAAGACGTGGGAAATGATTTGGGTACATTTGTTCACCCGGACACAGTTAAGGCTGGAGCGATACGCTTCGGCCGTGGTGGACAGGGGGCAGCAGTTGTCGGCAGCCCTATCGCGGCGGCCCAAAAGGTTGCAGACGGGCGGAGCCTCCTGGTAGCAGGCTTCTTCAGGGCGCAGGCAATACTCCTGCAGGCCCTACCGGCCAGGTGATTCAGGTGCCTGTCGGTGGGCCATGTGGGGGTGCACTGCACGGCGGAAGGCAGTGAAATTTTTAAACATTAGTATGCTTACTTTTCTTATGAATTTAGATTGGAAAAAGTGGGTAAATTTGAGCCAAAATTGAACTGATATTGTAATTTAATGCAGTAATCGTATTAAATACCGGAATTTGTAAAATGAAGGAAATTTTGTAATTCCAATAACAATGGTAATAATACAATTGGTTTCGAAACATTTTTACAGGGATCCAAGTGTGTTATTAACGTGTTTTATGTGTGGGGCCCCAGTATTAGGGGACCAGTGGGTTCTGACCCCCATCAAGAGCTTCGGGGTCAAGTAAACCTTACCTGCAAACCAGTCCTTCGGTCTTTTTATATCACCTGTTATTTATTTGTACATTTTCTATTTAATTTATTTTGTGTACAATAAAGAATGAAAGATTTTTCACTGAGATGATCGATCTTTTACCACTATTTTACACATAATCATCATAACTTAACCCTTATGAAGTAGTTCACTAACCAAAGCATGTTGAATATCTTCGCACCATAACTCTTAAGTCCTTTAATTACATTACCATTCGACTTCATAAATAAACAGAGCTCGTTAATTGCCAAGCGAATTTTCCACGGCTTGAATTCCTATCACGTTGTACGATAAACTACCTTCAACATTCAGCAGGACGCGGTTCGTTTTGCAAACAGAATGCTCTCGATACAAATTGTAAGATAATACAGATAATTTCGTGGACCACTCAATGTAGGATAGATACATAACTATACTATTTATGCTTTTTATAATTTTAACATATGTTGTTGGCGTCTTCTTCTCTGACCTGTGCTTGTCAGTCAGATGGCCACAATATTCAGTGTTGGAGATACAAATATAATTTACTGTGTCGTGAATACCAGTGAATCAAAGTGATTGAAGTATCTTAGTTACATTGTCTTAACCGACACGACAATGGTTTCAACAATTTTAAGTGATGCAAAGAATATATGATTTGCCAGCTTAAGTGGGTTGGCTTGACCTAAGAAGTACCATTCTTTGATTCAATATATATTGTGATAATGATGCCCTCAAATCAGGATTGGACCCGTGACACTGAATAGTAAAGAAGGTAAAAGAAGTATGGTGATTAAGTTAAGCATATTTAAAGTGAAATGCAAAGCGAAATAAAACTGGTGAAGAACAGAAAAAAGTTACCTACACAAATAGTTTTAAGATATATTTGATTTTATAGTAATTGTACTGTCACTCTTCCTGGCTGATCGGAAATGGAAAATAGTACTCGTAACAGTATAACACTGAAAGTGAGACTTTACGTGAGGTAAAATTTAAACAGGAATGAAATGTATTTTTGATGATAGTAAAAATATGTTTATAATAAAAATGATACCAATAGCACTTATTTTTTAACGTAGAAGTATTTGACGTGGATGTGTGGACGCAGTTCTGTATTGATTTTTTATGAAATCTCAGCTACTCAGTTGGAGAAGTTTTCGGTCTGTAAGCTAAGCCTTCAGCTTGCTAAGCACTAGCTAAGCTAAGTATCCAAAACTAGTAGCTCCCAAAATACATACATGAAATTTTATTTTAAATCATACAAAATATTTCACTTCGGAGGTCTAAATCTACACAAATGACGAGACTATCATTTAGAACTCACGCAAACTATGTAATAAACCGTCCTCTGCCAAACAGGGTTTCGCTATATCTTCAAACAGCAAAGAGCTGGCAATTCCAGCAGTCAGCCGGACAAATGCTCCGCAAGAATGGTCCACAAATTTATGACCACTATTCGTTAACTCTACAAGGGGACGTGAAGAATGTGTCTTTATGCGTCTTCAACTCCAAAACCATTAGGATCGCATTTCAACGTCAGTTTCAGATGGGAATTAAAAAGTAGTTTAGTAAAGTCATTGTTTACAAGATACTTTTATGATGTACTGCGGTAGGTAGGTAGGTAGGTAGGTACTTTTAATTAATTTAAATCTTCAATGGGAAACTAAATGGCTTTATCACTTTCAGAGGGCAAATTCCTGTAATAAAAAGATGTTCAAAATTCAGTCTCAAACTAGTCTCAATCTCAAATTTTCAATATTTTAAACGATTTTCTTACGAGAACACCTTTTTTGATATTTGGGAGATCGACATACGTTCGAGACTGGATTTTGAACATCTTTTTATTACGACAATTGGCTTCTGAGGTCTAATGTCAATTTAATAATAAGGAAGAATTAATTAAATAGACCACATTTTGATGTTGTAGTGATTTTACGCGAATATTACACATTTATCCATTACCCTGCTGTAGTCCACTACTGGATATAGGCCTCCCCTAATTTGTACCATAACAGCCGCTCCTCTACCTTCTACTTCCAAATATTATTACATTGAAATAAAAGTATTCTTAAGGAATTTTTCAGCAGCCAATAGCGGCTGCTATGAGTAAAAAGCCATCTAAATGTCAGAAATAGTGTATATAATGAAATAACCCAAAACGAATTACAATAAAATCGGTTAAAGATAGTTTTATTTTAAAGACCCAAAGTATTAAATGAATTTCAACAGTTACCGAAAACTTCAACTTTGTATGCGAGCATGAAATTGTTTTTAATTAATGAGTGTTTCAGTAATACGGAGCTATGCATTTATTTCGACTTCATTAGCCAATTCGTTTTACACAAACTAAGTTATCATGAATATTTAAATTTAAAAATTGTAATTAAATACTTAACTGAGCATCAATCCCTACATCCAAAGCTTGCACTTCTCTAACTTCCTCTTTTTGATTATTCCGTTTATTTTGCTTTTACGGGAGCTACTGATGTCTGAGTGTCGGGGAAAGACAGAGGAAATCTCTAATTAGTAGGACTAAAATGTAAAAGGTGCATCCTGAGAGATAGGTAACCAGGAGTAATAAAATTGCTGAAAGATTCTCTGCGCCATTCTCACAACTGCTCACAATTCACACTGATCTCATTTTATTAAATTAAATACCTTGAAAATCTCTTCTAATTCTATAAGAGAATGAAATTAGAACACAAACATGTTATGACACCTTTACGCGTAACAGTGAAAAAAAAAACTTTTTTTTTTATACCACTTAGGTGGCAGAGACTAGCACTCAGCACTCCTTATGTGAAGCGGCTACCAAGGCATATGGACGTGTGTAGCAACAGGGGCGTCCCACTTACGCTGCCGACCCTGAACCCTAAGTCTACCTTCCACTGACATTTATCGTACCATGATTGCAGCAATTCAAAAGTTGCTGAACCCAAAAAAAATACGAACGGTCCTTACATTGACATGAATCAATAAATAAAATGATGAACAATTACTTTTGTAATCTTCAGAGAATTTTTATTTTATTTCTTATTATTATTTTATGTAAAGTTTTACAGCTTTAGAGGTCGGTAACTTAGAATTTGCTAAGCTAATACCGATGACGTACTAATGCAAGTGAATAAATAAAACATCATCATAATCATCATATCAGCCGTAGGAAGTCCACTGCTGAACATAGGCCTCCCCCATCGACTTCCATTTTGACCGGTCTGTCGCTACAGACCTGTGGCCTGCATCCACCGAGTCCCTGCGTTCTTTGTTAGGTCGTCTGTCCACCTTGCGGGAGGCCTTCCTAAGCTGCGCTTGCCGTTACGTGGTCTCCACTCAAGAACCATTCTGCCCCACCGGCCATCGGTTCTCCGAGCTATGTGCCCTGCCCACTGCCACTTCAGCTTGCTGACTCGCTCTGCTATGTTGGTAACTTTAGTTCGTCTACGGATCTCCTCATTTCTGATTCGATCTCGTAGAGAAACCCCAAGCATAGCCCGTTCCATAGCTCGCTGTGTGACCCCGAGCTTCCTTATGAGGCCCATAGTGACAGACCACGTCTCGGCAAATCAAACATATTAATATATAACTAGCTGTCCCCGGCGGCTTCACCCGTGGCATACTTCGCCCCGTGGCACCTATTTATCCCAAACATGCCTGTAATTTTTTTTATGCAATTTTTTAAACTTTTCTCTCCGTAAAAACCATCCTTGAACTTCAACGAACATTAAAAAAAAAGAATTGGTCAAATTAGTCCAGGCATTGTTGAGTTATGCGCTTACCAACACATTTTGCGATTCATTTTTATATATATAGATAAATCATTAACTATAGTAGTATGTAGTAGTATAGCAAATCAGTCAGCTAAAAATCTATCCATAAAAGTAGTCCGCCGGCAACCCTGGGGTTATCCTTTCGAGGGTTTACCTGGGGTGCCCGGCAACGGACACTTTGGGAGGACACCGTGCGGTTTTAGTCGAGACACGAAATAGCCACCCCCGCTGGCCAGCGGGGGGGTATCCGAAGGGATTTCCGCACGTAAAAAAAAAAAAAAAAGAAACCATAAAAGTATTCACAAGCGATTCAATCACTTTTGAATGTATGCAAGTAATGGTTAATAGCTGCCAAATTACAGTGAGGATGTAATTTGGCAGCTAGTTTGGATGTAAACATAAAATTGAAAAATGAACTTTGGTTAAATAAAATACTATTAATTTTTATTATAAAACTTACTTAGCATCAGTGCTATGGCATAAGAAAGACTTGTGGCAGTTCGACTGCTACACCGAAATTTTCAAAAACTACGTCTAAGTTTTCAAAGAAGCGAATTTTTAGAAGCATATCAAATTACATAAAAATAAGATCTAGAAATCTTATCGCCGCTGTACGTAACTTTTGAGTCCAAGAGAATTGTAGAGCTGTTAGTGAGTAGTCCTTGTTCTTTTTTCTGTCTTAATTAAGCTCATTTTATAAATTACGTCTTTGAACAATGAAATAAAATCTTATCTCTTGACGCTCTGCAGCAATTACTGATATAAGTTTTTGAAAGATTTCTTTTTTCATTCTTCGTAGCCAAACCTAAGCTAAGCTATTTCTACGTTCCCAGTTATTTATACTTCAACATCACTAACCAAATTCAGCTGAGACGCTACGCATCTTTTAATCTAACATTTGCCCAAGTTTTATCAAAACTTTACATACGATTATAATTAATTTCCAAATTGTTCACATAAACATCGAAGAAAAATGTTTGGAACGGAATCTTATAAAGTTCAGCAGTAAAATCTCCGTACAAAGCAAGAAGTGTTCGAAATTCCAAAGTATTAAAGCATGAAAGGAAACTGTCCGGAACTTATTGAAGCAATCAGATTGTGCAGATTCCGTTTAACATTAGCGGAATTCTTGCTGGAACCCAATCGCATTAAGAGCCCATTTAAACTTTTTGCCACGGAAGGATTCTGTAATTCTTCCACTCCTGAAAAATAAATAGGCTTAGTAATTTAGAATTCGAGTCTACTTGGATTGTATTCTTTTTATACACAAGTTTAGAAGATGTAAGTATAATGAAAAAAGTTTTTCCTTCACCGTACTTTTAATGGTATAGTACCTGAAAAGCTTCAGGGTTGAACTCTACTGATTATCTGATACATTCACAATTATGTTTATGGGCATAAACACAATCACATTACGATCAACGGGGCTAATGCAAACTGGATCAAGCTCATTAGTATTACAGTCAACTGTATATTTACCCTGTGTTATTTTGAGTATCCGATATTTCAGCACTGTTGCAAGCGCCATGATCACGGAGGAACTGAAGTACTGGTGGTTTACGGTAAATGAGTATATATCTATCTACTCTCTTTCGTAATCGTCTCTGACTCGTAACACCACTATTATTGATTAACTATACTCTCGAACTCTATCACTATCACGACACACGACGCTTACCGTATCTACTCGCGATTTTTTTTTGGTTTGTTCACGGTTATATTTGTACAGACGGAGCACTGGATGTACTAATACCAATGGTAGTGACCATGATAGTTTAAATACCTATGTTTCAAGCTCAATACCTTTGCCATGGTCACTGGTAATAATACTTGGAAACAATTGCTAGTGCATATTGTAGATTTCCGTAGATTATTTTATTAGATTATATGGGTAGGTGGATGGGTTCAAATTTCCATTGTGTTTTTAAGATCTGCTGTCTACGACGATTGGTTACATTGGCATTACTATCTACGACTGTTTAAATAAAAATAAAATGTGTAACTTTCAATAGGTACATAATAAATATTATAACAAAAGTTTTTACTAACCTAGCGTCACACTCGGTAGATACGGCCGAGGGGACTTCCGCACGAAAAAAAAAAAAAAAAAAAAAAGGTACGGCCGAGGGGATTTCCGCACGAAAAAAATAAAATAAAAAAAAGGTACGCTAACGTTGATGAGCGTCATCAGATGATTTTACTTAGTATAAGAAAATTACTGATTTTATTTGAAAATTCAAATACTATATTAAATAGTTTTAATTTAAGTGTGATTGAGTAATAACATCCTTCATTCAAATTTCGATTTATAATAGCGAATTGAAAAATATTAAAAAAATATACATACTAGCTGTTCTCGCGGCCTATAAAAACCTATTCTGATTACCGATGCAAGCCTCAGGTGACTGAAATAAAGTTGTGATCCGGTATCTATAGCACCAGCTACTGAGATTTACAGTATTAAACAATATTTTTAGGAAAATATTTCAAATGTAAAACGAGCATGTTCATAATATTTTGACCCTCCCTCAAAGACACAGGGTTAAAACGAAACTTACGACTTAAACCTTGACAAATCTCGACCTTAAGTAAAGAGACTTACAAAACGTGTTTTCCTTTTAAGTAAATTGTCGCCTTATCAGTCATGTCTGCTTACATAAACACCCCTCGTATTCATTTTTATCGTTTCGGAAAATTATTCGTTTTAATTTTACGACAGCGCGATGGATGGGGGCTGGCTACAAACTCGCATCGCGTGGACCCTTTTCATAAATTTCTTTCTTAAAACATTGTGGTGCATCAACGGAAGCTGATGAATAGAAACGGGCGATACCGGTTGCGATTTCTCCATAAATTGTATAATTTTGTTATTCCAAAATGTTCGCCGTTCGGTATCAAACTTGGTTATAACAACTAGAATGGTTTTACAACCTCATTTGAGATGTTAACTGGGGCTTTATGCTCGAAAGGATTCTTTGCTTCAGGCTTACAACAGATTAATATTTTAACACTTAGCTGGTCTTTCGCTGTATTTTTATTGTTGACTAAACATTATATTACGATAGTAGAACAATATCAATTAATATTTTTTAACTTCGGTACTTAACCAAATTATAGGCACTTTTCAATTGTCGAAGTGCGAGGGATATGCTTCATAGGCAACCTTACACCCCGGCGTCTGAAGACGCGAGACGGCGTGCGGTTTTAGTCGGTTCAAGCCCGATATAACCGCCCTTGCTGGCCGGTGGGGGGGTATCCGAGGGGATCTACGGCCAAAAAAAGGCACTTTTCAATTAAGGTCTTCCACTTAAGTTTCCACAGCAATTTGAAATTAAAGATGTAAAAAAGAAACAGAAATACAATGTGAACATGAATATTATTAACTATTCATAGTTATAAGCTAGTTGATCCCATTAATGACCAGATTATTGTATTCAATATTATCAATAATATAATCATCATAGGTATATAGCGTCATTCAAACCATAGTCTCAAAAAAATTAATTCCGATCGGAAAAATTAACTTTTAAATAAACTGTGTGTGTGAAATTTGTTGACCCGAGACGGCGTGCGGTTTTAGTCGGTTCAAGCCCGACATAACCGCCCCCGCTGGCCGGCGGGGGGGTATCCGAAGGAATTTCCGCACGAAAATAAAAGGTAAGTATCTTTTTTGTAATAATAAATAATAGAAAAAAGAGACACTCAATAATAATAAAAGTCCGCAGGGATAATATTTGTCACATCAAATCCGTTCCAATACTGACTATGTACATCCTATAGTTTACATTGGAATCGCCACGTCCACAATTCACAATCGAGCGGAAACCGAGAATAAATGTGAAACAGTTGTAACGCGCAACTGAGTAAATTGAATAGGTACAGATCGTAACTCGAGGAATTTTAATCGAAATAAACGAAAAACTGCAAAGCAAATTCGAATTCCTAACGGTATTGAAAACTGAAAAATATCTCCAGAGGCCCTTTCGGCTAACAATTTCAAGTTCATAAAATAGCAGTTACCGAGCCGTAACTTCTGTTTGGTGATAAGAGTTTTGTCAAATTGTTTACGAGATAAAATTTACAAAAACTGTTGAATAGTCCAAACCAGCAGTCTAGGACTACCTAGACGACTGGTTTAGGCTATCTAACTTATTATTAAGTTGAAATCTGCGAAGACTTTTAAATATATTTATATTATTTGATATTGTCGGAAGTTTATGTAATATATTAGTAACGTTTACGCGAATGTCACACATTGAAATAAAACTATTTTTAACGGATTCTATCGCGATTTATTTAATGTTATTTTATTATTTACATTGAACCCGACGTCCCTGTTGCCTTTCAGCAGAATTCACGGGGAGACTCTTCTATATAAATAATAAATAATAAAATCACTGAAATAAATCGCGATAGAATCCGTTAAAAATAGTTTTATTTCAATTGATTTGTATTATATTTATACATATATATATTTTTTATCGCATAAAATTACCTGATATGTATACCTGGGATGTATGGGACCCCATAAAGACCTTCAGGGCTAAGCTCGTCTGCTAGTCGGTACACCTGTTGATAACAGACGCGGCTATGGCACCGGCTTTCCTCTCGTGGCTGGGAGAGTCAGACTCCAGTCGCTTGCGTGAAAATTGAAATGTACCTATCAAGAGGAGTAGAAGAGCGGATCCCGGGCTCCAAAGTGCAACTTTGGATGCATCCGGGTCGTATAATGATTACTTTTGTCTGATTTCTAACGCTGCACACGGTAATTTAAAATAGGTAAAGTGTAGTGGGTTTGTATTACCTGACCCTTTTTTTAAATATGTATTTTATAACATTACGCAGTAAAATTTCAGATCATAGCAATCCATAAACTACTGGGATTTGTGAGGAGTGCTTTCTAAAATTATATTCTTAAAACATTCAAAGCTCCGACTGTTGCAATTACGAACATTCAATGTAAACTGTGACCAACATAATTTCACATGATTAAAATAATTTAATTTCAATCAAAATTTGAATTACGATATTATAAGATTATTAATTCATAAAAAAAACCGACTGCCAATAATTAGATTAAATTAATTAGAATTAATTAATTATATTATATAATTAGATTTAATTAATTAGAATTAGAATTAATAAAAAGACCGAAAGAAGTTTCATAGCAGGCAGGACTCGTTTGCAAATCTTAAACCGAAAGAATATTAATGGGTTCCGCCTACTGTAATTTTAGTTATGATATAAATATTTTTGAAATCAACCTTTTAAGCAGTTCATTTAGATACTCTACTCGATAAGTTTGCGTGAAAATATTTTTTTTACAACATACATTTTAGCGTCAAACATCCGTCATTGTGTTTTTTTATTGAATATATTTAAGGCTATCTACGCACCAAAGCGGCTAGTGGAACAAACGCTATACAAGCCCGGTGGCACAAGCCGGCGGGTTATGCCACTGGCCGGTGGCTCTGGTGTGTAGATAGCTTATACGATTACTAAATGAAGTTTAAATTATGCGTTATAAAATTTGAAATGTTTATCTGTGTAGTCCTGAATTGGCAAACCTACATTTTTTTATATACAGTATTGGGTCAAAAATATAGGTGTAAAAATTTAGGTTTTCCTACTACCTATGAGCTCATTGACGACATCCGAGCATTCTTATATTTTGTTCTGGACGTGATGTTCTGTTAAGAGTTTGAACTACTCGCATTTGTTAATTAGAAGTGCAACGCCTTTAGAGCCACCACTGATATTTAAGGCAACAGATGGATTGCAAGAAGTTTCATACGAAAAGTCTGATCATCTTTGTGCTAGCGTCAAAGTCATAGAAATAATCATCGCAGTACCACTGTCAACGTCAATGATTCCTTGTCCACAATGAGAACTCGGGGGATAGATTACTTACGAACTATACGAGTCACACTTGAAGTAATAACTTACTGCCAATATTACAATGTTATGTAGCTACTAATATCTGTATAAATATCACACATGTATTTGCCATCATTTCTAGCAGTCGTTGACAATGCACGATGATCACACAATAGTACCAAAAAAATACACATAACTGATAAAATACTTATATTATATGTAGGTACCCTTATATTAATATATCTAATATTTTAACATAAAACTGGCATATTTCCTATTTATCGAGGGCTTTCGTCATAGAGGAAAACCGAGTTGTATTAATTTTATGGTTCACAAATAATAATAATAATAGGTTACTGGTTTCTCTTTATTATCAATGATTAGAGGCGATCCAATATGTAGTTGGATATGTAGTTTAATAAAAATCGTATACCTAGGTTAGTTTTCTTCTAGAAAGTTTATCCAAAACTGGTTTTCGTAAACTCTCTGCGTTTTGATGATTCACTTTGTACACGACGGATCGTTCTAAAATATTTTTAAGTTCAAACGGTTACATTGAAATGTTGAACTTTAAGCTTTCAGGGCTTCAAATGGAATTTGTAAACTCATCTATTTGTGAACATTGCAATCATATTTGAAGACATTTCTGGATAAAATACTTCTAAGTATTTTTCAATAAATACTCGCAAAAAGTTATTTAAGTCCTCTGGTCTGTAATTGAATTGTGTATTTATTTCAGGAAAGAGCTTTATGGTAAACTGAGTAGTGGCTTAACATAAAGGCTCTATGCACAAATATGTTACAAAGCGAGCATTCGTGCAGTCAATACGGAGAAACAAGCGAGCAAATTCTATGAACAGAGTAACTGACTTTAACATTGAGGGTAGTGTTAAGTGTACCTTTTTTTTTTTTTTTCGTGCGGAAACCCCTTCAGATACCCCCCCGCCGGCCAGCGGGGGCGAGGGTAGTGTACCTGTTAATAAATTAAGATAACTTGGCTATGAAGATGAACGTTTTTAAAAACAATTTATAAAACCTGTCTTTTTAGGGTTCCGTTACCAAATGGCAAAAAATGGAAACCTTATAGATTCGTCATGTCTGTCTGTCTGTCGGTCCGTATGTCACAGCCACTTTTTTCCGAAACTATAAGAACTATGCGGTTGAAACTTGGTAAGTAGATATATTCTGTTAACCGCATTAAGATTTTTACACAAAAATAGAAAAAAAACAAATTTCGGGAGTTCTTCATACTTAGACTGAAACTCAATTTTTTTTTATTATCAAACCAAGTCAATCAGGTGTGTGTAGGTCTTCAAAAATGATATCGAGGTTTTTAATATCATTTATTTTTAAACGAATAGTTTGCGCGACAGACACTTCCAAAGTGGTAAAATGTGTGTACTTCCCCGCCTGTAACTTCTAAAATAAAAGAATGATAAAACTAAAAAAATATATGATGTACATTACCATGTAAACTTCCACCGAAAATTGGTTTGAATGAGATCTAGTATGTATTTTTTTTAATACGCCATAATTTGTCAACCGCAATTTACCTTTCATTCAATCAACTCAAATACAAAAATTTTACTTGCGGCTACGAAACCCTTCATGGGCGAGTCCGACTCGCACTTGGCCGGTTTTTTTTGGTATCGTGTGACAGTATTTTAAAGTTAAGTTGTTATTGAATGTCTGTGTTGTGTTAGTATTTTTAATCATACATACATATATATATATGTATATATAGCTGGCGAAAAACTGTAGTAATCACTCAACATTTATAGTGAAATTGTTATAGAAACCTGTAATACTCACCTAAATGTGGTTTAAATAAGGAAAAAACACACGCAGGATGAAACTTGAACTTGAACTTCTGCGAGCATGTAATGCTCGCGAAGGAGATGGCGGACCGCGCCCGGGAGAGGTTCAGAACTCTCCCGGCCCGCCAAGCCCGGAACATGCTCGCAGCGCGTCGCAGGCGACTCAGGCGCCGGAGGTCGCTTAACGACCTCCGTCCTCCATGAGCGCAGGCCTGGGGGTGGCAGGTGAGGCCGCCTGTCACCCCAGTAGAAGCAGGCCGGGACGGTGGGGTGACTAGCGCCCCTCCCCTAAACCGGGGCAAGACGGGGACACCCTGGTTTCCAAACCCAAGGGGGCCATCTCGAAACCGGAGATGGCCCAGGGTCAGTCGGGGTGCGAGGGATATGCTCTATGGGCAACCTTACATCCCGGCGTCTGAAGACCCGAGACGGCATGCGGTTTTAGTCGGTTCAAGCCCGACATAACCGCCCCTGCTGGCCGGCGGGGGGGTATCCGAAGGGATTTCTGCATGAAAAAAAAAAGGTACTGAACCCCTGTTACATAACATAATTTCACACCTGTATCCCCGAAGGGGTAGGCAGAGGTGTATTACACACTAACAATTCGCCAGTCATGTCTAGGTCCCAATGTATTAGGGGGCGAGTCTACTGCCATCTACCGAGCACTTCTAAGCGAGTGATGATTAACAACTACGAAAAGTCAGAGGTATGTTCGGGGGACTGGGGATAGAACTCGAGACCACGTCACAGCAGTCCGTTATGTACGCCACTGGACTATCGCCGCTTAAATTCATCAATAATACTTATCTAGTTATTAGGAAGCAGTATGCTGTATTTGATTGCTTGATGAGACTGCCAAAAGCCTTTCACCACTGGTGTTGTAAGCATTCACAGGCCACGGTAACCAATTATCAGGAGTGACATATGCTTGATATTTTGATAGTATAATAAACTATATTAGTGCGTTCATACGGGTTGACCCTATTGAACTCTTTATAACGTTGTGTTTCGTGTTTGGCACCGACTTCAACGGAAACGTTTTGTTTTTATTTTATATTTAGAATTTAATCTGTAATTCAGTTATTTTACACTTTTCAGTACCTTTTTGGCTACTGAAGTCGGTTTTTTTTAATTAAAATAGTTTATTTCTCCTTTTTTAGTGAATGTAACTGAACATCTTAATTTGTTTACGGTTGCATCCCAGGCTGTCATCTTGGAATCCGAGGATCGCTTACTTCTACTCCTCTTTTTAATTTGGCTTATACGGGTTCATGGGAGTGACTGTCATCTGACTTTCCACCCCCGAGAGGAAAACCTGCACCAGAGCCTCGTCCGTTAATCAGTAGAAGTATCAGCTTGCAGGTGAGGTTGACTTTCTAGCTTAGTGAAAACCTAGACCAATTCAAATATTATACATTTTCATTCATACTAATATTTGCACTGAGCTGGAATCGAACTCGTGACATCCGACTTAGCAATCCACAATAACTTTTAAATTAATAAAACAAACGCAATTATTTTGTTGTTTAATGTAATTTTTTAGATGGTGCAAAGTAAAAATAACTTAGTTTATAATTAATTATATTATTAAATAGATGAATTAAATATTTATATTTTATCTGACACTCACTTCAAAATGACATAAATGTGTATGTAAAATTAATATAATTTGAATTAGAAATATACAAATAAATAATGTTTTTTACACCAACTTAATTTTTTACTTTTAGCTAACCACTTCTGTAATTTTCAAGTAAGTTTATTTTTTCCTAAATATACCTATATAATTAAATATTTTTATTCATTAATCATAACGCTAATAATAATAAATAAACAAAAATTAATCACAAATCAAAAATCAGCAGTCAGTCACATTAAAATAGGTTTCAAGAAGATAATTTCCGTTGAATTTACAGAATAAATGAACTTTCATTTTACTGTCAAGAATTGTTAACGATGTACCGTATTTTAACGGTTAAATAACTAAAAAACACCCACTTCTAAACAAGTTACGGTTTTCATGTCAGGTCGAATAAAAAGGAATTATGCTAAACCCTGATTTACTACGTTTCCCCTAAAGGGAAGATTTGACACCGTAGTGTATCAAACCTTAGAAAGTATATAATAGGTAGGAGATGGCCCAGAGTCAGTCGGGGTGCGAGGGATATGCTCTATGGGCAACCTTACACCCCGTCGTCTGAAGACCCGAGACGGCGTGCGGTTTTAGTCGGTTCAAGCCCGACATAACCGCCCCCGCTGGCCGGCGGGGTGTATCCGAAGGAATATCCGCACGCAAAAAAAAAAAAAATGTTACTCACGATACAGGGCACGCCGCAATAGTGGCGGTAAGGCCCATCATGGAGGATTGGCTAGAGTGGCGATACGGAAGCCTCTCGTACCGACTGATGCAGGTGATCTCCGGTAAGGGGAACTTCGGGAACCACCTGCATCGGATCAGGAAGGAGATAAGGCCTGAGTGCCATCACTGCGACGCGAGCGAGGGCTCAGGGCTACACACGCTGGCGGACTGCCCGGCGTGGCAGGCTCCGAGGTGTGACCTCATGGCAGCCATCGGGGCGGGAGTCCTCTCGCTCGGCAGCATAATTGCAGCAATGGTGCCAAATCTCTTTAGAGATTTAGATTTCTCCCGGCCCACCGAGCTCGCAACATGTTCGCCGCGCCTCGCAGGCGACTCAGGCGCCGGAGGTCGCTTAAAGACCTCCGTCCTCCATGAGCGCAGGCCTGGGAGTGACAGGTGAGGCCGCCTGTCACCCCAGCAGAAGCAGGCCGGGACGGCGGGGCGACTAGCGCCCCTCTCCCAAACCGGGGCAAGACGGGGACGTCGCCGTGGTTCCCAAACCCGAGGGGGCAGGGGGGTATCCGAAGGGGAAAAGAAACAAAAAGGTACTTACGGGATAACGAACTTAGGTCAGACTAGAAGATTTAATAACTTAACTTGTCTTCACTTTAGTCCGGGTCACATCCGATGCTTTCACCTCGGAGTCCAAGGACCGCCATCCGGCTTTTACTCCACCGCTTCGCACGGTCTTGGGCATCCATGATAGCAAGACAATCGGCACGCATGTCATCTTCTACGATGTCATGCTAGCGCTTCGTGGGTCTATCCCTTCTACCAGGGCCCCGCTGGCACCGTGGACAGACATTATTTATTATCCACGTAGTCAGGCAGTCGTTGCATAACGTGGCCGCACTAGCGAAGGCGACTCTTCTGCATTTTATCGGTGATGTGGACAAGAAATTATATCATAGTTCGTTCAGTGTGAAAATAATAGGTTTTGTAAAAAAATGTTAGGCATAACCGCCCCCGCTGGCACGCGGGGGGGTATCCGAAGGGATTTCCGCACGATACAAAAAAAAAAAAAAAGGTACAATTCGGTGCAACAGGGTGCTGCTAGCACCTCTCTCGGCCAGGCATCACAGCGTTTCATCATCATGTTAATGGCAAAAGAAGACCAATTTGCGTCGAGCACAATCTCATTGTTTTTGATTAAAATTATTATTGTTCTCTTTTATTCGCCGTTCTTCTATACAGATCCCGAGACATGGATCTAGAGCGTTTCCCAGCCATCTAATATATGTAAATTTTATTAAATGGTGCGCAGCCGGTAATGAAACGAAAATTAAATTAATTTTATTGTTAGGAAAGCGAGTGTTTTCAAGGTTTTAAGTGACGTAACTCACTTTTCATGCGTTTGTTGATTTATAAAGTATACATTTATATTATAAATATTTTCCTATTCCAGTCGCATCCGACAAATTTGGCCCAGTCACATCGGAGATTAACCGGATCAAACAAACAGAATGACAGACCGATAAAAATATTAAACATTGCTCTGTAATTTCTAATATTAAATATTGCGTCCGCGTGGATTTAGATTTTTACGGTTTTAACTAATTTGCGCGGAACCATATTTATTTTATAAAATAAAAGTAGCCTATGAAAGAAAGAAAGACTCGTTTATTACTGCAAATTCCGCGAGACACAGTGACAGGTAAAACAGAAGCAGAGAGAAATTATTTAAATTTATGTTAAATAGTGTTTAAGTTATTATGAGGTTAGGTACAGATTAAAACTGAGTCGAAAACAGTTGTCACAATGCAAGGAAGGCACGCGTCCCACGGATGTGCGACTGGTTGGATCACCTCCATGTGTGCTGCACCCTGGGCATCGTGGGCGATGACGCATCATTGATTGCTCCTCTGGAGTAGCTGGCGTCAACGTCAACGGCCAAGAGTCTGACCAACCGGCCCTTTTCAGGGCCAGCTGACCCCATTGCAAGAGGGGGTCGGGGTATGGCGGGCCTGCAAAGCCCGCGGGGGGGATGGTCGCTCCAGGTACCCCTCTGCTCTTATCAGAGGGGACACTGCGAATGGCCCAGGGTCAGTAGGCGTGCGAGGGATATGCTCCATGGGTAACCTTACACCCCGGCGTTTGTAGACCCGAGACGGCGTGCGGTTTTAGTCGGTTCAAGCCTGACATAACCGCCCCCGCTGACCGGAAAAAAAAAGAAAAAAGGCACGCGTCCCACGGTTGCAGTAACAAGAACCCAGTTCAGCATCTGCCAGGCCACAAGGACCTGACGCTGGTTTTCAACTGGGCCCTAATGCAACTCACGGATGCCATCAACCTATACTATACATCGAACGATTGCTACAAAAAAAAATCGCAAGGGTAAAGAATAAATAAATTGAATATATAAATAGTGTGTCTTGATGTTGTAGTTAAGGGTGAAATATATAATAATAACAATAGGCATTCTGATAAAGAGCACTACCTAACCTTTATATCTTCTCGCACATATCAACTGTACATTTAACCACAGTCCACCCACCACTGCAGGTGCACTTTAGGTGTACTTTTAGTTTAAGTTACTTAAGTTACTTACAATAAAGGAATAACCTTCTCCGCCTATGTTACGCATTCACCATATAAAACTGTTAGGGGATAATTTACATTATTAAATGTTACAAAAAATTACGCGTCGGAGTCGCCAGCGCTGGCGACCGACCGGGTTGGGTTCTCTGGGATATCCTTCCTAGGGTACACCAGATTCCCCGTACCACATGGCTGACGCAAGAGAGGCTCCGTGCAGTTTTAGTCGGTTCAAGTCCGACATACCCATCTTACCGTTAGCTCTGGTGGGGAACACCGAAGAGCAATTGCTCTTCGGTTTACTTTAATTATAATCTTTTGTTTTCTTTAATTTCGAAACAAAAATAAAAATGTGCCATCAACAATTTTTTATTAAAAATTGTTTTCTAGAAGTGTAATTTTTTAAATTGCGTTTACAAATGCAAAATAATCCTAGTCAGTTTTGATGTAATTTTACAAACTGTATTTTTGTTGCAACTGTCGTGTGCGATCATTAAAAAATCCGTTATTTTAATATTACAAGAAGATACTTCAATTTTTGTATAGTTTTAAATATCTATGTAAAATCAATCAGATTTTTGAGGTCAGTATTTAGTAGCTACATCACTTTTCAGCTATTCCTACTTATGCAGCTTTCTCGTAGTTTGAATATTTACTATCATCTATAAAGTTGCATTAAATTGCAAACACGAATCAATCGATTGAATTGAATGGGTTAGAATCCTGAATTAAATTCTAATATTGTACAAACAGATTCCTATTACCAAGTCATCGTATATATATCTTCATAGATATTACAATCTCTGGAGTAATGCAGTCCAATATTTGTGGAAATGGACTCCCTGAAGCGTTCTCTGTTTGTACGTGGTTCAAATTCCGAACGTAAACGCATCTTGCCTTTTGTGGGTGGCTCTTGAATATCAACTACTTGGTCACGTACTGATTCTAATTTCTTCATAAATCTATGTACGGCCACTGAGGGAAAATCCGACAGTACCTATTGGGAGTTACAGTATTCAATGTTCAGGACTTTATATCCCGATTTCTTATATAAATATCTCGACAAGTTTAAATTTCATTTCTTTTGTTAGGTTAAATGAATTGAAGCATTGAGAATTTACTTATGAATGAAATTAAATGATATTTCATGATTTAGCTATACAATTGTACTTAAATTTAAGGATATTTACCCATCCCGGAGGAGTAAACCCGTCTTTGATTTTTCCGCGAAGCGACATCGAAGTTCTGTAGTAAATCCAGGTTCGTGAAATTTTAGGGTTCCAACCACCCTTAAAGTCTGCCAGAGATGTTCATATGGCAACCGAGACCGATGGCTAGTGTACTACTTAGGTATTGGCAAAGGCCGGTGTCAGGTACATTAGAGTACAATGCATTTTAAACTTTCAAGTTCAATGACTTATCTGTACATAATGATACGTGAAGAGAAATCTACGGATTCTTTTAAAGAAAAACGGTATTCTTGCTATAAGAAAGATAACTATGGATTAGCAAAAAAAAAAAAATTATTGTTACAGTATTCTTATTATATTTTATGGGAAAAACAAATAAGTTTCAACTAAACCACTCATTGAACTAAAACTAATTTTACTATTTTAGACGAATGTAAATTTTCCAACTCCATTTTGTAAAGGCGGCATATTACTCTATTTGATGGGAAGTTCAGCTGAAGTATCTGCTGTTATTTTCGGCCAAGACCCATCATCTAAATAATAAGTAAATTACAAGCTTTTAGTAAAGGATACAATGTATTTCTCCAAATTGATTTGTTTACGAAAGTAATAGCTAGTGCGACTTATGTCCGTTATCCGTTAAAAAGACATTACAGAGTTTACAGGACTTAACTGAATGAAAAGAGCTGGATAAAAAAAAACTTTTCCAAACTAAAGTTTTCAATTTACTTAAGAGCCAAAAAGCTTTGATTTTAAAAACCCGTTTTTCGTAACATCATATAATCTTGTTATTAAAGTGAACAATGGAACAGGTGAAAGAGTGAAAATTTAACTTGAATTGAAATGAAATATGCATGGTTCCTAGATATGAGATTGCGGTATAAAAAAATATGCAAGAACGATAAGAATGTCACAAAATCTAAACCGGTTTCAGTCCATAGGTATATCCTCATTGGGCACGCCGTAATAGCGGCGGTAAGACCCATCGTGGAGGATTGGCTAGAGAGGCGACACGGAAGCCTCTCGTGCCGACTGACGCAGGTGATCTCCGGTAAGGGGAGCTTCGGGGACCACCTGCATCGGATCAGAAAGGAGCCAAAGCCTAAATGCCATCACTGCGACGCGAACGAGGACTCAGGGCTGCACACGCTGGCGGACTGCCCGGCGTGGGAGGCGCCGAGGCGAGATCTCGTGGCAGCCATCGGGGTGGGAGTCCTCTCGCTCGGCAGCATGATTGCGGCAATGGTGCGGAGCGCGAGCGCGTAGACCGCCGCCACCTCCTTCTGCGAGCATGTAATACTCGCGAAGGAGATGGCGGAGCGTGCCTGGAAAAGATTTAGAACCGCCGAGCCCGCAACATGGTCGCCGCGCTCCGCAGGGGACTCAGCAGAAGCAGGCCGGGACGACGGGGACACCGTGGTTCCCAAACCCGAGGGGCCCATCTCGAAACCGGAGATGGCCCAAGGTCAGTCGGAGTACGAGGGATATGCTCTATGGGCAACCTTACACCCCGGCGTCTTAAGACCCGAGACGGCGTGCGGTTTTAGTCTGTTCAAGCCTGACATAACCGCCCCCGTTGGCCAGCGGGGGGTATCCGAAGGGATTTCCGCACGAAAAAAAAAAGGTATATCCCCATTAGACTAACTCCGTCGATGTAAAATAGTGATCTTATAACATCTTTTTTTATTTTTTCAATAATATGATTATAATAATATTCTTGAAGTTTATTATTTTTAAAGTTTTCCATATAGGATTTCGTTTGTAAAATAGGTAGCTACTTACAGATTATGTATGCACACAATGAAGTTTGAAGCTTTTCAAACCCTTAACTAAACAAATACATTTGTTTGAAAAAAATAATTATTTAAAAAAGAAAAAAGGCCGGACTGCCGGTGAAAATACCGAAAACAGTTTGAAAGCAGGCGGTATCAAATTATTTTTTACACATATTTTAGTGCCATACCGCACTATAGTTTTCCTTCCAATTTTATGTACCCTATGACACTCGAGATGAAACCTTTCATTTGAGACTCATTCATCTAAATCCGCCCAGGCATTGCTTTATTATTTTTATATTATTATTATTACATTGCTTTATTATTATTACATTATACTGGTGGTAGAAATTTGCTGACACAAATTTGTCACAAAATTCGACCGGGTGGGTGCACGATTGCGAAAAACCCTCCATAGTAATCCAATTTCGGTTTGATTGCGTTCAGGGGTCAGCAAGTGCATAGCTGGACAGGGGGATTGTGGTCGCAGCACTAGTGGGACCGGTGGGTGTCACACGGTGCTGCGACGACAATTCTCTTCTGATGAGGCCGTCACGCTGAGCGCCACCGTTGTTAACATGGTACGTGTATGTAAAGGTGACCCTCTTTCCCGAGACTTTACCTTCAGCTTACCATTAGGCGAGGTTAAGTCAAATTGACGTGACCTAAATATTAAAAAAAAGAATTGCGGCTATAGAGGGGAACAAAGAAAAGATCTACATACATACATACGCGCAAAAAACATTACCCTCGCTGGTGCAGTCGGGTAAAAAAGGCAAAGTGTTTCGGACAAAAACATTAAGCGCTGGTTCTTAAACTCTAATCCTATGATATTATTTTGTACCATAAAACATTGTCGTGGAAGTTTTTTAACCAACGTAAAGCCTTTGCAGTTTATTATAAACGTACCAGTGCGACAGAGGTCGTGACTTTGTAACTAAGAATGTAAGACGCTTCGCGAGTGCGCATTGACAAAACGTCTCAAAGAACTTTGCTAACCCTTTCAGTTTCTTTCACTTCAACATAAGGTCTAATTCAGATGTAGCGATTGAAACGCTATAATATTATTGCTGCATTAAAGAAATTATACGGTTGTTTCCCTCAAAGTGTTGTATCTATTATACAGAGCTTTTGAATACGTACATACTATTTACAAAATAAATGATTTAATATATGTACATTAAAATACTTTAATCAGGACACCGTGTGGTTTTAGTCGGTCCGATTCCGACACGCCCACCCCATCGTTGGCACCAATGCATGGGGTGAAGACCGTGGGGGTTTCCACACGTTAAAAAAAACCTGGATTATAACTGTCTCCTTGTGGGGTGAAGTTATTTATGTATGATAAATTTTTATATAATTTTATTATGCATTTTAGATAACACAATTAACTTTTAAGTTAAATCGGTATTATTTTTATTCTACTCTGTATAGATATATTATGACTTATTACAATGTTATGTAACTATTTTCAGGCAATTAGAAAATAAACGTTTATTATTAATATTCATTAATATTAATTTATTATATTGGTAGATTAATCTTATTTCATAATTTGTTTCGTCTTTCTTGATAGCACTGTGTAGGATGTTCCAGAATAATATTATTAATTAAATTAAAGTGTAATTCTTTGTAAAATGGGATTTGCTAATTTTTGGCAAAAAACGATCCCTAAAGTGTCACATACCAAAGTATTTTTCCCAAATTTTCATTTGGCAAAAAACATTTGGCAAATTAACTTTTCGCAATTTTACAGTTAGCAATACTATTTTTGGCAATTTATTGTTTTACAAATAATTACAAGCAAAGTTTCATTTTACCAAGTATTAGGTAGTCAAATATGGTTTGGCATGGCTGGCAACATACATGGCAACAAAATACTTTTTTTTTTATATTTGGCAAATTAACTTTTCGCAATTTTACAGTTAGCAATACTATTTTTTGGCAATTTATTGTTTTACAAATAATTACAAGCAAAGTTTCATTTTACCAAGTATTAGGTAGTCAAATATGGTTTGGCATGGCTGGCAACATACATGGCAACAAAATACACTGCTGCATGGGTGTTTGTTTCATCTTGGACAAATAATTTACAGGTAAGAACTTCTATAATAATTATATTCTTATTATACAAATCAATTCCGGCGCGTCGCCGGCCGCTGCCGCGGCACGCTCGCTGCGCTCGCTCGGCTCGCGCTCTGTTGGGGGTTAATTATTAATGAGACATGCTTTTTGAACGAACTTACTTTTGGAATATATTTTTTTACAAAATAAAGCATTTGCTTAATGTATATTTGACTTAATAAAAATTGAGCAAGTAAAACGTTGCCAAATGAATATTTGACGAAGTGATTAAAATGCGAAAAATAAATTTGCTAAACATTCTTTTGGGAAATGAAACTATGCGATAAGTTTTTTGGGAAGTGAAATTTGACGAAACATATTTTGCCAAACGGCAGGATCCCGTAAAATGGAACACTGCATGAATTATACAATGATCGCGTTAATTCCCATAAATATTATTGCATATGGATCATGTATGTATTCAAATTTATCGTTAATGTAGCGTATTACACCGTACTTAAGGATTCATTCAAATATTTTAAAGAACCTGATAGTAATTTTGTACATACACTAGTTTTTTGGAGCTACAACCTACTTTTTCCTATATGTGTTTTTTTTCCTGTTAGCTGTTTTTCCCCAAACAGTTGCTGATGTACAGTGGAAAATCAGCCTAAGATCAGTCTTAAATTTGAAATAATTTTTATAACCTTCGATTTTTGGGAATAGTTTATATTCTTCATCTACTGTTAGTCCTGCCTTGTTATGCCTAAATCTCTAATTCCGAGATTGTAATAAAATCCTAAGTAGCTTGTAATTGGTAAAGAATATAGGCTATTATAATCATAAACTTTGTCCACTTTCTTTGATGTAAACGTGGGCATAGACACATAAAAAAGTTATACAAAAATACATACAATAATAGTTTTCCTGTATGGTAGTTTTGATATATGTATTGGTTCAATTAAATTTTTAAGCATTTTGTATGCTTACTTTTTTCTAAAGACTTACGGTAGATGGCTCCAACGTCGCCTTTTTTATTTGTTGTTTAAGAGGTAATTAGTCCTCTACTCTGAGATTTTGTTTTTCGAAGTACTTGCAGTGATTCGAAAGTCATATTGAATTTGAAGGTTATAATTTGTGTGTGTGAGGTCCCAGATTTGATCTGGGTCGTTAGTTTTGGGAGAAACCCCGTATACAATTTACAACAAGAACAGATACTCTGAGGTGTCGATTGTACTGTCGTGGAGGCCGAGACCTTGGGCGAGCTGATCAATAGAGAGGCTCCGGAACCAGCTTTGCCGGAACCCCACCACTGACGGTCAACGAATAACTATAACGGAATAAGGTCATGTATCAATTGCTATAATTATTATTGCATATTTTGAACTGGGCCAATAAGTAGGTGATGCTGCCTTGTGGAGAAGATTGTTACATGTATTGAAAACTGTGAACTGTATGTGTAAATGTCACTGTAGATCTCCTAAACTAACTTCTTCTGTTTCTATCTATGTCTATTTTTCATGTGTAAAACTTCTGTGTAACCCTCTGTGTCTCTGTGTTTCTGTGTGTACAAATATATGTATGTACAACTGAGTATTGTTTCATTGGAGATCAGCTGACCTATGCACCACCTAGAACTCTGAGAAAAGGCGCCCTGGGATTAAGATACTCTGTTGCTCACCTGGACTAGCCGGTGAGTAACACTAACAGGAATTAGTGTTACAAACTTAATATGTATCGGAGAATTTCGAGTATCTGGGACGTGTCTAGGTGGCTCAGTTGGTCAGAGCATTCCCCCTGTAAGGGACTGGTCGCGGGTTCAAGTCCCGTCCTAGATGTTCTCTTTTTCCGATCTAAATCTTTAGAAAAATATGTATTGGTTTTTGAAGAAGAACATTTTTCATGGCGTACCTACACTTAATACAGTTACTAAATAAATCAGTCCTACGCACTTTGTTTTCATAAGTAAATATATATAAATCATCAGACAGTTTCATAAAAGTTGCAATAAAAGTTTACAATTGACTTAAACCGTCAATATATTACGTTTTTTATAACCACTAGTAAACGCAACGTCCATACGCTAAGTTTGTCGTAAGATTTACCAAAGAGGTTTCATTGTACGCAGAAATTTCCTCTCCAACCTTTCTTTGCAACTCACTGACAGATAAGTAACGCTTGTGGAAAAACAGATACTTTTTATACCACTTAAGTAGCAAATTGGGTACCTGTATTTTCTGAAAATGATCAGCTACTGGTTGGTGACTACAATAATTTGCCG
The DNA here is from genome assembly GCA_946251805.1 of Cybosia mesomella. Taxonomy (NCBI): domain Eukaryota; kingdom Metazoa; phylum Arthropoda; class Insecta; order Lepidoptera; family Erebidae; genus Cybosia; species Cybosia mesomella. The sequence goes on from OX276401.1 coordinate 9,364,018, forward strand.
ACAATACCCCATTCAAGAATAGAACTCTCTAACGGTTAGCTACGGTTTTCTGTAGAGTGGAAATACTTAAGAGAGATCACAAAAAGAAGTTACATTCCTAATCGTGGCAGCCCGTTTATTTCATTTTGGCTATCATCATAATCCTCTGAGCCTTTTCTCAACTCACTTGGGGTCGGCTTTTCACTCTAATTATGAAGCGGCTGAATTTTCTTTATTTTCCGTGAAGCGACTGCCATCTGACCTCCACACCCCATTAGCAATATCGAAATTATGTAGTTAGATCAGTTGTCGGACTTCTTAGGGCTCCAAGTACCCGTAACGACTGCCATAGATGTTTGTATGGCAACCGGACCATTAACGTGCACTCCGAGGCACGGAGGGATCTCAATGTGTCAGAAGAATGGTCATCCATCCTAAGACCCTTGAAATGTGTTAACCAACTAGGTTACCACTTAGCCACGAACCCCTCAAGTAGTGTAAAATATGAATATTTGAATTTTATTATTTTGCTGTTTCAGAGTAGCCATATGCAAATTATGCAGTACTCGCTGATACCCGCGGCTTCACCCGCGCGGAGATTGGTTATCGTTTTTTGGTCATGTCTCCGGTTCTACTTAACCAAATGCAATGAAACCTACGGCAGATTTTAAGTCTGACCAAGACCTTTCTAGTAGAAAAAAAAACGTATCCAAATCCGTAGAGCAGTTTTTGCGTCCATCGCCAAAAAAAAATTTGGTTTTCAAAATCGTTCATTTAACATAGCCTAAGTATGGCTCCAGCTCAGCCCAGAGACTTATAATATATCGAAGAATTTCGAATATCTAGGACGTGTCCAGGTAGCTCGGTTGGTTAGAGAATTCCCCCTGTAAGTAACTGGTTGCGGGCTCAAGTCCCGTCCTGGATGTTATCTTTTTCCGATAAAAATCTATTACCAGAGATTTTTTTTAATAACTCTAATGTACCAATTTTTTTTATACCCCTCAGATGGCAGACATGCTCATGGCCCACCTGATGGGAAGCGGTTACTGCGGCCTATGGCCGTGTACAACGCCAGGGGCGGCACACTCGCGCTGCCGACCCTTTAAAAAACCTTCTATCTTTAGGTTTTGTCAATTGGCAAAGACATACTTCATACTTTTTGAATTTAAACAAAGTATATTTACAAAGTGTAACTGAGAGACAACTGTTGATACAAGCGATGATAGGATTAGGTAATCCTTTAGTTGCAGATAGTTTTTATCATGGAATTAATTTCGTGGTTTTTTATTCTTCCGAGGAAAAGTACATAGTAATATGTTATACAATATAATACGCTATTATGTTTAATAAGTTAACTTAAGCTATTCAAGTTAACTTTCTCCGAATATCACTAGAACTTAAAAAAAAAACCTGTTTGAAAAATATGATTGCACATGGAAGTCAAATAAATTTTCATAACTTATGAAAAGAAAAAGACTTACGCTGATAAAGAAGTAACTTCAAGTTCTTAGATCTGTTTCTTCTTTGTATGAAGATTTCGTTTGAAAAAAAAAACGAATGTGATACTTAGATTTGACCTTTAATAACGGGAAATGTAGTGTAATAATAAGAAATTTACCCATAGGATTCTCACATACATTGTTTTCTAAATTATAAAGTGCAATAAGATCCAGGTGGTAACATTAATTGGAGACTTGCGTCTCGATGTTCGATATTCCTTTGGAAGTTTTATTTCATCAATGCTTTACCATACGAACGTATTCACACGGTACCTGTATCTTTTCAGTAACAGTTACTGAAAAGATAAAAATAGGGTGCGCTCACTATTATTATTATAGATCACGTCGATACATATTCGTGTGTGGTTAGTGCATATTCAACTTTGAATCAAATTGTCAATGTAAACTTGAATATGTACATAATACTAGCCTATTTTTTAGAAAATTTGTTCTGTAAGCAACTTTTTAGCCTCTTCACCTCTTGCTTTATAGTACTATATTATACGATATGCTTAATTAATAGTAGGTATATAGTTACTCACGGTGGATATGGATCGCATTAGGCTTATGTACTTTGCTTTCTAACTTTAAAAAAAATCGTCTTTTAAAGTAATAAAATACTGACTAATGGAAACAAAACCATAATTATAATTCCACAAAAACCATTAAGTATACTAATGAACGCTTTTTTAATTCAACATAAACGGAGCCATTGTTAATTAAATGTTTAATAGAAGGGGTGTATGTGGTAAGCGTTTTTTTTCCCATAACTGAATTTAAATAGAAATAGTGTCGTAAAAAAATAAGTGCTTAAGTGCCGCCTTTCTTTGTTCAAAGGCATTTAGGAAACTTTATTTCTGTGATTTTCTTTTATTTACTTTTTTAATGAGGGAGGGAATGGACATTGTATATTAATGTCAAAATTGCCGGCAACCATAATATTCTGATTTATTCTCAAAGTGACCTTGGTCTTTATCTGCATTGAATGTATATATTTTTCCCTTTTCTTTTTAATACGGTTGTGTTAGCATTTTCCCTTTTTTATAAAAACATTATTTTAAATACAATAAATATTGTAAAACATTTTGTTAGTGGTTAATTAAAATAAGAGTGTTTAAGGCTAATTTATATTTTGTTAAAAAAGATAATTCATTTTGATCAAAATATCAACCCAGCGCTTTTAAAAAAATGTAACGTGGGTAGTCAAGGAACGAGGGAGTAACATTAGAGCGTAGACTGCGGAACGGTGAGGTTGAGACGAGAGGATTATTGTAAGATACGGAAATACAGGACAGTTATTTCAATTACAGCTTGTTGTTATTTACGACCCCTTCTGCTTATTTCTAATAAGTCAGAAGTGGGATGGAAAGTATTTTTTTACTTTACTGCGCCTACAAGTGGGTAAGTGTTTTATAAATTTTATAAGTAAGCAACAGAGCCCTAAGTAAAAACTGTGACGAACGCGTTGGTGGCGACGTCGTTTTCAGTGTTAGTTGGTTGGCTCGTAATAGTTTGTCCATGGTAATCTATTTTCAATTAGGTATCAATGGCATTCTTACTAAAATATTTCGTTCAAAGTGCACTTATTAGTAATTCTCTATGCACATTGCTGTATAGTGTCTTACAACACTCATGCCCCGCTGTATTACGACAACCGCCGTAACACAGAGGCCGCTCTAGGCGTCGCCATCTCCAAGCTCCCAGGTTCGATTCCGGTCGGGACAATATAAGTGGATAACGAACTTTTATTCGATCAGAGCACTGTATGTGATGTTGTCCAATATTTATTTATTATTATTCACTTATTACGATTAACATTGCAATAGCACATCGAGTGTAATGAGTACATTATTCGAACATTTGTCTCCTCGTATCACCTACGCAGCAGTCAATTATACTTAAGGTACCTATTACAAATTAGAATTAAAAATAATACCCTCGTAAATATTTCTTTTATGTGGCAAATTATATCATAATTGCATAGCGGTATTTATGACTGAAAATACTGAAACACCTGTTATTTACTTGTTTTGTCTGAAAACAATATAGGTATCAATGCAATAGAACTCTCATTATTTTGAAACATTCAATTATGCAATTTGAGTAGTAAATGTAAAGGATCAATATGAAAAGAAGAATGCCTTTATTTTGTAATCTCAATTGTAACGAAAACATCAGACAAATCAACTAACATTCGCCATATTTATTACCTTAAAACTATAATGTTCTTCCGATAAGAATGTAGGTAACCGTTAATGTCTGTATGAATTCAATCCATGATCGGTAATGGGTTTGTATTCCACGGTAATTGACGCTCCTCCAAGCGCAGGATTGTATTGTATCTGTTTCGGATCTGTTTTGGTTAGTTAGTGGACGTCTACTTCTATCAATATATATACAATGGCATGGAATACATGCTAGTATTATTTTCTACAGTTCAAGTTAACATTAATATTTACATACTAATATATACTGCACCCTATACAAGTGGAAGGTGTAGTTCTGCTATTGATGTCATTATTTTATTTCTACATTTAGTAGCAATTTATGGGACATTATTCCGTCTATAACTTTATTAAAATTATATTGTTGGTTAGTTAAAACTCATAAACAAGACAAACTTGACTTCACGCAAAGATATACCTTACTATGATAGCTTATAAGTTATCTAGTCTTCTGTTTTAGATTGTGTGCATATCAATGTTATATGCAGAAAGGTCATCTATTATTTTAACTATAATAACATCCACCAAAAGTATGTGGGTAGATTTAAGTTAACCAACAGATAGATTACATTGTTATAATACGTAAGTAAGTTTGTTGAATTCATTGTACAGTGTATACTGTCGCACATAGTTAACTAGAACTTCATAACAACACATAATATTCGTAGAAAACGGTCAACAACAAGTTTATAAGAAAAACAATTAGAACAAAGAAAAATGCGTTTACCTACCACTTTGTGATGCGATGTATTCATCAAGGTATAGCATAGCATGTATTGTATTCATAAATTTGTTTCATTAAAATAATTAAATAGTTTAAAACTCATTGAAAATTATTTGTATACCTCAATCTATCGATTTCACATTTCCTCTAATGTTTTATATATTATTTGAGTTCTAATCATCTGTATAATTCAGAGGGCACCTTATCACCAATTTAATACTCATCATATAATCAGAACAGTAAACAGTCATAATCTGAGTTTAGTTTTGATGTGACCTTTGACTGTTGTCTTTAGTCTAAGTCAGGGAAATACCCAAGATTTATCACTGCTTTGTACTAGTTCACTGATTCAAAGAAGCTTGACCAGAAGTTCTTTAGTTGCTTATGACGTCAGAAATGGTGTTAAAGTTACTAATTTAGGTTCTTGGCAGTTATGGTCTTGTTAAAATGACTAAATCAACACATTTGCTAATATTGTTACTAGAACGTACATTATTACACAATGTTACGGAAAGTAACCTAATTATATAATAGGTAACATTTTTTTACTGTCAAATATACATCTAATGTATTTTGTTGGCGTAAAAAAAAAATGTATTTTGTAAGAGCATTTTATATACCATTATTTCATGGTGTACAATATAGAATACTTTATCTTTTATATTTATTAAAAAAAAAAGTTGTGTAAATTATTTCAATATAACTATAATTTAAAAACCCGACACAAATTTATTTATAGCTAAGAACCATCTCTATCATATCAGCTTCCGAACAAAAAAAAAATCGGCATCAAAATCGGTTCATCCATTCGGGAGCTACGATGCCACAGATAGACACACACAGACACGTCAAACTTATGGTTCCCTTTTGGAACGCATAACATTCATTTGGCATAAATTATGTGGCATAATTTGTTTTACCATAACTACTGTTAGCATAACGATTTGAAAGAATAATATGTCAAAGTATAATATTATAAATGCATATTGATATTGTAGCATAATGCATGGACATAAAACTGCTGCGGACTTAAAAAAATAACTCCTATTTATGTGTTGTTACAAAAATAATAAGCACGAAGGTTAAGGTTATGTAATCTGTGGTTAAAAAGTAACATACTTTAATCTTCTAACCTAATCTATCCGAGAAAATGGTAGAAAGAAACGTACACCTACTACTACTAAAACTTGAAACTTGTAAATGAAATTAGCTCAGGTGGAACCTGCCGGTTTATACACACGAAAAAATGATTTTTTGTGTACCTAACTATACCTATTCGTAGAGAAGAAAATCAGTGGTTAATATAGTGACTTTATTAATTGTACATTCAAGATATATGAATTTATGTGATAGTACCTATATTTTAAATCTCAATAGTTAAAGCTGCAGAAACCGAAAAACCCTAGCGGAAAGAATTGTGTAATCGTTTACCCTGCAGACCAATTAAAAAAAAAATGGATAACATTTACTACAAATAAGACAGACTCCGAAGATCACGTAACGACAAGTGACTCTGACAACAATCAAATTACCGAAAATTAAACTGTAGTATAGTATTTATTAATGTTTACGTATTTATCCTCGTTAAATTGTAAAATAAGTTCTATTATCCTAATATCTGTAGTTTTACATGTATCAACGCAAGTAGGTTAGGTATTTGACTTAGTTCAATGAGCTTATATATAAGTAAGTATGTATGCCTATTTTAGGTACTATACAAAGTATTATAATCATTTTAATATTCAATGTCAAATAATCATCATAAAAAAGCGGCGATAGCCCGGTGGCGTGCGTGACGGACTGCTGAGGCGAGGTATCGAGTTCGGTCCCCGGTCACCCCGGGCACACGCCTCTGACTTTTCGTGGTTGTGTGTGCATTGTGCAAGTGTTGGTTATCGCTCGCTTGATAGTGTGCCCGGTGGATGGCGGTGGGCTCGCCCCCCTGTTGCATTGGGACCTTAACATAACTGGCGAATCGTGGGTGTGTAATGCGTCTCTGCCTGCCCCTTCGGGGATGCAGGCGTGAAATTGTGTTATGTTATGTAAATAATCATATTTCTGACCACCCATCCTTTCCAGGACTATATTTCAGGAGATCATAATCAAAATATATAATCATAACCACAACGAAATGATATCGAATTAGTGGACCCCATGCCTGACGTGGATATTCTACCATTTATGTACTAGTAAAATGATATCCGTATCTATCTGTATCTAAATTGCTTGAAGTACAAGCGGTGCTCACTAACAAAGTGTGAAGTGAAGGATGCCGAAGTGCTATGACCTCCATCAATAAGTAATAACATATCTACATGAAAATGATGAAGGATGCCGAAGCGCAAACGGTACTCACTATTGTGAAGGATGCCGGAGTGCAAGCGGTACGCATCACAGCAGGTCTTATCGGAGAAGGATGCTGACAATGAAATATCTACAAAATGATGAAGGATGCCGAAGCGCAAACGGTACTCACTATTGTGAAGGATGCCGGAGTGCAAGCGGCCACTGAAGGAGTTTGAATAAAATGTCATCACGGCATTCGTATGATTGACCAAATAATACAATTACCTATTACAAAAGTTACCATAATTTATTAGAGGTGAACAATCAGCTAGAGGATCAAGAAGTTTAATTATCTATGTCGTTTTAGTATTTTTATTGTTATCTGTCATTGTGAGGTTAATTAATTACACACAAAATATAATGTATTGATTTTAGAGATATAAAAAGAATCTGTATTAAGTAAATTGTATGAGTATACATACATCTGCAGCTCGAATGGCCGATGCGGAATAGAGACATTCCGTATAACAGGACGGCCGTCTGTTAGCAATATTACTGTATTTATTTTTGAAATTATTTATTTGCTTAAGAAGACTTAAAAATAACGTTTTCGAATTTGTTTAGTAGTAAATTGATAACCGTCAATTCAAAAAAACATCGGAGAGATGGCGCTGGGGCGCCCATTCGAGCGGCCGGACAGCTGACGTGCGGACGTTCCTTTGGACGAGTGTGGAATTTTTGGAGGATTAAACCAAATTTATGTGTTATTGGCGATTTTTATTGGTTGTAAATGACTTCTTACGCACCAACAAAATGGCATACGAAGCTTATATGGATGCCCAATGGCCAAAATTAACTGATAATTACAAATACGCACCTAGTCTATTACTCAAGTGAAGGATGCTGAAGTACAAGCGGTGCTCACCTTTTATGGCTTGAGTATAGTGAAGGATGCCGAAGCACAAGCGGTACTCACTAAAGTAGTGAAGGATGCCGAAGTGCAAGCGGTGCTCACTGTCTGGCCCGGTGAAGGATGCCGAAGTACAAGCAGTACTCACTGACTAAATACAATGCAACAGCAAAGTCACGCGGTTGTATAGCTTTTAATCATTTTCATATCATGCAAAGTAACACAATCATCAATAATAATTAATTATATTGCAACTTCACCCAATACAGTCTTGGGTATTTTGATTTTTAAATGTTATTTCAATAATTTCAGAACCACTCCAATAACATTCAATGCAGGTAACCAGAGTAGGTAAATAAAAGACCAGATAAACTTTCAATACTTTCTTTTATTCTTTCAGGCCAGTCGATATAAAACGAACATAAACATAACGGCTTACTTATTAATTGGGACGATCAACGTGAAGAATTAGAACGCACTGCAATTACTCATCATCTTAACACTTCTCACCCTTTGCTGCTGACCTGATTGCGAATTCAAGGGATTCGAATTTATATAATTTAAATTAATCTACTCCCAAGGTATAACTTACCTTTTAGTTGAAAAAAAAGAAAATAGTATTATCTTATGTAATTATTGTTTTTTTTTGTTATGAATCAACGTGTTTGAATTAAACATGAATAATAAATTAATATTAGATTAGTAGTATATTAATTTACTTTACTAATTAAGTAATAGAGGCGAAACAACTAGGTACGATAATTCTCTTTTTTTGTTCTACGAAATATTGTTGTTATTTCTTTTTCTTTCATTGTACAAATTCAATATTATGGTGAGCAATGTGCATCATGAAATTATTAATGATAAATTTAATTAGTCATCTGTATGGGGGCATACAATCGGTAAGATGGCCGAAACCGGAATAGGGACATTCCGTGGACAGGATGGCCGACTGTTAGCATTTTCCCTTTTTTATAAAAACATTATTTTAAATACAATAAATATTGTAAAACATTTTGTTAGTGGTTAATTAAAATAAGAGTGTTTAAGGCTAATTTATATTTTGTTAAAAAAGATAATTCATTTTGATCAAAATATCAACCCAGCGCTTTTAAAAAAATGTAACGTGGGTAGTCAAGGAACGAGGGAGTAACATTAGAGCGTAGACTGCGGAACGGTGAGGTTGAGACGAGAGGATTATTGTAAGATACGGAAATACAGGACAGTTATTTCAATTACAGCTTGTTGTTATTTACGACCCCTTCTGCTTATTTCTAATAGTTGTATATTGTATAGTAGCTTCATCTTGGATTTCTTAAAAAATAATATTTCGATATAAAAAGCTCAAGCAGCTGAACAAAACGTGTGATTGTTTTATGTTCCTACAAAAAAAGGATTAAACTAAATACCAAGCAAATAACGGTTCAGCGTTAAATACCAATAAATTAAATGCATTAAACATTTATGAGCATATACGTTTGCATGTATGACTTCAATACATTTTTTTCAAACTATCGGACGGTGACGGGTATGTAATCAAAGCGTAGTTGCATTTTCAAATGAAAATTTTATTGCCATTATTTTAAAACTTTATTTCCTTCATAAATCATCAAAGTTTTTATTCGAACGTGATGCTAACGGGGCCTTTTAAGTTTCCCTTTAATATTCCCTTTGCTCATGAGACTGTATTTTTTGTAATTAGAAAAGTACGAACAATTAAAACTTTTATAATTGTCGGGATGGTGGAATTGTAAAATTTACTCCACTGTGAACAATGGGTGCCGGGCATAGACAATAAAAAGGCAGGGATATTAAAAAGTTTCCTAATTAAGAGTAGAGTGACGCGGGTTCAATGCATCGTTTAAGACGTTAACCGTGATGTACGAGGTCATTTGAGCGAATTATTGCCACGTTAACTTAAGCTGCCTTATTGGATTTGTAACAAGTGTGGTTTTGAGTCTTGACCGCTACTAACGAACCTTCCTTACTAACGTGTAGCTGGAGAAGGTTAATTTATTGAACGGAGTGTTCCTCAGAAGTGTTGTAAGGATTACCTTAAAGTATGTTGCTGAGGAATACTTTGTTATGCAAAATGTAATTGCTAGTAAGCAATAAAGCCATGTTATTTTAAACGTAAATGAGATGGCTCGAACGGAGAAGTTCAAATCTTTCATTTAATATGTATGAGTATGTTCAATGGTATTTGAGAGTGCCGGTGGCATTATCTCCATCTCTTTTTCATGTCTCATTCTATTTAAAAGGATGGGGTTAAATAGCGTATCCTTTGTTTTAAAGAGCTCGCGTGATTGGTTGCGCGTCAAGGTCAAATTGCCAAGATTTTGGGCGCAGCCACGCGAGCAACATCTCTTGTGGCTGGCACAGTTCAAGACAACCACTTACAACCAGATAAGCTGTGTACTTGGTTGATGCCTCGCTAGTATACAAAATACATAACAATGTACCTTTGACCAATGTAAAAAAGTCAGAATATAATTAAATATTACCGTTTCACTCTCACAAAATGTCATATAAACACGGTTTTCTGAACTGAGGTTTGACTTGAAAAAGCAAAGGGGAAGTCAGACATTGTAAGAAAACCTGTATCCTTAAAAGTTCTTCATAATATCCTCAAAAGTTTGTGAACTCTGTCTAACTCGCATTAGGTGAACTTGGTTGGATCCATTCAGAAAGAAAACCCATGTCTAGAAGGGGGTTCGTATTGTAATTATAATATCTATTAATACAATAGTGATACGTATAAAAATAATGTATGATAAAAATGTTATACAAATTTCACTAGAGAGAACGTTAGACACAATAATCTGAAATCCTCAATAATGACAAGTAGTAATGAATATCAAATGTTATATTCGAAGACCTTTATTCTGGACTAGCTGTTCTCCGTGGCTACATCTGCGTCGAATTCTGTTCCCATTCCTGCCTCTCATAGGAACCTATTTCAGGCATAAAAATACGCCTAGGTGTTATTCCAGACTATAATCTATACTTTTACCACATTTCAGCCAGATTCGTTCAGTTGTTAGAGTGTGATTGAGTAACAAACATCCAAACATCCAATCATCTTCACAAACTTTCACATTTATAATATTTCAAAAAATTAGAGAAAAGTAGGAATAGGCCGAATTATACGATCCTCTTTTCGGCGTCTGTGAAGTTGGCATCTCAAATGTTAGCATCTCACAAATAAAATCAATATAAAGTGGCATCCAGCATAGTTCCACAGTTCTTGATAAGTTTTATCAATAGTTCCGTCGATTAAACTATTAATATCGCGTTTTGAAAAAATGAGATGCTAACTTCGCAAACACATCATAGCATCTCATCACATTACGAACGCCTGACTGCACAAAAGTCTAAATTTGTTGAGTTCTATGTTCTCAACAAGTTTCAACAATAGTTCTGGCGATTAAACTGATGAAGTTGAGTTTTGAGAAAATGAGATGCTAACTTCGCAAACACATGGTAGCATCTCATCACATTTCGAAATCCTGACTACACAAGGGTCTAAATCCGTTGAGTTTTATGTTCTCAATAGGTTACAACAATAGTTCTGGCGGATAAACTAATTATATTGCGTTTGAAAAAACTAGATGCTACCTTCGCAAGCACAAGACAAAATCTTCTCAAATTCCGAATGTCTGACTAGCGAAATGGTTCTAGATGATGACCAGCGTCTCTCGCAATGCAATGCAAAAGAGTTCCGGCCTCTGGAACTTTCTCGAATTTTTCTATCAATTTTTTTTCCTAAAAAATTCATTCAATAAAAGGTGAGATGCTAGCCTTCTGTTCAGAGTTCTGGCTTGGAAAATAGTTCTAGAAGATGACGAGCATCTTTAACTGTGAAATGCAAAAGAGTTCCGGCCTCTGGAACTTTCTCGTATTTTTCTATCAATTTTTTTTCCTAAAAAATTCAATAAAAGGTGAGATGCTAGCCTTCTCTTCAGAGTTCTGGCTTGGAAAATAGTTCTAGAAGATGACGAGCATCTTTTACTGTGAAATGCAAAAGAGTTCTGGCCTCTGGAACTTTCTCGTATTTTTCTATCAATTTTTTTTCCTAAAAAATTCAATAAAAGGTGAGATGCTAGCCTTTTGTTCAGAGTTCTGGCTTCAAAAATAGTTCTAGAAGATGACGAGTATCTTTTACTGTGAAATGCAAAAGAGTTCCAGCCTCTGGAACTTTCTCGTATTTTTCTATCAATTTTTTTTCCTAAAAAATTCAATAAAAGGTGAGATGCTAGCCTTCTGTTCAGAGTTCTGGCTTGGAAAACCGTTCCAGATGATAAAAAGCATCTTTTACTGTGAAATTCGAAAGAGTTCCGGCCTCTGGCACTTTCTCGTATTTTTCTATCAATTTTTTTTCCTAAAAAATTCAATAAAACGTGAGATGCTAGCCTTCTGTGCAGAGTTCTGGCTTGGAAAACCGTTTCAGATGATAAAAAGCATCTTTTACTGTGAAATGCAAAAGAGTTCCGGCCTTTGGCACTTTCCCGTATTTTTCTATCAATTTTTTTTCCTAAAAAGTTCAATAAAAGGTGAGATGCTAGCCTTCTGTTAAGAGTTCTGGCTTGGAAAACCGTTCCAGATGATAAAAAGCATCTTTTACTGTGAAATGCAAAAGAGTTCCGGCCTCTGGCACTTTCTCGTATTTTTCTATCAATTTTTTTTCCTAAAAAATTCAATAAAAGGTGAGATGCTAGCCTTTTTTTCAGAGTTCTGGCTTCAAAAATAGTTCTAGAAGATGACGAGCATCTTTTACTGTGAAATGCAAAAGAGTTCCGGCCTCTGGAACTTTCTCGTACTTTTCTATCAATTTTTTTTCCTAAAAAATTTCAATAAAAGGTGAGATGCTAGCCTTCTGTTCAGAGTTCTGTCTCGGAAAATAGTTTTAGAAGATGACGAGCATCTTTTACAATGAAATGCAAAAGAGTTCCGGCCTCTGGAACTTTCTCGTATTTTTCTATCAATTTTTTTTCCTAAAAAATTCAATAAAAGGTGAGATGCTAGCCTTCTGTTCAGAGTTCTGGCTTGGAAAATAGTTCTAGAAGATGACGAGCATCTTTTACTATGAAATGCAAAAGAGTTCCGGCCTCTGGAACTTTCTCGTATTTATCTATCAACTTTTTTTCCTAAAAAATTCAATAAAAGGTGAGATGCTAGCCTTCTGTTCAGAGTTCTGGCTTGGAAAACCATTCCAGATGATAAAAAGCATCTTTTACTGTGAAATTCGAAAGAGTTCCGGCCTCTGGCACTTTATCGTATTTTTCTATCAATTTTTTTTCCTAAAAAATTCAATAAAAGGTGAGATGCTAGCCTTCTGTTCAGAGTTCTGGCTTGGAAAATAGTTCTAGAAGATGACGAGCATCTTTTACTGTGAAATGCAAAAGAGTTCCGGCCTCTGGAACTTTCTCGTATTTATCTATCAATTTTTTTTCCTAAAAAATTCAATAAAAGGTGAGATGCTAGCCTTCTGTTCAGAGTTCTGGCTTGGAAAATAGTTCTAGAAGATGACGAGCATCTTTTACTGTGAAATGCAAAAGAGTTCCGGCCTCTGGAACTTTCTCGTATTTATCTATCAACTTTTTTTCCTAAAAAATTCAATAAAAGGTGAGATGCTAGCCTTTTGTTCAGAGTTCTGGCTTCAAAAATAGTTCTAGAAGATGACGAGTATCTTTTACTGTGAAATGCAAAAGAGTTCCGGCCTCTGGAACTTTCTCGTATTTTTCTATCAAATTTTTTTCCTAAAAAGTTCAATAAAAGGTGAGATGCTAGCCTTCTGTTCAGAGTTCTGGCTTGGAAAATAGTTATAGAAGATGACGAGCATCTTTTACTGTGAAATGCAAAAGAGTTCCGGCCTCTGGAACTTTCTTGTATTTTTCTATTAATTTTTTTTCCTAAAAAATTCCATAAAAGGTGAAATGCTGGCCTTCTGTGCAGAGTTCTGGCTTGAAAAACAGTTCTAGATGATGACCGCGCTCTGTTGGGGTCACAGTTCGAACCCAACCTAACCCACTTTACTTATTTTTGGAATATAATTTTTTACAAAATAAGGTATCTCTCGTTTATCACATTACATCAATGAACATTATACTTTTTGATCAATAGCGCAAATGTTGCTATCGCAAATAAATATTCGATGAAATGAAAGTTATATTAATCGATATTATTAAAAGTGATTATTTTCTTAAACGTTCTTCGAATTAGTAAAATTACATCAAACGTTGTTATACCAAACAAGGGAGAACCTATAAAAACTTCCCATTGCAAAATCTTGAAATTTTACCCTCTATAATTATTTTTGAGCCCTTTGCGGATATAGCGAACTTTGTTTGATTTCGATAAAACAGTCGAGTATCTTAAAAAACGTTTATCGTCTTCATTTTCCCGGACTTTTCTAGTTAACCATGCACACCAAGATTTTGCATTCGCTTTACTATTCCTTTCGAAGAACTAGAGTTCATTGTCGGTACGTCCAATTCTTGGTTACGAACGAAAGTGAAGATTTCAATTACTTTTTTCTCTTGGTTTTACCGATAAGTGATCTGTGTCATTACAGGACTTGAAAATTTGTTCCGATCCAATAGTTTTTTTTTTGAAACCCAATTGATTTATTTTTGGGATTCTGTTCTTTTCATAAAGGAATTCATAATTTAAGATGCAACCTTTTAAGACAAGGCCTTATTTTTACTTTTTGAAAGTTTTTCTATAGATATCATTTCTTTTCGGAAAATGATTCCGATCCGATCACTTTTGTCAGATATTAACATACTACTAGCCAATCCCTTCGATATGTCTCGCCGAAACTCTTGGTCAATTCCTTAAAAAGTCTTGGCGAGAATCTTCATCAATCCCTTAAAGAAGTCTTTGTGACATTCTTAATCAATCCCTTTAAAAACTTTCGTTGCGACCCCTTGTCAAACTCTTATAAAATCTTGTCCAGACAATCTTGAGTAATCCCTTGAAAAGTCTCGGTAAAACTTTTAGTTAAACCCTTACAAAATCCTGCACAGACTCTTGGCCAATCCGTTAAAGAAGTTTTTTTTAAGGGGTTGAACTTCTTTCGCAACCCCTGTTCAACCCCTTAAAAAATCCCGATCACTCTTGGTCAATTCCTTAAGTTTTGGTGAGACTTTCAGTTACCTCTTAAAAAATCCCGCACAAACTCTTGGCCAATCCCTTAGAAAAGTCTCGGTAATACTCTTTTACCATCCCTTAAAAAACTTCTCTTGCGACCGCTGGTCAACCCCTCAAAAAATCCCGTTTAGATTCTTGGCCAATTCCTGAAAAATTCTCAGTGAGACTTTTAGTTAACCCCTTGAAGAATCTCACCCAGACTCTTGGAATCCCTTAAAAAATTCTTGGTGAGACTCTTGGACAATCCCCTTTCAATCTCACCTTTTATTGAATTTTTTAGGAAAAAAAATTGATAGAAAAATACGAGAAAGTTCCAGAGGCCGGAACTCTTTTGCATTTCACAGTAAAAGATGCTCGTCATCTTATAGAACTATTTTCCAAGCCAGAACTCTGCACAGAAGGCTAGCATCTCACGTTTTATTGAATTTTTTAGGAAAAAAAAATGATAGAAAAATACGAGAAAGTGCCAGAGGCCGGAACTCTTTTGCATTTCACAGTAAAAGACGCTTTTTATCATCTGGAACGGTTTTCCAAGCCAGAACTCTTAACAGAAGGCTAGCATCTCACCTTTTATTGAATTTTTTAGGAAAAAAAATTGATAGAAAAATACGAGAAAGTGCCAGAGGCCGGAACTCTTTTGCATTTCACAGTAAAATATGCTTTTTATCATCTGAAACGGTTTTCCAAGCCAGAACTCTGCACAGAAGGCTAGCATCTCACGTTTTATTGATTTTTTTAGGAAAAAAAATTGATAGAAAAATACGAGAAAGTTCCAGAGGCCGGAACTCTTTTGCATTTCATTGTAAAAGATGCTCGTCATCTTCTAAAACTATTTTCCAAGACAGAACTCTGAACAGAAGGCTAGCATCTCACCTTTTATTGAAATTTTTTAGGAAAAAAAATTGATAGAAAAATACGAGAAAGTTCCAGAGGCCGGAACTCTTTTGCATTTCACAGTAAAAGATGCTCGTCATCTTCTAGAACTATTTTTGAAGCCAGAACTCTGAAAAAAAGGCTAGCATCTCACCTTTTATTGAATTTTTTAGGAAAAAAAATTGATAGAAAAATACGAGAACGTTCCAGAGGCCGGAACTCTTTTGCATTTCACATTAAAAGATACTCGTCATCTTCTAGAACTATTTTTGAAGCCAGAACTCTGAACAAAAGGCTAGCATCTCACCTTTTATTGAATTTTTTAGGAAAAAAAATTGATAGAAAAATACGAGAAAATGCCAGAGGCCGGAACTCTTTCGAATTTCACAGTAAAAGATGCTTTTTATCATGTGGAATGGTTTTCCAAGCCAGAACTCTGAACAGAAGGCTAGCATCTCACCTTTTATTGAATTTTTTAGGAAAAAAAGTTGATAGATAAATACGAGAAAGTTCCAGAGGCCGGAACTCTTTTGCATTTCACAGTAAAAGATGCTCGTCATCTTCTAGAACTATTTTCCAAGCCAGAACTCTGAACAGAAGGCTAGCATCTCACCTTTTATTGATTTTTTTAGGAAAAAAAATTGATAGAAAAATACGAGAAAGTTCCAGAGGCCGGAACTCTTTTGCATTTCATTGTAAAAGATGCTCGTCATCTTCTAAAACTATTTTCCAAGACAGAACTCTGAACAGAAGGCTAGCATCTCATCT
The DNA here is from genome assembly GCA_946251805.1 of Cybosia mesomella. Taxonomy (NCBI): domain Eukaryota; kingdom Metazoa; phylum Arthropoda; class Insecta; order Lepidoptera; family Erebidae; genus Cybosia; species Cybosia mesomella. The sequence continues at coordinate 9,380,434 of OX276401.1, forward strand.
TTTATTGAAATTTTTTAGGAAAAAAAATTGATAGAAAAATACGATAAAGTTCCAGAGGCCGGAACTCTTTTGCATTTCACAGTAAAAGATGCTTTTTATCATCTGGAACGGTTTTCCAAGCCAGAACTCTTAACAGAAGGCTAGCATCTCACCTTTTATTGAACTTTTTAGGAAAAAAAATTGATAGAAAAATACGGGAAAGTGCCAAAGGCCGGAACTCTTTTGCATTTCACAGTAAAAGATGCTTTTTATCATCTGGAACGGTTTTCCAAGCCAGAACTCTTAACAGAAGGCTAGCATCTCACCTTTTATTGAATTTTTTAGGAAAAAAAATTGATAGAAAAATACGGGAAAGTTCCAGAGGCCGGAACTCTTTTGCATTTCACAGTAAAAGATACTCGTCATCTTCTAGAACTATTTTTGAAGCCAGAACTCTGAACAAAAGGCTAGCATCTCACCTTTTATTGAATTTTTTAGGAAAAAAAATTGATAGAAAAATACGAGAAAATTCCATTGGCCGGAACTCTTTCGAATTTCACAGTAAAAGATGCTTTTTATCATGTGGAATGGTTTTCCAAGCCAGAACTCTGAACAGAAGGCTAGCATCTCACCTTTTATTGAATTTTTTAGGAAAAAAAGTTGATAGATAAATACGAGAAAGTTCCAGAGGCCGGAACTCTTTTGCATTTCACAGTAAAAGATGCTCGTCATCTTCTAGAACTATTTTCCAAGCCAGAACTCTGAACAGAAGGCTAGCATCTCACCTTTTATTGAATTTTTTAGGAAAAAAAATTGATAGAAAAATACGAGAAAGTTCCAGAGGCCGGAACTCTTTTGCATTTCACAGTAAAAGATACTCGTCATCTTCTAGAACTATTTTTGAAGCCAGGACTCTGAACAGAAGGCTAGCATCTCACCTTTTATTGAAATTTTTTAGGAAAAAAAATTGATAGAAAAGTACGAGAAAGTTCCAGAGGCCGGAACTCTTTTGCATTTCACAGTAAAAGATGCTCGTCATCTTCTAGAACTATTTTTGAAGCCAGAACTCTGAAAAAAAGGCTAGCATCTCACCTTTTATTGAATTTTTTAGGAAAAAAAATTGATAGAAAAATACGAGAAAGTGCCAGAGGCCGGAACTCTTTTGCATTTCACAGTAAAAGATGCTTTTTATCATCTGGAACGGTTTTCCAAGCCAGAACTCTTAACAGAAGGCTAGCATCTCACCTTTTATTGAACTTTTTAGGAAAAAAAATTGATAGAAAAATACGGGAAAGTGCCAAAGGCCGGAACTCTTTTGCATTTCACAGTAAAAGATGCTTTTTATCATCTGGAACGGTTTTCCAAGCCAGAACTCTTAACAGAAGGCTAGCATCTCACCTTTTATTGAATTTTTTAGGAAAAAAAATTGATAGAAAAATACGGGAAAGTTCCAGAGGCCGGAACTCTTTTGCATTTCACAGTAAAAGATACTCGTCATCTTCTAGAACTATTTTTGAAGCCAGAACTCTGAACAAAAGGCTAGCATCTCACCTTTTATTGAATTTTTTAGGAAAAAAAATTGATAGAAAAATACGAGAAAATTCCATTGGCCGGAACTCTTTCGAATTTCACAGTAAAAGATGCTTTTTATCATGTGGAATGGTTTTCCAAGCCAGAACTCTGAACAGAAGGCTAGCATCTCACCTTTTATTGAATTTTTTAGGAAAAAAAGTTGATAGATAAATACGAGAAAGTTCCAGAGGCCGGAACTCTTTTGCATTTCACAGTAAAAGATGCTCGTCATCTTCTAGAACTATTTTCCAAGCCAGAACTCTGAACAGAAGGCTAGCATCTCACCTTTTATTGAATTTTTTAGGAAAAAAAATTGATAGAAAAATACGAGAAAGTTCCAGAGGCCGGAACTCTTTTGCATTTCACAGTAAAAGATACTCGTCATCTTCTAGAACTATTTTTGAAGCCAGGACTCTGAACAGAAGGCTAGCATCTCACCTTTTATTGAAATTTTTTAGGAAAAAAAATTGATAGAAAAGTACGAGAAAGTTGCAGAGGCCGGAACTCTTTTGCATTTCACAGTAAAAGATGCTCGTCATCTTCTAGAACTATTTTTGAAGCCAGAACTCTGAAAAAAAGGCTAGCATCTCACCTTTTATTGAATTTTTTAGGAAAAAAAATTGATAGAAAAATACGAGAAAGTGCCAGAGGCCGGAACTCTTTTGCATTTCACAGTAAAAGATGCTTTTTATCATCTGGAACGGTTTTCCAAGCCAGAACTCTTAACAGAAGGCTAGCATCTCACCTTTTATTGAACTTTTTAGGAAAAAAAATTGATAGAAAAATACGGGAAAGTGCCAAAGGCCGGAACTCTTTTGCATTTCACAGTAAAAGATGCTTTTTATCATCTGAAACAGTTTTCCAAGCCAGAACTCTGCACAGAAGGCTAGCATCTCACGTTTTATTGAATTTTTTAGGAAAAAAAATTAATAGAAAAATACGAGAAAGTGCCAGAGGCCGGAACTCTTTCGAATTTCACAGTAAAAGATGCTTTTTATCATCTGGAACGGTTTTCCAAGCCAGAACTCTGAACAGAAGGCTAGCATCTCACCTTTTATTGAATTTTTTAGGAAAAAAAATTGATAGAAAAATACGAGAAAGTTCCAGAGGCTGGAACTCTTTTGCATTTCACAGTAAAAGATACTCGTCATCTTCTAGAACTATTTTTGAAGCCAGAACTCTGAACAAAAGGCTAGCATCTCACCTTTTATTGAATTTTTTAGGAAAAAAAATTGATAGAAAAATACGAGAAAATGCCAGAGGCCGGAACTCTTTCGAATTTCACAGTAAAAGATGCTTTTTATCATGTGGAATGGTTTTCCAAGCCAGAACTCTGAACAGAAGGCTAGCATCTCACCTTTTATTGAATTTTTTAGGAAAAAAAAATGATAGAAAAATTCGAGAAAGTTCCAGAGGCCGGAACTCTTTTGCATTGCATTGCGAGAGACGCTGGTCATCATCTAGAACCATTTCGCTAGTAAGACATTCGGAATTTGAGAAGATTTTGTCTTGTGCTTGCGAAGGTAGCATCTAGTTTTTTCAAACGCAATATAATTAGTTTATCCGCCAGAACTATTGTTGTAACCTATTGAGAACATAAAACTCACCGGATTTAGACCCTTGTGTAGTCAGGATTTCGAAATGTGATGAGATGCTACCATGTGTTTGCGAAGTTAGCATCTCATTTTCTCAAAACTCAACTTTATCAGTTTAACCGCCAGAACTATTGTTGAAACTTGTTGAGAACATAGAACTCAACAAATTTAGACTTTTGTGCAGTCAGGCGTTCGTAATGTGATGAGATGCTATGATGTGTTTGCGAAGTTAGCATCTCATTTTTTCAAAACGCGATATTAATAGTTTAATCGACGGAACTATTGATAAAACTTATCAAGAACTGTGGAACTATGTTGGATGCCACTTTATATTGATTTTATTTGTGAGATGCTAACATTTGAGATGCCAACTTCACAGACATCTCTTTTCGTGGTCTTTTTATCTTTTTAGGGTTCCGTTGCCAAATGGCAAAAAACGGAACCCTTATAGATTCGTCATGTCTGTCTGTCTGTCCGTCCGTATGTCACAGCCACTTTTTTCCGAAACTATAAGAACTATGCTGTTGAAACTTGGTAAGTAGATGTATTCTGTGAACCGCATTAAGATTTTCACCCAAAAATAGAAAAAAAAACAATAAATTTTGGGGGCTCCCCATACTTAGAACTGAAAAACAAAAATTTTTTGTTATAAAACCTATTCATGTAGTGTATCTATGGATAGGTCTTCAAAAATTATATTGAAGTTTCTAATATAATTTTTCTCTAAACTGAATAGTTTGCGCGAGAGACACTTCCAAAGTGGTAAAATGTGTCCCCCCCCCCCTGTAATTTCTAAACTAAGAGAATGATAACACTAAAAAAATATATATGATGTACATTACCATGTAAACTTCCACCGAAAATTGGTTTGAACGAGATCTAGTAAGTAGTTTTTTTTAATACGTCATAAATCGTAAACCGCAAAATTACCTTTCATTCAATCAACTCAAATATAAAATTTGAAAAAAAAAGCATTATTATGTTTCTTGCTGCTACGGAACCCTTCATGGGTGAGTCCGACTCGCACTTGGCCCCTTTTTTTTATTTGCATAGATGCTATGCGCATGCCGTACTATCTTCGCTAGTCTATGGAATACGACTCTTTCGTCGTCTAAAAGTGAGGCCCTTGAAGGGAAGAGAGCAAACGCAACACAAGATAGTTATAAAATAGACTCATCTTCATCTTGGCGCTGGTCGTATATGAGGCGCGAAAGATGAATATGGACTATGACATAACATGTTGCTGCATTCAGCAAAGAAGCAATAATATATGACGCAACGAAACGCTAGTATGACAAAAGCCTAAAACATATTGCACATTAATAATAAGTAAAGTAATTTTGTCCAGTTTAAAAAAATTATCTCATTTTTATATAATTCAGAAATAAAAGTTATTACCGTCATTATTTCCAGAACACCTTGAATATATCTATCAAATTTCTTCATTAACTTACATATTTGTTTGCGTAGCCTTTTTATATTTTTCTCATTTTATAAGAGGACTGTATTTCGTAAAAGGAGATTTTGAGTGATATCGTGTATAAATCAAATACGCAAATGAGAGAAAAGGTAAAAAATTAGCCATTAAGCCAGTCAGTTGGAAGATCAAGACAGTGTTGATTCATGGAGCTCATTTGTTTTTCTGTTCCGATTTAGATTACAGGCTGCTATTACTATGTGACAGCCTGTGGGAGCAAATGCAAGCGTGCTTGTCTTGGGTTTGGGTACTAGAGGAGGCGCCAGTAGTATCCGCTAGTAAAATGTGCGGACCGCACGCATTCTGTCTTCTGATATGTGTGCTAGTGATCCCAGTTGCCATTCGCTATTGTGGTTTTTGGCCAAAAAGGTTAAAATCGTATAATTTTAGAATGGCAAGTGTTTAGGGGTGTAGGTAAATATAGATAATTCGTAAATAAAATAATATATAGATACATAAGACGTTTAATTATATTTAAATTGATATTTTAACTTTCAAAGGAACACCAAGCCTTGTACTCTTCGAATCTCTGTATCTCACGAATGGTGATTTGTTGAAAGACAATATAAGAACTATTGTGTAGATAATCGCATGATTATAAATTGGTCTAATTTATATTTACGAAAAAACTTACCGTTTATGAGAAAATGAGAAATATTGTTTTTTTTAAATCGAATACTTCTATAGTCTCGTTGAGAACTTTTGGGGTGAACAAAAATCATAAAACCCGGGTCATCTTCCCCGTTATCGTCACGTCCGTCGCTTTACTTTAAAAAAAAAAAACTTTCAAAAATGGATGGAAGGATGGATGGATGAAAGGAAGGCGGGAGGGAGGGAGGAAGGTAGTGAGGGAGGAGAGTAATCGTTCAAGGTTTTCTCTTTGTCGGCATTTCTGGAGTCCCACTTTCTTTTTGCACGACTTGTTTCGATGGAGACTATTGCCACTACATTTATAATAGTTTACTGTACTAATTATGAGCTGTGCGGGAGTTACTATTTTTATATCTATTTTAACCGGACTGAGGGTAAAAACTCGTTGTATAGTCCAATTCCGCTACGCCATCTACCAAATTATAAATTAGAACCGAGCACACACACAAAATTTCATCAGTTGTAGTGAATAGATCTGTCAAACGGTCAAAATAAGAAAAAAAAAATATGTATAAAATATTTTTGCCATGAGAATGTGGCTAATCTTTAGCTAAGCTTTATTTGTTAATCCCTCAAATTACAACAAGAGTTGTAATTTGAGGGATTAACAACAACCCATTTTTTAAGTTTACACCAGCAATACATGCCCAATCACTAGAGGTAAAGTTGAGAAGTTCTGCAGGAGATTGAACCATGACTAGCCCCGCAACATGCTCGCCGCGAGTTGCAGACGACTCAGGCGCCGGAGGTCGCTTAACGACCTCCGTCCTCCATAAGCGCAGGCCTGGAGTGAGGCCGCCTGTCACCCCAGCGGAAGCAGGCCGGGACGACGGGGTGACTAGCGCCCCTCCCCCAAACCTGGGCAAGACGGTGACAATGTGGTTCCCAAACCCGAGGGGGCCATCTCGAAACCGGAGATGGCCCAGAGTCAGTTGGAGTGCGAGGGCAACTTAACACCCCGGCGTCTGCAGACCCGAGACGCCGTGCGGTTTTAGTCGGTTCAAGCCCGACATAACCTCCACTGGCCTTCGGGGGATATCATTGCAACTAACACAAAAATGCTCTAAATTATTATGAAAATTCTGCTTTATGTTATCAGCATTAACTAGGAAATGTGGAAATTTTTAATGAAAATTATGATTGGATAACATTGCTTGACTTGATGAATTTCCCAACCAAACAAGTTTCAATCAAAGTACAGTTTGTTATTCTGTAGCGTACCTTACTTTAGTTAAGGATACGGGAAAGGATTCAGAGAATTGAAAAGGGGTAGAAATGTTTTGTGTAAAACTACATTATACGAACGGTCAATTTGGCGAAAAGTGAGTCTCGTACAGTTACACAGATTTATTTTTTAAGGGAAAACTTCGTCAGGCGTTTTGAGCGCTTTTTGGGTGTACGAAAATCACACTGTCACTCTGACTCACGTCATTGTCACTGTGATGATTTCTATATGTTTTATAATAACGCCATCTTTGTTGTAGCTGATAAACTATTTTGTTCTGACCTTGATGAAATTTTGAACTGATTCATAATGAACAACACAGATGGCTCCGTAATTTTTTTCGTTTTTACCTTCTGTCGGCACTCCCGGAGTGCCACTGTTTTGTCGATATTTTTTATTATTAAATGCTGATTTATTTTAGTCATTTCATTTATAAGAGTTGTTACACAACTGTATTTTTAAGTTCAGTTATTACTGCGAATTGAATTTAGAAACCAGGAATCTCTTTATATAATTTGAGTCGACGCAACTACGTGTAGACCACATAATTTACTTATATAATAATCTAATTCTGTACGATATATTATTAGAACATTATTATCTCTGTAACATAATATACCCTCGTAGGACCTCAATTGGTAGAATATTTGTGGAAGATATCAGGTAGCTTAGCGCCGCCTCCACTCAATATCTTATTTAACTTTGAATAGGTTATCGGGTTATCTAGTATTACATCATTCAACTATTCCCATTGCGAAGTAAAAAATACATCAGTGCCTATTTCTAACTTTTGGCAATTAATTTTGGATAAATACTATTAACTGTCACGTTAAGGATTTTGTTTTATACCAGACAGATAAACATACGGCTCACCTAACGGCTAATCATGCTTGCATGCGTGTGTGTTATTTGTGAGTTTGTTACATGTAATATATAAACACAATCACAAAATTCAGCCTCCTTAGTACAGAGAAATGATAAAAACAAAACTATAAATAAGTTAGGAATGGTAAACACGTTTTTATTATTATTGCAATTGGGGACACCGGAAGCCGGACGGACGATCCACCCACGATGCTTGTGGGCCACTTCATCCATTTCCCCTGCCCTCTCGTTGGAGAGAGCGTGGTTATTCCAGCATTCACGGCGCCCCTACAAACCTTTTTGTGTCCTTGCAGAATCTTACGATCTGTTCCACCCTCAGATCCTTCAACTTCTCCATGTCCAGTGTGTCCGATCCCAGAAGTTCCCATCTTATTAGTGAGTGCATGGGACATTCGGCCAGCAGGTGGAAGCTGGTTTCTTCTGTCTCCATGCACTCCGGACACTTGGGGTCTTCCTTCACTCCGATCACTGTCAGGTGTCTGTTCAGTCTGCAGTGTCCTGTTATTACTTCGATGACGAGCCTCATGTTCCCTCTTGAGAGTTTGGTCAGTTGGCTCGTCTTTTTCTTATCAATGCCCTTGATAAAGATCTTCGACTGTCTCATGCCCGTCGATGATCTCCATCGTCGGTTAGTCTCTGCTATAATACTGCAGCTAATTACTCCCTTGGTGATTTTGTGCGATATTGGGATCCAGGGCTCCGGCCCCACCAAGGTTTTATCGGCACCGTCTCTGGCAAGTTTGTCAGCTGTCTCGTTGCCCATGTTGCCCTCATGTCCGGGCACCCAGGCAACTGTTGAGTCGATTTTTCTTGCCAGTTTATCTAGTGACTCTTTACATTCCTTTACGATTGCTGAGGTCGTTTCCGCTTTGCTGAGTGCCTTCAGTGCCGCCTGGCTGTCGCTGTAGATGGTCACCCTGTGGATGTCGGTCAGGTGTTCGACCAGCTCAGCACATTCCTTTATGGCGTATACTTCAGCTTGAAAGACACTTGCGTATCTGCCTAAGGATATTGATCTATTTATCTCTGATCCGTCTTCGCACTTAATGTGTATTCCAGATCCTGATAGCTTTGTTGTTTCCTTTCTTGAGCCGTCTGTGTAGCAGACCGTGCCACCGGCATCTGTCCTCCAGTCGTCTCTTGGTCCTATGTGTACTCTGTACTTCTTGTCGAAGATTCTCTCTTTCCTTATCAAGTCATTGTTAGAGAGGATCATCGACAGCCTCTCTTCGTAGTTCTTGCTGATACTGGCATGGCCTTTGTCCATAATGGTTCCGGTCCATTGGCCAGTGCTTCTAAGTTTGAACCATTGTTCGGTTGCTTTTCTTTTTATTTCTAAGTCCAAGGGGTTAAGCCCCAATATGATTTCGAGCGCGGCTGTGGGAGTTGTCCTCATCGCGCCCGTGGTCATCAGAGCTGCTAACCTTTGTACTTTGTCTAGTTCGGCTTTATTTCTCCCAATAGCAGTTTTATGCCACCATACAAGGGCACCATGTAGGATTCTTGGCAGGATAATTGCTTTGTAGATCCAAAGCACTATCGCTGGTTTCATCCCCCACGTTCTTCCTATTGCACTTTTGCACTGCATCATAGCCATTTTGGCTTTTAGGCATGTGTTGCTGATGTGAGTCTTGAAGGTGAGCTTGCTATCCAGAGTTACCCCTAGATATTTTACTTCCTTGACAGTTTCCAAGGTTTGGATTAAAGTTTACTTTATAAGAGCTGAAGACTGGCCCTCATCTAGCCCAGACCTCAAACCTTTAGACTACAAATTATGTTCAGTTTTAGAGGACATGGCCTGCTCCAAACGACACAGCGACATTGAGTCTCTTAAAAAATATTTGGAGCAAGCAGTGGTAAAATTTCCCTTGGAAACAGTGCGTAAATCCATAGATTCGTGGCCAAACAGATTAAAGGCCCTGTATAAAAGCCAATGGTGGCCATTTCGAATAAAATATATTTTTATTTTTTGTTAAGACTTTAAAGAATATGTAGGTATACATTTTAATAATAGTAAATTACTTCATTACAAAAAAATTGCATTTTCATTTGTAACAAAACTTATGGCTGGACTAGGTATATACGTAGTTGTGGTGATCAGTCTCTCAGCACTCACTCGGCGTTTAACGTGTTTACCAGGGGCAACCCTGGTGGACTAAAGCACTAGGCAAACAAAGGAAAAGAACACGGCGAGCTCTCAAACACGCTCTGAAGAAGGACGATGACGAGAGCTGGCGCGCGTACAGAGAGGAAAGAAATATTTACAAGAAAGAATGCAGAAAGGAGAACAGAACAAGTTGGAAGGCGTTCTGCACAGGAATTGAAAAACAACCTGACGCGGCACGACTTGTGAAAACATTCTCCAAAGTGAACACATGTAAACTAGGAAGTATCAAGAAAGGGAAAGAGTTACTAACGGACCCCAAGAGGATACTTGAGGTCATGCTGGAAACACACTTCCCAGAATGCGAAGAATATGAGGACGATAACACGCCGATAGACTCAAACCCCATAGAGGACCCACAGTCGAAGGCCCTTATCACAGAAGAACATTTACAGTGGAGTATACGATCATTCCAGCCATACAAGGCGGCTGGACCGGACGAAATCTTCCCTAAAATGTTACAAGAAGCCAGCAAGTACATAAGCAAAGATATACTGGCTCTCTACAACAGTAGTATCAGAGCTGGATATATCCCAAGAAAATGGAAAGAGGTAAGAGCAGTGTTCATCCCGAAACCCGGGAAGACATCACGCCCCACCAAACCATCACTGACGCAGGATGATGACCACATTGTACCTTTCCGACTACTTGAGCAGCTTCCTTAGAACTGTGAGCATACACTTTATCATTCTGCTTATTGTTGTGTTCTTCAATCGTGAAAATGTTTTCATCGGTAAAGAGGATATTTCTGTGCCTTTCACCTGCGTATCGCGACAGAAGCCAAGGCTCTTTGATCGATCCACTCTCTTTAATCGTAAAGATTGATTTAGGGCATGTCCTGTATATCGCCGATAAGCACCGAGCTTCATGTCTTGTTTTATAATACGTGACAGAGTCCTAGCGGGAATCTTCATTTCTCGCGATAAGATTTTTTGCTTCTTATGGGGTTTCGACGAATTCTGGCTTTACCAGTGTTTGTAGTTCTAACAGCACGCGGCCGCCTCGATCTTTTCTGGTCTTCGACAGACGAAGTGTTGTTGTATCTATTGATAGTACGATATACGAACATATTATGGCTGATACCAAGTTTTTGAAGTATCTGGAATATGACCGACGGCTCCATACCCACTTTGTGCAAGGCGATCATATTTTCTATAACACCACATTCCATATTGCATTGTAAAAATATGTGTAATGGCGCGAAATCGAAAGAAATTTTTAAAATAATATACGTGTTCCAAATTCAAAATAATTAAAAAGTTGAAAAAGAAAGAAAAGTTTTGATGTAACAGTATTTATGGCCAGACTAGTTAGTATTAGAGAAATGAATTTATAAAAAGTTTTTTTTTATTATGTGTACAAAGTTTTACCAACACCTTTGTGGCCCAAGCCAACCTCACCTGTTTAATAAGTGACGAGACTCTGGTGCAGGCTTTCCTCTCGGGGTTTGGAGGTCAGTCCATGGAGGTTTAGTCTTCCCCAATCGGACACTCTTATGAGAGTAGTCTCGATCCACTGCGGACCAAGGGATGTTAGAACGGCTGATGTTACATGCGTCTTCGGTACTGTCATATGCATAGCAATGAATGGAGTCACCAGAAAAAGTCAAAGTGCAAAGTTCGTACAAACTTTGCACTTTGACTTTCAACTAGGCAATCGCTATGAGAATGATGATGAGTGATTACTTTTTTCAGAATAACTTCTAGGCTCTCGTTAAGTTCTACCGTTGAATTGCTTCTCTCAATATTTTTACAGAAATCGCTGCCAAGAAGAGAAATAATGTTTTCATTCACCTCATTTTGCGGTGGAAGAATCAAACGTAATTATATAAGAATATCAAATCGTTCCTTCCAGTTTTGTTGAGTAAACGATTTGCTAAGTGAATGAAAGTAGGACAGTTATTGTATTTTATAACCGCTAAGCGACGATTAAATTGTAAAGAAGACGATTAAAGAATAATAAAGTAGGTACTTAATATACCAATATTTATATGTGTCATAATATAGTGGAGGAAATAGAATTTTCTAAAAGTACACAAAGTAAACCCAGATTTGGAACACCTACTTGTGAATCAAAATAATAATCTGTCATTATCATAAAAATAATAGGTAGTAATTTAATTTAATTTGATTTGACATTTGATTCAAATTAAATTCTTAACTAAACCTATATCATTTACTAGCATTTTTAATTAGACCAACATAAAATAGTACTCCATCCGAACAGCTAATTATCCATCTGAACTTGGAACATTTCGTATCTAGCACCCAACGGAACCTCTGTTTGATAATAAGACCCTTGGGGAGTAATTCTGCCTTCATTTACATAATTGTTTAAATAACACGTTTAATTACATTTAACTGAGCACGACAAACCCTTGAGCTTACCTGTTTTAAACGTAAATACTAAATTAAATGGATTATTGGCTCAGAATGTATTGTTGGAATTCATCTCGTGAAATATTCGATGGGTACGGGAAAGTTTCGGTCTGTTGGTGATTCGTAAATATACTCATGGTGATGCAGCGGCAAATTTCAATTTGATTTTCAACAAATTTTAGGAATTTGTTTTGGTTTCGTATTCGTTCATGGCAAATTTTAACTCTTTTATTGTGTTCGCACAATAGTAATAATTCTGCATACATTGTTAGGCATTCCTAATATTACTTTTATTAACATAACGATTAAGAAGTGGGAATATTAAGTTACTGCTTAAGCGTATCAAACACCATTCAGCCGGTGTTTTCCAAATGATTATCATTGAAATTTAGCGTGTTTATTTTTAATACGTTTCTGTATAATTATGCTGAATAAAACTGAATCAACAGGCTTTAACCTATTCTACTTACTTACCTACTTATGTCATAGAGTAATATTATTTTGTATGAGTCACGAAAACAAAGTTAAGTATAGTTCGTCTAATCTAAATTATTGTAACAGCTCGTTCTACCTCGTTCGTCGAAAGTTGCCACCAGACTACCAGATTACCAGATTGATAGCTTTATATAAAATTTACTTACGGAAGCCATTGCTAGACCAAAAGGGTAGGAAATAAAGTACGTGATGTGTGTAAACGGATAGCAGGCCTGCAGCTTGAACATTTTTTTAAACTAATAGTAGAGTAGATTTGTCTGCAGTTTACGTTGAATACTAATTTAAACTAATTTTAATGTTACGGGTTACAGCATTTAACATAAGAATTGAACTTCTAAGTTTACATACGATGACTGCGATCATTTCAAATTGAACTAAAAATGAAATAAGACAAGTACATTTGTAAGACAAGTAATTAATATCAACGCATTTGACAGTTTGTTGAATATATTTTCACTTTCTTCTCTTCGCGTTTGATGAATTATTATCTCTCGAACCGGTCAAGACAGTGGAGGGATGCCCAAGTCTGGAGACGAGTTCCACAGCGTTGTGCCGTGGAGGCGCGCTACGCCCCTCTATCTCGGTAGAGGGGCCGGATTCTTAGTATAACTGTTGAGTTGAAAAGTTAAAAAGAACGAAGTTATTGAGCCTTGGTTAAGTGTGGTACCATCACAAGGTGAACAATGTATCACCTCGAAGGAACGACAAAATATTAATTTCAACAGATTGTAAGGTCATCATCTCAAATGATTCCACAATCAACATACATATATACTCACGCCTTTTTTCCTCCGGGGTATTCAGAGACAACAGCCCGGCATCTGCTTCTGTCCTTATATACTTCACGAGCTTCCTTCACTGTCATTAAACCTTTCATGCAAGCCCGCCGGTTTCAAGTGCTTTTGACCCGCCCTTTTTTCAAAACCTCATTAATTTGATCAGTGTATGTTCTGCGAGGTCGACCCGGCTTGCCTGCGCACTTACATCTGCCTTATATACTTGTTGTGTCATTCGCTCACCATCATAATAATATTTATCATAACAGTCTCCTGTATATGTTCGCAAACGGAAAATCTTATTACGAAGCATCTGACTAATTGACAAACTGGAGAAATTGTTGGGTTGAAAACAGAATTGATTTTCGATCTCTTATTATTTTTTGAGTCACCACTTGAACAATTTTGAATGTAACAGATAGCGCAGAATAAAATAATAACAAGCCGTCTTTATATTTTCAGCATAAAGACGAGAGCGGAATGTGTATAGGACCCTAGAAGACCTTTGAGGCTGAGCGTAACCTTAACTGTAAGCCGGTACACCTACTGATTGACGGCCGAGGCTTTGGCAAAGGTTTTTCTCTTGGTGTTGGGAGGAGAAACAGTAAGCGGGCCTAGGCGCCTAAGTAGAAACCTTGGATGCAACCGGGAATAACCTTCAGAAGATGATGACGATTTTCAGCATAATGACTAAAGCATTGAACAATCAAGAGGTTAAAAGTTCGAATCTCGCAAAGAGTGCTATCGAGAACCTCCATGTAGCATAGATATCTTATTAAGAAGAGTTAGCGAAAATAGGAATAACGTAGTGATTCAAGTTGTTAATAAACTTTCAGTCACGATATTTACTTCAATAATCCGCATAGGTACCAAAGTAAAGTCTACAACAGAACTCTACAATGTATATTATTGTTTCGCCACAGTTGAATGGAGTCGCAATACATTGTTTTAAAACAATAATAAATTCTCACGTGTAATTTGCAACGCCAGCTTATCTCTTGTGAAAAGGGTTTGTTTGTCTTATGAAAGCGGACGAGTTTTGATAAAAACTTTTGGGTAAATAAGGTGGCTCGTTAATTTATTTTAACAGTGTGTTTGTTTGATTTACACAATGTTGCTTAGTTCTTTGAAATATAAAATAGTAAAGGGTGAAATTAAGTGAAGGTAACCCTGGGGTTATCCTTTCGAGGGCTTATTTGGGGTGCCCGGCAATGGACACCTGTGGAGGACACCGTGTGGTTTTAGTCGGTCCGATTTCGACACACCCACCCCACCGTTGGCACCGATGGGGTGAAGCCCGTGAGGGTATCCACGCGTTAAAAAAAAAGGTTAAGAAAAAATTAGGATGGGAGCCTACTATATTCGGTATTCTACAGGTTCTGCTGTTTCAGAGTAGTCAAACGCAATACTTGTATAACAAGAACGTGATCCAGCAATTTCAGGTGTACAGATGTTTTTAGGTTACAAACATACAAGTCCTTGTTTTTTTAGTACTTTGAAAGGGTTATACAAGTATACAATCCGGGGTGCCCGGCAACGGACACTTGAGGAGGACACCGTACGGTTTTAGTCGATACACGACATAACCATCCCCGCTGGCCGGCGGGGGGGGGGGGGTATCAGAAGGGATTTCCGCACGTAAAAAAAAAAGAATTTTCCATCTGATGGTAAACAAGATTATGAACATATGTTTCTCTAAAATATGATTTGTAGCTACCTAGGAACATATAGATTAACTCGTAAGACAACTTGTATGGCGTAGCGGTAGAGCCATTAACTGCAACGTCGGTTCGGGTTTGGTTCCCGTTTAATGCAAATATTTTCATGTATGACTATATCTATTTGTAATAATCTGGGTGTTTTTATATAGGTATTATACGTATTTATTTACAAAAGAAAATCAACCATTTTAATACAATCATTCTGACATAAAATCAAAGAACTGAAACTAGGCACACATATTTTATTAATCGTCTCTTTTTAATTGCTGTATTCTAAAAAAGTTACACGAGCAGAACCGAGAAAGAAATCAAATATTTTCTTGTTACTAATCACAGGCAGAAGAACAAAGAAGCATTGTTCCCAGTCGTATAAGAAGTGGGCTTGGAATGAATCTCTTTTGTTTTGGGGTCGTCCGAAAGAAGTAGTTTTAGTTATTTTTCTCTGCGTTTTTTCTCTCATTTGTAAAGAAACTGGATGTTTCTGCTAGTGGGTACTATTGCTATTCATAATTGCAGTGAGAAGTGGTACTTTTTATGTAGCTTGTCGTTTTCAAGTTAACGGGCAACAAGTACTGAACGTTCAAATTTTTATTTTGTTGAAAGTTACTGCAATTTGAGGAATGAATTACTACGTACCTTGCGATAGGTATCATGAAATACGGGTAATCTTTATTTTGTAGGTTTAGATTTGATTCTAAGTATGAAATGTATTTAACATTTTGTAATCATATAAATTTTATAATTATATATAGAATTAACAGGTGCGGAGCGCGAGCGCGTGGGCCGCCGCCGCCTCCTTCTGCGAGCATGTAATGCTCGCGAAGGAGGTGGCGGAGCGCGCCCGGGAGAGACTTAGAACTCTCCCGGTCCGCCGAGCCCGCAACTTGCTCGCCGCGCGTCGCAGGCAACTCAGGCGCCGGAGGTCGCTTAACGACCTCCGTCCTCCATGAGCGCAGGCCTGGGGGTGGCGGGTGAGGCCACCTGTCACCCCAGCAGAAGCAGGCCGGGACGGTGGGGCGACTAGCGCCCCTCCCCCAAACCGCGGCAAGACGGGGACACCGTGGTTCCCAAACCCGAGGGGGCCATCTCGAAACCGGAGATGGCCCAGGGTCAGTCGGGGTGCGAGGGATATGCTCTATGGGCAACCTTACACCCTGGCGTCTGTAGACCCGAGACGGCGTGCGGTTTTAGTCGGTTCAAGCCCGACATAACCGCCCCCGCTGGCACGCGGGGGGGGGTATCCGAAGGGATTTCCGCACGAAAAAAAAAAAAAAAAAAAAGATATAGAATTAACAGTTAAAAATAATTTTATTGGATTCTCACACAGCGTAAGGCATAATCAATGAAAAATCGCACTTACTGGTGGTAGAAATTTGATGACACAAATTTGTCACAAAATTCGGCCGGGTAGGTACCACAGTGCACGATTGCGAAAAACCATCCATAGTAATCCAATTTTGGTTTGATTGGGTTCAGGGGTCAGCAAGTGCATAGCCGGGCAGGGGGATTGTGGTCGCGGCACTAGTGGGACCGGTGCGTGTCACGCAGTGCTGCGACAACAATCCTCTTCTGATGAGGCCGTCAAGCTGAGTGCCACCATTGTTAACATGGTACGTGTATGTAATGGTGACCCCTTTTTCCTGAGACTTTACCTTCAGCTTACCATCAGGCGAGGTCAAGTCAAATTGACGTGTCCTAAATATAAAAAAAAGAAAAAAAATTGTGTTGCGATTTTGCTCTGCGATTGCGCTGGCCTTTGCTGTATAATTCACGCCTAAGCATAAAATATACACGTCTAATAACATTTTAATTAGTAGAGAAACACTATTGTGCATGACTGTTTTTATCAATTACTTCAAAAATAGTCCTTCGGCATTTCATACCATGCTATGAATCGCCCTAGTTTAAAAAGTTTATTGGGCAATTCATATCATGGTATGAAACACCAAACGCAAAAAGTGTCTTGGGGCGATTCGAACCGCGGTCTAAATAACTCGTGGTATGAAACGACTAAACAACCCACATAGTACAAGCCGCCAACTTAGGTAAGTAAATGTTTACCTAAAAGAGCACATCTTTTAGGTAAACATTTACTTACCCACAAGAAAATGACTGTTACCTACATTGGTTAAGCCAAGAGAAGTATTGGCACTCCGGTCACTTAGCTGATATAAAACACTTAACACTCAATGAGATATGTGAACAAGTGCGACATTCCTTTCCTGAAATCAATCAGCGCTTTGTTGTATTTATTATGGTAACGAGGAAGAATTATTTTCGAATCAATCAATTAATAAATGAAATTATACCAGTCACATGGGTCACAATATAATACTTACAACACAAATACTTACTTCATAATGCAAAAAGTAGAGCTGTGAGAAAAAAAACAGGCAATAAAACACGTAATTTGTGATTTGCAAAGCGTTACAAATCACAAATCACAATGTAGGGTTTTACAAATAAAACTAAAGTAAGAAGCTGAAACAATATGAGCATTGAAACAACAATAATATACACTACAGAAAGTAGGACGGTTTAGGAGAAGCATCTACTTAAAATTAAAATAAAAGGATATCGATGATAGTGAGACTTTCGTCTATTAACTAGGAAGAAACGCCTGACTCGAACTGAGTTGGACATCTTTGTTATACAAATATAGGAATAAAATATTCCTTACTTAGGACCCATATAATGTTAAGTCTGTGGTGTCTCCTCTTTCTTTCATCCTTTCTCATAAGTATATAGGCAACTATTTAGCCCTTTTAACTACTGTTGGATAAATTGAGACGTTTAAGAAATTCCTTAAATTTGCTTTTGATTAATTATCTTTGATGCAGGTTCTATGAGAGTACTTTCACTCTAACTCACCGAGTGTCTGACGCTCACTGTTTTCGTGAGTCATTCTGTTAAATCTGGTGTGCGGTAGTTACAGAAATAGAAATGTGTATAGAATTTGTTATCTCGTGGAAATGGGAGTGGACGAGTACGAACGAGGAGCAACGTAAAGTGGATCTCGACGATGAGCTCTAAGCCCGTCAGCCTGCTGCCATAGTACTAATATTATAAATGCGAAAGTTTTTAAGGATGTAGGTATGGATGTATGGACGTTTGTTACTCTTTCACACAAAAACGGTTGAACGAATCAGGCTGAAATTTGGTAAAGGGATAGATTATGGTCTAGAATAAGACATAGGCTACTTTTTATCCCTGGAATAGGTACCCATGAGAAGCGGGAACGGGATCAGAATTCCACGTGGGTGGAGTTGCGGGCAACAGCTAGTAAGCCATAATTACGTGGACGGTGTGCTCATGTGTACTGAATGTTCAGGTAACTTCACCGCCAAGATCGGCAATATTAGCCATCTTTGGTCGTACGAGCGCCGTACCAACGAGGAGTACAGTCAAGAGGTCGTCCATGTCTGACCAAAACCTTTCTAACTGAAAAAAACGCTCCAAAATTTAGTAGTTTTTGCGTCTTTTGCTATCAAATGGACAAACAGATAAACAGAAAAGAATTCCAAAAACATTTCTTTTGTTTTTAAAATAGTTCATTCATCATTACCCAAGTTCATTTTTTAATATCTCCAATGCCCAAACACAGCCAAATGACATTTTTTTTATATTTAGGACACATCAATTTGACTTCACCTCGCCTGATGGTAAGCTGAAGGTAAAGTCTCAGGAAAGAGGGTCACCATTACATACACATACCATGTTAACAATGGTTGACGGCCTCATCAGAAGAGGATTGTCGTCGCAGCACCGCGGACACCCACCGGTCCCACTAGTGCTGCAACCACAATCCCCCTGCCCGGCTATGCACTTGCTGACCCCTGAACGCAATCAAACCAAAATTAATCAATATTTAATCTTTGATTTATACCTATTTCTATTATTATAATATTTATAAATATTATCGAAGCTCTGAGATGCCGTAATAAACTATTTATTATGAACCACCAAAAGGCATTAAAAATATCTCAACAATTAAAAAATCATAATCAATCCATCCCTCAACTAAATTCTACTACAACCCTTCTACCGATAAAATGAAGTTATTAATGCGTTATTTTGGGGCTACTAAACCACTGAACAATATTACACGAACTGTTACATAATTACAAAAGTAATAAAACAGTTAATTTATCCGTAAGTTCACCAACAACGGTTACCGCCAACATATCGATTCATTAACGTCGATAAAGAGCTACGTAAAATCACGGGTCACTTCCCGTCCTCATGAATATTAAAACAGTGCTTCGGTAGGTTTCACGGAAATCACTTTTTATACATACGTAGTTTATTTATAACTAGTAAACCCGCCCTCACTTCGCTTTGGTTTATATGAGTTTTATATAACTCATACCATCGTAATTTTCACACAACATATATCGCTTATGTCAATTGGGGATAATATACTTTTCAAATGGTGAAAGAAAACTACCAACATATAAAAGAAACTCACAAAATTCGTCCTCTCTTTTTATGATATTATATATTTAGTAATATAGTATATCATAGACTATGCTTTAATGTAAACGAGGAAGTATTTCTTCCGTTGCCAAACGGAATCGATGCTGCAATATCACATGCATTTTTTATGTCGTCCTCCTCTACCTCCTCTGGGCCTTCCCCAACCAAGTTGGGGTCGGGAGGTTGGGTTGGTTAATATTCTTAAAGTGTAATTGCTTGAAATATTACCGCATGGAATTACACGTCAAAGAACAATTGCTAACAGTCAATAGGGCCTCCTTTTTTCAAATTGGTTATAAACAAGGTTTTTATTTTTCACCAAAGGCAAACACAAGTAGTTTAATTGGCTGGAACGGTAGTGAAAAGGTTTTATTAGGCTATCTTTTCTTGCCTTACTCCGTGGTTTTAGGTCTCAGTTCACATTAATAATTGCACCAACACGATTCAATATTGATAAACTAGATTCCCCAAGGCAAGCCCTACAGCAGGGAATACCACGCAAGGTTATTCTGGCTGCAATCTTCTATAGGGTGGAGTAACGGGTGGGATTTCTGTTTCCTACTTCCTATTGACACTTATAGATAAATAGATAGATAATTCTTTATTGAACGCCAAAATCATTACGACCACAAATTTGGAACATTTACATTTAAATGCACAATGGGCGTTATCACTAAAAGTGATCTCTTCCAGGCAACCTTAGGATGGACAGGAATGAAGAGTACATAATATAAGTGAGTGTTGGTGTAGTTTTATAGACATTTAATGTAATTCGTCACATGAGTAATAATTACATAGTATAAAAATATATATATACATACACAAATAAATAAATAGAATGTGAATGTGGTTTTTGGGGGGGTTAATGTGGGGTTACAGGGTATGTCTATTTCTAGAAAGGTATGATTAATATTAAGGATGTTATGATTAATATTAAAAATTTATGAATTTTTAGGATATTTTAGCAGCAGTTGTAGTTAATATGTTTAAAAATTGAGAATGTAGTATAAGTCTATGGAAAACCAAGATTGACGTTAACGCAACAATATTTAATTTGATACTGTGATACCTAACATGTACATACATTTATTTTACATGAATGATTTAAAAATTAAATAAAGTCCATAATCCACTTACCTACACGACCAATATGAGCAATCAAATAGGATTTACAAATTGCCGAACACTGATTTTGTTATCATTTCATACAATTCCATTCAAAAACAGAATGTTTAATCATGAAAAAATTATTTCGTATAACAGCATCAGGATCACCCACACAATAAGTGCTTAATGGAAGAGGATTATAGGCTTTCATCACGTTATTTCGCAAAAACGTCACTTGAATAATATACGGGATCCCCCGAATACATCCATTTAGATTGTGGTTTTTGATAAAACTTTGGCAACATTCTGTATGCGACTGATGCAGTTAAATTAAAATGAATAAAGTTTCTGTTGAGTTTTTGGGGGCTTCAGGTTTTAAAATTAGCATCGAATTTGAATGATTTTGTAAAAAAATTACGCGAATGTTACAAATTGAAAAACAACAATTTTAGACGGGTTTTATCGCGATTAATTTTATGGCATTTTACCACGTTTTTCTTAGTTTCACTTCGTGTCTGTGTTTCTGTTTCTTTCCCTCTGAAGCCAAAAATTGACACTTAATTTTCGACCACTTCTGATCACCCTAAACCTCTGAATTTTTTATGTAGGCTAATGCCACCTTACATTTTCTTATTTAATCATCAGAAATAAAAATAAAAGAAATAAAATAAATTAATTTTGTTTTTTAAAAACCACGTTTTCCTTCCGAACTAACAAGAAGAAAATAAATTTTTCAATCACTAAAAAACGTGGGGCGGGCGCTTTGAAATTTTTAAATTATTCAATATCTAAGGAAAACGTGGTTTTTAAAAAGTTTTTTTTATTAATAATTTATACTGCTCCTGATATTTCACTTGCTTTTCAGCAACCATGGTCACGGGGAGGGCGGTAAAATAACACAAAATAAATCGCGATGAAATCTGTGAAAATGATCGTGTAAACGAAGATACAAGTGGTTTTAATAAAATAAATATTATTTTTAAAATTATCTTTGTTAAATTTCGAGAAAAATTTCGTGAGAAAACATTTGGATACAAATATTGGAGCGAAAATACTGTGTTACGATGAGATCAATTAGGTACGGAGATGGCCCAGGGTCAGTCGGGGTGCGAGGGATATGCTCTATGGGCAACCTTACACCCCGGTGTCTGAAGACCCGAGACGGCTTGCGGTTTTAGTCGGTTCAAGCCCGCCATAACCGCCCCCGCTGGCTGGCGGGGGGGTATCCGTAGGGATTACCGCAAGAAAAAAAAAAGCAACGGATGTCTATTAGGTTACATATACAGCGATATGAAAACACATCACATTATACATATTTAGACATGGTGCATTGATACTTAGAACTGATCTTTACTCACTTTAAAGCAGTTATTTTGTAGCGAGCCTTTAGATCTAAGTACTTTTTTTTTTTCGTGCGGAAATCCCTTCGAATACCCTCCCGCCGGCCAGCGGGGGCGGTTATGTCGGGCTTGAACCGACTAAAAACGTTAAATGAGGGCCTATATTTTTTGTGATAGTTAAAAGTTCACTCTGTTAATTTGTATACATACTGCAAATAGAAACGTATTCAGTGAGTTAGTAACAAAGCATTCTCTTTATTAAAACTTATATCATATCATCTTATTATTTAAAGACGCATCCCCAGTTGTTGGTGATTGAACGAAAAAACTACATACATCATACCACTTATGTCAGTATTTTAACGGCCTTGTGGCGTAGCGGTATTGCATTCGACTGCTACGACGGGGGGCGCGACGCGGGTTCAATTCCCGCTCAATGCAAATATTTGTATGCATGAATATGTCTATTTGCATTGGTCTAGGTGTTTCTGTGTATAATTTATCTGTATTTACAAAAAAAAGAATATAAATATGTTTATCCGCATTCTGGAACCCATAACACAAGCTAGTTAACCTTTGCTTTGGGTCTAGAAAACGCTGTGTAGAAAGTCGTGGAATATTTTTATTGTCGTGAAGTATAGTATATACCTGAAGGAGAAGGCAGAAGTTTATTGTATACACCCTGCGTCAGTTATAGTTTTTGGTCCTGCATAAACAAATCAATTTATTGTGAAAATAGGTTACATGGTGATGTAGTAATAATATTTAGTTTCTTCTTTTTTAAACATTTTTAAGGAATAACCCCCGCAGTCAAGCTAAATTGCTTGTACCAGTGCGTTCACGTCGTAGTAGTGCATTCGAACCCGTAACCTCTTGATCGTAGTGCCGACTTCTTAACAACTAAGCTACCGACGCCATCAATCAGATACATTTCTTGAATCTATATTCTTTAAGCATACCTCTTTATCGCTCATAAAATTTATCTTCCACGTTGCCCTACTCTATCAATACTTACCGAGATTGACAAGTCATTTGGCCACTATACGTGTAGCCTCACGAAGACGTAGGTAGCATAGCTGCAATGGTACTAATGAGTGATGCACTTAGTGAAATGGATGGACTTGGGGATTAACCTCAACCCTCAGTAATACATGACACGCAAGCGTAAACTTAAATGCCATCAATATCGTCAAAGTGCATTTTGAGTAAATAAGACAACATCCTAACTAATATTATAAATGTGAAAGGTTGTGAAAATGTTTAAATGTTTGTTCACTTTCTAACCTTGTTATACCAACTTTTTGTTTTGTTGCCAACTGAATTATATGATAATGATAATAAAAGTATTACTGTCTCAACAATAAGTAACACTGTATAATTAACCATGTATACCGATAATGTATAATCGTTATAGGCACCCACAGGACAGGCTTGCCTAGTTTGGGGCCACCGGCAATGTATTGTAACTTTGTGTTTTTGGTAATAAATTATTTATATATTTTATTATTATTTATACCATCGATAAAACTTTGAACAGATTTGAAAGAAAATGGCATTGAGATAGACTATTTCCTGAATTTATACAAAGGATACTTCATCGCGAGAACAGGTTACTTTGAGAAACGAAAACAGGAAACGCAGCCGAGCCACGAGGTAGTTAGTCATATTAATGTAAAACACTAAACACAAAACAAAAGAAACTCAATAAATCTAAAACACACACAAAAAGCCCAGTAATGTACGTAACGGACTGCCAAGAAGAGGTCTCGAGTTCGATCCCCTGTCGCCCCGGGCACACACCTCTGACGTTTCGTAGTTATGTGTGTATTAAAAATGTTGATAATCGCTCGCTTAGTAATGTGCCCGGTAGATGGCAATAGGCTCGCCCCCTATTACATTGGGACCTAAACATAACTGGCGAATCATGGGTGTTTAATACACCTCTGCCTACCCCTTCGGGGATACAGGCGTGAAGTTATGTTATGTGTGTGTTATGTAAAACACCGTTTTCAGTTTCCTCTAAACTTATACACACAATCAATTTTATGTAATAGCCCATATACGTTCTCCAGTTAAACTGCGCTAAGGCTGTAGAAATCTAAGTTAATGTACGTCCTTGGTTTAACGATTACAGTGTTGTTCCTTTTCACTACATATTACTGTTTGTTAGGTAACCTAAGTCACCTATTTGGTTTTTTTTTTAACCAAAGGATAAGGTTGTTTTTCTTCGGCTAAGCTAATTTCTTGTGTTAGGAGTATGTTTACATCGATCGTGTAATGGCCAGTATTCGTACCCGGGACCTCTTAGTCATAAGGCCGAGCTTAACCACTAAGCTACCGACGCTTCCGTACTTACTAAAGTTGTAAATTACTTCACTAAAAAGTAGAGACCGGTAGGTACTTGCAGATATATTATACTCGTATGCACAAGTTTGTATTTATTGCGTATGTGTAGCATATTACAAGTACTGATTTATTGGGTGTTTTAGACCCCACTGAGTCATTCGGGACCAAGTCAACCTCGCCTGCAAATCGGTACACCTGCTTATTGGCGGACTTATTGGAATTCCGAGGTGAAATACTATAATTTCAGTTGGATTCTCTTCATTTGTAAATCATACCTCTGTGGCGTAGCGGTAGTGCGTTCGACTGCTAAGTCAGAGGTCGCGGGTTCGATTCCCGCTCAGTGCAAATATGTATATTGGTGTTTCTATGTATAATATGTATTTATTTATAAAAAAAAAGTATTTAAGTATGTGTATCCGCATACTAGAGCCCATATGACAAGCTCTGCTTAGTTTGGGTCTAGATGTCGTTGTGTACATTGCCCTTCAATATTTATTTATTTATTTATTATCATCGAAGTCGCATGAATGAGCCCTTACTTAAAACCTAAAACTACTACACGTGAGTAGTTTTTAAGCTCTTACATTTGAGGTTCCCTGTTCGAATTACCTGGAATTGAAAGCATTGAAGGTTATCCTAAATAGTTTGAATTATCCCAAGTTTTATGAAACCATTCATTAGTTTTGTTGTAGAAACCGGCGTGTCACTTGTACTGTTGTGCATTTCTAACTATAGTATGATCTCAATTTAAACATCACATGCATGGAATTTTTAATAAGTAGGGAACGTTTTTGATATTTCTTAAGTTGTATATGAATATTACCATGAGGTGTGCAGTAAGTTAAGTAACAAAAATGTTTTAGTCATAAAATATCTACTAGTTAGTTTAGTAAATAGTAACAATAATAAATAAACCCTCGTAATGTAGCTTCTTGTAGATAAAGTTGTGGTCTAAAATAACAGAACAAAGCGATTTCTACCTAGAAAGAGTTAAATTGACCACATCAGTTTAGAGTAATAATGAAGAAATATAGTTAAATTGATTTATTGTTAACGTCAGAACCTCTGGACCAAGTTCGATATTTTATGTTTGGAAAGTGTCAAATTACAGTACATTTTTGATACTATTTGATACCTAAACTAAATTATTTAGTACCTCGATGGAGCGTGAGAAAAACATGAAAAGATAGTGGTCAGACATTCTGACGTCAGGTTGTCTGGACCACATTTTTTTCACATAGTTAGGTCCAACATAACCTATTTATTTTTTTGTATATATTTAATACCTTTCTAGTACCTGAACATAGTTTTATTTTTATTTTTATGGCGTCCCAGAAAAAAAGTTACGGACGAATGAAATTTTTTTAGAAAGTCAAATTTATTTTATGGCTCTTTAAATTGCAGTATGTTTACCTATATAATATATTATGTACCTATATGTATGACTGGTTGAACGGCTCAAAGTAAGTTGGCTCGTTGGCGCGATTGAGGGGAGGCCTATGCCCAGCAGTGAACTGATATAAGCTGATGACAATGATAACGATATATTATATAGTTTTATTTCATTGTGAATTAGAAATAAATACACTCTATTTTAAATAATAATTTTAATAATCAGAATTGTATTAAACATGATGTTATTGATAATTGAAAAAATAATTAAATTTTTTTGGCGTATATTAAACAATGAGCAGTCATTTTTTTATAACTAACAGTAATTCTACTTGACATATCGTCGTAACATTGCCATTTTGACTCACGTCGGCAATGTGACTTGTAATGTCCTACACCTTTGGGAGTCGCAGATGGCACAAATTCAATAACAGACAATAGATGGTACTCAGTGCCTTTTAAAGATATATTTTGTGGTAAATCATTAATGCAAATTTGTACTTCAGGATTGGGCTCAAAAACAGCAATATTTTTCAAATTATAATTTCTGTTTCTAATGCCATCACAGCCAGAGTGTGTGCAAATTAACATATTACTATCACCGCTAAGCATTGAATTTGCAGATTCACCTAATGTGTCTTTGTTCAAATCAAGTGGTAAAAAAGCACATTTCCTGGTAACGTTATTTATAGGACAATTGAATTCGGTGTCTGAAAACAGAGACTTGTTGTTTGATGACGTCTGCAAAATTTTAGTAGTGTCTTC
The DNA here is from genome assembly GCA_946251805.1 of Cybosia mesomella. NCBI lineage: Eukaryota > Metazoa > Arthropoda > Insecta > Lepidoptera > Erebidae > Cybosia > Cybosia mesomella. Next base: position 9,406,778 of record OX276401.1, read on the forward strand.
TATTTCAATTTCAGTATCAGCGGTATTCTTAAAAGAAGCCAGTTGCCTTAACCTGATTTAAGCATGTTCACATCTTGTTAACATTCCTTGGTTATTTTGTCCATCATATTTGTGAAGACAAATTGTGATTAGATCAATTTCTTCTCTTAAAAGATTAGCCCACTGGTGAGATGGTAGCAAAGTCTTACGACGAAAATCGGATAAGGTTTTTTAACGCTTAACGCAACGGTCAATGGGCTTTATTTGATTCCATTGATAAATATCAATAAAAAAATTAAATGTTTTGCACTCACATGTGTCCTGTAGTTCCATAATTTCTTCTGAAAATTCATCAGAAGAAGCATCAGATCCGTTGCTACCAAATAATAGCTCGTAATTTTTTTTAAACTGATAGGTAAAGTGATTTGGTTGACATTTTGTGGGACAATCTTTGAGAAATCTCTTCAAACACTGGATCACATGGTGAAGGTAAATCATTTTTAAGTGGAAAGTACTTTTTGAACACACGAAAAACACATTTTTATTCTTCCAAAGGAACTGCACTTTTCCAACCTCTTTTCATGGCTTAGCATAGAAAATATTATGTATAATATTAATCACTGTCCAATATAACAAACGAATAGTTTTTTTTTTTCGAAAAGCGAGAATAGCTACTGTGCGAATGCAAGTGGCGAGGCGACGTGACAGACAAATTTTATTAAAAGCACAATGAGAAGGTAGTTAACAGTCAAATAATTTGAACGCTTACTCACAAATATCGTTGTAAATAAAATATAGGCAAGTGTTCTCAGAATGTAAAGCGTAAACGGAAATTAAGGAAATATTACTATTATGTAGCTGCATGAGAGATCAACTGACTATACTGATAACCAGTAATTCGGAAGTCGCGCTTATGATGATTAATTGTATGAGATTTTTCTATTATATCATTAAAATTAGCAATCATCTCTATAGGCCAGGCGAATTAGCTAAATCGGGACCTAAAAACAATGTATCATTTTCATTTTGGGTAATATTTAGTATTGTTAATTGTAAGTAGATGACATTATATAAGTTACATATTTTAAACTTCCGTGCAATATAAAAAGAACCGGAAAACTAAATTATAATAAACTTTATAAAAGCACTATATAATGATATGACGCTTGTATTTCTGCTAAAAAATATGTACATAATTAATCTAATTAATTAATCGGAACTGTTATTAATGACGAAGGTTCGCTACGCGCATTGCATCTATGCACCAGTGCTAATTCACAATGCAAAAATATTATCCAAAATCATATATTCTAATGATCACGATATCATCATTGTCATCAGCTTATATCAGTTCACTGCTGGGCATAGGCCTCCCCTCAATCGCGCCAACGAGCCAACGAGCCAACTTACTTTGAGCCGTTCAACCAGTCATACATATAGGTACATAATATATTATATAGGTAAACATACTGCAATTTAAAGAGCCATAAAATAAATTTGACTTTCTAAAAAAATTTCTTTCGTCCGTAACTATTTTCTGGGACGCCATAAAAATAAAAATATAAAATATGTTCAGGTACTAAAAAGGTATTAAATATATACAAAAAAATAAATAAGTTATGTTGGACCTAACTATGTGAAAAAAAATGTGGTCCAGACAACCTAACGTCAGAATCTCTGGCCACTATCTTTTCATGTTTTTCTCACGCTCCATCGAGGTACTAAATAATTTAGTTTAGGGATCAAATAGTATCTGGGGTGTGTGTTGGGTAACCTCCTCGAGTGTCGTTCCGATTCCGATCCCGCTGCAGTCCGGGGGAAACGGAATCGGAGCGGCCGGTACACCCTGGGCGGCGGTCAATGGCTTCCCCTTCATGGGGTTGGCATTGATCGTCGGCTAATACCCAACGTGGCGGGAACACATCGCTCTCCGTACTCCTCTGCTTTCAGAGGAGACAGGATGAGCGATGGTGTTAGTGGCTGAGGCCACCATAGGGTCCTGAGGGATCCAGGGGCGGGTTGGCCCACTGCTGACGCAGGGGCTGACGGGCACTTGTGCCGCCGCCGGTGAGAGAGGACTAGCCATCCTCTCGCGTTCCGTAATCGGCAGGGGATCAGCAACGACCTGACTGGTGGCTCCAGAAGGGTACGCCGAGAACTTGCTGACCAGAGAGCTTGCCTTTATTGGCCGGCCCACGACAAGGAAAAGTCTATAACACCCGACAGCAAAGTCGTAAAAACCTATGTATACCAGCCGACCTCCATAGTATATAGGCTTATCCAGGTGCAGGGGGCTCCGCCTGGATAGACCACCTTTCCCCCATACTCGTGGGATATGCTATGGATACATATTGAAAATAAACCGGACCGAACAATTAAAAATACAGACACTGGCAGGAATAAGGATAATGGAAATGACGAAGTCTGCGCGGAGATCGCGCAGCAACCAAGCGTGGAGGTAGCGCAAAACACCTCGGCGGTGTCGGAGAAATTCGACACCGCCAACGAGAGAAGCAGGGCGAACAGCCCGGCGGGTCTGGGCGTGAAGCGGACCCGTAAGCGCAGGAGGCGCGCGAAGGCTCGGGCGGGGGAGGACGTTTCGGACGAGGATTTTACCCTCACCGGGACGACCTCCTCCTCCAGTAGTGACGAGGCCTCGAAGCCGGCGTTCAAGGTGGCTGCTGGCCGCCGAGGGGCGCGGGGTGGCGTGAGGGCTGGGCAATCCACCCGAGCCCCCTCAGCTCTTGGGAGGGCCGCGGAAAGGTCACCGCCGAGGCCTTCCACCTCGGTAGTGTCGAAAACGAGCCGGAGGACGCGGTCACTCATGGAGAGACTCCAGAAGGTGACCGCGTCATTCCGGGGGTCCCCAAACCTTGAGCAGGAGGCGACGTTGCGCATTGTGCTCGACATCGCCTCCGAGAATGAGGGCCTGGCGGCGCAGCTGGCCGAGTCTCGTCGGGAGACGGCTCGACTAGCTGCAGCCGTCGAGGGGCTCAAGAGGGCGATGGCGAGCCCGGCCCAACCGGCGCAGCGGGGGCAACCGGCGGAGACGGCGCGCGTGACTCGCTCTTCGGGGAGGCAGTCGGCGCAGCCAGAGCAGCCGGTGCAACCGGTGCAGCAGCCGGCACAGTCGGTGCGGCCGGCGCAGCCGAGGGTACCGACGGCGGAGTCTTGGCTCCCCTATATGGAGGCGCTGGAGGAGAGGATGATGTGTCGGATGGAGGCCCTAATGGACTCCATCCGCCGTCTACCTCTGGCGCCACCAGCGGCCGGCTACGCGGCTGTAGCCCAAAGGGGCCCTACCCGCCCGGCCGCGGGTGCGGGTGCGACTCTGCCGGTCCCGGCTCCTCAGCCCCCTCCCACTCAGGGTAAGGGGAAGGGCAAAGGCAAGGGGAAGGGCAAGGGGAAGACGTCCCCAGCCCTGGCCCCAGCCCCAGCGCCAGCCGTGGTTCCGGCTACCTCCACCCCATTGGAAGGGGGCTGGGAGGTGGCTGGAGCCAGCAAGAAGAGGCGGAAGGCCGCCAAGAAGGCCGCCAAAAAGGCCAGGAGGGCCGCGGCCGCCGCGAAAGCAGCGCCGGGGAAGCTTCGTGCCCCCCGCACTACGGCCGTCGTCGTCTGACGGCGGAGGCAGCGGGGAGAGGCATGGGGTATGCCGAGGTGTTGGCCAAGGTGAAGGCCAACGTCGACCTCAAGGCCCTCGAGATCCCGGGCGTCCGGTGCAAGAGCACACGGACGGGAGCCCGGCTTCTCAAGGTCCCTTGCGCCGCCAGTGGCCCCAAGGCTGACGCCCTAGCGGCTAGGCTGAGGGAGTCAAAGTTAAATGCGCAGAAGTGCGCATCACGGGCCTGGACGACTCCGTCACGGCTGAGGAGCTTAGGCTCGCCATGGCGGAGGCCGGGGATTGCTCCCCGGACACAGTGAAGGCCGGAGCTATACGCTTCGGCCGCGGTGGACAGGGGGCAGCAGTTGTCGGCTGCCCTATCGCGGCGGCCCAAAAGGTCGCTGACGGGCGGAGCCTCCTGGTAGGAGGCTTCCTGAGGGCGCAGGTACGGCTCCTGCAGGCCCGACCGGCTAGGTGCTTTAGGTGCCTGTCGGTGGGCCATGTGGGGGTGCACTGCACGGCGGAAGTGACGGCGGGTGACCGTTGCTTCCGCTGTGGCCAACCCGGTCACACGGACGATGCCCCGCTGCACTGTTTTAGGTGTGCAGCGGGAGGCAAGCCGGCCATACACAGGGTTGGAAGCAAGGCCTGCGTCGGAGGGGAGCCGAAGCCGAGAGGCCGGCCTTCCGCCTCCAGTTCACAGCGGGATGCGGAGATGGGGGTTCCATAATGGATCCTCAACTCCGCATCCTGCAGGTGAACGTTGGCCACGGTGCTGATGCTCAGGCACTTCTGCGCCAGAGCATGGCACAGTGGGCCATAAATGTCGCCGCTGTCGCCGACCCATACACCCACCTGTTCCTCGGGCCTACCTGGGAAACCGCGCTGGATGGGTCGGCGGCACTGGTGCACAACCCGGTCGCCGGCAGCCCCCCTCTTGCCGTCGTTGCAAGGGGACCCGGCTGCGTGGCGGCAGCGGTTGGCGACATAGCGGTCGTGGCCGCTTATATCACGCCGAACCGAGACCAAGCTGCATATGAGCAATGGCTCCGTCAGCTGGCCGTCGTCGTCAATGCCTGCCAGCCCCGTCCGGTCCTTGTGCTCGGGGACTTCAACGCCTGGTCGTATGCCTGGGGTTCCCGACACGAAAGGGGCGCGACGGGGCATAGAGGCAGGGCACTGGTGGACTGGGCCGCACGACTCGGCCTAGTCCTCCTAAATCGGGGAGCCGTGGACACGTTCGTGACCTCGAGGGCCGCGAGCCCCTCGTTGGCGCGACGTGTTCAGGGCTGGCGCGTCGTTTTGGGGGAGGACACAAGTTCGGATCACCGATACATTCGGTTTGACGTGTCCCCCCCTGCGAGCGACGCGCCGGCTGCACCGGCTCCACCCGAACCACGTTGGGCGCATAAGCGACTTGATCGCGAGCTCCTCCTGGAAGCCGCCATCGTACAGGCCTGGGCCCCTGCGCCGGACAGGCTTGTCAGCATAGACGATGAGGCGGAGTGGTTCCGGGAGGCCATGACCCGTGTCTGTGACGCGGCGATGCCTTGGGCTCCGCCCTATAATCCGAGGGGTCAGGTCTACTGGTGGTCGTCGGAGATCGCGAAGCTCAGACGGGCCTGCGTGATCACGCACCGCCGGTGGGCCAGATTCCGTAGGAGGCGTCGCCGCCCCGCAGATGCGGAGGCCCGAGAGGCGGAGTTGTACGAGGGATACAGGGAGGCCAGACGAGCCCTCCGAGCGGAGATAAGGCGTTCCAAACGGGACGCCTTCCGCGAGCTGCTGGAGACGCTGGAGCGGGACCCTTGGGGGCGGCCCTACCGTATGGTGAGGGGCAAGCTGCGCCCCAAGGCCCCACCGTTAACCCGGTGTCTCCAGCCGGATCTGCTCGGAGGAGTTGTTGGCTCCCTGTTCCCAGCGCGGGCGGTGGAACATGTTCCACCGCAGATGACTCCGCCTCGGTTGCGCATGGCGCCCGACGTGGAAGATGACGACGTGCCCGAGGTCACTTGGGTAGAACTAGAGCTGGCGGTGAGATGGCTAAGAGCCAAACACACCGCCCCGGGACCCAACGGCATTCCAGGCCGAGCGTGGGTCCTAGCTCTAGTCGACGACGCTCTCGAGCCCCGACTGAGAGGGCTTCTCAGCGCATGTTTGGAGCGGGGCCAGTTTCCAAAATTGTGGAAGACGGGAAAACTGGTCCTCATCCGAAAGGAGGGGCGCCCGGCAGACTCGCCGTCCGCCTACCAGCCCATAGTGTTGCTCGACGAGGTGTGCAAGCTCTTTGAAAGAGTAATTGCGAAGCGCCTCGTCGAGCACCTCTCAAGAGTGGGGCCGGACCTGGTGGATGGCCAATATGGCTTCCGCCAGAGGCGCTCCACCGTGGATGCCATCATGCGCGTGAGGGCTCTGGCGGAGGATGCAGTAGCCCGGGGTGAGGTGATGTTGGCGGTGTCCCTGGACATCGCCAACGCGTTCAACGCCTTGCCCTGGAGTTGCATTAGGGAGGCGCTCGTGTATCACGTAGTGCCTCTCTACCTCCGCCGCATAGTCGGGGCGTATTTGACGGAGAGAGCCGTTATCTACCCAACCGGGACCGGTCTCGTTCGGCGTGAAATGTCATGCGGTGTTCCACAGGGATCGGTCCTGGGGCCGCTCCTGTGGAACATCGGATACGACTGGGTGCTTCGCGGTGAGCTCATAGGCGGTGCCGCCGTCACGTGCTACGCAGACGACACGCTCGTGACGGCGTGCGGGGCGACGTACCGCGAAGCGACCCGAAAGGCCACGACCGCGGTTGCCCAAGTCGTTAAGCGGATCCGGCGGCTGGGTCTCGAGGTGGCTCTGCATAAAACCGAGGCCCTGTTCTTCCATGGGCCTCGGAGCAAGCCACCCGAGGGATCCAGTCTCATCGTGGGAGGAAATCGCATCGGCATCAAGCCCCAAATGAAATATTTGAGGCTCGTGCTCGACGGCCGATGGGACTTCGGAGAGCACATCCGAAGTCTGGCCTTCAAATTGAAGGGCACAGCTCTTGCTCTGGCTCGGCTGTTGCCCAACATGAGGGGGCCCGATGACTCCTGCTGGAGACTCTACGCGGGGATTGTGCGGTCCATGGCCCTGTAAGGGTGCCCAATATGGGCGGAGGCCCTGAGGACCAGAACTGTGCAGATGCTGCGCGCTCCGCAGCGAGTTATGGCCATCAGGGTCATCCGCGGGTACCGCACGATCTCCTTCGAGGCGGCGAGTCTCCTTGCCGGAACTCCGCCATGGGACCTGGAAGCGAGAGCCCTTTCGCAACTGTACCAGTGGCGAAAGGAGGCGCGGGAGCAGGGATGGAACCCCGAGCCTCGAGAAATCGGGGCCGTGCAGTCCCAGCTCCGTCAGGCCATCGTGGTGGAGTGGAAGGAACGACTTGGGCGACCAAGCGCAGGGCACGCCGCAATAGCGGCGGTAAGGCCCATCATGGAGGATTGGCTGGAGAGGCGACACGGAAGCCTCTCGTACCGACTGACGCAGGTGATCTCCGGGAAGGGGTGCTTCGGGGACCACCTGCATCGGATCAGGAAGGAGCCAACGCCTGAGTGTCATCACTGCGACGCGAGCGAGGACTCAGGGCTGCACACGCTGGCGGACTGCTCGGCGTGGGAGGCGCCGAGGCGTGACCTCGTGGCAGCCATCGGGGTGGGAGTCCTCTCGCTCGGCAGCATGATTGCGGGTGAGGCCACCTGTCACCCCAGCAGAAGCAGGCCGGGACGGTGGGGCGACTAGCGCCCCTCCCCCAAACCGGGGCAAGACGGGGACACCGTGGTTCCCAAACCCGAGGGGGCCATCTCGAAACCGGAGATGGCCCAGGGTCAGTCGGGATGCGAGGGATATGCTCTATGGGCAACCTTACACCCCGGCGTCTGCAGACCCGAGACGGCGTGCGGTTTTAGTCGGTTCAAGCCCGACAACCGCCCCCGCTGGCACGCGGGGGGGTATCCGAAGGGATTTCCGCACGATAAAAAAAAAAAAAGAAGGTATCAAATAGTATCAAAAAGGTACTGTAATTTGACACTTTCCAAAGATAAAATATCGAACTTGGTCCAGAGGTTCGGACGTTAACGATTTATTGAATCAAGTCAATTAATTAATTGAAAACTCAGTTATAATGATCCTACTAATATTATAAACGCGAAAGTTTGTGAGTATGTGTCTTTGTTACTCTTTTACGCAAAAACGGCTGAACGGATCTGTTTGAAATTTGGCACAGGGATAGATTGTAGTCCGGAATAACATATTATCTACTTTTATCACGGGAATAGGTTCCCATGGGTTGCGGGAACGGGATCAGAACTCCACGCGGGTGGAGTCGCGGGCAACAGCTAGTAAATTAATAAAATAAGTAAATTAAGCCTATTGCAGTTCAATGCTGGGCATAGGACTCTTCAAATGTGCGCTATAGCACCCATTCCTTCACCTCTCGCATCTATTCTTTATCAGCTACTTTTTCTGGTCGTTATTCCATCAGACTGAAGGCTGCAAATAATAATGCTGGTATATCAATAACAGTAATTACATAAATTCAAATTCCTAAGTAGGTACTCTATAGTTTCTATTATTAGATAAATAATTCATTAAAAAAAAATCGATCAAAGAAGACGAGTGAAAAAAACTAAAGCGTTTCTCAACAAGACATCTCGGCAGATCTTCAGAAAAATATAACAAAATATGATATTGTCGGAAGTTTACGCGAATGTTATTATATTCAGAGTCCCCCCGTGACCATGGCTGCTGAAAAGCAATCGAAACGTTGGGTGCAATGTAAAATATAAAATAACATCAAATAAATCGCTATAGAATCCGTTAAAAATAGTTTTATTTCAATAACAATGTATGTTTCCTATATGACTTTTTGTTTCAAGCGACATGTTGCCGTAACTCAATAAGAGTTGCAAGCATTTTCATACAATTCACTAAATATTTGATGGGATACTCATTTGTATGACACACAATTAGGTTCTTTTTTATCGCTTTTCACTCGTAATTACACCAACCTCCAACAGGAAGAGGAAAACAGGCGACACTCCGTTTCCTAGGCCGAAACGAGATGACACCTTGAGTAATAGTCCCAGTACTTGCGTCACATCAGGCCTTCACGTAATTTTTCTTCTTAAAATACCTCTTCGTTGTGAGGTGAATGTTCTATTTCAGAATTCGAATTATCTGGTAAATTTTATGAGCAATTTTTGCGAAAAGCATGAATATGATTTAAAAAACATATACTAGAGATACATGGTAAAATTATTTAAAATCAGCAAGCGATAGCAGACAGCCAACGATAGCCCAGTGGCGTACGTATCGAACTGCTGAGACGAGGTCTTGAGTTCGATCCCCAGTCGCCCCGGGCACACACCTCTGACTTTTCGTAGTTATGTATGTTAATTATCGCTCGCTTAATAATGTGCCCGGTAGATGGCAATAGGCTCGCCCCCTATTACATTGGGACCTTAACATAACTGGCGAATCGTGGGTGTGTAATACACTTCTGCCTACCCCTTCGGGGATACAGGCGTGAAGTTATGTTTATGTTTATGTTTATGTGTAGTATTTAAAATTTCTGCACAAATATTATGATCGTATAAAGATGGACTTTTATGCTATTCCTAGATTTTTAAATGTTTTACCACCTGGTCAGTTTAACCTTTTTTTCCAAAAGACTGACCGATGACAACACTTGGCTGATCTAACTCAAAGTAATACTATTCTAAAATAGAATTGAAATTGTATTTGTCGTTCGACAACTCGACTTATTACTTATTTTATCCTAAACAACTGAAGCAAAGTACAGTCAACAACAAAAGTTGCTTAAAACTAAAATATTTCCAACTTTAGTTTTATAATCCCCAGAGGACAAAGTTAATAATAATAATGTTTTATTTATTGTTTTATGAAAGGTTTACGAGCGAAAGTGATCAATAGATTACAATTTGTTAAGCGACTTCTGTCGTTGACTGTACAAAACTTTCAAATAAGTACTAACCTTTTTAAATATTCTAAACTCGAAAACCAACTTATATTTCGTACAATATATCTAAGAAAACTCTAAAGTAATTTCATGGTTCAATGGTGCCATTTTCGCGCTTCTAACTTCATTGCTAAGTGATTTTCTCTTTTCCTATACGTTGCGGACACCGCGTACCGGTTGTGAGAACGTGACGACAATGGTGTTCGGAAATTAAAAACTTATTGTTTTCTCGTTATAAAATCTCTACGTTTGTACACTCGGCGATGAAGTTGGAAAATGTGGTTTCGAGGCATGTATTTTGAAATAAGTAAGAGATTACAAGGATTTTTTTGTGTTGAACTTTGTCTGAAAGCAGAGCCGATTTATGAGTGGTTTTATTTGGTACATATTGTACACCGTCTCGTAATTTTTTTACTTTTAGATTTATTAAATAGCGAGTAGCTGTAGCCTTTGCACCCATAAGGCCCGCAACGCATTTGACAGCCGCATGCGCGCACAGCCCCGCGGTTCATATAAAAATAGACATGCGGCTGGATGCAGTTGGCCGCATTGCGGATAACGCAAAAGCGTTGTCCCTGTTAAAGGTTCCGTACCATATTGTTTTTTGCACGTAATGAAACAATGAAAAAACTGAATTTCTTCAGTATATACGCTGTTAAAATTATTATGTACAGACAACCTACAAACGTTTTAGTATTCTTATTGTGACTAATTTAAAATGAAGTATAATATTGAAACATGTAACATAACTTAACTTCGCACCTGTATCCCCGAAGGGGTAGGCAGAAGTGTATAACACACCCACGATTCGCTAGTTATGTTTAGGTCCCAATGTAATAGGGGGCGAACCTATTGCCATCTACCGGGTACATTACTAAGCGAGCAATAATCAACATTTTTAATACATACATAACTACGAAAAGTCAGAGGTGTGTGCCCAGGGCGACTGGGGATCGATATTTATTGAAACGAAAAGTGTATACCAAGATCGTGACAAGTGGAAAGACGTTGTCCCTGTCTATTCCAATAGGAAAGAAGCGAGCCTATATATTATGTGTTTATGTTATATTGCTTCATTTGCTCAATATGGAATCTGCTTTCAAATAAATAGTTAATTGCACATAAATTTGTGACGGGGAATATTAATGAAGAATTAAATGAGCAGATGCTTGATAATTTATGGTCTACAATTGTGCCATATATACCCTTAAGTAATGTTTCCAAAAGGGTGCGGGTCCTAGGCCTTGCAGTTATCAAGTTATAATTTTATAAAGATTTTGATCGGAAAAAGCGAACATCTAGAACGGGACTTGAACCCGCGACCAGTCCCTTACAAGGGGAATGCTCTGACCAGCTGAGCTATCTAGACACGTCCCAGATATTCGAAATTCTCCGGTATATTATATACGTCTAAGGCGACGCTGGAGCCATCTACCGTAATTCTTGCTAACTACGGAAACAATGAATAACTTTAGTCATTTTTTAAAATTGTTTTTTGTGACTCCGCCTAATTGAAATTATAATTAGATTTTTTTTTATTGTAAAAATGTTGAATTGTACAAAAAATACTCGTATGTCATTTCCTCCCTCCAACTGCGCCTATAAATACGCCAGTGACTCGGGCCTCTACATCAGTCGCAGCAAAATCGCCGCCGAGAAGAGCCCTCCGCACTCATCGGCGCCCGGACCTGGCCACTAAAGATGTCGACCGCAGTGATCGACGAAACGTTTGGAAAACAAGTGTCCTATGGACCACGGCCGTCGAACAGCCCGGAAGCAGTATATTCTACAAAAAATACTTATTCGTTTTAGGTAGATTTCGATGAAATCGATCTACCTATTGGTTTCTTGACTACTGTCGAATTTTAAAAAAAATTCTTCATAGGAGGTCTAGTTATGACCCCCTGAGTCCGAAATGACCACTGGTCAAAAAGTTTATATTTTTTTATATATATATATATATATATATATATATATATATATATATATATATATATATATATATATATATATATGTATGTATATATGTATGTATATATGTATGTATATATGTATGTATGGTTCCACTTCCCAAAATTTGCGGCACTCTCGCGGTCGCATTTTTGCCCCGATCGCTTTCAAACTGCGGTCAAAAATTGCTTGGGTGTAAACTTAGTTTAAGTTCGTGAACGGGTGGAATCCGGCCTAAGGGGACGGTAGGTCCTCACTTTTTGTGAAATCAGTTTTTCCTCAAAATTTCACATTCCATGAAAGATATTCGAACCGTTCTAATTTTATCCCATAGTATACATGAATACCAACAACTTTTAATTATAAACCTATAAGATTAAAACTTTAACTAAAAGTGGATGGGGGGAAAACCAAATTTTTTCGGGAAAAAAATCAAAACTTCTAACCGGTGAACATTCTTGCCGTCGGAAACATTTTTAATCGATAGGCCATTTTTAAGTCTAAAATAAATGTCTAAAAAGTTTTTCGCTAAAAGTTACCGTTATCGAGAAAAAAAATTAAACATGTTAACTTCACGAGATATTGTTTAAAGTCCGTAGTTCTCTATATAAAATAATATTAATTGCTTCACGAAATCTACCTGTGCGTTCCCCCTGCGGGAACAGATTTTTTTTTGTTCAAGGGGGATAAAATGTGCCGGTGTTTCTAATTAATGTGATATTCATGTAAGTATTATGAATGCAAAAGCAATTCCGTGTGTCTGTCTGTTACTCTTTCGCACCTGGACCATTGATCTCATGTTATTAGTAGTTTAGTAGTCGTTTCAGGTTATAACCAGTAGCTTAAAGAAGAAGAACAATCCTACTTCCTATTAATATTATAATTGTAGAAGAGAGTGAAGATGTTTGGATGCTTGTTACTCAATCACGCTCTAACGACTGAACGGATCTTGCTGAGATTTGGCACAGATATAGGTATTTACCCGGGAATAGGTTCCCATGGGTAACAGGGAACGGTAGGAGAATTCTACGCGCATGGCGCCTCGGGCATCAGCTGGTATAACAATATAAGAAGAACATAGGATACTTTGTATTTCTGAAAATAAAAATGTATAAATATACGAAAGACTGCAGGCAGATGCTGGAAGCGGCAAGCTGAAGACAGGGCGCTATGGCGGATATAGATTTCGATGAAATCGATCTAACCGGGATACCTATGTCCAGCAGTGACATACAACCATAGCCTCGGAGGGAGAAGTACTATTATTTAAAGATTGACTCTCAAGTAGTTGTATATTGCGTACGTTTACGGTTTGTGAGAGGATCGGATCCCTTTTTTTGCCATTTTTCTGTTTTCCATTCCTCTTACGCTCTGCAGGTAGCAATATTTAGTTGATACCTTTTTAAATATTAAATAAAATAATAAAACTCCTCGGATACTCTCCCGCCGGCCAGCGGGGGCGGTTATGTTGGGCTTGAATGACTAAAACCGCAAGCCGTCTCGGTTCTTCAGACGCCGGGGTGTAAGGTTGCCCATAAGGCATTTCCCTCACACCACGGCAGGCCGGCTTCAGGCCCCCCTGGCAAGGCACTGAGTATGACACACCGCAGGGGTTTTAGCGTGTAATAAATACAAAAATAGCGTGCGTTGTGCGTGTGGCAATATACAACTACTTGAGAGTCAATCTTTAAATAATAGTACTTCTCCGGCCGAGGCTATGGTTGTATGGCCCATATATTTCCCATTTATGCCAGGACAAACAAAACTCTTCCACCTATTCTATACTTAGTTCTAAACTACTGGGCGTAAACAAATGACAAAAAACTAAGATTAACTACTTAAATAAACCACAGATTACGTTGTAGTGAAACATTTTCTGTTATAATAGCAAAATAGCAGGCAAATTGGTTATTTGCAATTTCGGAACTAACGCTTTTACTTATAGTTTACAGTTTATCCTGTTTCTAATTTCTTGTTGCTACAGTATTGTTTTACAGTGTAGTCTTGTGGAAAATGCTTTGGCTGGAAATGTTACTTCAGTAGAATATGAATATATCTTTAAATATAGTTCTTGACATGACATCATAAATAACTACTGAAAGGACAAATTAATATTTTTAAATTTTTTGTGTTTAATGTAAAATTTTAGTTGTATACAATTTCGGAACTAACGCTTTTACTTATAGTTTACAGTTTATCCTGTTTCTAATTTCTTGTTGCTACAGTATTGTTTTACAGTGTAGTCTTGTGGAAAATGCTTTGGCTGGAAATGTTACTTCAGTAGAATATGAATATATCTTTAAATATAGTTCTTGACATGACATCATAAATAACTACCCAAAGGACAAATTAATATTTTTAAAATTTTTGTGTTTAATGTAAAATTTTAGTTGTATACCGATGGAGACCGTACAAATATAAAATCATAATTCTGCTTTTAAAGTTTTCCGGGTACAGGAACAGACAGACATATAAAACTCCGCAACATTTCACAGCTCCAGCTAAGCATGACAGGATACTATCTCATGAAATACTAAGATTATTCCCTCTAGTATATACAGGCTCACTTCTACTGTAAGATAAGCTATCTGTATGCGTTTTCTGAAGCAAAAATATAAAAAGTGGTTGAATAAACTAAGAAAACATTTAAAGAAATATTATGCTTCTTTATGCTTTAAATGACGACACCAAAGGGATTATCAGACATATGGATCGGATCACCTTATAGTAAGCAATAGAAGTGACGTCACATTGCCGTGGATTCACCTAGCTAGGTTGTCATTAAGTGAAAAAGAAGGGATATGATAGGTAGTTTATCTGTACTATCATAAAATTTTAAATAAGTTGTGTCTTTAGATTGGAGATATTTAAAAAATAAAATTTGGGTTATGTTAAATGAACGATTCTGAAGATAAAAATATTTGTTTTGAAATTATTGTCTCATTGTTGTATGTCTGTTTGTTCGCAAAGAATTGTCTGATTGTTGTTTGTCTGTTTGTTTGCAACGCGATGGACGGAAACACTACTAAACGTATTTTGATGCTGATTTTCTATTAGGTCTTGGTCAGACTGCTGCATCTTATGAGGGTTCCGTTTACACCGCTTGAGGTACGGAACCTGAAAAATGGCATTATTGCACAAAATATTTTTTTTTCTGTATCAAATAGCGCATTACCAATTTTGTATAAAAATGGGCAGAATAGTATATTATGCAACTAGTGAATAAAGGACGGATTTAAAGCGAGGGCCGTAGATGAGTCACGAGCAAGTGAAGGATTCTAATGATTGAATCACGAGCGCAGCGAGTGATTCAACTGTTAGAATCCTGAAGGACGCGAGTGATTCATGGCCCTCGATATAAATTCGTACTTTATTCAGGAGTTGCATACTATACTTTATACCATGACTACGAGAAAAGACATAATTTAAGCGAAAATAGAAATTTAATCAAGAAATAAGAATTGTTACATTAATTGAAATGGACATTAAAATTAGAGCAATGACTGAAATTAAGCGTAATTTTCTTATTATTATCATTAGAGTGGGCAACTTGTGAAACAATATTTATTTCTTATAAAGGCAGCAAAGAACACAAAACAGTTTTTAATCTAATGCCAAACTCCTTGTCGCAAATATCGACCAATCAAATCTCGAGAATTTATTTGCACCAAAGAGTTTTGAATTTCGAATCTTAGCGCAAGGAGTTTATGTAAGCATTGAAATGGAGACCGGATATATTTTTGTGTTCCAAATTCAAACACCAAAATAGTGAATAAAAACAAAACAGTGAATAAAAGGCCTTTTTATTCACTGTTTTGCGTGAATAAAATAAGCTTTTTAGAGTAGGTATGGTATAATAGTATATTATGCAACTAGTGAATAAAGGACGGATTTAAAGCGAGGGCCGTAGATGAGTCACGAGCAAGTGAAGGATTCTAATGATTGAATCACGAGCGCAGCGAGTGATTCAACTGTTAAAATCCTGAACGACGCGAGGGATTCATGGCCCTCGATATAAATTCGTACTTTATTCAAGAGTTGCATACTATACTTTATACCATGACTACGAGAAAAGACATAATTTAAGCGAAAATAGAAATTTAATCAAGAAATAAGAATTGTTACATTAATTGAAATGGACATTAAAATTAGAGCAATGACTGAAATTAAGCGTAATTTTCTTATTATTATCATTAGAGTGGTCAACTTGTGAAACAATATTTATTAATCTTGCCAAACTCCTTGTCGCAAATATCGACCCAACAAAACTCGAGAATTTATTTGCACCAAAGAGTTTTGAATTTCGAATCTTAGCGCAAGGACTTTGTGTAAGCATTGAAATAGAGACCGGATATATTTTTGTGCTCCAAATTCAAACACCAAAATAGTGAATAAAAACAAAACAGTGAATAAAAGGCCTTTTTATTCACTGTTTTGCGTGAATAAAATAAGCTTTTTAGAGTAGGTATGGTATAAAAATAATTAAAACCTGCCTGCTTTATATTCATGTCACGTTAAGTGCTTTTTGTCCACAAATTGCAAAGATCCGGCTTACCTACTCATAATATGGTATGCGCACTGGTCTCATTCGCCAGTCTAATTTACAATTTCTGCGATTAGACCGTGTTATTTTTTAATTTTGTGCTTTCATATGATGCCGTCCTATTCACAGCGCGTATACGAAATGAGTCTGTGGGGTTTTATTCATTTCGAATTGTATTCTTCAAGTTTTCTATTCATATTTTATATATAACGTACAAAAATGTAGTTAAAATGAAATTCTAGTGGAATGAAAACCAAATGAATTCATTTGGTACTCACATAAAAGTAAACTGTTTATGATAAAAAAATCGTTTCGTGTTATTTTACTATCTAGCACGTCAAAAAGACTTCACCCCGCCTGAATGTAAGCTGTAAGTGAAGTCTAAAGAAAACAAATAGATACTTATAAATATGATCGATGCCTACTCGCGGCGGTAGCCCAGTGGCGTACGTAACGGACTGCTGAGACGAGGTCTCGAGTTCGATCCCCAGTCGCCCCGGGCACACACCTCTGACTTATCGTAGTTATGTGTGCATTAATAAATGTTAATTATCGCTCGCTTAATAATGTGCCCGGTAGATGTCAATAGTCTCGCCCCCTATTACATTGGGACCTTAACATAACTGGCCTATCGTGGGTGTGTAATACACCTCTGCCTACCCCTTTCCGGGATATAGATGCGAAGTTATGTTATGTTATGATCGATGCCACGATGCTGGTCTTTAGTTTAACAGCCTCGTTATATGCTTTTTCACGCCTCGCTTAAAGGATAAAATAGTCAAATAAATCACGTATGTACACAAAAGATTTTATTTATTAACTAAGATTTATTGAGGTTACAATGTTGCTCAAACTCAAAATTGAGGTCAGTTAGGTCATGTCAAATACTTTCTTCTTCTTCTTTTAGTTAATGGCTTCTTCTACTAATCACCGCAATTTCGCCAATCTCTAGTAAAATATAATAAATGTTTATAAAATTATTAATGGCGAAGACGCCAATGTCAAGTATTGTCAAATACTTTATAATGAATTATTATCGACATTCCAATTTGACTACTTCTGTATAAATTGAAACAGAAAAATTGAACTACCAGAACGGGACTTGATCCCGTGCCCAGACCCTTTCTAAGAGGTATGCTCTGACCAACTGAGCTAACTATACTGTAGCTTGTAAAGGGGTTAGGGGGAATATTAGTAATTTCGGAAACTAATATTCATTGACAAAAAAAAATTTGTGACTGAAATGACTAGTATTCCCCTATTTACCGTAGCTGCTCGTGTTTGGAGATTCACGTCGGTACTGTGATGGCCAGGAATTCGAATCCTAGACCTCTCGATCGTAAGCCCGACTCCTTAACCACTAGGCTACCGACGCTTCGTTCTTCTACATACGTCTTAGATTTAATCTTTCTTCCATATCGTAAATAAGTTGATATAGTAACATAACCAGTAATTAAACATATTATAAATTCTCCAATATATAATATTATACAGTCAATTTTAAGAAATAGTTGTTCAAAATTATCCACAGTCCTCAAATAATACATCAACTACAAATACGAATTCAGGAAAACAATAATACCTCTAAATATTAAACTTTGATGCAGAAAATCAAAAGGCTGAAACTAAATTGGTTTGCTGATGAGTCCTTTGGCTTACGTCTTTGTTCAGGCTTTTCTGTGTGTTGACACACATTCTCTTCTTGGTAATCAGCTCACAGACTCAACATTCATTTTCTAAAGCTTGGGTCACAAGTTAGGTACTATTTTTTTTTTTACTATTTTTTTACTATTTTAGCAACGTCAACGGCCAAGAGTCTGAGTCGCAGTGTCCCCTCTGCTGTTATCAGAGGGGACACTGCGAATGGCCCAGGGTCAGTCGGAGTGCGAGGGATATGCTCTATGGGTAACCTTACACCCCGGCGTCTGTAGACCCGAGACGGCGTGCCGTTTTAGTCGGTTCAAGCCCGAAATAACCACCCCCGCTGGCTGGCGGGGGGGTATCCGAAGGGATTTCCGCACGATAAAAAAAAAAGGTACTTAGATGCACTTTTATTTCAGTCTTCAGGTAGACGTTCAGAACGTTTTTATCTAATAAAAATTAATTATTATTTGTAGCTTTTATTTTTATTTGTCGTTTTCATACCATTTATTTGACTGTTTTGAAGGTTCCTGACAGTGGGGGATAGCTGACATACCCACCTCACATTTAGCTCGGGTGAGGTGAAGGCTAAGGGCGATTCCACACGTGAAAAAGGGAGCTAGTACCTAAGTTGTAATCGTAGGTAAGCACATTGTAAGGTTAAGCAAAACTAGCCACGTCAGTCTCAGAATGGCTGACCATTCTTACCACATTAAGAACCAAATGTTTAAAAGAAACAATCATGAAATAAATCTGTCCCTTTTAGTAAAGAACAATATTTGTAACAAGAAGGTCGATGCTATGGCCAATGACAAAGCAATGGGAAGAAGCTGAGGAATGCAGCCAGCCCCAGTACAGTCAGTCATGCCAAGAATCCTACACTTTACGGTGCCCTAGTGTGGTGACAAAAAGCCCACATAGATAAATTTCAAAAACTGGGAACCGTGATGACAAGCGGTGGAATGTGAACTACACCCACAGCTGCGCTCGAGATCGTACTAGGTCTGGATACCCTTTTTTTTTTTATTTTTTTTTTCCTGCGGAAATCCCCTCGGATACCACCCCCGCCGGCCAGCGGGGGCGGTTATGTCGGGCTTGAACCGACTACTGGATACCTTAGATTTAGAAATAATAAAGAGAGTAATTTAAGAATGGTTCAAACTGAAAAGTACTCTATGGACTGACAATACACTGGACGATGGCCACCCCAGAATCAGTCGAGACTACAAAGAAAGGCTGTTAATGATCCTTTCAAACAATTATCTGATAAAAAAGGAAAATGCCTTTGACAAGAAATATAGAATACACATACGACC
Source organism: Cybosia mesomella (assembly GCA_946251805.1). Taxonomy (NCBI): domain Eukaryota; kingdom Metazoa; phylum Arthropoda; class Insecta; order Lepidoptera; family Erebidae; genus Cybosia; species Cybosia mesomella. Next base: position 9,425,821 of record OX276401.1, read on the forward strand.
GAGAGAAGACTGGCTGAGGGATACCAATGGCACCATATACTACACAGATGGCTTCAGAAAGGAAACTACAAAGCTCTCTGGCTCTAAAGTGCATATCAAATGCGAAGATATGTCAGAGAAAAACAGATCAATACCTTTGGGAAAGTTTGCAAGTGTCTTCCAAGCAGAAATCTTAACTGTTATGGAATGCGTGGAAATGGTAGGCCACCTTACTAACACGGGGAAGGTCACCATCTACAGCCACAGCCAGGCAACGTTGAAGGCACTTGGCAAAGTAGGGATAACACCAGCGGTTGTCAAAGAATGCAAAAAGTCATTGGAAAGGCTGTACACGAACTTTCACGGACGTCGTTGCATGTAGACTTGTGTTCCAAGTGGAACACAAGTTTTCTATGGACCACGGCCAAACAGCCCGGAAGCAGTATATTCTACATATACGAGGTAAGGTTGATAACCGGGCGGGTTATCAACGGTGCGGCGTCCCCGTTGGAAATAATAATAATAAATGACCAATCACGAACTCTTAATTGCTCACGAATCATAAAAAAAAATGAAGAAAATTCGGATCCGCCATTTAACTTTATCATTGGATAAAATAATAATAAGAGCATTTTCTGCAATTTTCCCTTGTTGCCTTACAACAAGTATTTCTAAATTACTTTTCTCATATAGTGCACAGACTTTGAGAACAAATCTTTACCTCTCTTATATCATACCTTATACAACTTATGTGCACGAAGCCTTAAAGGAAATTGACCCGGGTCCTGGGAGCTCAGTGACAGTACGTGTCTGACATTCTGATGTCTTAAGAATAGATTCCGGAATATAATAGTCACGTCGAATAATTTGTACTGTGATTGACTTCAGAAATGGATTCACAGATGAAGAAAGAAGATACTATTGTATGGAATTAAAAAAATACGACGGAAGTCATTATATCAGGGCAATTATACAATACATATATATATAGTAATTATACAGTACAGTTATAGAAAACCGATATTTTAATCTGATATTAATAACAAAGTTGTGTTAGTGAGTGCCCATACGTGTGCGGTATCTATGGATAGGTCTTCAAAAATGATATTGAGGATTCTAATATCATTTTATTCTAAACTGAATAGTTTGCGCGAGAGACACTTCCAAAGTGGTAAAATGCGTGTCCCTGTAACTTCTAAAAAAAATATATGATGTACATTGCCATGTAAACTTCCAACGAAAATTGGTTTGAACTAGATCTAGTAAGTAGTTTTTTTTAATACGTCATAAATCGTAAACCGCAATTTACCTTTCATTCAATCAACTCAAATTGTATAAATATTTAAAAAAAAACATTATTGTGTTACTTGCTGCTTCGGAACCCTTCATGGGCGAGTCCGACTCGCACTTGGCCGTTTTTTTAGATTTGTCTCCGCTTATACTGTGCCATTTTGTGTTTTTTTTTTCGAAAATACGGTTACGCCCCGCCGCCGGCCAGCGAGCGGTGTGGTTATATCGGATTCGAACCGACCAAAACCTAACCACCGACCAAAATATTTACTCATACATCCTATTGAACAGAATAATAATGTGGTTTATGTAAGTATAGAGTGTGAACACATTATTCTTTAATAAAAATTAAATCAATAATATTTGATAAATGAAATATACTTCTCGCCTAAAAAATAGTGATTAGTAGGTAGCCTACGTAAGATTGCAACACCAAGAGTCAAAGGCACAGTCACAGTCAAGCCAATCTGTTTAGAAGAACCCTCAGGTAGGTATACAGATTTTCTTAAGTTTTTCCCGCTATGTTTTAAAGTAAGTAGTATATAATTTTTATTCGCCGACATAAAGTAATAATGTTGATAATAAGTATTAAATAAGTCAGATCCTTCAATTTTATTTCGATTGCATTCGAACCACATAATCAAACTCTTTTCAAAAGCTCTTTACTCATATTCTTGCAACGTAAACACGTTTAAAGTTAGCTGATTATTGTTACTCATCTGGCCACAGATTAATAAAACCTGTGTAAGCTAGAATAAAGAATTTTATATTAGGTTTTTATGAGCACTGTTGGACTTATGTGAACTGATACGATGTCGTTTTATGAGTTTAAATTTTTTTAAGTGTTTATTGAGGGCACAGTGTATGCAGCGGGCCGAGTCAATGTTTTTTGGTGATGTAATAAAATGGTCGTTTGCCGTGTAGTACCGGCACATTAAAAGGATAGCACTACCCCCTCTCTTCCCGTGGGTGTCGTAAAAATCGACTAAGGTAAATCGCCATCAGGAGACGGGCAGCAGCGCCTCCTGAAACACCAGGCCAAACTGCGATCGCCAACCCGCCTGCCAAGCGTGGCGATTATGGCAAACCCCCCCCAAAACACAACTAATAAATCGGCCCCCAGTCCCCGGCAGTCCCGCTATTCCTAGCTACGGTAGCGGCTATGGTAATGGTGGGGCAGGGGGTGCTAAGAATCCCCGGGCAAGATCCGGCTACCAACACCGACGACTCGATCTGGCAACCTACAACACGCGCACACTGAGGCTCGACGCGAAGCTCGTAGAGTTGGAAGAGGCAGTTAGTAAGTTACACTGGGATGTCATTGGATTATCTGAAGTCCGAAGAGAGGGTGAGGACTCGATAATCCTGCAATCCGGTAACTTACTATACCACCGGGAGGGTGACCAACAGTCCCTAGGTGGTGTCGGGTTCATCGTCCACAAATCCCTCGTTAACAACGTGGTTACCATCGGGAGTGTGTCGAGCAGGGTAGCGTACCTGATACTCAGAATATCGAAACGATATTCGCTAAATGTCATCCAGGTTTACGCTCCGACCTCGACACACGACGATGTCGAAGTGGAGGCTATGTATGAAGAGATCTCTAAAGCCATGCATAGCCATAAAACCCACTACACGGTTGTGATGGTGGATTTCAATGCAAAGTTGGGGCAACGTTGCGGTGATGAGTTGAGAGTGGGGCAATTTGGATTTGGGCAACGGAATGAAAGGGGCCAGATGCTGGCAGACTTCATGGAGAGGGAGAACCACTACATGATGAACTCCTTCTTTAAGAAGCCCGTAAGCTGCAAATGGACCTGGATTAGTCCGGACGGTAAAGGTAAAAACGAGATCGATTTTATCATGTCGACGAAGAAGCACATGTTCAATGATGTCAGTGTGATCAACGCTGTTAAGACAGGAAGCGATCACCGCATGGTCAGAGGCACATTGAATATCAACGTCAAGCTTGAAAGATCGCGACTGATAAAATCCACGCTCCGACCATTACCGGTTCAAATCCAAAACCCCGAGTGCTTTCAGCTCGAGCTCCAAAACTGCTTCGAAGCCCTTGAAAACAGCATAGATATGGACGATTTATACAACATGGTGATGGATACTGTCCGCACGGTTGGGTCTAAGTACTATAAAACCCGCCGTCCCAAATTAAAGAAACTCTCCAGCCAGACTCTCCTACTCATGGATCAGAGACACGAAATGAAGCTACAGAACTCAGCGGATGCTCTTCGTTATCGGCAGCTCAATAGACAGTCTAAGTCTTTGACGAGCGACCTTCGCCAATTTAATACCGAGCGTATTAAGGAGGCCATTGAGCGGAACAAAGGCTCTAAAGTGTTCGCGAGAGATCTGTCTATCGGGCAAAGTCATTTGACGAGGCTGAGGAAGGCAGCATCATTTCGTCAACACCTGAAATCCTGAAGGGGATTGAGAGTTTCTATGGGCAGCTATATTCCACGCAAACACCTGTTGTAAGCAAGGCTACAGACCCTAGAGCCAAGCTTACCCGACACTATACAGAAGATATCCCGGACGTCAGCCTGTACGAGATTAGAATGGCTCTCAAGCAGCTTAAAAACAACAAGGCGGCGGGCGATGACGGAATCACAACAGAACTTCTGAGAGCGGGCGGAAAGCCGATACTTAAGGTCTTCCAGAAGCTTTTCAACTCAGTCATCCTCGAGGGTAAAACGCCAAAGGCATGGGGCAGAAGCGATGTGATGCTGTTTTTCAAGAAGGGTGTTATCACCCTTCTGACCAAGAGAGTCTTATGACTCTCTTGAAAAACTACAGACCCATCTCGCTTCTGAGCCATATCTATAAATTGTTTTCGAGAGTCATTACGAATCGTCTCGGTCGCAGGTTTGACGACTTCCAACCACCCGAACAAGCCGGGTTCCGGAAAGGCTATAGTACCATAGACCACATTCATACGCTGCGGCAAGTTATACAGAAGACTGAAGAGTACAACTTGCCACTTTGCTTGGCGTTCGTGGACTATGAGAAAGCCTTCGATTCGATTGAGACCTGGACAGAGCTGCAGTCTCTCCAGAGGTGCCAAATAGACTACAGGTACATCGAGGTGCTGAGGTACTTATACCAAAACGCCACAATGTCAGTCCGATTACAGAACCAGAGCTCTAATCCTATCCAACTACAGCGAGGTGTGAGACAGGGAGACGTCATCTCTCCGAAACTGTTCACAGCTGCGTTGGAGGATATTTTTAAGCTTCTGGACTGGAAAGGATGCGGCATCAACATCAATGGCAAGTTCCTAACACACCTACGGTTTGCCGATGATGTAGTTCTTATGGCTTGGAAGACCTGAACACAATGCTCGAAGATCTTAGTAATGCTTCTCAAAGAGTGGGTCTTAGGATGAACATGGATAAGACGAAAATCATGTCCAATGCCCATGTTGCACCTGCTCCAGTTAATGTTGGGAACATTACACTCGAAGTTGTTGACGACTATGTTTACCTAGGACAGACGATCCAGTTAGGTAAGTCCAACTTCGAGAAAGAGATCTCTCGTCGAATCCAGCTCGGATGGGCAGCGTTCGGGAAGCTCCGGCATATATTCGCGTCCGAAATACCTCAATGTCTCAAGACGAAAGTCTTTGACCAGTGTGTTGCCAGTTATGACATATGGAAGCGAGACGTGGTCCTTTACTATGGGTCTCATAAGAAGGCTCAAGGTCACCCAGCGAGCAATGGAGAGAGCGATGCTCGGTATTTCCCTGCGCGATCGAATCAGAAATGATGAGATCCGCAGGAGTGGATCGTTGAAGTGGCAGTGGGCGGGACACATAGTGCGGAGAACCGATGACCGCTGGGGCGGAAAGGTTCTCGAATGGCGACCGCGTACCGGACGACGTTCCGTGGGCAGGCCCCCTACAAGGTGGATAGACGATCTAGGTCGCGGGAAGCCACTGGATGCGGGCAGCGCAGGACCGATCGTTGTGGAGATCCTTGGGGGAGGCTTATGCCCAGAAGTGGGCGTCGTTTGGCTGACATGATGATAATGATGAATAAAATGGTCATAACGTTTCAGTAAGAATTTATACATTTATTTATGGAGGTCGCCACTTTTGGTGACCAAGGCTGGTTATGGTCTCTGGGATATCCTTTCTGAGGCATATCAGTTTCTGCGGTCACACAGGCTGATGTTTCGAAACAACGTGACGTTTTAGTCGGTTTGAGTCTAACATACCCATCTCATCACAAGCTCCGATAAGGTGAAGCAGAAGGGTGATTCGCCCGCAAAAAAAAGTGAAGGTTGGCTGGAGGGGACCCGAAAATTCTGGGACCTCACCCCCTCCCCCCTGATCACACGTTCTTGCCTCGTCTGAGTCGTCTGTTATATCAGTAAGTATAAACAGATATAATAGATCACAGAATACTATAAATCTTAATGAAATATATTGTAAATATGTTATTTGCTCCGTAAAACATTGTTACTTAATACAAATGTTATTTTATATCAATACCGTTTACACTATTTCAAATATCACATTAAAGGTCTGTTTGATAGTGGCCCAAATTTATAGGTAACATTATCGGGGTACTTTTCGTATTTACCACGATTCAGCCAACCAGTCCCCAGAGCATTTCAGGACAATTGCCGATCTGTAACGGAGATACCCGAAACACAAATGGACCATAACGCATGGTACCTATTTCCTTTGTCCTTTCTAAGCAGAAAAAAAAGGATTCAGCGAAACTGCATGGATTAGTAAAAGGATGATAATATTGCTGCCGGGAAATATTATGATTAATAAATATGGTGAGATCGCAGATAGATATTGATTTATGTTGGTATCTATAATAGAGAAAAGCAGCGATAGCCCAGTGGCGTACGTAACGGACTGCTGAGACGAGGTCTCGAGTTCGACCCCCAGTCGCCCCGGGTACACACCTCTGACTTTTCGTAATTATGTGTGCATTAATAAATGTTAATTATCGCTCGCTTAATAATGTGCCCGGTAGATGGCAATAGGCTCGCCCCCTATTACATTGGAACCTTAACATAACTGGCGAATCGTGGGTGTGTAAATACACCTTTGCCTACCCCTTCGGGGATACAGGCCTGAAGTTATGTTATGTTTTGTTATATAATAGATATATATTTGGTGAGAGGTTTTCCTTTGAAACTCTGTTGAACTGATGTAAATAAATATGATGTAGAGAGATAGCGAGATTATTTAAATATATATTCTAGGAAATTCTACAAAACGCTATCTGGACGCAAAGTAAGCATAAATAGTTTAACCAGATTGTGTTATGGGTTCTAGAATACGTATAATCATAGTCAGATACTTTTTTGTAAATAGATATATAATAACACATAACATAACTTCACGCCTGTATCCCCGAAGGGGTAGGCAGAGGTGTATTACACACCCACGATTCGCCAGTTATGTTAAGGTCCCAATGTAATAGAGGGCAAGCCTATGGCCATCTACCGGGCACATTATAAGCGAGCGATAATTAACATTTATTAATGCACACATAACTACGAAAAGTCAGAGGTGTGTGCCCGGGGCAACTGGGGATCGAACTCGAGACCTCGTCTCAGCAGTCCGTTACGTAAGCCACTGGGCTATCGCCGCTTAAAATAGCTTATAATAACAAATATAATTATACATAAAAACACCCAGACCAATGCTAATATACATATTCATGCATACAAATATTTGCACTGAGCGGGATTCAAATCCGCGGCCTCTGATTTAGCAGTCGAACGCTGTACCGCCACGCCAGAGAAGTCAATTCGTAAGTAAGTGATATGGTTATTACTGCGATAGATAATAATCAAATTCAGATACGTCATACATATGAATTTACAATACACATCACTTTAAGTGGATGCGTTCTGTTTATGCTGAGAGCCTTATAAGAAGAAAAAAACGTATGAAGTCGGGAGAAATAAAAAAGTCTTTCGTTCCCCTTCCACTTTGCAGGTTGCAATGCGCAAATTATACATCTAGTGTTGCAAGTATTTGAAGACAAAAATCCCCCGCTTTTAAGAGGAGCACATGCACGTTTGTTACCTTTTTACATAAATACGTACCTACATAATTATACTCACGCTTTGCCTCCCCTAGGCAGATAACAGCCTGCCATCTGCATCAATACTTACACACTACATGAGCTTCCTCTACTGTCATTAAACCTTCTATTCAAGCCCGCCGATTACGCGTACTTTTAATCTGGCCTTTTTTCAATATATCATTAATTTGATCAGTGTATGTTACATGTAAAAAAAAAGAATAAATATAATTACCTATTATAATTCTCTGGCCCACAGAATGTATTTTTTTTAAATATATTTAGCACACGTCAATTTGACTTCACCTTGCCTGATGGTAAGCTGAAGGTAAAGTCTCAGGAAAGAGGGTCACCATTACATACACGTACCATGTTAACAATGGTGACACTCAGCTTGACGGCCTCATCAGAAGAGGATTGTCGTCGCAGCACCGCGTGACACCAACAGGTCCCACTAGTGCTGCGACCACAATCCCCCTGCCCGGCTATGCACTTGCTGACCCCTGAACGCAATCAAACCGAAATTGGATTACTATGGAGGGTTTTTCGCAATCGTGCACGGTGGTACCCACCCGGCCGAATTTTGTGACAAATTTGTGTCATCAAATTTCTACCACCAGTATAATTTGGATCGTTATTTATGAAGAACCATTTATAAAAACATTATCTTTTCGTCCTTCTGGTCTGCTACAATATAATAATATACCTTTAGACAATGTATTACTAACTTTACCCATATCTTATAAGTTTTCAAGTTGTCCAATATAACTTAGTAAAGAAAAGCATTTTTTCTGACTACGCATGCTCTCTTTTACTTTCATACATTTTTTTTTCTGGATTATAGCAATTTTAGTGGAACATTCTTGTTATGGATAATTTTTGTCCTATTATTTATTAATATTAACTTTTTCTTCTTTTGTACCTACTTAAAAAGGTCATGAGTTATTTAACCTACTTAACACGGCATTAATATTAAATCATATGCAGAAGACTCATTATGGATTCCCTGTATAATAAACTAACAAAGTGAAATAAAAATAGTAATTGGAAACAGTGCTTATTGTAGCTATCTTTATAAGAAAACTATTATCATTTGGGATACGTTTCGATATGTAATGAATAATTAAACAAAATTTTCAAGTTAGGCTTTTCAACAATCGCAATCTTAAATTACAAACTGATTCCAAATTCTACATGGATAAGCAGATGTTCGTAGATTTGCCGAAATACATATAATTACTTGCGAAGAAGCTTTCACCAGATGGCGCCACAAGTTTCTTATGCAGCCCGTGGCTTATAATGAAAAACTTTTGTGTTCAGATGAGACCATAGTATAATGCGTTCAACTATTCTTGAACGGAAGACAAGTAGAAATAATATGTTTCATTTATTTTTTGTGTTAGTTATTTTAATTACTTAATATTAAGCATTTAAGTATTTAAACAAATTTGACTGTGCTAAGTGTTCTAAGGTGCGTTCATTTTACAAATTTTAAAGAATGACAACTTGACAGGTTTTCAGTGTCTATAATAATCAGAAAGAAGTACATATTATTCCTAATACAATAATATTTTCACTGACGGTCTTTCACTAACGCGAGTGACATCGCAGGTAAGGACTAGTGAAACACAAAGGTTTACTGTGAACTTTAATGGGATTGTGTCAAATAGTCATTCGTGTCATTTATCATTTTATAAATATACAGAAATAGCCTGCTCTTTGTATCTGTCCTTTTTTTTTTTTTTTTTTTTTTTTTTTTACGTGCGGAAATCCCTTCGGATACCCCCCCGCTGGCCAGCGGGGGTGGTTATGTCGTGTCTCGACTAAAACCGCACGGTGTCCTCCCCAAGTGTCCGTTGCCGGGCACCCCGGGTAAGCCCTCGAAAGGATAACCCCAGGGTTGCCGGCGGACTTTGGCCGCCACCGCGGCCTCGCCTGGTGGGATCGGGTTTTATCCCGCTTCGATGAGTTGGCAGGCGTGTGTAGGGCACACACGACACGCCTCCGCCACGGCCTGCTTCTGTAAGGACGGCGAGTCGGCCAACTGCCGTCCTCAGGCCCCGATCATGGAGGTCGGTAGTCCCGGGCGTAGATGAGTCTGCGGCGTCCTCGCCGTAGACTGCGAAACTCGGGGGGCAGGGTTCTTTCCCGCTCCCTCTCCGCCGTCTCTTTCGCGCGCATTACCTGCTCGCAGAAAGAGGCGGCGGCGTGCCACTTGCTCCCGTCGGAGACCACGGCCCTCACCATGGTCTCCAACGAGAGAACGTCCACGCCCAGGACCGCAACGAGATCCCGGCGTTGACTCGCCCACGCAGGGCACTCCACCAACGTGTGGAGCGCCGTGTCTTCGCCAGGATCCTCGCAGTGCTGGCACTGCGGCGTTGTCTCCCGGTGGATGCGCCACAGATACTTACCGAAACACCCGTGTCCGGTAACCATCTGGCACATCCGGTAGGAGAGGTCCCCATGGTCCCTCTCCAACCACTCCTTCATGATCGGTCTCACCGCCGCAATGGTGGATTCCCCCCACCTTGGGTGCTCAAGTCGCACCCTCCATGTCTCCATGAGTTCCTGGCGGAGCAGGGACCGCTGAGCCCTGATTTCTCGGGGCTCCGGCCTATGGCCCCGCTCCAGCGCCTCCTTGCGCCACTGGTACAGCAGCGCAAGGGCTCTCGCTTCCAGGTCCCATGGAGGGGTCCCGGCTAGGAGACATGCCGCCTCGACGGAGATCGTGCGATACCCCCTGATGACTCTGACGGCCATCGCTTTTAACGGGCTGTTTAATACAGCCACGTTGCGGGCCGCCAGAGTCTCCGCCCATACTGGGGCCCCGTACAGGGCCATGCTTCGCACGATCCCCAGGTACAGTCTCCTAGTGGGGGCGTTGGGTCCCTTAACGTTGGGCATCAGCCGCGATAGCGCGGCCGCAGCCCCCCTCAGTCTCGGGACCAGACTTCGGAGATGAGGTCCGAAGTCCCATCGGCTATCGAGTACGAGCCCAAGGTACTTCATCGTGGGCTCGATGCCGATGCTTACGCCCCCTACGGTTATGCTGGTTCCCGCAGGTGGCCCCCTCCGAGGCCCGTGGAAACACATAGCCTCGGATTTGTGGAGAGCCACCTTGAGTCCCAGCCGCCGTATTCGACCCACGACTTGAGCAACCCCTGCCGTGGCCTTTAGTGCCGCGCTTCGGTGCGTTGCTCCCCGCGCCATAACGAGGGTGTCGTCAGCATAACACGTTATGCTGACACCCTCGAGCAACGAACCGCGCAGCACCCAGTCGTATCCGATGTTCCACAGGAGTGGCCCTAGGACCGACCCCTGCGGAACACCGCACGACACTTCTCGCCGCCCTGGCCCTAGCCAGCTCGGGTAAACTATGGCCCTCTCGGATAGGTATGCCTCGACAATGCGGTGGAGGTAAGGAGGCACTCCGTGATACGCGAGCGCCTCCCTAACGCAGCTCCAGGGTAGGGTGTTGAAGGCGTTGGCGATGTCGAGAGACACCGCCACCACCACCCCACCCCGCGAGACTACTTCCTCCGCCAGGCGCCTAACGCGCATGATCGCTTCCACGGTGGAGCGCCCCCGGCGGAAACCAAACTGGTTGTCCGCCAGATCTGGCCCCACGTTCGTGAGATGCTCGACGAGGCGCTCTGCAATAATCCGCTCAAAGAGCTTGCACACCTCGTCGAGCAACACGATCGGCCGGTAATTGTATCTGTCCTTATAGAGTAAGCGCCCAGGCTCACCAGAAATCAATCATTTTTACAAGGATAAATTAATTAAATTAAATTTTTAAGCATTTTGTATGCTTACTTTTTTTATTTTTTATCTGGGACGTGTCTAGGTGGCTCAGTTGGTCAGAGCATTCCCCCTGTAAGGGACTGGTCGCGGGTTTAAGTCCCGTCCTAGATGTTCTCTTTTTCCGATCTAAATCTTTAGAAAAAAGGATAAATTATATAAAGTAGTATAGGTATGTACCTTGTGCATACCTGCTTGCTTGTCACGGTGGACATTTGTCAGAAATAGGTGCTAAAGGTGTCGGTAATTTTATCCTTGTAGAAATAAGTAATGTCTGACGAAACTGGGATCTTGGACCATTACACACTGCACGATATCACAAAATTATCTTAGCTGCTGCCCGCGGCTTCACCCGCGTGGAATTCTGATCCCCTTACCGCTACCCATGGGAACCTATTCCAGGCATAAAAATGAAAGAAGTCTATGTGTTAATCCAGATTATAATCTAACCCTGTATTTAAATTTTAGCCAAATCCGTTCAACCGTTATAGCGTGATTGAGTAACAAACATACAAACATTTTCACAAACTTTCACATTTATAATATCAGTATGTAGTAGGATATTTAGGTTCCAATAAACATTTCGTACTATTTATACCGTTGACTGATGGCACTTGGTAGAAATTGCTACACATTTTAAAATAATGCATCACTTGTACTTTTCCATTATACCTAATCCAGTGATAAGTTTTGTTACAAATGAAAATGCATTTTTTTTTAAATGAAGTAATGTCATCATCATCATCATCATCATCATCAACCTATTCTAGTCCACTGCTGGACATAGTAATGTAATATTATTAAAATTTATATCTACATAGTATAGTATATACATATTAAAGTCTTAGCAAAAAACAAAAATATATTTTATTCGAAATAGCCACCTTTGTCTTTTATACGTCTTTAATCTGTTTGGCCACGAATCTATGGATTTACGCACTGTTTCCAAGGGCAATTTTGCCACTGCTTGCTACAAAGATTTTTTAAGAGACTGTAATGGTGATGTGTCGGGTTCCGACACATCACCTCGCGAACTTCCTCAAAGAAGAGTTTTGGCGTTTGGTTTGGTGTATAGCTGAGAGGTTTCACAACGTGATCAAAGTCAGTATCTTGATACATTTTGGCTGAAGTTTTCACTCCTTTTTCACAAAAATGTAGCTTTGTGACTCCCTGATAAGACATGCCCCACCAAACCATCACTGACGCAAGATGATGACCCTGTTGTACCTTTCCGACCACTTGAGCAGCTTCCTTAGAACTGTGAGCGTTCACTTTATCATTTTGCTTATTGTAGTGTTCTTCAATCGAAATTTTTTTCATCGGTAAAGAGGATATTTCTGTGCCTTTTACCTGCGTATCGCGACAGAAGGCGCTTTGATCGATCCACTCTCTTTAATCGTAAAGATTGATTTAGGGCATGTCCTGTATATCGAAAACAAGCACCGAGCTCGAGGTCTTGTTTTATAATACGTGACAGAGTCCTAGCGGGAATCTTCATTTCTCAGGATAAGATTTTTTGCTTCCTTATGGGGTTACGACGAACTCTGGTTTTAACAGCATTAATAGCCTTCGTAGTTCTAACAGCACGCGGCCGCCCCGATCTTTTCTGGTCTTCGACAGACGAAGTGTTGTTATATCTATTGATAGTACGATATACGAACATACGGCTGATATGTTTTTGAAGTGTCTGGAATATGACCGACGGCTCCACTCACTTTGTGCAAGGCGATCACTGCGATCCTATTTTCTTTAACTCCCCTTTCCATATTGTAATTCGATAATGAATACGAAAAAATATGTGAAATGGCATGAAATCGAAAGAAGTTTTTTAAATAATTTACGTGTTCCAAATTCGAAACAATTAAAAAGTTGAAAAAGATAGAAAAGTTTTCATATAACGGTATTTATGGCCAGACTAGTTATATTGAATAAATTAACCCTGACAGGTTGGGCCTCTTTTTTATGACAGTTCTATTTGTCATAAGTGATTCATTATTTCGTAGTTAAAACATATTATGTATTTACTACAATTTATATTGTAACCTTATTTTTCGTATCGCTCTATTTCATGGAAATTTGATACTTCTGTTGCTACTTACTTATAGCATTTTTACGACTTAATTTTCAAAGAAAACTATGTATCCAATAGCTGAATTACAACCAGTCATTACTAAAAAAATACAAAGTGGTTTCGTCGAAAATACTAGAACATAAAGCTTCAATTCATTCAAAATGACTTCATTACCACGCCACACGGGGATTGTAAGCTTTCAAAACTATAGTATTATGGCCACAATCAGTGTGCGAACAAAACTAACCACTACTAAAATATAAAATCAAAAACTATAAGTCATACAACGCGATCCATTTCACAATTCCTACGACTATAAAAATAATATGTTATAATAAGAACGCAGTGGAACGAAACATTCCGTTTTTAAATTTCCGTCGGCTCTCTCTAGAGGAACCTTCCAAAGCGTTTGTTTCTTAACTGTTTATTTTTAAGCTATTATGTAAGATTTATAACCTGTAGTGCCATTATCTTCGCCGAAACAACGAACTTCGGTTGTGTTAAAGAGAATAACAAAAGTACTGGCCATTTGTCAGTAGAGACCCTGGCCACTAATACTGCTGGAATGTTGACTTGATATTTCGTGTAGAAACTATTAAAAAGGTTTGCGTTTGATTTAAGGACATTAACAGTATTCATTTTTGCTCTTTATAATCTGAAAAACTTTTTATTATATCTACAAGAGTTTTTTATAGTCAAGCCAATGAATGATTTTTTAGGTAGTGTAAAAATAAAAGGATTGTGTGGTTTTATGAAACCACGGTAAAAGTGAAACTTTTTTCACATTATAGACATTTAATTAAACATTTTTGGAATAATACTCCATTAAGGGTATCAAAATCGCTTTATCAATCTTAATTTTATACTTGGAAAATTGCAATGATAATGGGAAATAATAAAAGTAGACTAAGTCTCGAATTATCTCTCGTATTTTTATTGAACTGTGTCTTCGAGAGTACGACATACATAATACTTAACAATTATTTAGATTATGGCGTGGAGCACTGGCACAATTGAGTAATAGTCTCAGCACTACATGGTCAGCTGCTGCGAACTATAGGCGCCGCCATATTGGCCTTGGCTGCTATGACGAGCGCCTTTCAATTTATCCCTACTCCGCGGCCGACCGTCACGCGACAACACACAGACGAAAAAGTTTGAGACGATGTAATAAAAGTTTCACTTTAATACGTAACTGTGGATAGCGATATAAATATTCCCTTTCCTTATGATATACTGTTGTAGTTTAGCCTAAATTTTATCATCAGCTTTCTAGTTCAACATAATTTATGAAATAAATAGAGAATACAAATACTTGTACATATACCACTTGCATACGCTATAACTACAAATTTTACTAACGACTCTCGTACAAGTTCAAGTCAAGAGTTAATAGGTTGTTTTTAGACAAGCGTGTACCATCCCCGACCATATTTATCATCACTTACTAACAGGTGAATCGTCGAACGCTACAACATTAACATTCCAATCAACAGATTAAACGGTGACGGTTTCAAAAAAATATAGACTATACACGTATTATTAAAATATATTGTCCATTTACACAAATAAAAGTCTTAGAACCGTTTAATATATTTTCAATCGCAATTTTTCCGCGGTTGCATGCATGTAACGTAACAGACAACCGTACAATTCAAAAAAGGATTTAATTCTCAACCCACTCTTCCCTAGCTACATTGTCTAATTACGAGATTGTCGCCCGCACACGGTTTTTACCCTAAACTTTTGCTTTTGCACTAACACCCTACCGACCAACTGTGATGCCGTACAGACTAAATATACTTGAATTTCAGCCCAAAAGTCTACATCTCTCTCGCTCTTCTAGATAGAATTAGAAAAGGACGAGTTTCTCTACCTAATAAAAATACAAAATACGGGAACAGTTTAGATTGAAAATGCTTCCGCCGGTGCAGCGGCAGTGGTGGACATGATTGGTTTGTTACGCAAATTGTTTTTGCTTATACGATTCTATGTAATTGAGTAGTATCCCGCACACCTGCTTCTCTCTTATTAAGAAAATGAAATGATTTGTACCGTTATATTTTTCATAATAAATTGACATACGTAGTCCTAAGACGCTATTAGATAGTATTTTTTATTTGAAATTAATTAACCAATCGAGTCTACTAATTTATTTATTTAGTATAATGAGTCTTTTGTGATTTTTTTCTTTGTGCTTTAAATCACCTGGAATTTCTTGTTCATAGCCACAGATTCAGATAGATTTTGTTTTTTTTTATGTTATTAAATTAATAAATCTAAACAATTAGGTACTTTTATTAAGGGGTGCGACTGGTTGGATCACCTCCAAGTTTGGTGCACCCTGGGCAACGTGGGCGATGACGCATCATTGATTGCTCCTCTGGAGTAGCTGGCGTCAACGTCAACGGCCAAGAGTCTGACCAACCGGCCCTTTTCAGGGCCAGCTGACCCCATTGCACGAGGGGGTCGGGGTATGGCGGGCCTGCAAGGCCCGCGGGGGTGGGCGCCGCTCCAGGTACCCCTCTGCTGTTATCAGAGGGGACACTGCGAATGGCCCAAGGTCAGTTGGAGTGCGAGGGATATGCTCTATGGGTAACCTTACACCCCGGCGTCTGTAGACCCGAGACGGCGTGCGGTTTTAGTCGGTTCAAGCCCGACATAACCACCCCCGCCGGCGGGGGGGTATCCGAAAAGATTTCCGCACGAAAAAAAAAGGTACTTTTATTAAACACGCTAGTTAAATAATGAGTTGTAGAAGTCAGTTTTTGGGCAAGTTTTAGGGTGGGGCTCGTGGCTAAGTGGTAGCCGATTAGGTTAACACATTGTAACATTAAGCAACACCAGCCAAGGCAGTCTTAGGATGGGTGATCATCCTTCTGACACATTGAGACCCCTCCGTGCCTCGGAGACACGATAAGTTTTTTTTATGAAATGTGTACTAAAAAAATGGAATTTATCTATACATATAAAATGTCTTGTGCTGAATGACTGATGGATCAACGCACAACCTAAACCGCTGATCGTAGAGACCTGAAATTTTGAGTGTGTATTCTTTGTATGACGTAGGCATCTGATAAGTAGGGATTTTTCGAAATTATACTCCGGTGTGAAAAAGATGGGCAAACTTTGTATGGTAGGTATAACTATAGGTAAAAATAAAAACATAGAGCTAATAGAACTAATTAGGGTCTGGAAAATGGATAAAGTCCTGTCCTATCTAGTCCTGGTGCTATCCAGTGGGCGTAATACCCAAACATTTATTACAATCCCTTAAAGCAATAGACATAACTGAAAGTATATACATGACAATGCAAAATGCTGCCATTTTAAATACTTTTCGCATAGTTGGCAAAGGACATCTTAGAATGTCGCCCCAGAACCAACAAACATGTGGCATACACCATAATTATTTATCTATTTAAATGAACTAGATGCAAATATCTATATCGAACGGACAAGGATCTATTCTAAATTAATAATTAAGAGTAATGTAACGATATTAACCTACTATCGCCATTTTACAAAAGACAACGTAACAAAAGTAGCATCTTATTATTCTCTTTGGTCATACCTGTCACTGTCACTTCGATAGTTCGCTGTGTACTTAATTGCTTTGAATGTAATTGTTGTTTTCTTCGAATAATTTGGATATTTTTTTAACAACTTGGCTATTCTAACGGACTCTGATCTCTTGCAAAATCGACATACTCGGGCTGTGATTTCTGGACTTAGTGAACTGGTCGATCAGGATCTGATGAACAATTTAACCTCGGAAAACATATGGTTATTGCGAGGCAAAATACAAAGCCGTCACATCAGCCACAAAACTTATTTTGTGTAAATTGTGATTGATCCGACACAAGTAGGTAGACAAGCAGTTGTGCAGTATTGCTGCAATTGTATCGTTGGGCCACAGAATAAATAATAGTACAGTTGGGCGCTGAACCATTGGTTGCTGCGCCCATGTTATGACCATTATTTGGTAGTTAAGTTACGCAAGGTATGAAAATATCGACCCCCCTGCACAATTTTTAGACAATATTCTTACTTGTAATGTGGAAAATGAGTGGGTAATAAAAAATAAAGAATGATAAATGTGTTGTATTTTTTTACTTATTACATTACATAACACATGTAAGTATATATAATGTATTGTTTTGATATTTTTATTTAGACAATTCTTGTGTACATTATGTAAATATTCATGTGATAAAATATATAATCCATACACAAGTCTATACTTGTATACTAATCTTATAAAGCTGAAGAGTTTGTTTGTTTGTTTGTTTGTTTGGTTGAACGCGTTAGTCTCAGGAACTGGTTCGAATTATCACCTACTATACAGCCTCTGTCCCGTAGCGTTAGTGAACGCGACCGCTACGCAGAAGGCGCGGGTTCGATCCCCGCTCAGTGCAAATAATGTAAATAAAAATATGCATAGGTATGGATTTTGCGCCCCCGCTGGCCGGCGGGGGGGTATCCGAAGGGATTTCCGCACGAAAAAAAAAATACAAAAAAAGGTATGGTATTTGCATTGGTCTGATCGTGCCATGCTCTCACGTTAAGCCGCCGGTCCCGGTTGTCATACGAAGATCTGTGGCGGTCGTTACGGGTAGTTAGAGCCCACAAAATGCAGAACTTTTCGCCAATTGGTTGTGGAGGTAAGTTCAGCCGCATCACAGATTTGAAAGCTGAACCCAACTGAGTTGGGAAAAGACTCGGAGAATGATGATGAGTGCATTTATCGAGGAAGGTTATAGGCTAATATCATCACGCTGCTGCTCAAGGGAGCGGAGCAGTAATCATAAATGTCGACAAATCCGGCATACAACATTAATTATATTCCGAAGTGTGCCACGGGCGAAACCCGGTCGGGTCCGCTAGTCATTTTTTTTTTTAAATAAATGACATAAATAATAAGTCGCACGAAAAAAAAAAAAAGGTACGAAGAACTTACCTACTATTGATAAATACCGAACCAATGAATATGGCACTTTTAATTTAATATTTGTCTTACCTACCGTATTTATAGATAATTTCGCCTGTCAATAATATCTAAAAAGTATTTAAATGTTTCGAAGTCCATTCAGAGCAAACGTGCATAACTAATACTTAACTCATAGGTATATGTATTATATTTTTTAAATATATCCGGTTTATGCACAAAGGTACATAACCTCAAAATCTAACATATTTGTTGCATTTCTGGGCTTTAGAATCTTGTCCGTCTTATAAATACAGTGTAATAAGAATTTAAAAAAAAAACACATTTAATAAGCCTTTTTCCATTGACGTTGGTTCTGGGGCGAATGATGTATGGACGCGTAGCAATGTCCTTTCTCCGAGAAGATTTGAACAACCAACCCGTATCAAAACATGAAAATCACTTGATCTAGGCCCCTGATTTCATTAAATTCACCGAAGAGTCCTAAGTTCATCGAGAAAAAAAAAACAGCCTCGTTATTCCATATTTCCAAGATATATTTTAAGTGTTGGTAAAAATATACTAACTTAGGGTTAGTTTTTATTTTTATCTACATTGTGTGAAATATGGATCCCCTTTTGAGTATACGTAGACCTTCAGCCTTTTCCATGATTCCCTGTCCTTGCCCACTCCAATTCAGTTACTTCCCGCTGTCTGTATACAATATTATGTTTCCATCGCCAACTACCCTCCCGGTTGCCATACAAACATCTATGGCAGTCGTTACGAGTAGTTGGAGCCCTAAAAAGTCCGACAAATGGTCGGATTACAGAATTTCGATATCGCCAATGGGTTGTGGAGGTCCGATGGCAGTCGCTTCACGGAAAATAACGAAGTTTGACATCTTCGTAATAGTTACACTGAAAAACCGACCCAACTGAGTAGGTAGAAGGCTCGGAAGATGATGAAAGAAGACAGTTTTAAAACTCACTAATAATATAATTCAAGAAAGACCAGAAACGGTGCGTACAGTTAGGTATGTAAGGCACTTTATTCCGCGCACTCTCAGGCTGTGGAATGATCTCCCTGCTGTGATTTCCCTAAGCGACTACAATATGGGGTTCTTCAAGAAGGGCAAACTGACCCAACTGAGTACGTAGAAGGCTCGGAAGATAATGAAAGAAGACAGTTTTAAAACTCACTAATAATATACATAATTCAAGAAAGACCGGAAACGGTGCGTCTAGTTAGGTATGAAAGGCACTTTATTCCGCGCACCCTCAGGCTGTGGAATGATCTCCCTGCTGTGATTTTCCTAAGCGACTACAATATGGGGTTCTTCAAGAAGGGCATTAGAAGGTTTTTAAAGGGTCGGCAGCGTGATTGCGACGCCCTTGGTGTTACACACGTCCAGAGGCCACGGTAACCGTTTCCCATCAGGTGGGCCGTGAGTGCCAACTGAGTGGTATAAAAAAAAAGGTGATTTAACAATTTTCAAAATGGTATTGAATTGATCAAATAACGATTTTTTCTCATGAGGGTAGGAAGCTCTTTTGAATTACGCACTTAGTTATATCTAGTCTTAGTAGAACCAAGATGTTTTGAAAAGTCTATGTGAAAATTTTCCAGACGATCACTATAAGTTATCTATAGTGTACTAACTAAAAGTGGTGGAATTTTTGTTCGAAATCTACTTAAGAATATTAAGAAAAACAAAACATAAACAGTAAACATAAAATACGAATTTTAAAATCTCATTTTTAAGTCTGTGTGAGGAAAAAAGTACTAAGTAATTCTTACTTCACATAAGTTGTAAAGAAACAACTTGCTAACATTGGAGTGAGTGCCGTGTATGCTGGCAACCAGTACTAATTAGCAAACTTACTATCTAGGTCATGCTGGACAAAGCGAATGAGTTTCAGGATTAGCTTTTTGAGTTTTTACTCGAATAGTGACAGAAACTCTACAACCACAACCAAGTTTAACACGAGAAATAAGTTAAATCAGTGAATGTACAGAATTTTAAGCTTCACAATTTTTGCTGAGCTGTCCGTAAAGTTTTACTTGAATGCAATTAGTATGAACTAGCTGTTGGCTTCGCCAATGTGGCCTTCTGATACCGTTCCCACAACCCATGGGACTATTATAGAGATAAAAAGTACCCTAAATATTATTCCTGAGTACAATCCATCCCTGTACCAACTTTCAGCTAGATCTGCTCAGCTGTTAGCGCGTGATTGAGTAACAAATATCCAAACATCTAAACAAATTTTCAAATTTAAAATATTAGTAGGTGCTCAGTGCGTGAACCGAGCGGAGCAATAATAAAAAAGACAATTAATAGCTCTGCTACCAGTCTCCTTTAACCCGGAGACAAGGGTAGGTAGTGAGACCATGAGCATACTACATTCAAGCCGTAGCCCCACCACTCACTTTCACGCAATCACTACTTCGTTCCGAAGCTTGATCTAAAGCGCGACAGTGGAAACGTAAATAAAACTAAAACTTAATATCTAACTAAAATAAAAGTGTCTAATGATCCGGATCTACACCAATGTGCAGTCAACAAACGGTACAAAATCATTAATCGGAAGTCGGTACGAATATAAAACGGTTCAAACAACAAAAAACACCGCAATTTTATAAAAATCGGTTAACCGACAAACCCTCAAAACGGTCGAAAGGCAAAATATCAAAATATAAATACTTAACGATTAAAACTAAACAGTAGGATTAGATTTGCTACTGCAAAAGTGAGTCTAGTGTGGAAATTATTAGAAATGTTCAACCGAAATGTCTTTACAATATACTTACTCAAATGTAAACTGGAAGTGGAAATATATCTGTAAATTGCTAATGTATGTATGTTGTTAAATAAAGATTTTAATTATTTTTTTAAACCTGGTTAAGTATTGCATCTTGCAAGTCCTTGGTTTATAGTGATTATGAGGTCTGGAATGACCTACCAAGATACTTTAATAAATGTTCTAATCGTTGAATATTTGATTCTCAACATACTCATAGCGATTTCCCAGTTGCATCCAAAGTTTGCACTTTGGAGCCCGTGGTCCGCGTGTTGTTTTTTATTAGTATGTCGGCTTTCAAGGGAATGATTGCCGCCTGACCTCCCAACCCTAAGAGGAAAGCCTGTGCCAGAGCCTTTTCGTCGTTTAGTTGGTGCACAGACTATCAGGTTAGGTTGGCTTGGGCCACAAAGTTCTTGGTAGAGGCCTGTAGATAGAATATGTTATGAAGTCTCCTATGTTTAATCCTAAACTACATTATGTCAGGTTGCCAGATCCTTGAAAAGGGAATTGGATCGGTGTGGTATAGCAATCTATAATGTAAGGCATCGCTCCGAATATGCGAGCCACTTCTTTTTTGGTGCTTTAGCTTCGGTTGAAGAAAATGAAGTAGCAAGAGGTAAAATGAGCTGTGTAATGGTACCAGGTCACGTTATCACATATAGGATCGTCTTACTTAAAAAGGGGTAAGGCGGCTATTGCAGTCAACTGGATACTTTTCTAAACACCAAGAGTAGAAAAACCCAAAACAAGTTGAATTCCTGAGACGAGCTCAGCCGAATACAAGGGATTTTCGATTTTGCGTTTTTTTTTTTACGATTTTTTGCGATTTTTTCTTTTCTTGCAATGGTTCACCCCAGCACGAATCTATTACCGAAAACAGCAACTCGATAGCTCATCTCCTTCATACCCAAAACCGTGACAGAAAATTGGCAACGATGACGTCGACGGCGTCGACGACGACAACTCGATAGCAATAGGGCTTTTCTAAAGGAAATCCCTAAAAAATTTTGCGATCCAGGAATCGAACCGGGAACTTTATACACAGCCGTCGACTCGCTGTAGTTACGCCACCCAGGCATCTTATTATGTAAATTAAATAAAGCTTATCTGAACATACAGGTAAAAAAGTGATTTTTTCTATATTTGGTTAAAAAATATAGGTCTATACTTTACGCAAATATTTTCAGAAATACCTGATGTAGATGTACCTGTTATTATAAAACTCACAAGTATTATAAATATGACTTAACTTGGAGTATTAATTATATCGTTTAAGTACTTCCAAGAATTTTACTGTGAAAACCCGTAACTATTTCTTATACTTCATATTGGTGAATGTATCATTACAGGAAATGTTGTACTGTTATATTATGTAACAACGACATAGCGAATTTCCATACAGGGGTCAATGACACATTTAAACAATGATCACTTAGGGCTCCGAAGATCTGGGGGGACCCCATACATGCGAACAAATGATCACCAATACAGCCAAAACACACTTTGAATGACCATTGCCCCCTTACATATACAGTCAGTAACAATAGCTCTATAATACTACCATATGAGAAACGTTTATAATTTTTTTTTAAAGAACCTCTAAAGATTCCAACTTTCCATTTAATGAATTTCTAAGAAAGACTATTAGCCCAGAGGCTTATAATACTTGTCATCAATGTTTAAGGCAGAGATTACGCGGTTACATGCAGTGAAGTGCAATCGCCGTCTCATCTTTTTTTTTTCATTTTAGTTACTCATTTTAGTCCCGTCCCTTTCTTTTTTTCGTGCGGAAATCCCTATCATCACCATCATCTTAGCGTGGTTACTCATTTTAGTATATACTACTATTTATATTCATATTCATTTATTTGTGAAACATAGGTAGGTTAGTAAGAGGTTAGTTAGAATAATAGAGAACATGCGATGTTCCGCCGAAGGCATACAATATATTAAATTTAAATTACAATAATTGATTTATAAATGTGATACATGTAGAATCACTAAATAATTTAAAACAAGTTGAATTCCTGAGACGAGCTCAGCCGAATACAAGGGATTTTCGATTTGTGTTTTTTTTTTTTTTTGCGATTTTTTGCGATTTTTTCTTTATCTTGCAATGATTCACCCCAGCACGAATCTATTACCGAAAACAGCAACTCGATAGCTCATCTCCTTCATACCCAAAACCGCGACAGAAAATTGGCAACGACGAGGTCGACGACGGCGACGACAACTCGATAGCAATAGGGCTTTTCTAAAGAAAATCCCTAAAAATCGCAATAAAAATGTCACAACCAATAGATATGTGTTATATTATGTCATAAGGAAAATTGACAAAATTTATGTATTTAAATTTATTAAGCATCATTATCATCATCACCATATTCTAGTCCACAGCTGGACATAGGTCTCCCCTAATTTATTAGTATTATGTATTATTTAAAAGTATTAATGCTTTGTTGGCCCCGTGTTTAATATGTTCAAACTTATGTGTACTAGTAGTAGTGATATATCTTTTTATTGTACGTATTATTTGAAAAGCTCTTTAAATTAATTCCACTGTCTTCCTTCTAATCTAGAACAACATCTGCTGAACTGCGGTCATCATCATTCATCATCTCAGTGTTGCTACACGTCGGAGCCCAGGGTCCACATTCCTTTCTCCACGTTGCAAGATTTTGGGCATCCACGGTAGTGAGACCATTGGCACGTATGTCATCCCTTACGACTTCAAATCAGTACTTCTTGGGTCTCCCTCTCCAACCGGGACCCGGCCGAAGTGCCATGGCCAGAAGTTTATTACCCACTTAGTCAAGTGGCTGCTACAAAACGTGGCCGCACCAGCGTAGATGATACTCCTGCATTTTATCTGCTATGTCAAGGACATGGAGGCAGCCGCAGACTGGCCAGTACAAACTGGTACAAATACTAACGTCTCGAACCAAGCGATTAGGCACTCCCTTTCTTTGTCGCAAGATAAAGTAATGGAATGCTTTGATTTTAAAGTTGGGTAAAGTATTATTGAATTTTTCAGTAAGGAAAAGTAGATGGCAATACTTACTTACTTATCTATATAAGGTACTAGTTGTTATATTAACCTGCTGGTACCTGCTGATCGACGAAAGACGCAGGCTTTCCGTTCACGGTTGGGAGGTCAGACAGCAGTCGCTCCCATAAAAGCTGTATTTATTTATTTTATTTATTTATTTCATATTGGGACACAAAATAGTTATACATTGTATCATGCAGTAAAAAGGTTAATGTAACAAGCTTGGTAAATGCATAACCCACACTTATGACCGCAGAATAATGTAGTAGAGTAAGTAGGTGGAAAGATTTAAATTGTGCCAATCCTCTGCCTTAATTTATTTTCCAATTAGAGATGTGATGAAATAGCTTGCTTTTTAAATGGTGTATAAACCAAACCAAAAGCAGGAAGGAGTAAGCGGACCCCGGACTCCGAGGTGGAAGCCATGGATGTATCTGAAAAAAAAGCTAAGATGATGAGATTTCAGCGGCTAGATTTGCGGTTAGTGTTGATTTATATAATTACGTATGCAAAAATTAATTTTATATTTTATATAATTATTTAGAGTAATTAAACTAATATTTTTATATAAAAGTATTTTACATGTGATGCTACCCGAACTAATAAAAGTGTGTATTATTTAAAATGTCGCTCACTCTGCGTTAGTATCTCGTACAGTACAGAACTATTATTGCTTCCTAATAAAAAGATAATAAAAGTAATTATTTAATTTCAATACAGTGTTCATATTTATATATCATAACCCTACAGGTTATGGGCCCAGTATTGCAATATTCGTAAATATTTAAATCGTTACTGCCTAAATGTTGTGAAATAAAAATACTACCTACCTGCAGTTTAGTGAATATAATAGTGAGTGTAACAATAGTGACTGCATCATTGTTGTGATAAGAAAAAGGTATTGGCATTAAATAGAAAACCGTAAGTAATGGAATATTCAAAACAAAAACGAAATATAAAGCCTTTCGATGGCGATAAGTACAGTGTTTGGAAATTTAGAATACGATCATTGTTAAGTGAAATGGATTTAATGGCGGTAGTAGATAATGAAATTCCACTCATCCGATCTGAGATGTGGGAGAAGAACAATAAAGTAGTTAAAAATATTTTAGTGGAATATTTATCAGACTCGTTTATCGGCTTTGTAAATGATAATATAACAGCCCAGGAAGTTTTCAAAAATTTAGACTTGATTTATGAACGTAAAAGTTTAGCTAGTCAACTGGCTTTACGAAAGAAATTATTAATATTAAAACTACAGGGCGATATACCCTTAATCAAACACTTTACTGTTTTTGACGAATTAATCACAGAATTATTGGCAGCGGGCGCCAAGTTGGAAGAAACTGATAAGGTTGCACATTTATTACTAACATTACCAAATACCTACGACGGAGTCATAACTGCTATCGAGACATTATCTGAGGATAACCTAACGTTACCGTTTGTAAAAACTAGGCTTTTAGACCACGAAATAAAATTAAAAAATGAGAGTAGTGATACAAGCGCAAAGGTTCTACATGTTGAAAGTAACACTGAAAATAATTATAAGCGAAAATTTGATACTAATAAATCAATTCAGAACTACCCACACCAATATAATAAAAAGTTTAAAGGACAGAAAAATCAAAAGTATATTAAATGCCATTATTGTGGACGTAAGGGACACGTTAAGAAGGATTGCTTTTATTTTAAACGGTCGAATAAACAAAAGGATGTGTCAGACAGAACAAGAACAGTTCAAACAGTGGGATTAACTGAGCAATCGAAGTCTAACGACTTTTCAAGTTATGCATTTATGACTGGCGAGTTCCAGCATGAAGATACTACAAATACAATTAATTTTTTGTTGGATTCTGGAGCTTCTGATCACATTATTAACAGGGATGATATTTTTCATTCTTACGAATTAATTAAACCCATAAAAATTTCAGTTGCTAAAAGTGGTGCTTTTATTACAGCTACAAAGAAGGGATCTATAAATGTAGTGAGTAACAACGGCGTTGCAGGTGTTATGGAAAATGTGCTGTACTGTCATGAGGTGCCATACAACTTGCTATCGGTTTCAAAGATGCAGCAGGCAGGCTTGCAGATAATTTTTGATGAGCATGGCACGCGCATTATGAAAGAAGGTAAACTGATAATTAAAGGTAAGAATTTAAACAATTTAATAACAATATCTTTTCAACTACCTACAAAAATTTATCAGTCTGTTTCTCAAGTATGTCAGGTAAATGTAAATTATAATTTGTGGCATCAGCGATTAGGTCATATTAGTAAAACTAAATTCTTTGAATTAAAATCCAATAATATGATAGCAGACCAACAGCACATTGAAAAAATATTTCCAACCGATGAATTGTGTGAGGCTTGCATTGGTGGAAAACAGACACGATTACCTTTTAATAAAAATAAGTGCAAAGAATACATTAAACGACCTTTGTATGTTGTGCACTCAGATGTATGTGGCCCTATCACCCCTTCATCAGTAGATAACAAGAATTATTTTGTTTTGTTTGTGGATCAATTCACACATTATTGTGTTGTGTATCCGTTGACATATAAATCGGATGTGTTCTCTGCATTTAAAGATTTCATTGCGAAAGGTGAAGCAAAATTTAACACACAATTAGTGACTTTGTATAGCGATAACGGTGGAGAATATTTATCAACCGAAATGAAAGATTATTGTAAACTAAAGGGAATCAGTTACCATTTGACGGTGCCCTACACACCTCAGTTAAATGGTGTGGCTGAACGGATGGTCCGCACTATAACAGAAAAGGCTCGTTCAATGTTGAATGGTGCAAATTTAGATAAGTGTTTTTGGGCTGATGCAGTATTAACTGCAGTTCATTTGATAAATATTACACCAACAAAAGCCTTAAATCAGCCTAAAACACCTTATGAGCTTTGGCATGGGCGAAAACCGTCTATTATGTCACTCAGGATATTCGGTTCAACTGTATATGTCCATAATAAAACCAATATAGGTAAATTTGATAGTAAGTCTTGGAAAGGGATATTAGTCGGCTATAGTCCAAATGGTTACAAAGTTTGGAACACAGAATGCGAACGATACGTAACTGTAAGGGATGTTGTAGTAGATGAGACAAATTTTCTGAAGTCTAGGCCTGCAAAGCCTAAAGAGAATAAAGTTGAATATTCTCGTGACAAAACTGATGTAGATATTCCTTTTAAATCAGTGTCTACAAGGTCTCAAGATACAAACATTCTTAAATCAGATAATTCGAAATCTGATGTACCAGAGGTACAATGCAGTCCGAGTAAAATTCGCAGAATAGACAATGAACTCGAAGTTAATTCTGATACTCCGCCTGTAAATACGGGAGAAGCAACTAATGAATCATTTGTACCTAGAAGGAGTGCAAGGCTCAAGGGTCGGCCTCCTATTTCTTATGAGGAAATTAATGATGATTATGCATTGTCTGCTTATCTATTTACATGTACGGTACCTAAATGTTTTAATGAAATAAAATTATTGAGTAATAGATCATGTTGGGAAGATGCAATAAAAGATGAACTTAATTCCCATAAAGTAAATAATACTTGGACTTTAGTTCCAAGACCTAACAATAAAAATATAATAGATTGTAAATGGATTTTTACCATAAAGCATGATGAATTTGGAAAACCTTTACGATATAAGGCTCGGCTTGTTGCTAGAGGTTTCAGTCAGGAATATCTCACCGATTATAATGAAACTTTTGCTCCTGTAGCGAGAATAGCTAGTTTCAGATTTATTATTAGTTTCGCAAATCAATTTAATTTATTAATTCATCATATGGACGTAAAAACTGCATTTTTAAATGGTACATTAAAGGAAGAAATATATATGAATATACCCGAGGGCGTTGTAAGCGAGAATAGTAATTACGTTTGTAAATTAAATAAAGCATTGTACGGACTGAAACAATCTGCAAGATGTTGGTTTGATGTATTCGAACAATCTCTCAAAGATAGGGGTTTTCAAAATTCATCAGTAGATAGATGTATATATCTTCTAGATAGAGGTCACATAGAGAAAAATATTTATGTGGTAATGTATGTCGATGATTTGGTAATAGCTTGTGCGGATATGCAGACAATGAATGATTTTAAAAATTATCTAATGAGCAAATTTAAAATGACTGATTTGAAGGATATAACCTTTTTCCTTGGTATTAAAATAACTAGACACGATGATAAAATTACCCTTGATCAAAGTGCTTACATTCAAACAATTTTAAATAAATTTAATATGAATAATTGTAACCCAATAAGTACACCTACTGAAATAAAATTAAATTATGAAGCGTTAAATTTGGAAGATAAATATGATGCACCATGTCGTAATGTAATTGGATGTTTAATGTATGTTATGATATGTACCCGTCCTGATTTAAGTACATCAGTTAATATATTAAGCCGCTATACAAATAAGAATAACAAGGCGCTATGGTTATGTCTAAAGCGGGTACTGAGATATCTTAAAGGTACTATGAACTTAAAATTGATATATAAAAGAAATATTTACAATAATGTTTTATGTGGATATGTTGACTCGGATTGGGGTGGACATGATTATAGTGATAGAAAAAGTACTACGGGTTACCTATTTAAGCTCTTCGAACATTGTACTGTAACTTGGTGTACAAAGAGACAAAATTCAGTAGCGACATCATCTACTGAAGCCGAATATATGGCATTGTATGAGGCTGTTAAAGAAGCCTTGTGGTTGAAGTCTCTAGCCGAGAGTATTAATATAAATGTAAATAAACCTATAACGATATTTGAAGATAATAACGGTTGCATTAGTATAGCTAATAATCCTACAAATCATAAAAGGTCAAAACATATTGACATAAAATATCATTTTTCCAGAGAACAAGTAGAGAAAAATTTCATACAATTAGAATATATACACACAGCTAAACAGCTAGCTGATATATTAACGAAACCGTTACCAGCCGTTCCTTTTCGAGATTTGAGAAGGAAAATAGGTTTAGAATAAAGAGTAAATTGTTTATAAATATTGATTATTGTTAAAATTAGAGTTAATCTAATTAAGTTAAAAGGTTTGATTAGGTTTTTCTGGGTTTTCCCTAATCCTAGCAACGAATGTTGGACCTTGATTGTATATACTCCCAGCACAAATTTGGAAGTAATATTATGTTCTGTAGAATTATAAATTTACATAAGAATCATTATTAGTTAAAGGGATTAATTTTTGAGGGGGTGTGTTGATTTATATAATTACGTATGCAAAAATTAATTTTATATTTTATATAATTATTTAGAGTAATTAAACTAATATTTTTATATAAAAGTATTTTACATGTGATGCTACCCGAACTAATAAAAGTGTGTATTATTTAAAATGTCGCTCACTCTGCGTTAGTATCTCGTACAGTACAGAACTATTATTGCTTCCTAATAAAAAGATAATAAAAGTAATTATTTAATTTCAATACAGTGTTCATATTTATATACCATAACCCTACAGTTAGTCACAATATTGTATTCAGTTCTACTTTAATTTCTGTACAGTAAGTAGTACATGAATTTATTTATATACGTAGAACTTATTTTACTGCTTTCGTAGCCTCAAGATTTTAATTAAGTATATTTATTTATCTGGTGTACAATAAATAAATAAAACTTTATCCATAAATTGAAAAATGTGGCGACTACGAGTGAGGCTTGTGATAACAACTTTTCACAATGGCGTTCACCACTTGAAATCATCCAACACTAACGTTCTCACATATCCAGTGCCAGATATCAAATGTCAAACGTTACACGTGTAACGAAGAGGAATAGGCCGAGATTGGGCGAAGATGTATATTTGGAATAATAGGCAGCGTCAATACAGTTGTTGTTCATTCAGCGTCTTACAGCGAACTGAGAGCTCAAATGATTGTACATCGTGTTTTTATAACCGCGTACAATGATACCCACTCAAAAAAATATATGTCTCGATACATCGTTATTCAATTTAGCACTTAATCAATTATTAATGACTATTCAGAAATAACTTTTAAAACAATAATCTGAAATCTATATAACTTAATTAAATACTAATTATAAGGAATGCAGAATTAGACTGACGGTGATGTCACTACTTCCCCTAGTCTCTTCACGTTTGTAACACTCGGCCATCCTGCATACGTCGTGTCTCACGGCGATCGTTCCGTCTCTGGTCGTCGTCATTTTTTTTGGAACTGAAATAATAAAAATATCACGCAGTTTATGCCCTTATAAACTTAAAATCCTAAAATGTTCTTCGATACAAATGTTTTTGACACTAGGCAGCCAAGTATATGCACACATATATGATATACTCCTTCAGCTTTATGTAGGTACCTAAGTATAATGATCTTTCTAGACTACGGATAATCACCATATTACTGTTATACACAGATGTAAACCGTCATAGTTTAGTAGATACACTCAGTAGGGTAAACATATTAAAGTGTTCATGTAGTTTGTTGTATCACACCGCTTTGTTGTATCTTTCTTTGTTATCTTTTGTTGTATCATAATACAATCTATATTTGTTTAATTTCTTATGTACCA
Source organism: Cybosia mesomella (assembly GCA_946251805.1). NCBI lineage: Eukaryota > Metazoa > Arthropoda > Insecta > Lepidoptera > Erebidae > Cybosia > Cybosia mesomella. The sequence goes on from OX276401.1 coordinate 9,456,395, forward strand.
TAATATCATATGGTTATGTTTTGGGTTCACATAGATCTAGAATACCGTACCATACCGCTAAGTAAAATAGATAGATTATGTACAGTTAGAATACCTACATGTTAAATTGATATTCCTTTCAATATATATCACATATTTTCACGTCGTTTCACATAGATCTATACACAGTATCACACAGCTTTATAGTATAATTGATGTTATATTTATGTTTCTTGTCATGTATCACGTATATTTGTAAATACGTCTCACACAGATCTGGACTGCACCATCACACAGCCTTGTGGAATAGATGTAATATGTCTTGTTATGTATCAAGGATACTTTTTAACGTTGTTTCAAATAGATCTAGACTACAGTATCACACAGCCTTATATAATTATTTGTGTATTATTTAAACAGTTAAACCTGCTAACAGCCCCATCTATGTACATGTTTGAGTGTTACAACTTCGTTAAAGGTCATAAATATTTATTTAAAACATGTGAAGACCACTATTAGTTCAATACACGTTATCCTGGTTGACTGTTAATACCTTCGATAGAAACAGAGCAATATACGAGAAGCTGATATCCAATGACCATCAATTTTTTAATAAATTACCAAATTACATGAAAGATCTGCCTGTAAATATTTTCTGCAGAAACTTAGCTGGTTGAAAGACATGTGTTTCTACAGTGTCCAGGAACATCTAGAGATGTCATTATTATGATAGCAAATAATGCAAATAACTCAGACATGATGAACATACAGTTGATAATTAATAATAACATTGATATATTTATCGACATTTTCCTTTCATTTTGACATTATCTATTTAGTATTATTGACATTGCAAGACATTTTTTATTTTGTTTGAAGAATTGTGTTAATTTGTTTATTCATTTTAAAAATGTAATATCTCTGCATGTAGTCTCACATGCCAGCAATGGCGAATATGAGGATGCGATTTAATGTCATCTACCACCAATATGTAACCATAATCTTTGATGTTCATATTATTATCATTCTTGTAAATTTACTATTGAAGTCTCTTACTTCGTTGATATTAAATTAGGACCTTTATCACACAGCCATCCTATTTATATAGCATCACACAGCTGTCTTTCATTTATATAGACTTGATCACACAGCTGTCCTTATTCATATAGACTTGATCACATAGCCGTCTTCATTTATATGGACTTGATCACAAAGCCGTCCTCATTTATATGGACTTGATCACAAAGCCGTCCTCATTTATATGGACTTGATCACAAAGCCCTCCTTATTTATATAGACTCGATCACACAGCCCTTATTTATATCGACTTGATCACACAGCCGTCCTTATTTATATGGACTTGATCACACAGCCGTCCTATTTATATGGACTTGATCACACAGCCGTCCTATTTATATGGACTTGATCACACAGCCGTCCTATTTATATGGACTTGATCACACAGCCGTCCTATTTATATGGACTTGATCACACAGCCGTCCTATTTATATGGACTTGATCACACAGCCGTCCTATTTATATGGACTTGATCACACAGCCGTCCTATTTATATGGACTTGATCACACAGCCGTCCTATTTATATGGACTTGATCACACAGCCGTCCTATTTATATGGACTTGATCACACAGCCGTCCTATTTATATGGACTTGATCACACAGCCGTCCTATTTATATGGACTTGATCACACAGCCGTCCTATTTATATGGACTTGATCACACAGCCGTCCTATTTATATGGACTTGATCACACAGCCGTCCTATTTATATGGACTTGATCACACAGCCGTCCTATTTATATGGACTTGATCACACAGCCGTCCTATTTATATGGACTTGATCACACAGCCGTCCTATTTATATGGACTTGATCACACAGCCGTCCTATTTATATGGACTTGATCACACAGCCGTCCCCTTTTAGCTATCCACTATAGACTTTGTTTTTGTTATTCTAATCCGACTTCTAATGTCTGATGTATTTTGTATAATTTTATTATTCTGTTATTCTATCAATCTTAATTTGATTTTGATTTGAATGATTTTTTAAACTTAACATGCAACGTATGATATACTTACATTGGTTAATAATGATCTATTCTATTACTTCTGCAAGACAATCAGTCAATGATGTGCATATTTGTAATTGGTGTAGCACATGCCATATTTCCATTGTAACTAGATAATGTTGGTGTTGACAATATTGGTGTTGACACTGTTGGTGTTTACGCTGTTAATATGCTTTAATACATGAATGAAATAAATAGACTTAGTCTCACAGCCGTTTCATTATGATATAGGTTATGCAGTTGTCCTGACTGACCAATACTCATAGCACAGTTACTTGTTATCATTATGTCCTCTGTAAATTAAAAAATAATAAATATCAATTATTTATTGATTTCTTTCAATGTGAAGATCGTTTGTAGTTTTTTTTAGTATTCAGCAACTTCTGGGGGCGACTGCAGGTACCCAGTGAAGTTAAAGCTTTAAGATTCATAAAATTTTAGAAGACTGGTTGCTTGAAATATGTTTTAATCCATTACGGACTTTTCATTCACCCGTTGTAATAGATCGATAGATAAATGATTGATAATTTAGGGTACTCATTATCTATACTAATATTATAAAACTGAAGAGTTTGTTTGTTTGTCTTGACGCGCGAATCTCGAGAACTACTGGTACGAATTGAGAAATTCTTACATTCTGTTTGGTTATAGGCTATATGTCATCGCGTTACTACCTAGAAGAGCGGAACAGTAACATAAATGTGAACAAATCGGGCAAATCCATAGATTATTGTAGATCTATTCCTAGTCATAAGACATTTAGTGGTCGTAATCACAATATTCTAATGACAAAAAATATTATTAATCATTCCTTTGATAGCTTATTCACATTTATTAAAGTGAACAGGACTACTTGATCGTAATATTTTTCACAAATTCTATTTGGAAAGTTTTAGAGTAGCACACCTTGCCATTCAATGCAATATTTACAATACTTGGATTAGGCATCCCTTGTTGTGTTGTGTTCATCTTGCAAATATGTAATGTTGAACTCAAATCTGCCAATCAATTTGAAAAACTGAACTCTTCACAACCGAGCATTTGCGAGTCTCGTAATTCTACTACGTATTTCTATAACTGAAAACATTTATGTCTAACACACGTATTACACTCATCTATTTCACAAAAATCCATATTCTCAAATGTAGCTAATTTTTGTTTTCTTGTCAGGGTAGGTACTGTAGCGTCCGGGGGTTGGACGCCACAAAACCTCGTGTTGATAATAAGATAAACACAGAGGAAGAAATTTATATGAGCATTTATTATTTCAACAAAGCTTCCTATATCGAGTTTAGGGAGGTTTTTACGCGTATATATTTATCTTTATGCGAACTAGGGAATCGCGAACTCCGCTCAAGGACTGAGCCTAAATTTAATACACTTATATCTTCTCTTCGGCCGGCGGACCCGGGCGGCGCGTCTAGTCGCCCGCTGTCAGCCGCACAGCCGAATGCAGCTCCACGCAGCAATTGTTTGTTCTTCCCTAAGCTAAATTTGATTTACAAAGTATTTATTTTTAAACTCTGACACATGATGGCCAGGTAATCGAACCGTGGTGTGGAACGAGGTTCGGACACCACAGTACTTTAACATCTAACTATCGGTATCTACCGTGTACTAATCCGTATTGCTTATGTTTATCACTCGTAGTTGGTACGATTTTTGTGTTTAAACAGTTTGATGAATAAAATAATAAAGGATTGCTCTCGTAACTAGCAAAGTATTCAATGGTGTACCTATAGTGTTCTGTGTAAATACAAGCATCGCAACAACAGCTCCTCATGTTAATAGTGAAACTTTTACATCTACACTAATACTATTAAGAGAGAATATTTGTATTTTGGATGGTTGTATGTAACGAATAAACATAAAAACTATTGGACCGATTTCAAAAATTCTTTTACCGTTGGAGTGAGACATTATCACCGAGTAACATTGGCTATTTTTACTACTAGAAAAATTAGAGGTCCTTAGAAATCCCTACTAAAATCAACTCGAAGGTATAAAAATATTAGTCATAAAATCTTTCATCGCATGCGCTGCGGTAAGTATTGATGATAGAGCAATGTTCTACAATATTATAGAACATATCAATATTGACAAAAAACTTCGCGAGACCTTATGTCCAACTACTCGTATTGTAGTTATGTCAATATAACTACTTTTTTACATTTTTAAAGTTAATAGAAATGTCCATCAAAATCAGACAATGCTATCCATATTTGTATTAATTCTTATCCACATATATGATTGCGTATTCAAGACTGTTTCAATACGTGTTGATTACATTTGGTATTTATTGAAATCGGAACATTCCATTCAAAAGATGTTAGGAAATTAAGGATACGACACAGTTCGTTGGTCGCGATCATCGACATCTACGCGGGCGGAACCGCGGGCAACGGCTAGTAGTCAGATGCAAACTAAGAACTTAACGCTTGAGAAGTTCTGGATGGATGGTTGTCAAATAACTATTTATATTGTTTAGATTAACATTCGTCGGTATGAAGTTTAAATCGTACTTTGCTTAGTGACAGTGTATGTAAACCTCGAAGCGTTTGACTAGTTTAAACTCGGAAGTGTGTTCAGAACAGAAGCAGATGATGGATCTGGATAATTTTCTATGCCCAACTCGGGTAATAAATATGTGAGAATAGGTTTTGTATGTATGTAGGTTAACTTACAGCCGTAATTTCTAAATCTCTAGTATAAACTAGGTAGACCTCTCGTATTCGTAATTTATCAGCCAACACTCGATTATTAATCGAAACAAATTTTACAAACACTGCGGATAGAGTTTTTAGAATGCAAACAGAAGTGAACTATACATTCCGTACCAGTAGCGTGTGCTGGGGCCTCCGTGATTCGTGATGCAAAGAAGTAGTATACTACGCAGCTCTGGAAGCGGGCTGCGAAGTACCGGCTGCATAGCAGCAGGTGGCAGCGGCTGGGCCATCCCGCCAGTTGTAGCAGGTCCTCGGCGCGGGCGGCGCTTGCCAGGTCGATTTTGCTCCCAATGTTTTTGATGTGTAAATGTATAGAGATTATTATTATTCTACCTTCATAGAATATTCAAAAGATGATAAAATCCTTGGATTTTTTTTTCGTTTTATTATTTTCTCGTAGGCGGTCAACAAATAAGTGGAACGGGGAAATGCTTTTGTTAACCTATCTTTCCAATTAGTTCACGAGGTGCCGTAATCATCCAGATCGTTATGTTAGTCCCGTGCTACGCCACGAAGACGAATTTGTATGGAAAAAATATTGTCACACTCACTAACTTCGTAGAGGCTCCTAGCTACTCGATTTTGTGTAACCAACCTTTTACATTTGTGCATAGAAAAACAGAAGTTCAGGATCAAACTTAGGGATGATTTCAGCGTCCAAATGTGTGCCCTCCTTTTCTTAGTTGAACTAAAAAAATGGTGGTAGGTACTCAGAGAAAAAAAAATTGCTTACATTTTCGTCTTCACTGGTCGTATTAGCTGAAGTCTCGCTGGATATTCATTTCCTCGAACTGCTGGAGTATGGTGGCATTCTTATTTTGTTCTATCCCACTTCTGAAGTGTAACGAAGAGGAATAGGCCGAGATTGGGCGAAGATGTATATTTGGAATAATAGGCAGCGTCAATACAGTTGTTGTTTATTCAGCGTCTTACAGCGAACTGAGAGCTCAAATGATTGTACATCGTGTTTTTATAACCGCGTACAATGATACCCACTCAAAAAAATATATGTCTCGATACATCGTTATTCAATTTAGCACTTAATCAATTATTAATGACTATTCAGAAATAACTTTTAAAACAATAATCTGAAATCTATATAACTTAATTAAATACTAATTATAAGGAATGCAGAATTAGACTGACGGTGATGTCACTACTTCCCCTAGTCTCTTCACGTTTGTAACACACGTCAAATACAGTGCTCAAATGTCAATCAATAGCATCGACCGCACCGATGTATTTTATTTGACATTTTCATTATAGTAAAGCAAATAGCATTGTTACTAGAAATGGCTTCAATTAAGCTAAAGATGACGCTTCAACTGTGATGCGGAGATACTACCGAAATACCGTAATATCGTCATTTTACTCAGTGATTTTTCCTCCTGGGTACACATGAATTATTAATTACATAGCCCATGTCCTTCCCATCAGTAACATCTTTGCTTGTGTGAAATTTCATTAGAATCGGTTCAGCCGTTTGGGAGGAGAAGATGGTCTAACGAAATACATGAGTCGTCTAAAAGAGAGCGAAGCTCGTCAGAGCTTTGCTTGAAAACTAATATACTAAAGGCATAACTATAGGTTATTGAAGTTCAATAACCTATAGTTATTGAACTTCAATTGAATTAAATAAAAACATTTAAGCAATTGGTATGCAAATTTTCCTTATATCTTAAAAATAGAACATCTAGGACGGGACTTTAAGCCACGACCAGTCTGAAAGTCTGAAATACTCTGACCAACTGACATACCTGGACACGTCCTAGATATTCGAAATTTAGAATTCCCTTTTTTCTATTGAAAATAAACTTGTGCTCCAGAGCAATCGATATTGTCAACAGGCATAATAGTAGCTTGACAAAGAGTCAAAGCAAATATACGCTTTATACGCATTGATTGATATAAAGGACGCACACCATCCTTAGATGAAGTTGTCGATACGTTTATAAATGACCTAAATAAGATAGATCAGCTACCCAGTCACTGTCCCGAGTTCCCAACTCAGCAACGCTATGGACCCGGCACCCGCACGGAGAATCCATGGATTGCTAAGCATATCGGTCATCATGAATACAAAAGATATCCCAATTAGTTAAGATTAAAATCGATTAATTGTAACTCTGATGACAAAGATAGCATTATCTGTAGCATTTCCATATACCCGCAGTTCAAAGTACATATAATATGCAGAAAGTTTGATTCTATGTGCTCACCAACATTTTGGATGCGCTACCAATTGGCAAAAATGCAACAATTGGGAGGAATTTTTCTAAAACTGAACTCGTGGTCCAGATTTTGATATTAAGATAACCTACCGATCTCATCAAAGTACCTTTTTTTTTTGCGGAAATCCCTTCGGATACCCCCCCGCCGGGCAGCGGGGGCGGTTATGTCGGGCTTAAACCGACTAAAACCGCACGCCGTCTCGGATCTACAGACGACCACCCCCCCCCCCCCCCGCGGGCCCGCCATACCCCGACCCCCTCGTGCAATGGGGTCAGCTGGCCCTGAAAAGGGCCGGCTGGTCAGACTCTTGGCCGTTGACGTTGACGCCAGCTACTCCAGAGGAGCAATCAATGATGCGTCATCGCCCACGTTGCCCAGGGTGCACTAAACTTGGAGGTGATCCAACCAGTCGCACCCCCTCATCAAAGTACCTACTGATCAGTGACGTATATTAATTCAAAATAATTATTTTCAAATTATTTTAAATAACATCTGGCTGTGCACGCGACTTCGTTAGCGTAGATTTAGATTTTTAAGGTTTTTGTTTTGCGCGGACCCCTAATTATTTTGGTAAAGTAAAAGGAGCTTATGTTACTTATAAAAAAATCGGCCCAGCCGTTCTAGTGCTCACATAATTCAAAGCGACAGGAAGACATAGACAAATGTTTTAAAAATGACTTATTTATTCTATATATCGTACTACACTCATATGCTTTTATTTAAACCCGTTATTTTAATATTTCAAACAGACACTTCAATTTTATTTATTTGTATAGATTTCATGTAGCGATGACTTAAAATATTAAATCTAATTGCGATGATGTCGATATAACGACGATAATGGTATAATGACAACGATATATAACGATAAAATCGTTTGTCCTTGCAATGATATTACTAAAGATCTGTTGGAAAACTTGTATAATGCTTACAGAAAAACAATATAACACGCTAGGCGTACATCAAATTGCTTTCCGGGATCATGAATAAGTAAATGCATAATACCTTTCCACATTACCAATCCAAAGTTGATAATAAGACCAAACTCGTGCATAATGTAACAAAATCTAATACAAAACGCATGTCTTATACAGAACATTACAAACGTATTAGAATATAGTACCTATATTATGACGCCCATCCGATGGTATTGCTAACAGAGTTGTTCCTAATCTGTTAACCAGAACACGATTTTCTCATCAGAACTATAGATAAACCTTGGATAGAATAATCTGGTTGTGGTGAAAGCTTATAGTTAGTAAATGTTACATTGGTGTGTTTCTTTTGGTGCTCACTGGTATATTCTTTCTGTATTGATGTAATTTTCTGAAATGAAATTTGGCAGGTAGAATTTTATACGAAAGGGTAGTTTTCAAATATATAGTAATTAATGTATAGTAATCTAAAGTTTTAAAATGTATGTATACTTAAAATGTATAGTAAATGTATAGTCTTCGAGTAGTTTTAAAATGTATAGTTTATACAACTACCATTTCTTCAATTTTATAAGTGACTGCCTCGTCGTAGTATGACAATCATATGCCGGTAACCTTTTTTCGTCTTTTTCTTACCTTACGCTGTGTAACCGAATGAAAATTGGCTAAAAAGCAAAAATTGTATTGCGTAGTCTAATATCCATGTAGTAGTAGTAGTTTTGACGGCCTCTGTGGCGTAGCGGTAGTGCATTCGACTGCTACGACAAGGGGCGCGGGTTCGATTCCCGCTCAGTGCAAATATTTGTATGCATGAATATGTCTGTTTACATTGGTCTAGGTGTTTCTATGTATAATATGTATATATTTACAAAAAAGAGGTATTTAAGTATGTTTATCCGCATTGTGGAACCCATACTCGTAACACAAGCTAGTTAAACCGTGCTTACTTTGGGTTTAGAAAGTGCTGTGTAGAATGTCGTAGAATATTTATTTATTTTATTTATTTATCCATGTTATCCGTGTATAGAGTGGACAGCTTCCTTCTACAGACTAAAGTTCTAAAAAATATATTCATCTACGTTGATTATTCGGTATGAGTTAGGGTCGTATGGTAGCTTGCATTCTGGCCAATATAAGTATAACATTGTGATGCACATAGTCAAATTATTTCCTTTCATTTTTCCATAGCATTATTCTTATACTATGGAAAAATGCAGCACAAAAAATGTTATTTGCGCGTTGTAGACTTTGTTAAAACTTTTGTATGAGCTTTTTGAAAAGCGTCGTACTGCAGTCCTTTGACACACGAGAGTACGATTTGAGATTCATTCGGAGGAAATTTTATACAAGCCGTTATAGCAGGCGAATATTTTTGTTTTATGAAAATAGAAGTATTTTGTCTATTCATTTATTCCAAAGATAATACGTTTTTTCCAAGAAATATTTTTATGCAATGATATAGTCGGCCATTTAGGCATAAAAATCTCAGCTGACTTTATTCATAGCCTTGTCATTAATTCACTCATCCAGAGACATAGAAAACTAAGTAAGCTGCATAATACAAGAGTTATTGTTATGTTATTGTTGTCTTCATAAAGTTAATTGACTCTTAATACCTCCATAGGCTTATTCGGAACAATAGCATCTTGGAGCTGAAGATACAGGCTCTTATCGGAATAGGTAACGATAACTTTTGGAAATTTAAATACCAAGAAAATCTGACGACTTTAAGCTTTGAATTAAACTGGATCTTATTGGTAATTCTTATCTTATAAAACAATCCGCTTTTGAAATATTTTGTACAATTTCATAATATAATATCACTTCCGTCATTATGACAATCTTTGTGTCTGACTTTGTATGTGTTTTATTAGGGGTCGGTTATTTGTGAAAGGAACGACTTCGGCAACCAAGCGCAGGGCACGGCGTAGTAGCGGCAGTAAGACCCATCATGGAGGACTGGCTAGAGGGGCGCCATGAGAGCCTCTCGTACCAGGGGAACTGGTAGAGGTGCTTCGGGAACTCTGGGAAGGGGTGCTTCGGGGACCACCTGTGTTGGATCGGGAAGGAGCAAACGGCTGAGTGCCATCATGCAGGCGAGGACTCAGGGCAGCACACGCTGGTGGTATCCCCGGGATGGGAGGTGCTGAGAAGGGCCCTCGTTGCAGCCCTCGGAAGTCCTCTCGCTCGGCATCCTGCTCACGGCGATGGTTCAGAACGAGAGCGTATTTGCTGATCTGCCTCCTTCTGCGAGCAAGAAATGGTCGAGAAGGAGATGTTGCGGGATAGACTCAGGTCTCTCCCAATCCGCAGAGCCCGCGAGGCACGGAGCCCACTCAGACGTTGGAGGTCTGAGGCATGTTCCGCGCCCCCCACCCCCCCTTCCGGGGCAGGCCGGGGACAGCGTGGTTCCCAAACCCAAGGTGGCCATCTAGAAACCAGAGATGGCCTGAGTCAGTCGGTGTGTTAGTGTGAGGGAAAAGCCTTGCGGGTCACTTAAACCCCGGCGTCTGAAGCCCTTAGACGGCGTGCGGTTTTAGTCTAATCGAGCCCGATATAACCTACCCCGCTGGCCAGTGGGGGGTATCCGATGCTGTTACACGAAAAAAATGGGTCGGTTATTTGCATTGGTCTGGTATTTCCATATATATAAATATATTTACACAATATAGGCAAAACCCACAGTTCAAAGGTAAGAAAACTAACCTAGCTTTTCTCCTAAAAATAGGGGTTACTAGAAATTTTGAGTAAGGTTCACCGGGGCCTGATAAACTTTGTTTTATGGGCAAAACGCGGTGCAATATTTACAATCTTTTACTGCCACAACTGTAATACTACACCTAATTTCATACGAATGTTGGCAATAAATAAATTTAATAGTACTGTAGATTTAAACTTCATAGTACTTGTATTGGCTGACATAAACTAGTAACTTTAAATTAAGTATTCAAACAATTTCATTCCGGGATTCTGGCACATGGGAATACATTATGTAAAAATATCGAAAGGTAAGGTAATATAAGTTTTACTTTTCCTTAACTTCAAAAAGATTAGACGAGGGTAAAAAGTTATCAACTCCTTAGATGCCCTAGTTTAAAAGTTATAAGAAACGGTACCTTGAGGGAACTATTATTCTTACAGTACGTCGGCGTTTTCCATATACCCAAAGGTTAAAGTTTTAAAATGTTCTTATTTTAGCTTGTGATGCAAGAGGCATTATGTCTACCTCCAATAGAATAAAAGTCAGGTTCGAGTCGGACTTGCGCACTGAGTATTCCATACAAAATTGTATTGATGGGGAAATTTAACGTTGCTCTTAGAGAACCGAAGGTGGAACGACTCCCAGACAGATGAACTAACGACCTGAAAAAGTGTAGCTCAGTAGACTGCAATAGGCTTAAATTTTGACGAACTCTCTGGCGTAGCGGTAGAGCGTTCGACTGCTAAGTCAGAGGTCACGGGTTCGATTCCCGATCACTGCAAATTTTTGTGTGCATGAATATCAATATTTGCAGTGGTCTAGGTGTTTCTATGTATAGTATGCATATATATACAAAAAAAAATTATCTAAGTATGTATATCCGCATTCTAGAACCCATAACACAAGCTAGTTAAGCGGTGTGTAGTATGTTCTAGAATATTTATTTATTTATTAAAATTAAACTTAACTGGCTCTTAATTCGAGTTCGCCGGAATGCTCATATTCGTTCCATGCTTTACAGTATTATTTTTACGTTACTCAATGACACATATTCAAGATTCTCCAGGTCAGTATCATTGGAATTGGTAGTGCTCAAGTATTCCACAAATTTCTATGATAAATCTTTCACTGTATGTGTGGTACGGCTGTGGAATGTACTGCCTTAATCCACCAGGTGCCCCCAATCTCTGACCGCCTTTAAAAATATGGTCAAAGAACACTACTTGGTTTCTTAGTTTCTTTATTCCATGCTTCCATTTGTACAAATGTTGACTGTGTATTCCATTCCATGTATATATATTTTTATTGATGTATAAAAAAAATGATATCTATTCTATTCTTGAATTGATTAATTGACCTAAGATTCTCATCCCATTGTTTTATTGATGTAATTACAAATTTACAGTTATAGGACTTTTGGGTTTAGGTTTTGATTGAACATAATAGGTCTTTATGAAATTGCCGAAATTTTCTTACAAATTCATGAGTTCGTTATTCTTATAATTGAATAGCTATTTACAGTATTTATATTTTGTTTGAAAGTTGATTTCAAGATTTTACAACTCTGTATTAAATTTTGTTGTTATTGGCCGCTTGATAAATTAATTCGATCTTCAAAAACAGTACTTCCTAAATGCTATCCATTTTGATGATAAATTTCATATTACTTAACAGCTGTCACTTTTCAAAAATGTAATGAAAGTTGCTGTTTGTTAGCTTAATGTTGTCTCATTCATACACAAAAAAAAATCATCAAATTTGGATTTGTCATTCCTAAAAAAAATGCAAAAATGTTAGTACTGAAAATTGGGTTTCCTTCAATTTCTTCAAGAAAAACGACAATTTCATATGTAATGACCTAATGTAATATGCTGCATAGATTGCTGTATCTTTTAGCGCGGACTTAGAAGTTTGATTGTATCACAGCTGTAAGGGATTGTGAACTAAAGTAATTCATGTATAAATTTTAATACCTCTGTGCGTTCCTAAGAAAAAAGTTCCCTATTAAGAGTCTGTTTTTTTTTTCACGCACGGTACGGATACCTTAAAAAAGGAGCTAGGCACTTTAACATGTAGTACAGCCAACAAAAAATGTAGCTTAATAAATTCTAATTTATGGATCCTCTTGGTTCTAAACTTTCATAAAATAATAAACTACATAACATAACATAACGTAACTTCACGCCTGTATCCCCGAAGGGGTAGGCAGAGGTGTATTACACACCCACGATTCGCCAGTTATGTTAAGGTGCCAATGTAATAGGGGGCGAGCCTATTGCCATCTACCGGGCACATTACTAAGCGAGCGATAATCAACATTTTTAATACACACATAACTACGAAAAGTCAGAGGTGTGTGCCCGGGGCGACTGGGGATCGAACTCGAGACCTCATCTCGGCAGTCCGTTACGTACACCACTAGGCTATATATAAACTAAACATCAAATACATTAACTTCGTCCGCTGGAGATTATAAAATTATTTATAGATAAGTTATTGGTCCATATATTCCATTGTAAAAACGGGTCGTAAATATTTATTATTCAGCTACTTTTGTCGTTGACATTATATTTTAGGACTATGGACCTATGTTTTGTTGTTTTATATTGTGTTACATGTCTTCAAAAAAAGACTTAAGTTAGTCTTTATATAGAGAGAATCAAAATTCATCGAATAATAATTCTCAATCAAGAAACTTAGGAACACAAAATGTCAATAGTTTTGATGGAAGTGATTTAAATATTATCCATAAACGACGTTAGTTCCGTGAACAGAAAGTAACTACTAAAACGTATGAATAAAATATGACTTGTTTAGTTAGTCACAAAGGGAGCAAACCAGATGAGTTCGTATCATAAGTAAGCACTCTGACAGATGAATATGAACGTTGAACATTGTTTAGTGTTGAATTCCAGACAAAAACTAAATTTAGACGATTGAAATGGCTGACGATTTATTCATGTATTGTGTTCTGTGTTCATTAAACCACTGATTTGATGTTTATACACTGATTTGTTTATATGTATGAGTTGAGTGGTTGACGATTTATTCAATTAGTCTCAGCTCATCTCGATAAATTATTTTCAGCTGTTTTGCGCAGCTCGTTGAAAGCGGTGGCGGTCAGAGTCATAAGGGGCTACCGCACAATCTCCGTCGAGGCGGCATGTTTCCTAGCCGGGACCCCTCCATGGGAACTGGAAATGAGGACCTTTCCGTCGTTGTATCAATGGCGCAAGGAGGTGCTGGAGATACGCCACAGATCAGAACCCCGAGAAATCGAGGCCCAATGGTCCCAGCTCCGCCAGGAAATAAATGGAGACATGGACGGTGCCACTTGAGCAACCGAGGTGGGGAGAAGCCACCATTGCGGAGGTCAGACCTGTCATGGAGGAGTGGTTGGAAAGGAACTGCGGTAACCTCTACTACCGGATGTCACAGATGATTACCAGACACGTGTGCTTCGGTAAGTATCTGTGGCGCATCCACCGGGAGACAACGCAGCAGTGTCAGCACTGCGAGGATCCCTACGAAGACACGGCTCACCACACATTGGTGGAGTGCCCAGTGTAGGTTGATTCAACGCTGGGATCTCGTTGCGGTTCTGGGTGTGGACGTTCTCTCGCTGGTGAGCATGGTACGTCTACGCCTAAGACTACGGATCTCCATGATTGGGGCCTGAAGGCAGCAGTTGACCGACTCACCGTCCTTACAGAAGCAGGCCAACACCAAGGCGTGTCGTGTGTTTCCTACACACGCCTGCCTACTTACCGACGCGGGATCAAATCCGACCCCAAAGGCGAGGCCGCGGTGGCTGCCGAACTTTGCCGGCAACCCTGGAGTTATTATTTCGTGGGCGTACCCGGGGTGCCTGGCAAAGGACGCTTGGGAAAGATACCGTGTGGTTTTAGTTGGTTCTATTCCGACATACTCACCTCATCGCTGCCACCAGTGGAGTGAAGTCCGTGGGGTTGTCCAAACGCAAAAAAAAAGTGTCGGCAGCGCAAATGTGACGCCTCTGGTGTTGCACACGTCCATCGGCCACAGTAATTGCTTCCCATCTACGTGAATAAAACTATTACTCTAACCTTATTACCACTTATATTCACCTCTAAAGCCTCATTATATTCAATAATAACTAAACATTCAAACGAAAAGCAGGGTATCTAATCCTATAACATATATTTTACATGCGCAATTACTACATTCGAAATTTATCGTGCAATAACGATATAATGACGGAAACGGTGGCGCCGCACAAGACGTATATATTAAAATTAACGTTCGGGCAACGACGAAAGGATGCCTTGGATAAATTAACCTTGGCATACGTCGAAATTTTGAAGGGATGTATCCTAGTATACTGTTTCGCGATAAGGTTATATTCTTAATTTATATGGGACATATTAGACGAATTTTTAAAACTTAAATAAAACTACAAAAATATTCATCTGAATTGGAAGGTTAAAAACCAGTGTGGTAAGTATAGTAGTAGTTGAATATGATAAAATCAGAGGTATCTTCATATTTTTCTATTAATATCTCAAAACATCAAAGTAGATGGGCAGAAGACCCAAGAATCTAACTTTGGCTGTTTTGGCGTTTAAATCGTGGGCGCAAGGTTACTAGATTTTATACGTGTATTCTGCGGAATGCAGTTTTTGGGGCCCAAGCTAACATCATCTGCAAGTTAGTATACTTACTAATTCACGGACGAGGCTCTGGAGCGGGTTTTCCTCCCAGGGTTGGGGGGTCAGATTGCAGACGCTCCCACAAAAGCTAAAATAAGCGGATCCATAAAGAAAAGAAGACCGGGCTTCAAAGTGCAGTGGATGCAACTGGGATTTGCACTGGGATGCCGATGATGATGACCGAATGCAGTGTGATGAAAGTAACACAGAATCATAAAACGTAACTACCCTTCGCCATTCCAGTCTCGGTTAAATAATATTCCCACCTATGCTATACAAACACAGGCAGTGTTTCCCTTATGGGTATGTTCAAGTTGCGAGTAAATCTGTATTTTCTAGGCAAACGTTACAAAGAAGTAAAAAATATATTCCTCTAACACCAGGTGTCGTGTACAAACGCAATTCAAATAAATATCTTGAAAATTAAAAGCTGTCCTATCAAGCAACCTGTAGAAGAGGTAACCCTGTTTTGTTCCTATAATTACGTTATATTTAACTCGTGTAGAAGGGATCTGAAATTGAGATAGATGCGTGACGTAGGTGTGAAATTAACGTCTAAATAATTTTTTGGTAATTTATCAAAGTCTCGGTGATTAGGAACGTCTAATTGTGGGTAATGAGGGTTGGCTTGATTACATCATGCTTTGATTTTTCGTTGTATTATTTTAGTCCTGTTGTTGACGTCTGTTTACCTCATCTTTATTCTGAGAGGGATAAAAGTTTATGTAGGTAATATATAACTACACTGGAAAATTCTATCCTACTTCCTGCTAACATTTTGTCAATAAGAAAGTTTGTGAAGATGTTTTTTGTTACTCAATTACGCTCAAACAGCTGAATGGATCTGGCTTAAATTTGGTAGAGAGATAAATTATAGTCTGGAATAACACATTAGCTACTTTTATGCCTCGAATTATATTCATTCTGAACCTGTCCCCGCAACCCATGGGTTTCAGGCATGGGATCAGAACTCCACGCGGGCGAAGCTGCTGGCAACACAGCTAGTGTTTTATAAGTGTGAACACGATTTTGTAATAACGTGACTATAGATACCTTTTGCTTTTGCTTTTTGCTGTTTCCAGATGAATAAATTTAATATCGAAATCTGGTAGAACTTTTATAACTACTCAAGATCGATAACGAATATTGCACTAAGATTGCCGCCCCGAAAAGAAGATTGTAGTCATAATAATACTAAGACATAAATATTCTATGATATAGGCATAGCTTAACTAGTTTGTATTATGGGATCTAGAATTAAAATTTCAGCGTTACCCAATTTTAATTGAAGTCGAACCGAAATAGTCCTAGGGCATTTCTGGAAACTACCGTTAACTCATTATAAGTTCTTAGAAATCTAGTTATAATACGGCGCACATGGCATATGGCGCACGCGCGGATATCGATTTTTTGTAGAAGTAAAAAAGTTTTTTTTTTTATGTAGAGTGCGTCAATATCATCCCTCGCCTGATGTAAGTCTAAATAAAAAATCTTCAGGAATGAAGGTCACCTTTGCAGATACAAAAATTAAAGCGGTGTCGCTCAGTTTGACGGCCACGCCAGATGCTTTTACATACCCCGCGTAAAGGACCCAGGATTGTAGGAAGAAGAAAACACGTGTGTTGGTAAAGAATACCAAGTCTTTATGGTGTGCCAAAAACAATTACTTATAATACTATTTAGGTTAAAATTGATCAGACTTTTTATGTCATAGCCCATACAGATAATGTTTAGCAAGGCAATCAATTACGTGGATAAACATTATCTCAAAGTGTTTGTGTTCCGTACCCTGAAGGGTTCATTCCATATCGCTAATAGCGAATGTACTTACGTTGACAAGAATACGTTTAAGGTACACATGACATAGGAATTATGTGCATCGCACATATTTATTTAAATGTGTATGACATGGCTACAAAAACAAGTTAATTCGTTTATTTAGGTGCGTAATTCGAAAACCAGTTATATGCTTATGCATGATGGATGAATTAGTAGTTAGATTGCACAACTAGTAGTGCGGTCGGGAATGCTAATCGAAAATCCATCCCCACGGCACACCCAAATAGAATCAGGCAGGAATTTAAAAACAAATGAGCAATGGTAAAAACAAATCAGGATCGGTAATAACAAATAAACATCGCTAAAACATTTCAAGTAGATATTTTTAATCATAACCATCACACAGAGATAACGAAAAATCTATCGCATTACATACAGCATTCGTAATTCGTTCATCACTATGCAATTGATGAACGAATTACGAATGCTTTAGCCGGAGGATGCAAAAAAATGCAAAATAATACTTAATAAATGTATTAATAATAGTTAAAATAATCAGAACTTCTACAATAAATGACCGAGGTTAGATCCAAAGTGACGCGAAACGGGGCCGCTGCGTCCGATGTTTTTACCAAGCACGTTTCGCTTACATGGTACCTTTTTTCTTTCGTGCGGTTTCGAGATGGCCCCCTCGGGTTTGGGAACCACGGTGCCCCCGTCTTGCCCCGGTTTGGGGGAGGGGCGCTAGTCGCTCCACCGCCGTCCCGTCCTGCTTCTGCTGGGGTGACAAGTGGCCTCACCTGCTACCCCCAGGCCTGCGCTCATGGAGGACGGAGGTCGTTAAGTGGCTGACATAGTACCTCATGTCCAAGGCGGTCGTTATTCGTGGTTGTGATGTAAACGCTTGTCAGCGTTTCTGGCGCTATGCATTCGCGTAACAAACGAGTATATGTCAAATACACAATAATTCAAACAAAACTTGAAAGATACAAACTCCCTTGACCTTGACCCTTCTCTTTCTGACATCCACTTACACCTATTTAAGTTGAAATACGGATATTACAAGAAACGTTGAATAAAAAGACAAACCTTTACCTAACCTAACACATTCATGATTAGGCCATAACATACTCGTAAAGAAAAGAAAACATGCCAGATGCACGGTTATGATTATAGCGTGTAAAATATGGCGTATAGGGAGGCGATAAAGACAAAAGATAGCTTGAGATAACAATCATTTTTATTGGTAAAGCGGAAATGTTCGGTAATGAAAAAGTTTTTTCTTTGGTGATTTGATGGGGAAGTTCAATTGTATGCGTGATGTCGTCTCATGTTTTTCGGATTTCTTATTGTGGGTACAAACAGCGAATATTGAGTCTTTATAATCGGATTTGGTTCATATATAATGAAGGCGATATATCAGTGTCACAGATAGGAGAAGTACCCAGATATTCGAAATTCTCCGATATATTATATACGTCTTAAGGGACTGGTCGCGGGTTCAAGTCCCGTTCTAGATGTTCTCTTTTCCGATCTAAATCTTTAGAAAAAGTAAGCATACAAAATGCTTAAAAATTTAATTGAATTAATTAGGCGGAGTCATCAAAAAACAATGTTTAAAAATGACTGTAAAGTTATTCATTGTTTCCGTGATTCGCAAGAATTACGGTAGATGGCTCCAGCGTCGCCTTAAGACGTATATAATATATCGGAGAATTTCGAATATCTGGGACGAGTCTAGATAGTTCAGAGCATTCCCCCTGGACTGGTCGCGGGTTCTCTCTCTCTCTCTTTTTCCGATCTAAATCTTTAGTTAAGCTTATGCTTGCCCGTGGGTCTAGATAGCGCTGTGTGGAAGGTCGTAGAATATTTATGATTTATTTACTTATTTCGGTAATACTCTCCTTCCTTTTCTTCGTTATTCTATTTTAATATTTTTAATTAGAAAATAATAATTAATGAATTAGTATAGGTGAAAACGCGGTTGAGAACTGTGCTAGGTTCAAGTCCATGACGAGGTGAACAGTTGATAGCAATAATCGACTCGCTCCCTCTTACATACTGCTGAAAAACATAATTGGCAAAATATGGGTCTTAATATACCTTAACCAATTTCAAGGAAGGAAGTAGCCTAGTGGTATGGGTAATAGACTGCTGAGACGAGGTCTCGGGTTCGATCCCAGGTGTTACCATGGCACACACCAATGACTTTTCGATGCTTTTCGAAGTTATGTGTGTATTTATCGCAGGTTTATAAGTGCCCGCTTAATGGCAATAGGCTCGCCACCTATTACATTGGGACCTCGACATAAACTGGCGAAATGTGGGTGCTAGCACCTCTGCCTACCCCTTCGGGGATATAGGCGTGAGTTTATGTTATATGTTATGTCTACATGCCTAATTATATTGACGGCCTCTGTGGCCTAGCGTTAGTGCATTCGATTGCTACGACAGAGGTTCGATTCCCGCTCACTGTAAATATTTGTATGCATGAATATGTATATTTGCATTGGTCTGGGTGTTTCTATGTATAATATGTATGTATTAACAAAAAAAAGTATAAAAGTATGCTTATCCGCATTCTGGAACCCATAACATAAGCTAGGTAAACTATGCTTGCTTTGGGTCTAGAAAGCGCTGTGCGGAATGTCGTAGAATATTTATTTATTTATTCATGTACATGTTCTGCATGTACTACCTATATAAAATAAAGACCAAAGTGAACCTCAATAACTAGTGTTATAAATGGAACGGGAGTAGTACTTGTAAGAATGTGTTCCACACGAAATCAGCAGTTTCTCATGCGTTACCGACCGCACACGTATCATTTTGAACAACCCAATAACCTCCAGAGTATCACCTCTCATACTTTATATGGAACGTAAAAACGATCCTTCAATCACGGGCTATGAAAGTTGTTATGTTGTCACTCTTTATCGTTTGAGAAAGATTTAACAGTATGAAATAGATAGATAAATTTGTTTGTTTAGGATCATTTAAAAAGGTAAGGTTGATTCAATCAATTTACGGCTTGAAGCGTCGGTAGCTTAGTGGTTAGGATGTCGTCAGGTTCGAATCCTGGCCATTACACTACCAACGTGAATCGCTAACACAAGCAATTAAGCTTAACTGGAGAGGTAAGGGGGAATATTAGTAAATTCGGTTACTAATAGTGTTATAATGTTATAAGGCCTCTCAATTATTATTAAAGCTTACATGCGTATGTTTTTACTGACTAAAAATCGGTGTGGTAAAATGCATTTATTATACATGTAATTTAAATCTTCTCTACATCCCAGCATCAATCCTTTTACAAGCTCTCATCAAAATCGGTTCAGTGGTTTAGGTTTGAAAGCTAATAGACTAACAGACCGAGTTACTTTTCCATTTATAATATTGAGCATTTGGCTCTTCAATCACTTATGTGTATTATACCAGAACTAGAAGTGAAAACTTTTAATTGGCTTTCAGATGTTTAATCTGCTTTTTTATTTGACTGTATTAGCTGTAAGTTTTCCATGTGCAAATAAATAAATAAATAAATACGCAGGGTGTTGTAGGATCGCTGCGTATAACTCACCCACAGGCCACTCGAGTAGAAAGATTGACAGAATGCCTTGAAAAGCGTTATCTTAACTAGTTCTGTACATCGAGTGAACCTGCGAGCCAGCATATTGCTTCTCACCGCCAACGCCCTACACTCTCTCTCAATGTCCTTATTATCTTTGAGGTCATCAGTCAGTATATGGCCCAGGTATTTAAATTTGTCAACCAACTTTAGCGCAACGCCACCAAGGTATACGGAAGGCACCGACCGATGTTTGTCTGGTTTAAATATAAGCAATTCACTCTTCTTCGAGTTGTACTTAAGCCCATGCGCCTCCGCGTATGCCTCACATATACCCAACAGCTTTCTCAACGCGTTGATCCAGGGAGCCAACAGCACCATGTCATCTGCATAACTAATATTGTTGACACAGGTACCGTCAATATAGCAGCCGACATAAGTGCGGCTGAGTCGCTCGACAAGCTGGTTGACATACAAATTAAATAAAAGTGGCGAGCTCAACCCTCCTTGTCTAACGCCACATTCCAACCTGTATTCATCCGACAAGGTACCGGCCCATCTCACCTGGTTCTTTTGGTTTGAGTACCAATACTTGAGAAGGGAGACAGTATCGGCCGGTACACCTGCAACACACAGTTTCTCCCACAGAAGGTCATAAACTACGTGGTCAAAAGCTTTCGACAGGTCAAGGAAGCACGCGTATACCGGCGTCCTCCTTTCAGTGTAATACCTAACGGTATGCTTTAAGGTCAGTATAGCACTCTCAGTGGATAATCCAGATTTGAAGCCGAATTGGGAATAATAAATTAGTAAGTAATAAATATTTGCAGTACGAGTATATTTGCAATTTATGTTTTGGTGGAGCGCTAGTATTAATATTCTTTGAAAAAACCGCTTCTGATTGTCAAATGCAATTATCGCGTCTTAAAAGTAATTGATGTGATTTCATCAAGTAGGTACTAGAGATTTTCTAATAGATGGCGTTAGCATTTCGAATGGAACAATGGAACATATTTATTTGCATTCTGATTGGTCGACTGACAAACTAATGACAGTCGTATTGCATTTTTTTCGTCTGCTACCGAGTGCAGTGATATTCCACTTGGAAAAAGCTGTATTTCTTCAGACCTACATGCTATATATACGGTACAAAGTTTTTATGGAGTACTTCTGGGCGGTTGACAACTGGATCCTTATAGCACAATACGGAGGATCCTGGAACGTGGTGATTCTATTGTGTGCTGTTTATACATCATATCTACCCTTTGTAATGTAGTGTTCCGACCTCGTTCGAGGACTACAGTTCGTTGACCTGGCCATCATGTGTCAGAGATTAAAAATAAATGTTTTTGATTTGAATTTAGCTTAGCGAAGAAAAACAATCGCTTGGCGGACAAGCTGCTGACAGCGGGCGACCTGGGGCTCCGGCCTCGACCCGCCGTCCGAAGAGAGGTTCCAATTATACTGATTGTAGGCTCAATCCTTGAGCAGAATCCGCAATTCCCTACAGTTCGCGTTAAATATAAATATATACGTGTAAAACCTCCCTAAAACTCGATATAGGAAGCTTTTTTGTGCAATAAATGCCAATATAAACATTAATCCTTGTGTTTTATCTTTTCGTCAACACGAGGTATTGTGGCGTCAGGGGTGTGTGTTGGGTAACCTCCTCGAGTGTCGCTCCGATTCCGATCCCGCTGCAGTCCGGGGGGTACGGAATCGGAGCGGCCGGTACACCCTGGGCGGCGGTCAATGGCTTCCCCTTCACCCCTTCATAGGGTTGGCATTGATCGTCGGCCAATACCCAACGTGGCGGGAACACATCGCTCTCCGTACTCCTCTGCTTTCAGAGGAGACAGGATGAGCGATGCTGTTAGTGGTGAGATGGCCCAGGGTCAGCTGGGGTGCGAGGGATATGCTCTATGGGTAACGTTACACCCCGGCGTCTGAAGATCCGAGACGGCGTGCGGTTTTAGTCAGTGCAAGCCCGACATAACCACCCCCGCTGGCCGGCGGGGGGGTATCCGAAGGGATTTCCGCACGATAAAAAAAAAATATTTTTGTTGAACCATCACTCCCAATTTAGGGCTATTAATACACCCTAACACTATGTATACCTACCTATTGAGTTTCAATTTAAACATATTTTAGGGCAGATCTTGCCAAAGAAAGTAATTTGTCAAAGCAGTTTCTTGATCAAATCATTCATTCATTCCTTTTGTTAAATTTAGTTTTAAATGATCACAATAAATAAATAAATTCCACGACATTTTACACAGCCCTTTCTTGACCCAAAGTAAGCATAGTTTAACTAGCTTGTGTTATGGGTTCCAGAATGCGGATAAACATACTTATTGACTTTTTTTTTGGGTTCCGTTGCCAAATGGCAAAAAACGGAACCCTTATAGATTCGTCATGTCTGTCTGTCCGTCCGTATCTCACAGTCACATTTTTCCGAAACTATAAGAACTATGCTGTTGAAACTTGGTAAGTACATGTATTCTGTGAACTGCATTAAGATTTTCACACAAAAATAGAAAAAAGGACAATAAATTTTGGGGGTTCCCCATACTTTGAACTGGAACTCAGTAATTATTTTTTCGGGTTTATGAAAAAAATATTTGAATACTTAATATTAACTTAATAATAATTAATAAAATTAATAGGTCTTCAAAAATGATATTGAGGTTCCTAATATAATTTTTTTCTAAACTGAATAGTTTGCGCGAGAGATACTTCCAAAGAGGTAAAAAGTGTGTGTGTGTGTGTCCCCCGTTACTTCTAAAATAAGAGAATGATAAAACTAAAAAAAAATATATGATGTACATTACCATGTAAACTGCCACCGAAAATTGGGTTGAACCAGATCTAGTAAGTAGTTTTTTTTTAATGCAATTTACCTTTCATTATCAACTCAATCATCAACTCAAATATAAACATTTTACTTGCTGCTACGGAACCCTTCATGGGCGAGTCCGATTCGTATTTGGCCGGTATTTTTTTGTAAATACATACATTTTATACATCGAAACACCCAGGCCAATGCAAATAAACATATTCATGCATACATATATTTGCACTAAGCGGGAATTGAACCCGCACCCCCTGTCGTAACAGTCGAATGCACTACCGCTACGGCCGTAGCCACAAGGCGGCCGCAGAGGCCGTCAATAACATTAGTGAACTCTACCATTAGTAGATAGCATAAAAAAAGATAAATCATTGTTTTATAAATTTATCTCATTCAGCAGCTAGTATCATTATTTAACAAATCCACTGATGTGTTCATTCTGATACACTAAAATATATCACTTCCACAGTCATATAAAGACTCCAAACTTGTAACTTTGTCCTAAATGTTTGCCCCAATGTCTTGAAGTTCTAACCCACGTATAACATACTATCTGAACATTGCATTACGGAGTCACATACTTACCAACAGTAGTTAGTGAGGCTTAAACTGAGATTAACAGTTCCTCGGATTGTGTGTACAAACTGCGTTGCAGTTCACGAGTTTAATTTACAACTTTAGGTGCATGTGGCGCCTGCTTCTTGTTGATTGAAGTAAAATAATCTAATTATAACATTCAATAATATTAGAAATTCCGCGGTGGTTTAATTGGTTACCTGCCCAATCACCACTGCGCTGGTATTTAATATACTTTAGATGTTTTACACGGGTGTGCTTTGTGTACTTTAATTGTATGTTTGCCCCATTTTCACCACACGGGGATACAATTGTTCAGTGTGTGAAAATATATAACGACAATGGTAAATACACTGAATCCCGTATCAGCAATTTTTACTGGAGATACAAAAGAATAACTGCATTCATTTAAATTAATTGAGGCTCGACAATGTCAATGCTCGACACCTGGTTCCAACTGCAAATAGTCAGCCCATAACATCCTCAGGGAATTTAGTGTTAATTTGGTGCGATGAAACGGGATAGTAAGTACTACTATGCAGCTCTTGTGGTAACTAGGGTGAATCTCCGTACATTTAGGCGTTTCTGTCATACGTTTTTTGGAATCAAATTAAACTCAAATGAACTTAGGACCAATGCTGAAAATTTAATAGGTAATATAATTTACACATTACAAAAACACATTAAATTACATTCATAAAAATTTGAAAGACGTTTACCAACCACTACTGTTTTCTAGTTTTCTATTATTTTATATGATATTTTAGTAAAATGATAAACTTTGATAGCAGCAGTAAATGGACATTGAAAATATTAAATTATGTTAAACGGCTGTAATTTAGTGACTTCCAAATCATTTTAAATTTAATAAATTATCAATAGAGGTCAGTGGTCCCGGGTTTGAGTCCTGGCCATTACACTAGTAATTTCGGTTACTAGTAATCTTTTTAAAGAAGCAAAAGTTGCAATTAGATCAAAATTATTGTACCAGAATTCGTTGTACTATAGTAAAACTCCTGGAAACTTTGATACCTCCCTGAAAGTAGTAATTTTAAATTGAAAAGTCAATATCAAGGACGAGTTCCGTCCTAGAAATTTGTTTTTTTTTGTATATTCAGATTCAGATGACTGTTTCATAACATAACATAAACTCACGCCTATATCCCCGAAGGGGTAGGCAGAGGTGCTAGCACCCACATTTCGCCACTTTATGTTTAGGTCCCAATGTAATAGGTGGCGAGCCTATTGCCATTAACCGGGCACTTATAAGCCTTGTTTCGGAATCATGTCTAAATCTTGTCCTGGAAGCAAATTCTTCAAAAATCATGTTTGAAAGTACCTCGGCCAACCATCGACAGTAGGTATACTTATAATACTGCAAATATTTAAAAAATAATAAAAATTTAATCCTCTAGATCCAAACTAGTGTGCTGTGGTATCGTTAATGATTTGGAAAGGTTGCATAATACCAATAATGCATATAATAGCAGTGGCATTTCAATATGTCAAAAATAACTTATACAAAAATACAATTTACACAATACGGCAGCGGCGGGATGATGGGTCGGTAATTTACCAATACTTTGTTAAATATTGCGGGTTAGTGGCCATTAAATAATGTTTAGACTATATAAATAGATTTAGACAATATAGACTTAAATAAGGTTTCACGTAATTTTTCTTTCAACCCCATTTATTTACCTCACAATACAAGTTTTATTTACTTCAAGTTACAGACAACGATTCAGCAGGACTGCAGTTACTTGTTGTCATTTATGTTTTATTTGCGAACTGCATTATCCTACTTTATTAAAGAGGGAGCCTCAGTGGGGGCTTTTCTTGCAGTTTGTAAATATTCACTTTAGTTTCACTTAAACTTTAGTGCTTAGTAGGAGCGTTGTATTTTATATATTGTGTTGACTAGTATACAATTGCGTTTGCATTTCGAAATTATCATTATGTTTTGTTTATTTTCTGTAGAAGATATTTAAATAATTTATTTTTCTAATTTTACAGCATTATTAATTTTATTTCAATGGCATTAGAGTTAGTGATTATTCTGAGTGTTCAACTTATAAGTCTCAAGGTCTTTGTTACATTATTATTAAGTTACATTAAGCATTATTAGGTTTTAACTATGAACTGAAAATGGAATAAAACATTTAATCTAAAGCAAGCTTTCCAATAATAAGATACTATCACTAGACAAGTGCAGTGATAAACTTGGTTAAAGTTTTAAATGAAATTGTACAAAAAGCGGCCAATATAATTCGGTTTTTAACCCTTAACTGCAGTGTGACGTGACAGGAAGCCACATCGTGTCTGCCACGTCTAGTGCAGTATTTTATGGTCAACAGTATAACAGCTTTATTGTTTGTGGAAACCGACTGGACGAAATGTTAAGATTTTCCGTTTAATATTTGGTAATATTTGTGGCATTTACAATTGAGACTAGACAAGTTTGTCCTATGTACATGCTGATATATGAACCGGTTAGATTTCCAACAACTGGACTCTTTTCCTTACGCAACGTTCGGAATTTTTTAATTTTGTACACTACACTCCGCAAAGATATGGAAATATTTAATAATCCAACACTTACTAGATGAAATAAAAGGTCTGGTAGGGTCTGGTAAATATTATTTCGCCGATTGACAGTAGCTAGTAGCTACTATAACCACAGAATATACATAGAACTCTATACCGATATTAGCTCAAAACTGTACAACATTTTAAATAAAAAACTAAATATATATCCACTTCTATTATATACTACCTGTAAAAAAAATTTGTAGTGAATGGCTGCTTATTCTTTGACATGACTTTGAAGTCCAACAGAAGCCCTGTTGGCTGGCTGTCTGCTTAAAAATTACACACATATACACGCAGACACAGCTTCACACATCCCCACATACATATTATACATATATAACTATGTTTAATGTTATTTTCTAGATTCGAAATGTGCTTGCAATTCTTTTAATTTAGTAATTTTATTGTTACTTGGGAGAGGGTGTTGATATTTGCGTCATAGTTTACATTGTGATATTTTACTGTACAAAACTGTTATTTATCCCAGTTAAACAGTATAAACAGTTATTTATGACAGGATTACAGAAGTGCAAAAAAAATGTAGTAAGTTTATTTTTGTACCTATTACTCATCTTTTAAGGTGGTAAATGAATACTCGGCCAGCCACGTTAAGCTGTCATATAATTTCGCTTATACCCATAACAGAGGTTGCCCATAATTATGCATTTCCAATCCAGTAATGCCTTTTTATAATGTTTTAAAGAAACCCTCACCTATGGTATACGAAAAACGTAGCAATGAGGTTATTTTGTAACTTAATCATCCGTGGAAATGTAGGTTTTGAAACGTCACACTATCACTGCCACTAAACATGAAAATAATTAAATGCAATAATGAAAAATATGAAAAATCATCGATGCTTCTAACATATATATACAACCTACATATATTACTTGTGTACAAAACATTTTAACAGCTTGCGTATAGTCGACCAGGCTATCTCTCGCTTGGTTTGGTACGCAAACGAAATATAAGTTACATGCACTCAAAAATAGATTTGCGGGTTTTCGCCCAATAAAACATTCATAGTCCGTGAGCACCCGTTGGTTTTATGGACCTTAATATATTTTTTATTTTATCTTAGTTCCATTCATCGTTTTCGAGTCAAGTTTGCTATATTAATGGGTTAAGTTTATGAACCTACCTGATGCTCACCGCAATATACAGATAATCATTTCAGTTTGAGTTGATATTGCTACTTATAAACTGAGTTCCCTCAACGTACACCAATGCAACTCAAAGGATAAGGAACCAATTAGTGAGAGTAAATATATTTCACGTGATTAGTTATTAAAATAATATTTGATTGACCTTTTTATGTCACGGTGTACTGTGAATATTAATTAGTTAGGTGACTTAATTTTCGAACTCTACAAATTATGGAATACGTTTTCGAAGAAAATTTCTTAAAAGTAAGCAAGCAACACTGTTGCTTTAAACCTGTTAACTAAAAACAAATTAGATATATAATCTGTAATCATCGAGTTTGTCAAGTGATTAAATTTAATTTGCTTTTCAATTTTCCTCTTATCTTTACCCTCGAACTTAAGTTCAAAACCAATCTCACATCTATCTTGTTCCTTAAACCGCAAGAGGTGACGTTTTCACTTTGTCCCATCATAAATGATACATTAATCATTGTCTGCTATCGCGCTGTTGACAAGTCTTTTAAAGACTTCCAAAGAACACGCCTACTATCTGTCTTCAAATTTCTCTCCAATTATATGCTTTGAAAAGTTTTCGCTGTCAGAAATTGACTTATAATTTTTACTCAGTAAAAAAAAAGGTAGCAAAATATGAGATAATAATTAATAACATAAAAACACCGTTGACGTTTTTTTACCTCCATGCTGATCCAGAATTTTTTTGCGAATTGGACAACTTATTTACTATGCCAAAACCTGAAGAGAAAAACTAATAAATCTTTTACAATGATATTTTCTAAAAAGCTTCGTCGATCAGACTATAATATTAGTGCCTTTATAATGTTTTCTTTTCATATATTTTGTTGTGCATTGGTTTTCGTATTGAAGAATCGTAAAGAGGATGAAGAAAATATACAAAATATTTTATCCCTGTTAAATAGCAAAAATATAACAACATATTTTGGATACTTAAACACGTTGGTTCATGATCATAGGTTGATGGATATACTAGATACTGGTGTGATTTGAAAATAAACAATATTTTTTTTACAAGACGGAATTGCAAGATAGCCAAAAGAACGTTTATAAACAAAGTACTCAAAATAAATTTGGCTGAAATATAAAAAAGAATTCATGAAATTAAGCAGTTACTTCGACTGCTTAAAATTCATTTGTACCCAAAAAGAAGTTGAGTTGAATTTGTTGGAAGCCGAAGTAAAAGAAATACAAGTTTTGGCCGAGAATCGAGAACTTGAACGTTTATAATAAATTTAATAAGACGGCTCTTAAAGAGGATTTCTTTAAATATTTCAGTCAAATATGCAAATGACTAAAAGGAAGTTATAATCTTTCCTTGAATAATGAAATTTTAATTAATTCCCCGTTCAATAAGGGTGGAAAAATATGGTTCAGGGTGTAACATTTTGCTAAATTTATAAATTGATATTTAAACATCGGTACTTTTAATAATAGATTGATTTTTTTGACCTACTACTAGTCCAGTAAAAATAGACTCCACCCTTGTATTATTTCAAAGAAGCTGAAAATTTGAATTAACGATGGAAAAACAATTATTATGAAATTATGAAAAGCTAAATCGATTACATCCGTACAAAAAAATTTGTTCGAAGGTATGACTTTGAACAACTTTTTTTTTTGTTTGAACAATTTTTTTTACGTTTATTTCTGAAACGATGAGAGCTACTGCAACAATATTTTGTAGGGGTTTTGTAGATTATAAAATTATCTACAAAAAGGTATTTTTCCATTTTTCCCTACGAAGCCCCAGACCGTAGGAAAGTCGTACTCAACAAAAAATGTGCACACTTCCGAACTATCTATTTGACGCTATTTTGAAGTAGTTTCGTGGTTGTCATAGGTGGTGTAGTATCGTGGTTTTTGGCGTTCTGTATCTTAAAAGGAAAATATGGAACCGTATAGATCACCTCGTTGTCTATCTGTCCGTTTACCCGTATGTCCGTTTGTCTGTAAAGATACTTTTCTAAGGAACACGCGGAAGTATCAAGTTGAAATTTATATTAAACACTCAAGTCTGTAATCTCTAAAGGCTATAAAAAAAAATGTCTAAGTCAACGCCATCAAAACTTACAGTTGCTTATGCAATATTTTTAAACACTTGTTAGAAAATCTAAGCTTATAGGTTACTTTCTGTTGACCTTGAATCATGAAATTTGGCAAGAATGGTCTTATAGCACAAATAAAGAGAAAGTAAACAAAAAAAAATCTCGGTTAAATGACTATGAAATTTACTTTCTTCCAAATTCAGGTGCAATTGCGGGTCCGCACGAAACACGAACGAAAGAAGTGTCATTTAGGTACCATGAAGTTACTTCGGATTTCGTTCTTTCAGTCGAGACCATAAAGTACCTATGTTCGAAGTATGTATGAATCAAATCAAGGAGGTTTTCGATTACAATAAATTTCTATAAAAAATGAAATATTATAATATACATTCCTTTGTATTGGATTATGATAACCTTTCGACCTTTTGAAATAAGTCGTATAGTATAATTTTTATGTTTGAATTTTTTTTTATGGCTGTCAATATTCTGAATTTTGCGGTTTCAGGGATTTGTTCGAATGAACTGTCATGTACCGTCTTCGGGCTCGATTGCCGGATAAGTGCGTTTCATGGTACCGATTGCCCGAAATTTCAGTCCGCAATTGCGGATGTACGTCTCATGGTAGGCCTTTGCGGATCGCTTAGAATGTGGAATATGAATCCAACTTGACATTTAGGCTTAATGACATTGGATAGATTATGTTATTATTTTTATTTATTAGTAGGTGACCCAGTAAACTTCCGCTTCCACTTTAAAATCAAGTTATGTTGGTTACCTTATCAGCTAAATTTATTTCGTGAATGACTCATATTTGCATAGTATCCCGAGGGGGGCATTTCAAAACCGTAGATGGCCCAGGGTGTGACGGAATTGCCTTATTTGGCCACCTTATTACACACATAAGAGACCTGAGGTGGCGTATGGTTTACAACAAAACTACCCCCACTGGCCAGCGGTAGGGTAAACGTGGGGACTTACGTAAAAAAAACCGGCCAAGTGCGAGTCGGACTCGCACACCGAGGGTTCCTACAAACCTGTAGGTGTATTTGATATGAATTTCAATTTAATACCTCTACGCGTTCATGAGAAAAGAAGTAGTACTTTAAAATTATCAAAAATATTTTTTATTATATGATGTGGCTAAAAATTTACGGTTTTCGCAATTTTTCCTTTATCTGTACTACTTTCTGTACGTTACTTCGTACCAAATTTCAAGATTCTAAAATCACGGGAAGTACCCTGTAGGTTTTGATACCCATGCGAGTTTTGAAAATTTGCGGAAATTTGCGGCATAAACAGCTGTATCTTTTGATTGCTAAGGCTTAGAAGTTTGATTTTTTCACAGCTCCAAGGGACAGAAGACCTGAGTATTAGATATAAATTTCAGTTTGATACCTCCACGTGTTCCTGAGAAAAACGGTCTTGACAGACGGACGGACGGACAACGAAATGATCCTATAAAGGTTCCGTTTTTCCTTTTGAGGTACGGAACTCTAAAAATCCACAAATTGGCACAGTAGGCACAGACAAATCCAAATTATCAAAAATCATAAAAATTGGTCCACTCGTTCGCGACTTATAAGCAGTCATCACTAACACGACTTTTATTCGTTACATTCGGCCATTTTCTGAGGTTGTCAGAAAGTTAAACTTCATTGCATTTGTTTTTTTTTCAATTTTGTTATATACGTCAGCTGTGAACATTATTTATTTATTTTATTTATTTATTTATTTATTTTAGGAAGGCTTACAGACTAATAACAATTTATGTATTACAAGTATGATGACAATATTGCTAATTACAAGCCTACACAAGTATATATATATATAAATATTTATTTACTAATTAATTTACTAACAAAAGATACTAACGATACGAGATGATAAGACTACAGATTAAAAAAAAAAATGCATGTAAAAAAATAAAAACAAAATAAAATAAAAATCACAAACAGGAATAAAAAAAAAAACAAAAACAAAATGCACTGGATCAGTCCACAGTACTACACTGATTGAGTTCTTCGCCGCTGGCTAGCACCCTCCCCAAAGAACTTGTCACCCATGCGTCTTTTAATTATGTTCGAGCTTGTACAGAACAAATCTAAGTCTAGGGGTATCGATACCTCATTAAATTTTCTTACACTACGAATAAGAAAACCACCGCGTCTGTAAATAGTTGAAGCTACAGGGACATTCAACACTGGCCGCTGTCTTAAGCCCAGCAGGTTGGTGCGGAGGCCTACATTAGCGAGGAGTTCCGGGCAGTCAACAGAGCCATTTACTATATTAGCCAAGAAACAGACGTCACTTACATTACGCCTATATTCCAGCGGAAGAAAATGGTACCGCTTACATCTAGCAATGTAGTCAGACGAAAATTGTTTAGCTTTAAAATCTAAGTATCGTAGGAATTTCGCCTGCACCCTCTCTATACGCGATATATAAGTGTAGTACTGCGGGTTCCACACCTGGGATGCGTACTCAAGGTGGCTGCGAACATAAGAACAAAATAGTATTTTGACGGATTTCAAGGATCGAAAACATGCTGAGGCTCTCATGATAAAACCCATTGATTTTAATGCTCTATTCACCACGTAATCGATATGTTTTTCATATATAAGTTTACTATCTTGGATCACTCCTAGGTCACGAATATGATCCACTCTATTAATGATTTGGTTGTTTAACGTGTACCTACTGTCTATAGTCACAAGCCGCCGCGTAAAGCTCATGTAGCAACATTTTGAGATGTTCAGCTGCAGCTTGTTTCGAGAACAGTAGGCAACAAATCTGTCGAGATCTTGTTGCAGTAGAAGAGAATCATCCAAGCTATGTATTACTTTTAAAATCTTCATATCATCGGCATATAACAATATGTTTGAGTTATGGAAACAGTTTTTAACATCTGCAATAAATATGTTAAATAATAGGGGACCTAGGAGCGATCCCTGAGGCACACCGGAAGGTATAGTACTCCATCCAGATGTGTACCCATGCAGCACAACAGCCTGGGTGCGATTATCAATATACGAACAAAACCACCTATATAAGTCACCGTGAATACCAGCCGCATGCAACTTTTGCAAGAGCACTCTATGATTGATTCGGTCAAAGCATTTGCTATAATCCGTATAAATTACGTCCACCTGGGCATGTTGTTCCATTTCCTTTAAAATGAAATTATTAGCTAGGACCAGATTTGAAGTAGTAGATCGTTTACGAAGGAATCCATGCTGCTCCTCTCCAAAACTATACTGCACAGCAGCATAGACAGCGTCATAAACTATCCGTTCTAATATCTTAGCAAATAAACATAATTTCGATATTGGACGGTAATTTTCAACATTCGACTTGCTACCCTTTTTCAGCACAGGTGTGATAAAGGCCGATTTCCACATTTGTGGCACAATACCCTCAGCGATAGATCGCTTAAAAAGTATGAAGATTGGCTCAACCAAGCTGACAGCACAGTTAACAATGAATACAGGTGAAATCATGTCAGGACCACCCGATTTACTTAGATCTAAGGTTTTCAATAATTTAAGAACATTATCTCTCGATACATCAACTGAGCCCACATAATTCACGTTAAGGTAGGTATCTACTACTTCATTACTAAAATCAGAGTCTGGATTTTGGAAGGTGGACCTGAAGTATTCGGAAAATAGATTACTGATTGCTTCACCTGTGTCGGCAGTCACACCCTGATAGTTCATTTTATGAGGTAGTCCAAAATTATTTTTACTCCTCTTCACAAAAGACCAAAACATTTTAGGGTTATTTTTAATAGATGATTCTATACGATCAATGTAGCTATTGAAGCATTCCTTTTCTAAATTAGCTGCTCTACTACGTAAAAGAGAAAATGAATTATAATCTGACAAATTACCGTATATTTTAAATTTATGATGAAATTTATGTTTTTCCTTCAAAATCTTTACCAATGCAGAATTATACCAAGGAGGGTGTGATGATTGTCTCACTGACTTTTTAGGAATATATTTATCTCTAAGTTCGTACAGAGTTTCATAAAAAATACTAACAGCGTGGTCCAACGACCTAGTATCCAACAATACGTTCCAATTAATATCATTGAGCGCAGACTTAATGGAGTCGTAGTTACCCCTATAATAAAGATATTTGCTATAAGCATTTTCTTTTAAACTATGTAACTCAGCGAATTCTGCCCAAATGATAACCGGTATATGATGGTTATCTATTGGTACTAGCGGATCAGTGCACTTGGTTACAGTCACAGATCCATTAGACATAACTAAATCTAATATCCGACCAGTAGTGTTATTTCGAAAGCTATTGAATTGGGACAAATTACAAGCATTAACTGTGTCGAAAAACTCCGTTAGAGTACTAGTAATATTTATCGGAGATAAATACGAAACGTCAGCATTGATAGCCCAATCTACCATCTTGTTGAAATTAAAATCACCTACCACCACAAATTTATCTAGTAAGTGGGACAGCATTAAATTATTAAGTGCACTTGTAAAGTTTTGTAATTGGATTGTATACGAATTCCCGCAGTTTTCAGTACATAGGTACAGGGCACATATATGAATATTATAACTCACCGATGGTCTTGACCTCTTTAGTGTAATAGAAATCCAAATGTCCTCGGCGGAACTACGCCAATCGCATCTCTCAACAACACTTAAATCAGACCTCACTGCTATCAAAACACCACCACCTCGCTCCTCCAATGTGCGTTTATAATCACGATCACGTCTATACACTGAGTATCTCGTGTCAAATAACTCATTGTCATTAATGCCGTCCAACAACCATGTCTCCGTTATAATAATTACATCGTATGCACTTAAGCATAGATTCCTATAAAATGATCTAGTTTTTGTACGCAAGCCACGTACATTTTGATAATAAATCTTAAGTACAGACATTGCTAGACCTCACTATAATTATATTACTAATTAATACATTACAATGTGGCGACAAAAAGCCCCATTTTAATATAAAATTGCAAAAATTAATCTTATAACTATTTAATAACAAACAGCAGTAGGTGGGTAATAAATGAAAGTTAGTCGGCAACAAGTACAACAAGACACAGTGACGAATGACTAGTGAACTTTGAATGGCACTCATAAATAGGTTATGAATAGAAATAAGACAGCTATTAGGGATTAACTGATAAGGAATCACCGATACGTTACAATAGAAAATAAGCTCTGTATCCTCTGACATAGGTTCGAATTTGGGTCGACATTTGCAAATTATAAAATAAAAATGTTTTATACTTATGTTCGAATGCATAATGAGGTGACACTGTGTTAGATGGAATACGCTGCCAGCACACTGCGGCCAGTGTTCCTCAAACTGCAAACTAATCACGACTTTGTAATGTTTACAAACTAAGCTAAAGACAATCAGATTACACTTATAATAATAATGGGAAATATTTAACACTAAACGATTTTGGAGAGGTCCTTTTCCGATGTTACCATGATAATATGAGAGGTGTCCATCTTTCTTACATGTATCTTGGCATGTTTCACCCATATATACTGAAAATTTGCGTCTTTGGCTGCCTGCTTGGCTTTGGATAGAAGGATTTTATTGCGGATCGTAAGATGATCGTTGACGTAAATCCTATGATTTCCCGACAGCCCCAAACGATCTGATGTAAGTGTTCTGGTTTTGGATGCCAGTCTGGCCGCTGCAACGAAATCTTCCTTCACGTAGCGGTTGAGGAAACAAATAATTATGGGTTTGATATGATCTTTTGCATATGTTGGTACTCTGGTTATGTAATTTATTTGTGCTTTTGATATGGGATATTGTATTAGTGACCCAATGGAAGATAAGGTTTGGAACAGATTTTCGCTGTTAGATTGTGGTACGCCCTTAATTTCCAAATTATTCATTCTTGCCCACTGTTCATTGGTATTTGAATCCTGCTCTAATTTCTCAACCCGAGCTTCAATGGATACAATATGTTTTTGAGAACCCTCCACTTGTGCCAGACGCTCCTGCATGTCTTCAAACTTTACATTATACTCCCTCACAACCTTATTTGTATCATTTAGTGAAGCCACTATTCTGACAAATTCAGCTTTTAGCTCCATGATTTCTTCCTTTAAGGTTGCCAAAGGAGCCAGCTTGTCAGAAAGTGATTTTATTTCATTGCGTATGTCTCTCAACATTAGTGAGTCAGGCTCGATCCTCGGTGACGATGGTTGCTGACCCAGAGTAGACTGCTTGCATTTTAGACATCGCCATGTAAGCTTGCGGTCCCCGAGCTTACGGTAACCAGTCTCAGTGATTCCAGCGCAGTGATAATGGAGATCCAGACTGCAAACAGTGCAATGAACTCCGTCTGTAAACAACTCACTACACATCGCACAATTTTTAATCGTATCCATAGTTCACGTAGAAAACTTTGGCAAACACTGGTTTTTTATTGAGCGCAACAAAAAGCAACCGTACGATACGAACTATCTAAGGAGACTTACAAATATGTCATTGTATATTTAGTGGACTGCAATAGGCTAATTGATTGATTGATTGATATTTATTATATTATTTATTGTATATTTATTTAGAGCATCCAAGGTGGGGGGAATCCACCATCGCGGCGGTGAGACCGATTATGAAGGAGTGGTTGGAGAGGGACCATTGGGACCTTTCCTACCGTATATACCAGATATTTACCGGACACGGGTGTTTCGGTAATTATCTATGGCGCATCCACCAGGAGACAACGCCGCAGTGCCAGCACTACGAGGATCCTGGCGAAGACACGGCGCTCCACACGTTAGTGGAGTGCCCTGCGTGGGCGAGTCAACGCCGGTAACTCGTTGCGGTCCTGGGCGTGGACTTTCTCTCGTTGGAGACCATGGTGAGGGCCGTGGTCTCCGACGGGAGCAAGTGGCACGCCGCCGCCTCTTTCTGCGAGCTGGTAATGCGCGCGAAAGAGACGGCGGAGAGGGGGCGGGAGAGAACCCTGCC
The DNA here is from genome assembly GCA_946251805.1 of Cybosia mesomella. Lineage (NCBI taxonomy): Eukaryota > Metazoa > Arthropoda > Insecta > Lepidoptera > Erebidae > Cybosia > Cybosia mesomella. Next base: position 9,493,324 of record OX276401.1, read on the forward strand.
CCTCGAGTTTCGCAGTCTGCGGCGAGGAAGCCGCAGACTCATCTACGCCTGGGACTACCGACCTCCATGATCGGGGCCTGAGGACGGCAGTTGGCCGACTCGTCGTCCTTACAGAAGCAGGCCGTGGCGGAGGCGTGTCGTGTGTGCCCTACACACGTCTGCCAACTCACCGAAGCGGGATAAAACCCGACCCCACCAGGCGAGGCCGCGGTGAAGGCCAAAGTCCGCCGGCAACCCTGGGGTTATCCTTTCGAGGGCTTACCCGGGGTGCCCGGCAACGGACACTTGGGGAGGACACCATGCGGTTTTAGTCAATACACGACATAACCACCCCCGTTGGCCGGCGGGGGGTATCCGAAGGGATTTCCGCACGTAAAAAAAAATTGTATATTTATTTTATTGTGTATGTATTTGTCAGTGTATTGTATGTTTGACATTGGCGGTATAAACTTACTTAAGTAACATGGATGTGTATGTTCCAAATGCTACGATGCATTTATTATATATGTAATATTTCATTTATTGATTTAATATTAGTATTTTTATGAATGATTAAAAAAATGTCAGCATTCTGCGCTTCTCCTCCATATCAGCTACAACTATGGTAAATCTCACAGTCCTCCATGCGCGAAATTATCGTAAAAAGGAATGTAAAGTTTTCCTTTCACGTATTGCATATATATACATACTAATAAATAAAATTGAAGTGTCTGTTTGTAATATTAAAATATTTTTTTTTATAATTCCATATGAATGTATACACAATACTTATAACAAAAATACAATTCTTTAAATTTTTGAAACCTGTCTTTCTGCCGGTGTCTTTGTCTGTCTGTCTGTCTGTCTTTCTGTCTTTTTGAATAAGGTAATCTTGGGAACGGCTGGGCCAATTTTGATGGGACTTTCACTGGCTAATTAATGTTACAAGACGTAACAAAGGCTACTTTAATTTTATAAAAAGATTTAGGATTCCGCGTCAATGAATTAAAACCTTAAAAATCGATATCCACGCGGACGAAGTCGCGGGCACAGCTAGCCTTTTATAAGATAATACTTTCAATAATCCTACTATATAATATTATTATATCCTACTCATATTATAAACACGAAAGTTTGTGAGTATGGATTTAAACACTCTTTCACACAAAAACGGCTAATTGGATCTGGCTGAAATTTGGTACGGGGATAGAATAGATAGATATATAGTCTGAAATAACATACACGTTACTTTTTATCCCTGGAATAGGTTCCCAGGAAGCTGGAATGGGATCAGAATTCCATGCGGGCAAAGCCGCGGTCATCAGCTAGTATTACGTATAAGCAACTTGAAATTCATCATTATCATTAAAGTATCTTTTTCTTATTTCTATTTCTCCGTCTCTGTAGAATATTTACTGACCTGAATTACGTCTAGCAAACTGCTATTTACTATAAGTAAATAGCTGGTAAGGTATATAAATTAATATTCTACGGCATTTCATTTTACACAGCGCTTTCTAGACCCAAAGTAAGCATAGGTTTACAAGCTTGTGTTATGGCTTCCAGAATGCGGATAAACATACTTATATACTTTTTTTTTGTAAATACAAACATATTATACATAGAAACACCCAGACCAATGCAAATAGACATATTCATGCATACAAATATTTGCACTGAGCGGGAATCGAACCTGCGCCCCCTGTAGTAGTAGTCGAATGCACTACCGCTACGCCACAGAGGTCGTCAACTTACTCAACCAATTATAACTTGTTACTCATATAATAGTATAGCATAGGTACAATAAAATTATATCAGTATCGCACTTCACCCTCCGATATGAAAAGGTCATGATTAACACCCAAACCCTCTCAGTGTACACCTCAATCTCCATACAAATTGCTGCTTTACTATTCAATAGGTAACTCTCTTATTTATCGTTAATAACAAAGGGACTGGCAGAGATTTTCCAAAGAAGCGGTAAGATAACCAGAATTATTAAAGTTAACAGCTGTTTCTTCGCTACTTATTACGGGCTCAAGATTGGTGAAGAGGTTTGGGGCGAAGCTGTGCTTCGAAAATATTTTTGGTAATTTTTTTTACGCGATATAAAAGTATTTTAATATAGTCGCTAATTATTGTATTGTACGGCTACAGCAAGCCGAAACCGCGAAGTATAACAGGGAATTGATGGTCGTTAGCAGTGGCATAAAACATATCCGTAAAACTACAAAGTCCAATTTTTTAATTAAGTTCATTTGACTGAATCATATTATCAGTGATACTAGATGATACATGAATACTATTATTATAAACCGTTTATCCCCGTAAATGGATGAAATGTTGATTGTAATATGTATTTTTATTTCACTATTATTGTTTCCAGGACATGCTGCACGGCACAATCTAGACGCAAAGGAAGCATTTTTTTTTACATGCGGAAATCCCTTCGGATATCCCCCCGCCGGCCAGCGGGGGTGGTTATGTCGTGTCTCGACTAAAACCGCACGGTGTCCTCCCCAAGTGTCCGTTGCCGGGCACCCCGGGTAAGCCCTCGAAAGGATAACCCCAGGGTTGCCGGCGGACTTTGGCCGCCACCGCGGCCTCGCCTGGTGGGGTCGGGTTTTATGCCACTTCGGTGAGTTGGCAGGCATGTGTAAGGGTACACACGACACGCCTCCGCCACGGCCTGCTTCCGCCACGCAAAGGAAGCATAGCTTAACTAGCTTATGTTATGCATACTAGAATGTTGAATGCTTTTTAACTACTATGAATGCTTTATGTTAGTTGTTCTCTACTAAACTGAGAGATATCTGAAAAGGTGTAAAGGTAGAGTTAACTTAGCAGCGGAAGGACTCGGCTGAGAGGGCTTCTCACTGCTGCTTCACTCTGCACGCCAGTTTCCGAAATTGTGTAAGACAGGGAAATAGTCCTCATCCAAAAGGTGGGGCGCCCGGTTTACTCGCCGGTCGCCTACCGGTCCATAGTGTTGCTCGACGAGGTGTGCAAACTTTTTGAAAGAGTCACAGTGAAGCACCTCGTCCAGCAACTCTCTATAGTGGGACCGGTGCAGGCGAGTTCCGCCAGTGGTGCTTCAACGTGGATGCCATCATGCGTGTGAGGGCTCTGGTGAAGGATGCAGTTGTTCGAGGTGAGGTGATGTCGGTGGAGTCCCTGGAGATGTCCAGGGACTCCACGTTGGCGATGGCCAACGCGTTCAACTTGCCCTGGACTTCCTTTAGGGAGGCGCTCATGTATCACGAAGTAAAAACAAATAAAAAGCCCATTAGAGAGAGAGAGAGTATACATTCGTCTTAAATAGTACTTGAGATACCCAAAGATTCGTCTTCCATAAGCCTACCTTTTTTTTTTTTTTTATCGTGCGGAAATCCCTTCGGATACCCCCCCGCCGGCCAGCGGGGGCGGTTATGTCGGGCTTGCACCGACTAAAACCGCACGCCGTCTCGGGTCTTCAGACGCCGGGGTGTAAGGTTACCCATAGAGCATATCCCTCGCACCCCGGCTGACCCTGGGCCATCTCACCACTAACGGCATCGCTCATCCTGTCTCCTCTGAAAGCAGAGGAGTACGGAGAGCGATGTGTTCCCGCCACGTTGGGTATTGGCCGACGATCAATGCCAACCCTATGAAGGGGTGAAGGGGAAGCCATTGACCGCCGCCCAGGGTGTACCGGCCGCTCCGATTCCGTTCCCCCCGGACTGCAGCGGGATCGGAATCGGAGCGACACTCGAGGAGGTTACCCAACACACACCCCTCCATAAGCCTACCTGTGAAGCGCGTCTTATCAGTTCTTAGACAATGGAGATTGAGAACCTTAAATATCAAATTTCGATCATCAGCAAATACAATTTAGACACAGACTTATTTAGTGAAATTAGACCTCTGCTATTATGTTTATATCACGTTTCCATAGTATTAAGCCACGCACAAAACTTTCTCTCTCAAAGATGTGAAATCAATATATCTAAATATATATATATATATATATATATAAATAAATAACCAATCCGCAAATAAAGAACAAGTGGTTCTCAAACCCAAGGGGGCATGGCAGGCGTGAACCAGATGGTCAGTTGCAATAATATTTAAAATAAACGTTTGAAGGGATGCTAAATCAAGATCCCAAAACAATTTAGGGCCTTATTTTTTTTACGTGCGGAAATCCCTTCGGATACCCCCCCACCGACCAGCGGGGGTGGTTATGTCGAGCATGTACCGACTAAAACCGCACGTGTTTCAAAAGCAGAAGTAGCGAAATATTTAGAACTAGCTGATGCCCGCGGCTCTAACCGGGCGGAGTTGAGTTATCGTTTTTTGGTCATATCTCCGGTTCTACTTAACCAATTGCAATCAAACATACAGTAGATTTTAAGTCTGATCAAGACCCTTCCAATAAAAAACCGTTCAGTAGTTTTTACGTCCATCTATTTTTTAACGAAAGTATTTTTTTTTATATCTTCTATGTAGAGACACAACTCATTTACGATTTTATAATAGATGATATAGAGAGATAGATGGTATTCTGTGAAATTGAGTATGGGACTTCAAAATGGGTAGCCAATTAATAAAAATATCACAACACTAGATAATTTTGTAGTTGATGGACTATTGGTAACTGAAATCGCACACAAGATAATTTTGTTTCGGATATTATCTCGATGTCCCAATTTGTGTGGAGACTGAGAATCCCTAACATATTGCGCCGAGTAAATGTTATAGAATCAATCTGCTCGATTGATTCTATAACATTTACTCAATAGACCTCATTTTCATGCTATTATAATATATAAACTAGTTAGAAATGGATAATCAAAACCACAACGCTGCGTAGAATATTATTTCGTTACCAATTATCACCATTACCGGTAACTTTGAATGCTTAATCAGCCTACAATTGTATTTGACTTCCATAACAAATTAGATTTCATATTCAAGAAAATCTGTAATATTCCAATATATTCCAAGCTTAGAAAACTTTGAAACTTATTGTAGTAGAACTATTAGTAGTTAGTACACTGCAAAGACAGATTATATTGTCGGAATTTTACGCGAATATCGCGATTTATTTGATGTTATTTTATATTTTACATTGATTCAGACGTTTCGGTTGCTTTTCATCAGCCATGGTCACGGGGAGACTAATGATGGTTGTTGTCTTGTAGTTTGAAGTGTAAGTTATCTCAAAGTACCCGAACTATGTTGAATTGTTGGTGTTACTATTTACGCAGAAACGTCGTGATCAATGTAAAATAGAAAATAACATCAAATAAATCGCGATAGAATCCGTTAAAAATAGTTTTATTTCAAGACAGATTATGTTCGAAATGAACATAATCTGTATTGCAGTGGACTTAGTGGAATAAAGTGTTTAATATTATATTGAGATTTTGAAAAGGTTTGTTCGGAACAAGCACGTACTTTAGTTTTCCATGTCATGTGCCTAAGGGTCAATATCAGACTTTGTAGAGCATCAGTCATGAACCATGAGTAAGCATATTAAAACTTAAATTCATGACTTATGTACCTTAAGAGTACCGTAAGAGTTAGGTAGTTAGTTAAGTAAATTTTTAGTCCCAGATAGCCTAGTCATTAATTATTGAATGATGAGTGACAGAAATCGATCTATAGCCTATATGGTTTATTTATCTCCAATAGGGGTAGGCCAGCTGAGATATTCACCAAAACTTATCTCTACATAGTAGGTCATACACTCCTAATAAATAAATAAATAAATATTCTAGGACATATTACACAATATCATCTAGACCCAAACTAAGCAGAGCTTGTCATATGGATTCTAGAATGTGGATAAACATACTTAGATACTTTTTTTTGTAAATACATAAACATTATACATAGAAACACCCATAAAAATGTGCAATCTACATTTAGTCGAATTTACTCTAATTAATGCAGTTGAATCTGATTTTTAAGTAAAGATATTTGGAACTTCACATTATTATTTTTCTACTCGATTTAACTCACATACTCACACATATATCTCACAATAGGTTTTTCAACAAATACCTATGTTGTATGTTGAACCCATTTAATTATGCAGGAGATCAAACTGGATTCTAATAGAATACGGTCTGTGGTCTCGTTAAATCTTCATTAATAGCTCGAGTCACCGGTTGTCGCCAAGATACGTTAACCTGTCTAACAAATGTACTATCACATTTGTTAGACAGGTTATAATTCGTGTAGTTGTTTCAAATTCACAAATAGAAAAATTTATGCTTGAATTCAAGAAATGGTTCTATTGGAATAGGTCTTTGAAATGAATATTGCTTAATTTAATACTAACTGATGGGGAAGAGTCTAATAGTTATATGTCGAACTTCCAACTTATTCCACCATATAAACGATATATATATACACATACATAGTACATTTAGTATACACTTTGTACAGAGCCTTGCCAACACCCACGGACGAGGCTTTGGCGCAGGCTTTCCTTTCGGTGTTCGAAGGTCAGGCGGCAGTTGCACCCTGTAAAACCAAACCCCTGGTTCCAAACTATAAACTTTGGACGCAACTGGGTAATCGCTATGAGAGTGACAATAAATGTACATATTAGTAAAACAAATGTTCACAAACACAATCGAAACCTTTGGATTGTGTTGCCTTATATTAACTACAAGTGTATCATTGTTCAAATAGGCATCCAATTACTAGACGTGTGGATCTTCTGAAATTGTCACGATCTGCTTAAGTATTGACAAGGAGTGAGCCCTCCAATGTCCACCCTAGCTTCTCACCATCCAGAGGGGTGCAGTCAGTTTACGCACTGAGTATTAAAAAAAAATGGAGGGTTCGATTTTTAAACACAAACTTTTAAATAATCATCATATTGCTATGATTGGTTTCTTAGACATTAAAATAAGTTGAATATTACATAATCAATATTATTGAATATAATAAATGTGAATTAATACTGTGTGTGAGATGAGGACCTGTGAATACTCAATAAAATTTCAATTCAAGTCAACCTTAAAGGGCTGTGAGATCAGCGACATGATAGATTAGGGTATTTTTAAGTTCAAAGCTCAAGAGATGAGTTAATTTACTACAAAAATATACATCATTGCGATCCGAACCCGGCTGATTTGCTATAACTGCCTTTCAAGTCGTGCGCAACGAATTGATATGATTCTTGGATATTTAGATCTTGTTGAAAATACATTGCGGACGTTGCTTGTTCCAACATAAATATGATTTGAGTGAACAGATGTTGAGAATTTATATTTATTCTTAAAGGATACATTTCTGATCTGGGTCAAATCAGCAATACACCGAGAAAATTTAGTAAGTATATTTAAAACGATCTTATTTTAGTTGCGAACTTCAGTTCAAGATATGTTACTCCATTAATTTTGTTTAACTGAATTTCATAATGACCGAACTCTCGTAACTCACACTCACGAGAGTTATAACATCGCCAACAGAACTTTCTTATCGATATCTAAGATAGATTTAGATACTAAAACTTTACATCTAAAAAGAGAAACAGTGGAATTGCCTAAATTGCGCTTATTTACTCCCAGCAACGTGATTTTCGTTTTCACATGTTGTATCTGTAGTTATATCCATATTTAAACAAATGTCCTCGTCTCTAAACCAAGTACACTAAGTGTTTTTCTTAAATTAGTTGGTACTCTATTTATTTTACAAGTACTAATAACCGAAATTACTAGTATTCTCTACATCTCCCGGTAAGATAAATTACTTGTGATAGAAGTGGGCTAACATCGGTTGTGTAATGGCCAGGAGTTCGGGATCTCTCAATCGAAAGACCGATTCCTTAACACTAAGCTACCAACGCTTAAAGACGCCTATGCAAGAGCGATTCACATAAAACTTCATTCTGGTAATAGCTTATTAAAAAAAATCTCCATGAGTTGTAGTAACCAATATCTCTATCAATCAAATCTCGAGTTTGGGTACCCCATTAATCATCAACGCATTCATAGTGCTTGGTGATTTTAATAAAACCACGAGTTACTGTTACAAAGACCACGTAAATCTTGTCGCCAATGCTCTCTAAGTACATAACTGCAGTGTTCAACATTGTAACAACATGTATTGACGTCGATATAATAATTATGTATCACTAAATATCTAAGCAGCTCAATTCCACGATTGTGTTTACTGTAACTGCTCTCTGTCACTGCATCAATATACTATTCGCTTCTGTATCATGCTACTTGAATAGTAATTCAATTAGAGGTGGTCTAGTATATGTACACTATAGAAACATAATATACTTTTGTACACTACATCTCTACTGGTGCTCCCACAGGTAGAGATGGAGTGGAGTGTGCCTGGCCTGTGGGTGTGCAGGTAAAGATATTGTAGACCTTTTATTATATATTCGCTTTTCCTTGCGGCTACGCCCGCGTGCAAATCTAGTCTAGGGATAAAAAGTAGCGTATGTATTATTCCAGACTATAATCTATCTCTATACCAAATTACAGTCAGATCTGTTTAGCCGTTTCCTTGATATAGTTACAAACATCCATACTTCTAAAACTTTTGCGTTTATAGGAGGTTCTCTATCTGACAGTGAATATAGCCTCTTCCCTTTGGACCGCGAAAGCGAGTAGACGCATCTTCTATAAGAGTATCTCTAATAAAATTTAAAATTAAATAATAAATGATATATTTTTCGCATAAAAATAATACGCCAATAAGTTCGCCAACTACCAGGCAAACATAACGCATCCATAGTGTATGCACGCGGAGTGCGAGTGAAAGTAAGACACCAACAACAAAGACGAAGCTATCAACACAGCTACGCTGCGCCCACATACGTCGCGTCATCCAGTGTCGTCTACTTGACCGCTTGCCACAATACACGAGCGATAGCATTGACGGGTAACATTTATTGCTTTTTATTACTAATTCTGATCTAGGGCATTTCTGATCTTATAAAACACAATGTCAAAATCACTACATAGGACACCACCAAAACAAACCATACCCTCAAAATCAGAGTCTGACATTCAAAAATTGTATGAAACCGAATCCTCAAAACAACGATCTAAACGGAAGTGTATATCTCCTGAGATACCTGCAGAAGAGTCTGATAGTTTTAAAAATGAGATCAGGCAGATGATCAATGACCTTATGACTACCCAGAACACTCGACTCGATAAATTGGAAAACCATTTCATGGAGATAAAAAGCCACTATGCAGATATTAAAACAACCAGCAGCGAGTTAGAAAAGTCAATCTCGTATGTATCTGACCAACTGTCTACTCTGGAGACCAAGATAACTGGTTTAGAGAAAGAACGGCAAACAATGATAATAAAGCTGTCAACGTTGGAGGAAAAACTGGAAGTCCACGATCGTAATCTTATTAAAACTTCGGTGGAACTGCGCAATGTACCTAAGAGAGTGGCTGAAACCAAATCTATGTTATATGATACGATTATACACTTATCGAGACAGTTAAACATTGAAATAGCCACCACTCATATTCGGGATGTAGCCAGACAACCCTCAAAAAAGGAAAAGCCAACTTCAAACGTAACATTGGAGTTCTCGAACACCCTACTGAAGACCAGTTTTCTGAATGCCATCAAACAGTACAACAAACAAAACCCTAAGAACAAGGTCAACTCTTCTCACTTGGACATAAAAACAACCGAAGAACTACCAATCTACATTACAGAGCAATTAACTTCTCACGCCAAATGTTCCATCTTACAAGGATCTATGCGAAATCATATCAATACAGCTTCTGTTGGACTTCAAACGGACAGGTTATGTTAAAAAAGGACTCAAATAGCCAGGCCATAATCATTAAAAATGAACAACAGCTGCAGCAACTGTCCCAGCCAGGCAGTGTATGACTAGCTGTACTAACCTGTTATATTACCTATGAATTAGTTTCTTTACTTAGTATTTGCAATCTTTTTATTAAAATACTAAATACAAACATACACACACTAAACACACCCAAATACTACCAGCCTATACAATCAAAATCTTATTATACGAGAACACACAGCATAAACTATATATATATGTATTACAACCTTCATTCAAATAACACTTTAGTCATACCAAAACATCCTAGACCAAGTAATGTTTATATTAAACCCATCATCTATAATTTTAAATTATGCGTAAATAAAGTTTACTCCGATAAGATCATTGAGTGGAATTCTGAAATTCAACGATTTCACAGTTCAGTATTAATTTGCTACCTTTTTATGACCACAGCGCGATTTAAAGTTTGTTCTCATTTTTTAACGTCATGATAATCATCCTCTACAAAAATGATTAACAAACAGTAATGATTTAATTGATAGTATAGATAAACTCTCCGTATCAGAAATTCAAATATGCTCCCCAGAACAAACTACTACTTATGTGAAGCACCCAAATAATTTCCTAAAAATCTTCACTCAAAACATTAGATCAATAAATCGCAATTTTCTAAGTTTGCAAACACTCTTACAACGTATTCCTTTTGACACTGACTTGCTGATTTTAACTGAATGTTGGTCATCATGTCTAACTAATACCAACGCACCATATCTTCAAAATTACACGGTTTTTGAAACCACTGAACATATTAATCAAAATGATGGCGTGGTTGCTTATGTGAAATCTGAACTATCGGCTATATGTGAAGAATTACACCTAAATCAATCCGGCTCTGGAATTTTAACTAAAATTAATTCTAATGTAGCCATACTATGTATCTACCGTTCACCCTCGTGTCATAATATAAGCAATTTTTTATCAGCCCTCAACACACTACTGCCTACCCTTGCTAGCTTTAAATCAGTGGTAATAACGGGTGATATAAATGTAGATATAAAACCTAGTAGCGTTGATGAGCGTGCACCGGAATACTTGAACTACCTCGCCTTTCATGGTTTCCTGCCGGCTCACACTCACCCAACTAGAGATAAAAACTGTTTAGATCACATAATGCTAAGATCGAAGTCCCCAACCATAACATTTGTCTATGAATCGACGGTTACTGACCACTACTCTACCTTGCTCTGTATAAACCACCAAAATAATAAGAGAACCACCACCCGTACCACGACTAAAATTGACTACGAGGCCCTAGACAAGACATTACTTCGAATAGACTTTCACCCTCTTTTTTCGATATCTAACCCAAACACACTGACAGATAACCTCATAAAACTCCTCAAATCAGCCATCACAAAACACACAGTGCTTCGAAAAGTTCCATAAAAAAAAATATTACGCAGATGACACAGCGTTAACATTTGTAGGAGACACGTGGTCGGAACTGGAACATAGGGCACAGTTAGGTTTTACCTTAGCATTAGACTGGCTTTCATCACACAGACTGACTCTCAACACACAGAAAACCAAATATGTTACCTACTCTATTAGTTCGATATCGCAGCCACGATTTCCACTTACCTTAAAAGCTCAATCCTGCAACATTTTGACGAAACCTCCTTGTAACTGCCCCACCTTAGCTTCCGCTGATAATATTAAATATCTAGGCGTAATCTTGGACAGGAATCTGACCTATAAACTTCAAATAAATGCTCTCGTAGTCAGAGTCCGTAAATTAATGTACGTTTTCAAAACCTTACGCCATATTGCAAATAAAACCATTATATTTAACGTATATTACGCCCCATGCTTGTCTATCGTCACGTATTGTATTTCCTGCTGGGGTGGTGCAGCAAAGACAATACTCATGCCACTGGAAGTGGCACATAGAGCCATTTTGAAAATAGCAACATTTAGGCCTATTATGTTCCCGACTAACCTATTGTACAATATTTATGATGTACTGAATGTACGACAACTATTTATATACCATACAATCCTCCTCCAACACAGACACACTCCATAGAAAAAAATAACAAAACGACGAACGGACAAAATATGCGTTATTCCTAAACCACGGAAAAGTTTCACTAAGCGTTTCGCCTATTACTTGGGCCCTTACCTTTATAATAAAATCAACTTAACATGTCCGATATATGGTTCAACACAGTTTACTTGTAAGAATATAGTTAGATCTTTTTTACGAAATAAATCCTATGATGAAACGGAAGAATACTTGGTACAAATTATATAACAGCTAAAATAGAATACATTATATTATATACAACTACCCACATACACTTATTATTATGATTATTACAAATCAATATTTACATAATTATTTACACACTATATTCTCAGAACTTTTACGACGAAATAAATCCTATGATGAAACGGAGGATTACTTGGTAGGTACAAATTATATAAAGGTAAAATAGAACACACAATATAACGTATATACAATTACCCACATTCATTTATTATTATGATTATATATATTATTATTACAAAAAAATAAATATATATATATACAGGATACACGCATACACCATCGCACACACACACACACAAGCACACACACACACGCACAAATACATACACATATCACACGCGATCTTAAAACCACTACATGAAGACATGTTATTAAAAACATTATTTTTTAAATTTCTTTTCTCCGTATATATTGTATTGTAGTCTAAAACTTGCAAAAACTTTATAGCACAATTATTATTATTGTTATGTATAGTAAACCATAGGGAAAGGGACTGTTGCTCCTTACTACAGGTTAATAACTAACCTATCAAGGGAAACAGAACTTCACGCACTAGATTGTAACCGGAAATAGTTGTAAGACCTACCCTGTATGTACTACCGTTGTAACTACAATCACTTTTTTGCAATAAAACATTATTATTATTATTATTATAGTGCCCAGTTGAGAGCAATACACTAGCAACCCATTGCATGGAACCCAATAACATAGTTGGTAAAACGTGGGTTCAAAAAGTCCGTCTGTTATTGTAGTTGTAAGTAAAGTAAATAAATACCTTTGAATCAACGTTTTGAACCACTTACATGGATTGCGGTCACGGGTAGACTGATGTTAGGTATATGAAACTGAAGCACATACGAGGGAAATTCACAAAACACGCGCTTCCCGGAGGCGCCATAGAACTGATATCAGATCAATTTCCATTTTTAGATTTGTTTGTTCCAAAAAATTTCACCCAAGTACCAATCATAACTAATTGTACAAATTCTCATTGAGATTGGATCAAACCAACAAAGGAACATTCATTCGCGATACTATTGTATAAATTAAATTACAATCAAATCAAAATCAAAGGTCAACTCTCAACAATTTTAAAGATCATTTATTAATTATCAAATAAATACTGTTTGTACACAATATAATTGCTGTTTGCCTTAAACATTAACAATGGAAGCTGTCCGATCTCGAGCCAAACAATTATAATATTAATGAACCTAACAGTTTGAGCACCTTGAAATTCTGTTTTCATATTTTTCGTAACCTCTATCCATCCCACAATAATGATTACAAAAGTGGTGAAGTTTTCCTTTCATTTAAGAATTTAAATAACAATATTGTTTTCTTGTGTCGTATAAAGTTTATAAACTCTTTTGGTGTCCGCATTTAAAAAGTATCACATGACTGAGATTTTGTTTCTATAATCTCTAGTTATAGGTAAAAAATTATTACCGATATGCACGAAGAAGTATTATGTTACGTTTTTTTATAAAAATGATCCGTGTCACATAAATTAATTGTTATCAAAAAGTATATATAGAGCAGTTAATTGTAATTTTTCTTCTACTGGTTGCCCAACAGATTTTAAGTTGCTGAATAAAAAAACTTATGTAAGCATTTTAACCTTGTAATCTCAAATTAAAGAACTTCGCACTTCTACTGTAAAGTCTTATTATTGCTTGTTCAACTTACCCTGTTAAGTGTTTGCTTATTTACAAAGTGTTTTGTCGTAAAGTAACATATTTTGTTACTTTACAAAGTGGTTGGATGTTATTGCATGCGATTTGGCGACCTAAAACAATGCTCAGGGTACATTCTCTTGAATCTTGTTTATAAGTACGTAAGTACTAGAGAGTATGATATCTTGAAACAAGCAAGACAACTTTTAATTCAATAATTTTGTGCATTTCTTTTGAGAACGAATGACCATTGCATATTTTTGAAAGCTTTATTTATGAAAAATATCGAGTTTAAAAATGACTCAATCAATGTAGAGTATTTTTTTTTTTAAATGAGGATAACAATCAACATTTACCCTTTTTCCTATTCATATATTAGAAGTAATACATGAATATCTTCTCACTCTCAATTTAGATAAGACAAAATTTATTACTTTCTCCCCAAAAATTACATCACAACCACCGTCTTCCTTTACATTAACTGCCCACAAATGCACAGGAGTTACTGGCCCTAACTGTGCTTGTGTTAATATTGTGCGCACTAATTTTATTAAATACCTTGGTGTCTTTGTCGATAGTATGTTGGCATGGAATTATCAGGTTGAATCCTTGGTGCCAAGAGTTCGAAAATTAATATTCGTATTCAAAAAAATAAGGGCAGCAGCCGACCTACCTACTTTAAAAATGGTTTACTTCGCTCTCGCCCATTCTATAATAACTTATTGTGTTACTGCGTGGGGTGGCTCGCCAAAGTCCCAAATACTATCCTTGGAGCGGGCACAGCGGGCCGTTCTGAAGGTCATGACACGCAAGCCTATTCGTTTCCCCACTGTTGGATTATATGCTTTGTGTGAGGTTCCTACCGTGAGACACTTATTCCTATTGAATACCATACTGCGCAAGCACAGTGAACTATCGTTTGATGCTGAATTCACCACAAAAACACGGAGGTCAGACAGAGTCTGTCAAATGGAATTGGTTAGACTTGCAGTCCTCAAACGCCAATATCATTTTGTTAGCAGGGGGCTAAACGAAGAGGTTAACGGAAATATTAATAATTTCGGTAAAGTGCGGTTTTAGTCGGTTCAAGCCCGACATAACCGCCCTCGCTGGCCGGCGGGGGGTATCCGCAGGGATTTCCGCACGAAAAAAAAAAGGTACTAGCACCTATAATCTTTTTAAATGTAGTAAAACTACTCTGTAATGTCATCATACTTAAGTATAATATTCGAAAAATTTATATGAATAAATTCATGTATGATAATAGTAAAAAAAAAAAAGGGTAAAAGTTACTTTATGTAACCGGTATCATACCGCAAGGGGAACTTAGGCAATTATTCTACAGTTTTGCAAGGAAAAACCAACGGTAGTTTTCAAATTTTAGGGTAGAAAGAAATTGAAATAATACTTTGTATTAGTACTCAGATTTAATATTACAATTTTCAATTTCATAATGAGGATAATTCTTAAGCGCTACCAAAGTTTCGCGAAACTGATTTCACTTAAATATCCACCGAAAACCTATTTCGAATTGTCCGCTGTACCAAAACTTGGGGCCGTTTTAAAGTTTGATGCAGTCGCGCCGCATTAAACGGCAATGCGCTAATTGTTTTTGCGAGAGGTTTCAGTGTACCGTACAGTGTTTATGTTGACAAAGCTGTTACGTAATGAGTCTATTTACGAAGTGAGAGTAAAAAAATATAAAGAAATCATTGTTGAGTGCACAACATTCACTAGTTTAGGTGTATGGAGCGCCTCCAAGATCTACAAGGCTCAAGCGAAACTTACCTGTAAGCTAGTATGCCTGATGATTGACAAACGAGGCTCTAGCGCAGGGACGCTTTCGAGGTTAAGAAGTCAGACAGCAGTCACTCCAGTAAAAGTCAAGATAAATAAGAAAAAATGACCCAAACCGGGCAAGACGGGGATACCGTGGTTAGGAGAATGGACTCCGGGATCCCAAGTGCAAGCTTAGAACTAGATCGAACTGGGATTGGCACAAGGGTGATGATGATGAGAACATCTACTAGTTTAGTCAATCTTAGAGTCATTCATGCGAATATTATAAAATGCGAAAGTAACTGTGTCTGTCTGTTACGCTTTCACGCTTAAACCACCGGACTAGAGATTGGGAAAGGACACAAACTACTTTTTATCGCGAATAAAAGGCCTAAAGGGGTTGAAATAGCCGATGAAAGTTTGTAAGATATCACCATGTACTTTGTATTAGTATAGGCACTTTTTTTTTTTTTTTTTTACGTGCGGAAATCCCTTCGGATACCCCCCCGCCGGCCAGCGGGGGTGGTTATGTCGTGTCTCGACTAAAACCGCACGGTGTCCTCCCCAAGTGTCCGTTGCCAGGCACCCCGGGTAAGCTCTCGAAAGGATAACCCCAGGGTTGCCGGCGGACTTTGGCCGCCACCGCGGCCTCGCCAGGTGGGGTCGGGTTTTATCCCGCTTCGGTGAGTTGGCAGGCGTGTGTAGGGCACACACGACACGCCTCCGCCACGGCCTGCTTCTGTAAGGACGGCGAGTCGGCCAACTGCCGTCCTCAGGCCCCGATCATGTAGTATAGGCACTTGATTTTGTTTATACGTGTGGAAACCCCTACAGGCTTCACCCCATCGGTGCCAACGATGGGATGGGTGTGTCGGAATTGTACCGACTAAAACCACACGGTGTCCTCCCCAAGTGTCCATTACCCGGTAATAAATAATATGCTTAAAGCGTTTTTGTAATTCCGACCTGTGTGGGTATGAAATAGGGGATGATAGTTCGTACTGATACAGCTAGTTATTATATAATTGAAATATGATAAATAAAAATAAAATAAAAAGAAATTATATAATTATACTAGTCAAGAACAATATAATGTGAAGATTGCAAGTGCTACTTGATGACATATTGTTAGCCAAATGCATTGCATGTTATATCATACTTTTCACGGTAATTACTACCAAGTAATTATTTTATATGTGAAATAGGAGGATTAATTAAGATAGTGGAACAATAATACAACCATTATGATTTAGTCATATTTATACGAGAATAAAACGTTTCACAAAATTGCAAATAAGCCGCGTGAGCCTATCATAATTGAGCATAGCTTGTAATTATAAATTAGTGCGGCTTAACATACTTAAATACATTACTATTTGTAAATACAGACACACGAAGCGGGTTAAAAAAAGAGGGAGACTGTAAACTTAGTTATTAAAAGAAATCTCCCCGTCAATGTCTACTGGTGTCGTACCCAGAAGGCTGACGGCATTACCGCGTTGAATGGCAATGCCAATTCTTTGAGCAAGGTAATGGCCAGCCTTATGATCACGGAAAGCGTCGATCAGGCGCTTCGTAATTTCTTTAAATAGTGAAGGTACGCTTGGATATTATTCTTAAAGAAGACAAAGGCCAGCTCATAGAGATGTTTTCTGTACGGAAAAAGTTTCGTGAGCATCGTAAGGCGACTAAAATCAGTTTGTTCTACAGCGAACAATAAAAATACAACACACATGGCACTTAACTTACTCTTAATTACGTGGGACCGGAATGAAGCCAGGGGAGGGCCTCATCACTGCAAAATTACTAAAATCCGACATCCCAACTGCTGTGAATATGCTTATACCAAGATTTATAGCCGAGGAGTTGCTGAACGACTAGAAAAAAGGCCTCACGGCCCACTGTGGTCGTCTCTGACCCACCTAGAGATCACAGGACCTTAAGTCGATAATGACGATTTGTGAGCATTAATACACCTCTGCTTATGCGTTTAGGAATATACAGGTGTAATTATATGTGTATCGTATCCAAGTTAGTATACGTATGTCGTATCCAAGCCAAACAAAGCAATCGTTGGTACGAAGTGAATAAAACATTTATATCGATATCCAAACTCTGTAATCTAAAATATTTACGGATAAATAAATAATCCGTTAGAAATATTAAGTTAGTACGCGGTCACATAATGATGTAGTAGATAATGTTGGAACTAAGTATTTTACGATCAATAATTAAGCTGTATTCCATTAAATAATGTTACATTTATGTACTCTCATGAGTATTACGTCCGTGAATCCGAATATATATTTATATACATATATACATACATATGCTCACGCCTTTTTCCCTCCGGAGTAGGCAGAGATAACATCCCGCTATCTACTTCTGTCCTTACGTACTTCGAAAGCTTCCTTCACTGTCATTAAACTTTTCATGCAAGCCCGCCGGTTTCGAGTGCTTTTGACCTGCCCTCTTTTCAATACCTCATTAATTTGATCAGTGCACGTTCTGCGAGGTCGACCCTGGCTTGCCTGCCCACTTACACGTGCCCTATATACTTGGTGTGTCATTCGCTCAGTACTCATTCGTTCCAAGTGCCCAAATCACCTTAGTACACCCTTTCAGGCCACACCATTCACGTATACATGTATTCCTATTCCTCCCAGCCAACCTTACTTCACACATACTACGCAATGACCGCCTCTCCATTACATTCACTCTACTTTCATGGTTTTTATGCCATACCCAACTTTCACTTCCATACATTAATGTGGGGGCTAACACGCCGTTATGAACCGTCAGTCGTGCCTTCTTTGGCACTGTTGGAGCAACCATGAAGGAGTGTAGTGCTTCATTCACTATTCCCATTCGTATAGTTACCAATATTTTATATAATCTATCGGTTCTACGTTATAGGACAACCCTATTCCCTCCATTTTATTTCAAATTCCTACTTCCTTCCATACATCTTTTCATACATCCATCCATACATCAATCCATCCATAAAAACCAAACTTTCAGACTTATAATAGTAGTAATATTAGTAGGATCTATAGCCCCTTTATTCGGATTGACTAACCGTACCGTAACCACGTGCGTTCGTATTTGACGATACATACATAATATGTTAGCCAATTGAAAGTCACCGCCTTGCAACTCGCTGTCAAACAGAATAATGCTCCAGGTGGGTATCCCGATCAGGGTGTACCATGCCATACCAACGCCTACGGGGCCCTAGTCCACCTCACCTGCTAAACGATGCACAAAGGAGATTGCTAATAATTACTATTTACTGTAAAGGTAGATCCTACTAATTATCGTCCTGATGAAGACACGGCGTAAAATGAATCTTAAACGCATAATAAAGTCATGCTTCGATTACGTCACATAAATTTTATTATATTTTTAATCGAATTCAAAAAGGAGGACATAATATGTTCGCCTGTATCCATTTTTTTATGTAATGAACATACATTTGTAATGCTTCATAATGTTGTTTCGGGCTTGGCACAGACTTCCTCCGAAAAGTCTTACGTGTTTTTTATCATTAGAATGAAATCTGTAATTCAGTTATTTTACACTTCTCAGTGCCCTTTTGTTTATTGAAACCGGGTTTTTTTTTTTCTTCAACTAGTTTATAGAAAAAGGTTTTCATATTCTTTGTGGGAGGTTTGTAGAAGATCTTCGGAACGGTTCCTGCTTACCCTCAGATGTACAGTAACCTTCTTTTTCACTATAATAATATAAAAATCAAGGGCGCTGTGTTTCCAAATCTCTGTGAAGAGCAAAAAAGTACCTTTATGTGGAAACATAAATAAATTTTCAGTCAGTTCTTGGAAATGAACAAAGGCTGTCAGTCTCACAATTTAATAGCGTAATGGACTTGAACTGAATGTTACTTATTTTGATTGGGTTTACGTCCCAGAGTGAGGCGAGTTATTACAAGCAGTTATTTGCTCACGTATCACGATTTTTTGTCTGCTTTCGAGAAATCTCGAAATGTGTGATGTGTGATGGGCTTCATTCTTTAGGCTACATGCACAGTATCTTGCCATTTCAGGGGGTGAAAAAAACAACTGAATATGTTTACTAGAACTAATCCTACTTCCTACTATCCTATTTCCTCTCCTAGTAATACTAGGAATTCAGTGCAGGGTGCGAGTGAAATAAATTGTGCTGAGCGAGCAGGACTCTTACTTGAAAATAAGACATCTTACTGCGGTCGCGCCATGGCCATGCTCTCGTGAAACGGTTTTTCGGTGATTATTCGTCAAAGGTACATCAGACATGAACCATCTCGCTTCAAAACACTCCTCAGTGTCTACACTATCACCGTGGTAAATTTGGTCAAGATCGCGCGAGTGGTTACGGAGGAGTTCAGCCACCAACAAACGGCTATGCCGCGTATAAGAGCTTCGCTCGCTCAGCTCAATTATAAATGTGAAAGTTTGTGAAGATGTTTGTGTTTGGAGGTTATTTACTCAATTTCGCTATAATGGCTGAATGGATTTGGCTGAAATTTGATACAGGGATAGAATGTAGTCTGGACTATAACATAGGCTACTTTTAATCCCTATAATAAACCTATTACCCTATAATAACCCCTAGGGAAACGGGAACGGGAATATAATCCTAGGCGGCGGATATATAGGACTAAAACTAACTAGCGGACATGGTCCTGGCTTCGCCCGCAAATAAATTTGTATAAAATCGTATAACTCGATTGCAGGGCCATCTACCGTAAGTAGATAAAACATTTTTGGTGCGGGTTGTATTTTTTTATCTCAAAATTTTAGGTCAATCGATGCGGAACTATTTGAGTTTATGAAGCGTACACAAACATTTTTATTTATGTAGATCCTGTAGTGTTTAGCCATTACATTATACTCGGTAAGCCTGTGTCAGATATTATGAACCTACCGACCTTATAAAATAAAATTACTCGTTGTAATTCACCTTCGAATTCCCGTATATCCCAGAAAAATACTGAAATATGTTCCCAGGAAGACTACAGATGGTATAAGACAAACATGGCTGCTGAACAACAATCAAAATGTCATCAGTCTAAATAATAAAACAAGACCAAATAAATTGCGGTATAATCCTTAAAAAATAATTTTATTTCAATGCCGTCACGGCCGGGGGAATAGCGGAGTAACAAGTTTTTGGCTATGGGTGCAACCCAGCCGAGGGTGAACCGGAATGGGACCGTAACGGCCAGACCTTAATATTCACCTAAACTTAATGGACTGAAACTGGATGACTCAAAGGTGTAAAGGGCCCCTCAAAGATTATTGGAGTCCAAGCCAACCTCACCTACCAGCCAGCACAGCTGCTGATTGAGGCACGAGGCTCTGGTGTAAGCTTTCGTCTCAGGGTTGGGGGTGGTCAGATAGCAGTTGCTCGCATAAAACCCAAGTAAACTAAATTATGAAGAATTCGGAGAGCTGACCCCGGGCACCAAAGTGCAAACTTTAGGCGCAACTAGGATTGACACTTAGATGGTTATGATACAAGAATGCCTTTACCTGAAAAGTACCACTTCTCTCTAATAAGTAAGGCGGGTGAGAGTTCCAAAGGTTTTTCTATTCCTTTCCCTTTCCCTATTTTCCTTCGTGAAAAGCCTCCCTCTTCCGTTTTGCAGGTGAGCGACCCATTGGTATTGTATACGTTTATAGACCACAGTAACGTCTATCTTAAGATAGACTGTTTTTTTATTTGCTATCTTAGTAGTAAAAAAATACAGAAATGATTCGAAATATTATCATATTTATATTAAGTTGTTATTACAACATCAGGAAGTGCTACGTAATATGTTTCAGTGAGCATTAAACAATAATATTAGACAATATCTTATTTTCTTAAAAACAATTAAGTTCTATAATAATATTTACTATTATTTCAAGAACTATTGATTGTAGAATCTCTGCTACGAGTAATAATCCAAACTCTATAAGGATTGAAGTACGCTCGCGTAGTCTCGTAGCAATTCGTAGCCAGTTCCGCCGCGGCTTCGTAGAGCGTCGGACGTCTATATCGTTGCTACGAACCACCTTGAAACAGTCGGTTCGAGTCGAGAGCGTACGAGTCGCACCGACTTAGTGTTTTGTGACCAAACCTGTGACGTGTTTGTGTTCGATTTAAATTCGTGTTATGTTTTGTCAATAATTATTCTATTAACAGGTAAATAGTTTTAGTTTTCTAGTGTTAGTTGCAACATTTGTGGTACTTATAGGATTATTCGAGAGGAACGTAAAACGTTGAGCACCGGTAACTAATGGTCTGTAGAGATAAGACAGCTCAGTGAAAGTACTCTTATTAGGTGGTTTTAAGACTCAGTCATTGATAGCTTTCGTAATGGTAAACCTTTCTCATAATACTTGTACTTTTGTTTTTTAACGAGTAAACCTGTCGAAGTATTCAGCTATATTGTACAATATAGCTGAATACTTCGACACGTCAGAACTCGAATCATTCTCGAAATGAATTTAACAAATATACTTCCTCACATACACATACTCTCTAATATTAGTGTGATTCATGATATTACAAGTAGCTTCGGGAACAAATTGAATAGCACATGTGAAAACTAATCAAGTTTTTTTAGTAAATAAACACATTTATGAAAGTGAATTTATTTGATTTTTATAGATGTACTAGAAAACGGCGTGAGTATATGTATGTATATATAAATATACTAGCTGAACTGGCAAACTGCTACCTTATCAGCTGAATTTATTTCGTGAATATCTCATATGTGCACAGTATCCCGAGGGGGTCATATCAAAGCCGTAGATGGCCGGGGGTCAGCCGGGGTGCGAGGGAATTGCCTTATTTGGCCACCTCACAACCTTAGAGACCGGAGTTGGCATACGGCTTTGGTCGGTTCAATTCCGACGTAATTACCCCCACTGGCCGGGTAACCGTAGGGATTTCCACAAAAAAAAACTACTTAGTATAAACTCGTTAGTTTTACGTGTGTATTGTGAGGATTTCAAACTTCTAAACAACATTTAAATCAATGCTATGTCAAATTGTGTTGTATTAAAAATGTTGAAATATTGTTAGTTCATTGCACCACTATAGTATTAAGCCTACTCTTCTAATGGTAAGCGGTTACCGGTACCCACAATATATGTGTTACTCATGTATTGAAGAACTATCCACCTTCGAACGAGTGATGCTACTAAAGAGTAAAAACTCAACACATTTCGCGTGATATATTACTGTGGTTGACTGTTAACGTAAACTTTTATAATGCCCTATGTTCTGTCATTGAAATATAAAAAAATGCATTGAAAACAAACTAACCGTATGTCAACTGAATCTAATTTCTTTAACATGCGTTTAATTAAAAATCTTTGAACTTTACATTGCCTCTGAATTATTTCGGAATTGGTTTCAATATAAATAAGCTCGATCTAGAAAATAAATTTTTGAGCTAAAATTTTGCAGTTACTCTTGTTTTATAAAGTTTTATTGCTTACGCCTGTTTATAACCAAAAGAGATAAGCAGAGGCATATTACAGGTAATTATGTTTCGGTCCTGTGTAATGCAAGGCGATCCTGTGTGCATCTATTGTTTTTTTTCAGATTTCTCATTACTGTTGAGAATTATCTACCAGAAAATTATAATAACACTTTCCAGTACCGACGTTTCGGTTGCTTTTCAGCAGCAATGGTCACGGGTCACATGGTTTTTTTTTACGTTTGGAACCCCCACGGGCTTCACCCCATCGACGGTTCACGTGGTCATGTAAAATATAAAATAACATCAAATAAATCGCGATAGAATCCGTTAAACATAGTTTTATTTCAATAATTACATACCTTTTTTTTGTAAAAATATTTTGTTGACATCATCATCTTAGCTTGGTACTGGGTTTCATCCGAGGCTTTCACCTCGAAATTTGGTGTCTTCTTACTCCTTAACTTTTTTTTGGTTTGGCTTATACAGCTTTTGTGGGAGCGACTGCCGTCTGACCTTACAAAAAAAAGCCTGCGCCTAAGCTTCGTTCGTCAATCAGCAGGTGTTTTTTTTTTTTCTATATTTAGGACACGTCAATTTGACTTCACCTCGCCTGATGGTCAGCTGAAGGTAAAGTCTCAGGAAAGAGGGTCACCATTACATACATGTACCATGTTAACAATGGTGGCACTCAGCTTGACGGCCTCATCAGAAGAGGATTGTCGTCACAGCACCGCGTTCCACCCACCGGTCCCACTACTGCTGCGACCACAATCCCCCTGCCCGGCTATGCACTTGAGACCCCTGAACGCAATCAAACCGAAATTGGATTACTATGGGAGGTTAATGATAATAATTACAAACAGCCAATGGCAGATTCTAGAATTTCTTTTGTCGAATCATACTAGGTTTGATTTTTTTATTATTGTACACAATGTACCTTTATTTACATATATCTGAAGTTACAAGGTTTTTTGAATTTTAAAGTTTTTTAATGCGTAACGTTCACGCAAGTGCCTATATTAATTTCAAGAATACAATATTTATTACTCAATCAGATGCATGATGAGTGTGTATTCATTTGTATAAATATGTCAGGAAGTAGTTTTCCAAGCTAAAAAACTAAAAAAAGAAAAAAAATTAAGAAACCCCCGACATGGCTTAGAACACTCCCGACTAATTCATCTTTAAAACAAAAACAAAACAATATCAAAATAGGTTCTTCCGTTCGAGAGCTACGATGCCATATATAGACACACAGAAGCTTAAGACTTATAAAACCCCATCGTTTTTGCGTGGGGGGTTTAAGATAGATATGCAAGTGCTTAACCGAATATAGAATACTAAATAATTACACACATGTGTTACAACACCTCTCCAAATTCAAAGTTATCAACCCTAGTGGGGACAAGAACCATAATATGCCCCACCGGTGCAAAATTGACGTAACCAATTTTAAAATTTTGGCGACCATGTTGGCCCACTTTGGGGACGCTTGGTGGGGTAGAGTGGAAGCACCCTTTTTATTCGACTTCGTTTGGTGACTGCTGTGTTCTGAGAAGGCTATCGGCACATTAATTGTTTTTGAAAGAAAAGAACCCGCTTCCTAGTGACAAATTACATCTATCAATCGCTTAACTGCAGTTAATTTAGATAAGATTTTATCGAGTAACTTTATGAAATATCTTCTAAAGGCCTCAGATACAATTAGGACACAACTCTAAGATGATGATAATGGTGAAGGATTCTTCTTTTAGTATTAAACCTTATATTGAGCCCCCGATTATGAGTCATTTTGGCTTTCTTTTTTTTTTCAAATCAATAATTTGACTGATGTTTGTTTCTTGATATTGACTCTGACCGCCTTGCCCTCTGACATTTACTCTATGTACTTGTCTTTCATTTCAAGTACCAACCTCAAAATAACATTTTTAAATTTTCTTTACTACATAATCGTAAATCTGCATTTTTTTCTATCAAATAATCTAAACCCACATATATTTCGCAGTGATCTCATTTCAACTGAGTTGATTATATTTTTGTTTTCTCTCGAGCCGATAACCCTTTCTGTTGAACCAATCCCATAAAACTTATTTTCTCCTGAAAATGTAATTCGGATTTTCTCTCTTGTGGTTTAGAGTACTACGACTGTAAGAAGAATTAGTTTTGTTTCCATTCTGTCTTACCTACTGTATAGTATATTTATAAGGAGATTTTTACATTTGTAAAAAGTGATATTGATCTAGTACACTTTCGCAAATCATGTTCTTTAAACAAGCTGAATTTTAGTCCTTGTGTAAGTAATGAATTTCCGTTGGAAACTGTGATTCAAATCCTCAATTGCAAATTCTATAAAGCAACCGTTTTTTTTGGTCTAGTAGGAACTAACGGAATATATTTTGATATACGGATATTAAAACCATGCGCCGATTGTAATCAGTATACAAAATAAAGATTCTACATAGTGTTATTACATTTTTAATATGTTGTTGTTATTATTGAAGAAATTGTGTAAGTTTTATCGAGTCTGGGTTCGGAAGGTTGGTAATAACTATTGAAATTTGTTATACCAATCTTATAGTACATCCTGGCAGTTTTCATTTTCAAATTTACAAGATTTGAATTTACAAGAGACAGGCAGAGGTAAATTTTTCATCCATATTACGCTTACTATAATTTTAATCCCACGTATAAGGGGTACGATGTCTGGATATGCCTAGAAAATTCCCATTCAACACGAAATGCTACGAAGTATTTTCTGCCAGAAACCCAATAAGACTTTTCCCAACTCTTGTTTTTTCTTTCTTTTTTATAATGATCACGTCAATATGACTTCACCTATTCTGATGGTAAGCTTCAAGAATGGGGGTTACCATTACAGACACGAATAACTCAACCAGAAACCTCATGATCTTAAGCAATATAAAATTATTACGTATATTTAGCTTTTAAATGCGGCATAGCCGTTTGTTGGTAGCTTAACTCCTCCGTAACCACTTGCGCGATCTTGACCAAATTTACCACGGTGTTAGTGTGGACACTGAGGAGTGTTTTGAAGCGAGATGGTTCATGTCCGATGTACCAGTGAGGAGTAATCACTGAAAAACAGTTTCACGAGCGCGCGGCCTTAGCTAAGCGCGGGACCGTAGTAAGATGTCTTATTTTCAAGTAAGAGTCCTGCTGGCTCAGCTCAATTTATTTCCGTGGCACCCTGCACTAAATTCCTAGTATTTATGGAATTAAATACAAAACAGTGTTTTGACCACTTCATCACTTACCAGCAGTGCCAGCAGGCTGAGACAGAAGATGAATGCCGGCTAATCAATAATATAACAACACAAAGCATTATTTATCAAACTGTTCAATTTCAATTGACAGTTCAGGATCTTATTGGATTCTTTGTAAATTCCTTTTGCCGTGTTTATTAATGTTTTGCGCAATTTAATCCATCTAAAAATATTAAATTTCAGTGAATTGAATAAAACGTTTACTGAACAGTAGTTGGGTTCAATCAAGGAAACTCAAGTCGAGAAATTACTGTTTTAATATTGAAAAATTGTTTCACTGGAGTTTGAATTACGCATCCTATCAATATATGGCAAATAGAAAATTATAAAGGTTTATTTAAAATATTGTTATTGTTCAATCTATTTTTACCTTCTTATGCTATTAATCGAAATTGTTGTATATAAATATCTATCTATGTATTTGTACACCACTAGCTATGAAATAGCTGTAATGATTTGAAAGAACATTTGAATATACTCGTATATATAGTCGTAGTTTTGCTTTCTATATCTATCTATATAAGTATCTTGATTGAAAAAAAAATCGAGCGAAGATATTATTGATAAATTGGTGACTATACTCGAATAGAGTTCTATTCAAGTCAGCGTTGTCCAACAAAGGAACAAGGTACAGAGTTAAATATTAATTATATTGCCAAATATGTGTCTTAGGTTGTCTGCCTAGCCTTGACATTAAGTATTGAACTGAACTTATATGATTTCAACCTGAACACTGACGTAATAACCAAAAATCAATGTTCGTATTTTATGTGCTGCCGTACCGTTCTAGCGGTAACGATATATCTTTGGCAACTTATATACTTTCAGAATCGGGCTACAAGCTTTTCTCCTAAGAAACTGGCCCGGGTCAACTAGTATACCAATATATGTATGTATGCCCGCCGCTCCGACCGCGTGGATGACTGTTATCGTTTTTTGGTCATATCTCCGGTTCTACTAAATTAATTTCAATCAAACATGCAGCATATGGAGTCAGATCAATTTTTTTCTAATAGGAAAAACCACATTAAAATCCGTTCTATCGTTTTTGCGTACATCGCGAAAAAACAGACAGATAGATAAGAAATCAAAAAAAACTATTTATGTTTTCTGAGTCGTTACCAATAACCCATATATTATATATAATCCCACACAAGTATTTTTTTAAATAACTCAAATGTACAGACACAACTATTTTACAATTTTATAATAGTATAGATTTTAGCCCCAACCCTACAGTTTATTTTTCGGGATCAAATAAACATAAAAGAATAACCACTTAACTAGGTCTGCAAGGCGAATCGCTGCTTGCAATGTTGAGCTGAGTGAGACATCGTGATTTGAATTTTGAAAATTTTGAACAGTGATCATTCCTCCGTGGCAAGTCCGATTATGAAAATTCTTTTTGAAAGTCACAACTCTGGACATGCTTTCTGAGCGTGTAAAGTTTGGTCACAGTGTCTCGAGCGGTTATTATGTAATTCCATCTGGAATTTTTTTAACGGTGATCATTCCTCTGTGGTAGCATTGATTTTTCGAAAATATATCCATAAACCTTCCTTTGATTGACCTCTTTAATCATGCCAAATTTGGTTCTGATTGGATTAGTAGTTTAGGAGGAGACCTGTGACAAAGAAAATCCTGAAGTCTGGTATGAGGAGCTTTCGCTCGACTTCGTCTCACTCAGCTCAAAAAGTTTAACTTTCAAGATGATCCATCAAACGGCGTTTGAGTTTATCAACTTCATACTAAATACCAAAATATATTTTTATAGATACAACAAGTATCTTCTATAGTATTATAAATTGTAAATTAGTTGTATCTGTACATTGGAGATATTAAAAAATACCACAATTTTTTTTGGAATTCTTTTCTCTTTATCTGTTTATCAGTTTGTTCGCGATGCACGTAAAAACTACTGATTGAATTTTGATACGGTTTTATCTTTTACAAATGATATTTACTAACTATACACTTTATGATGATATGACGATAACCTACGCACGGGCAGTGCCGCAGGCAATAGCTAGTAATATATAAAAACATCAGAATCATTTCCCTATGTGAGACTTTTTCCTTTCTTACCCAAGACATTTTGGTGTAAATTATTAATGGTATACAAGGTGCAACATATAATATTTACCTCAACTTACTGAGATGAACATCTTAACATGTATACGAGTCAAATGCTAAATTTTGTACGTTTGCCTTTTTCTATTATGTATAACTTAGTAAAGGGCAGGACAAAAGCTGCATTCAAAACCGGTGGGCTTACTTTAAATGATTAATGACAGTAACGGGCTCTTGTCTCTGTCTATCCCTGAGGGAAAAAGGCATGAGTGTTTGTGCAATGCGTGTGTATGTATTACTTAGACACATATATTACACACAAATATTCAGAAACTGACACAAACCCATTCACAGACTTGTAAATTGAATATTAATGAATAATAATGTCTGAACCTACGATATCGTAACCTCTTGAGGTGGGCGTTACTAACCTTGACGGCCTCTGTGGCGTAGCGGTAGTGCATTCGACTGCTACTACAGGGGGCGCGGGTCGCTGCGCGGTACGTTGCTCGAGGGTGTCAGCATAGTGTGCTATGTTGACGACACCCTCGTTATGGCGCGGGGAGCAACGTACCGAAGCGCGGCACTGAAGGCCACGGCAGGGGTTGCTCAAGTCGTGGGTCGAATACGGCGGCTGGGACTCGAGGTGGCTCTCCACAAATCCGAGGCTATGTGTTTTCACGGGCCTCGGAGGGGGCCACCTGCGGGAACCAGCATAACCGTAGGGGGCGTAAGCATCGGCATCGAGCCCACGATGAAGTACCTTGGGCTCGTACTCGATAGCCGATGGGACTTCGGACCTCATCTCCGAAGTCTGGTCCCGAAACTGAGGGGGGCTGCGGCCGCGCTATCGCGGCTGATGCCCAACGTTAAGGGACCCAACGCCCCCACTAGGAGACTGTACCTGGGGATCGTGCGAAGCATGGCCCTATACGGGGCCCCCGTATGGGCGGAGACTCTGGCGGCCCGCAACGTGGCTGTTCTTAACAGTCCGTTAAAGGCGATGGCCGTCAGAGTCATCAGGGGGTATCGCACGATCTCCGTCGAGGCGGCATGTCTCCTAGCTGGGACCCCTCCATGGGACCTGGAAGCGAGAGCCCTTGCGCTGCTGTACCAGTGGCGCAAGGAGGCGCTGGAGCGGGGCCATAGGCCGGAGCCCCGAGAAATCAGGGCTCAGCGGTCCCTGCTCCGCCAGGAACTCATGGAGACATGGAGGGTGCGACTTGAGCACCCAAGGTGGGGGGAATCCACCATTGCGGCGGTGAGACCGATCATGAAGGAGTGGTTGGAGAGGGACCATGGAGACCTCTCCTACGGGATGTGCCAGATGGTTACCGGACACGGGTGTTTCGGTAAGTATCTGTGGCGCATCCACCGGGAGACAACGCCGCAGTGCCAGCACTGCGAGGATCCTGGTGAAGACACGGCGCTCCACACGTTGGTGGAGTGCCCTGCGTGGGCGAGTCAACGCCGGGATCTCGTTGCGGTCCTGGGCGTGGACGTTCTCTCGTTGGAGACCATGGTGAGGGCCGTGGTCTCCGACGGGAGCAAGTGGCACGCCGCCGCCTCTTTCTGTGAGCAGGTAATGCGCGCGAAAGAGACGGCGGAGAGGGAGCGGGAAAGAACCCTGCCTCCCGAGTTTCGCAGTCTGCGGCGAGGACGCCGCAGACTCATCTACGCCCGGGACTACCGACCTCCATGATCGGGGCCTGAGGATGGCAGTTGGCCGACTCGCCGTCCTTACAGAAGCAGGCCGTGGCGGAGGCGTGTCGTGTGTGCCCTACACACGCCTGCCAACTCACCGAAGCGGGATAAAACCCGACCCCACCAGGCGAGGCCGCGGTGGCGGCCAAAGTCCGCCGGCAACCCTGGGGTTATCCTTTCGAGGGCTTACCCGGGGTGCCCGGCAACGGACACTTGGGGAGGACACCGTGCGGTTTTAGTCGAGACACGACATAACCACCCCCGCTGGCCAGCGGGGGGGTATCCGAAGGGATTTCCGCACGTAAAAAAAAAAAAAAAAAAATGGGGCGCGGGTTCGATTCCCGCTCAGTGTAGATATTTGTATGTATGAATGCGTCTATTTGCATTGGCCTGGGTGTTTCTATGTATAAATGTATGTATTTACAAAAAAAAAGAATATAAGCATGTTTATCCGCATTCTGGAACCCATAACACAAGCTAGTTAAAACTATGCTTACCTTGGGTCTAGAAAGCGCTGTGTAGAATGTCGTAGAATATTTATTTATAAGAAGAATAAGTATCTGTTTAATATGGCTACTATCATATACATTGTTACTGTACAAGTGTTGTTTCTGTTCCTATTAAAAATAAACATAAAATGTAATGGTGACCCTCTTTCCTGAGACTTTACCTTCAGCTTACCATCAGGCGAGTTGAAGTCAAATTGACGTGTCCTAAATAAAAAAATAAAAAAAGAATACGTCAATATTTGGTAACAATTATTCAGACAAAATCACAATAAATACACTACTTCTCTGATCGTAACCAATTAAAAGAATAAACTTGTAAAGTGGTTTAAATCTTACTACCCGTTCTAATCCATAATATTCCCAGCCATAGTACTATACTCTCAGCTAATATCGATGTGAAATACTAATATTTTGTTGCACGAGCTGGATTTCACCGATTAATATAAACACGTTTTACCAAGTTTAAAATGCGTTAATATTACTCAATTATTTAAATTGAGTAAAACATGAAGTCAGTTTAGTTGAGCAGGTTTTCACTAATATAATCCAGCTTAATAGATTGCAAGTCTTAAACCATTACAGTTAAAGTATTAGGTGGTACTCGTAGTAGTTTAACTCATGGCCGTCTGTGCAAATAAAAGTAAATCTTACATTTACACGCTACAGGAGCCCAACAATTAGCAATTAGCAAGCAAGTTCCGATGATTAGAACAATTTGTAGGGTTCCGTAGGCAAATGGCAAAAAACGGGACCTTTATGGATTCGTCATGTCTGTCTGGCTATCCGTTCGTATGTCACAGCTACTTTATGCTGAAACTATAATAACTATGCTGTTGAAACTTGGTTAGTAGATGTATTCTGTGAACCGCATTAAGATTTTCACACAAAAATAGAAACAAAAACAATAAATTTTGGGGGTTCCTCATACTTAGAACTGAAACTCAAAACATTTTTTTCATCAAACCCATACGTGTCGGGAATCTATGGGTAGGTCTTCAAAAATGGTATTGCGGTTTCTAATATAATGTTTTCTAAACTAAATAGTTTGCGCGAGAGACACTTGCAAAGTGGTAAAATGTCCAAATTGGTGTAACTTCTAAAATAATAGAACGATAAAATTAAAAGAATATATGATGTACATTACCATGTAAACTACCACCGGAAATTGGTTTGAACGAGATCTAGTAAGTAGTTTTTTTTAATTCAATCAACTCAAATATAAAAATTTAAAAAAAGAACATTGTTAAGTTACTTGCTGCTACGGAACCCTTCATGGGCGAGTCCGGCTCCCTTCATGGGCGAGTCCGGCTCGCACTTGGCCAGTTTTTTTTACTTTCTTTTGCTACGAAATCAACAAAACGCACCCATAAAGTGATCTATGACTCATAGAAGTGCTTATAATATAAAAACTTTTTAACAAAAAATTCAATCGTCACTGCAATAGTACTGAAAACTAAAAAAATAACCTTTCTTATTTAACCTTAATAAAAAAATTATCCTTAAAAAGGATTTTTTTCCAAATTTATATGGGACCCACTTCGGGGTAAACCTTTCCAATAAAAAAAAACAAAATCGAACTGCTATGTAAAAAGTTATGCGTATATTTAAAAAAATACTTGGGTTATGTTAAATGAACGATTCTAAACATAAAAAGCTGTAACTGTATATTTTTCAATGTGATTTATTCCTCTTTCCTTTGATATTCGGTGGAATATGTTACACCGTTCATATTAGTTTAGTTTGTACAAAAGATCCTGTAACCTATGTCACACGAAATATATTGATGAACCCATTGACCCCTCATTTATCAAAATCGGCTCTGTACTTTAGGCACTGAGGTGGAATTCAAATTCAAATTTCGACAGCAAATGCAGCAGCAAATTATTGGGTTTATCTGTTAAGAAATTCTCGTCATTAGCACAGCACCTCGACAGGTGACAAGACGTTCCTTAGCTTTTCTCTCTACCGGTGACTGACTCGGTACAATCTGATTGAAATGTCGGATAAACAAAAGGTATCGCACCTTACAGAATTCTTGAGTTTATGTCCCAATTGATAATATGTTATTAAAGGATGTGGGTTTTAGTCGTTTTGATTCTCATATAACCATTTTATTGTTACCTGTAACTCTAAGGTGGATGATTTCCATATGCCAAAAAAGGGTGTAAAAATAGAGCAAGTAAGAAATAAAATGAAATTTTAATATATTATTTTACTAAACAAATAAGAGTTCAAATTGTGTCACATAAAAGATGTGAATTTCACCAATGATAAGAACGAGATGAATAAAAACTACACTGAGTTATATAGAATTCGTTAATTAGAATGGAGTTTCACTGATCAAATTGAGCCTAAGTCTATTAGATAAGCAATTTATTTTTATATAAAAACAACTATGATAATTATAAACGCGGCTCAAAATATTTTGGGAACTCTCAACAGGCTAAAGTGCACAAGCTGCTTGCAAGACGCGGTTCATAGGCTCGCGCTGGATCGGAATTAGAACTCAATTTGGTTTAATAAAATCCATTGTCTCTCATTCCGCACTATCTTTGTTTAATCCAATGAATGAAATTCTTTTATTCATAAAACGAGCTGAATAAGACACGTTGGTACTGAATATTTTTAAAACTTAATGTTTTATTCAATACTGCCATTTTTATTGAAGATAGTTCAAAGTTGTTCCTTTAGAAATAAGAATTTAGATCATATTGTGAGCGTAGAATTTAAATGATATTCAGTATAAAAACATCTACCTACATAAATAATAACAGAGTTACTTTTACAACACGTGAATCAATAAATTACTGTTTTTTTCTGTCATAGGCTTATAAAATAACAGTATTTCCCTCTTGAAATGAATGTATATTAGTCAGTTCAAGCCCGACATAACCGCCCCCGCTAGACGGCGGAGGGGGGGGGGGATTCCGAAGGGATTTCAGCACGAAAAAAAAGGGTACTCGTACATAATAATGGTATTTTAAATGTGTTCTTTTGTTTTCACCATAATCTCCCAGTGCTCTGTCATTTTACATTACTTACTTATTTTAAAGACGTTTTGTATAGTCTTCATTTCATAACTTCATTTGCCATTCAGGCACTAGGTGTTCTATTATTCAACCACCTTTGAAAATATATTTAGAACTAGCTGACCCAACAGACGTCCTGCCGTAACTATGAATATTGAATTTGGTTTTTTTTTTATCAATCTTAACAAAATAATTGCGACCGTTGCATCTGTTAATGTGTCAGTCAATATATGAATCACGACAATTACAAGCGACTGACAGGTATATCAAACGCCATACGGAAACATATTAAAAAAGTTAATATGGTCGTTAATTTTTCAAATTTTCT
Source organism: Cybosia mesomella (assembly GCA_946251805.1). Lineage (NCBI taxonomy): Eukaryota > Metazoa > Arthropoda > Insecta > Lepidoptera > Erebidae > Cybosia > Cybosia mesomella. Next base: position 9,527,286 of record OX276401.1, read on the forward strand.
AATACTCCGCGCACATTTATTAACTTTTACTTTGATAAGAACCTCACGAATCAAACATAGAACAAACAAGAGAGGTAGGACATGACGATATTCCCGTCCAACTGAGCAGTCCGACTGGGGAAGTACCTCCACCCTACAGAATACCGCGGCCATAATAACCTCGTGTTGTGTTCCCGGCGGTGAGTAGGGTAGCCAGAGCTCACTGAGAGTTTTTGTGCTGTCAGAGGGAAGAGTCTTCCTTCTGACAGCACAAAAACTAAAAAAGAAGGGAGAGGCGGGAGTAACCTTTGGTCTTCCCGGAAGACTAAAGGCTATTCCTGCTTTACATTTTCTTTTTTTTAGGGTCGGCAGCGCGAGTGTGACGCCCCTGGAGTTGCACACGTCCATAGGCAACGGTGACCGCTTCCCATCAGGTGGGCCGTGAGCTTGTCTGCCACCAAAGTGGTATAAAAAAAAAAAAAATTGCGATATCGGTCCAGCAGTTCACGCGTGATGGCGAAACCAAGGGAAATAGGGATTCATTTTTATATATATATAAAGATAATTTATAAAAGTATTCAAACTATTTAAATTGTATTGGTGCCACGAGTATAGGTCTTAATAAAATTTAAGGTGGGCTGTTTCGTTTTATTTTCATTTTATTAATGTAATTTCTTAATTAAATGTATCAGAAATAATATATCCAAAATAGCGACTTGAGCTTACTTATGAACTCGTTACTTTGAGGCATAAATCTCAGTTAAGAAGTGTATGATTTATTTTCTACAGCAATGAATAGTTAAAGAAACAAAATTCACAAAATAGTGAATACATAATTGTATAATAGGCGGCCTTATCACAATTAGCATATTTACGTAATAAAGCATAATAGTACCGGAATCATGCTGTGGCTTGTTAAAAGAGTTGAGTTATGAAATATTATTAAACGCCGAACCATTTTTTTTATATTAGCGTATACATGAGGATATGAGAGCTAATCTCTTATATCGTATAATGAAAGGGACAAATAGTATAATTAATGAAGGTTTAGGATTGGACTCGAGTTCTCAGTGTTGTTGAAATATGTTGGACGTGCTTACTCTCATTAAATATACATTGTTTTTTTTTTGTTATACGGAAAGTATAGAATAAATGCCATGAGCTTGTTTTGCATTGTTTTTGAGTCCGTAGGCATATATGTCCATTCACAGGGCCTGAGTAATTTCTTCGAAACTCTAATAAAAATGCTTAGCGATACTATATTATCAGCTTAACTAATTTTAATGTTGTATAGTTTTATTTCAATAATTTAAGTATATAAAATCTCTGCTGTGGGTGTGTAATACACCTCTGCCTACCCTTACGGGGATACAGGCGTGAAGTTATGTTATGTTATGCTGACCCATTAGATATGACCAATTCATCTTGTGTTTGACTTGTTATACCCACTATGCTATGTAACTTTTTTGATTGTTTAATATACATCTCACCACTATCAAAAAATAAGTAAAACATACTTCTGTTCTGGCCAGACCAATAGTATTATGTTCTCAAAATATGAAGTAATCCTTGGAGAACACCAAAATATTGTATCCAATAAAATATGACTGAAATATGAAAAACAAAGAAACTTCAACAATTGCTTCAGTGGATCTGTTCATAAATCAACATTTATGAACAGATCCTCTGAAGTTATTTTTATGGTTGAAAAATTCACTCTCTAAAGCTTACTTTAATTTTATTAACAGCCACCTAGGGTATCATTTGAGCATATAGAAAAATGTTGATCTGAATTTTTCGTTTTTTTTGCTTTATAAATTATGTACGATGAGGTTATACTTTAAATTTTAAGCAATTTGCTTGGTACTTGAATCAGTATCCGGAAAAAATGAATCTATTTTGGATTTATCAAATAAACAGTTTCATAACATATATCCAAGGCTACGCTAACCGCTTAAATCAGGTAGCCATTACAGAATTTTAGTCTTGTTGTTTATTTATTTATTTATTTATTTATTTTATTATCTCTTCTACATCTATCTTTACAGGTACACCCTAATACAACAGAGTAGGTAATCTAATTAGGTTTATACTATATATCTATCCCTATCTGTAACATATAATATACATTACTGTGTCTGTAAACTCACTCTGAGAGCAACAAAACAGGTCAACACTTTGCGAAACGGCGTTGAGCGTCCGGAGAGCCCGCGTCAGCGGCGCTTCCTTCAGCAGGTTAGTGCGCCCGCTCGGCAACTGAAGCAGCTGCGGTCTCCGGCGCCTACCCACGTACCCATCCGGAACGAATATATTAATTCGCACCAGTATATCCGGATTTTGGACCTTTCCACGCATAACCTTAAATAGGTATATGGCCAATGCTAGCTCCCTCCTTACCCTCAACTCATTATATCCAACCATACCTAATATAAATAGTGTTGGATACAATAAAGGATAAAAAGGGTAAACTCCATAATATTTTAAATATAGGTATCTCACATATTTGTTTTGAACGCGCTCCAACATGAGATTATATTTATCCGTATCTCAAATCAAATCAAATAAAAAGGAACTCTTCTAAAATCATTCCCTTGTTCATCTGTCAGATACTGAAGTCTATAGCCCCTATTAGGTGTATAAAAATAAAATGAATTTTCCATTTACTTATTTTTCTACTATGCTTTTGACCAAAATAATTTCTAGGTCAACCGGAATTTTTTTTTCGTGCGGTAGTCCCTTCGGATACCCCCCCGCCGGCCAGCGGATGCGGTTATGTCGGGCTTGAACCGTCTAAAACCGCACGCCGTCTCGGGTCTTAAATCGCCGGGGTGTAAGGTTGCCCATAGAGCATATCCCTCGCACCCTGACTGCCCTGGGCCAAATAGGTTTCGGGTCGAAAACCTATATGGCAAATCCATTGACCACGAATCACGAAATTTGGCAAAAAGCAAGGCCTTAAAGCACAAATAAAAGAAATAAAAAAATTTAAAATTGAATTGATTTGTTCATATTATAGATAATACGTAATACGGAACCCTAGTTGCGCGACTCCGACTCACACTTGGCAGGTTTATTTAATAAATGTTAGATTCTATTTTTACGACCAAGTTTGTGGCATCATAGCGGTAGATCATTCGACTGCTCGGTCCTGAAAATATGAATATTTGCATTGGTCTGTGTGTCCCATGTATAATGTGTATTTGTTTGCAAAAAAATTAGTAAGTATTTTTATCCACACTCTAGAAACCATATGACAAGCTTGGCTACGTTTGGGTCTAGATAGCGCTGTATAATAATATCCTAGAATATTTATTATTTATTTATAATGTCATTTATGTTATATGTGTCAATCATTCTGAAATCTTTGACTAAGCAATCAAAAATGTATTGCCTCCAACATGTCAATTCCAAACCACTATCTGACTATCCGTTAATCAATCAGATTCTGTTTTCACAAGATTAAGGAAATACTCCCTCAGCAAATAAATACTACGTTCATACAATTGACTCCGACGTACAAGGTACGATCGTAATTTAATAACAATGCGTTTGACATATCAAATATACTGGATGTTAACTTGACGAAACGTTACGGTGATGTTTGAGCTGTATAATTGAATATTTTGTTTTGTTTGTGTTATGAAAGCTAAATAGAATGTATTAAGTAAATGGTGAATCCACATAACAATAGCTGTTTATAGTTGCGTTTAAATCTGTTTTGCAGTGGAAATAAATATTTACTAGTTTTATTTTTCTAATAAAATATGTTTCTAGTAAAAATTCCAGTTTGAACCCCTAACCAAATCATGCACTAAAAAATTGATTATTATTATTTATCACCGAGTTAAAAAAAAAGCGGGCAAGTGTGAGTCGGACTCCGTGAAGGGTTCCGTAACAGCAAGTATGATATAAATGTTGTTTTTTTTATATTTGAGTTGATCAATCAACTCAAATATAAAAAAAACAACATTTATATATTTTATATTTTAAGATTTAAGATTGAATGAAAGGTAAATTGCGGTTTACCATTTATAACGTATTAAAAAAAACTACTTAGTAGATCTTGTTCAAACCAGTTTTCGTTTGAAGTTTACATGAAAATGTACATAATGTATATTTTTTTTGGTTCTATCATTCTCTTATTTTAGAAGTTACAGGGGGGGGGGACACATTTTACCACTTTGGAATTGTCTCTCGCGCAAACTATTCAGTTTAGAAAAAAATGTTTTTAGAAATCTCAATATCATTTTTGAAGACCTATCCGTAGATACCACACATCTATGGGTTTGATGAAAAAAAAAAATTGATTTTCAGTTCTAAGTATGGAGAAACCCCCAAAATTTAATGTTTTTTCCCTATTTTTGTGTGAAAATCTTAATGCGGTTCACAGAATACATTTACTTACTAAGTTTCAACAGCATAGTTGTCATAGTTTCGGAATAAAGTGGCTGTGACATACGGACGGACAGACAGACAAACATGACGAATCTATAAGGGTTCCGTTTTTTGCCATTTGGCAACGGAACCCTAAAAACGACAAGGTTCTCAATTCTTATCTATTCTGCGGTAGAATTTGTAAAGTTTACATAAATTTTACGTTAAAACACACAATAATATATTGTTGTAAGTAAAAATTGTTTTTTGAAAATGTCAAATTTAAGACCACCATTCCCGCTGGGCTGCAGGTGATAAGTTTTCGTCGTGCTAGTTGTAGTAAGCCTAACACAGCATCATCACGTGTTACGTTGATGCGTATATAAACTGGAGAGGTGCAATCCCCGGTAAGACTGTTTTTTTTTTACTTCTTGCCAAGATTACACGCGGTGACTCAGTCACAGATCCCTTTATATGAAGTTTAAAAATCAAAGGTGGAAAGACATCCAGCTTTTTGACCCTACATCAAAGTAGTGACAGATAAGGTCGCTAACATCCTGAAGAAGGTTTCCGTCAAAACTATCTTCACTCCTTTTAAAAAGATGTCACAATATCTACGCACACCCAAGGATAGTTTTCCACTGGATAGGCCGGGAGTGTACAAGATTGACTGTAGCTGCGGCAGTTCTTAAATAGGACAAACCAAAAGAACGGTCACGTGCCGAATCAAAGAACACATCAGGGCAGTCAAAAACAATGAACCGCAAAAATCTGCAATCGCTGAACACCTATTGGAGTCAAGTACCAACCACTGGATCGAGTTACATAACCCTCAGATGCTCTCGACAGAACGCCACTACATACCAAGATTGGTTAGGGAAGCGATAGAAATTAAAAAGCACAAAAAATTCAATCGTGAGGATGGGTTTCAATTGCCGAACGTCTGGCATCCAGTGGTCCGTCTGTGCAAAAATAACCGGGAACAAGCCAAAACAAATTCGCGAGTAGATACGGTAGCGTCATGTGTTGCTATCGAGATCGAGTTCGAGTGTGTAGTGAGACCAGTGGTAGTGGTGTTGCGCGTCAGAGACGAGTACGAAAGAGGGTAGATCGATATATTTACTCTTAAACTCGTTCACCGTTAACCGCCATCTTCAGTTCCTCCGTGATCATGGCGCTTGCAACAGTGTCGAAATATCGGACACTCGTAAAAACACATGGTAAATATCCCGTTAACTCTAATACTTATGTTAGTGACTATGATAGTTTAAATAACTAAGTTTATACATCAATAATCAAAGCCGTTGGTTTAATTCTAGTACCCTTCCTAAAACAAATAAAGTTGTTCCATTACTGTACGACTTCTCTACCGAGCAATAACGCTGCTAGAGAGAGATACCGTCACCTTTGTTGAGCTTATGTCAATTGCACATATTCTATGATATTTCGGAGCTTCTAACGCCATTGCAATGCTATTATTCCTTGAACCCTTGATAAACATAACATAACATCCTTGATCCTTATAATTTTTTCTATTCGGAGTGAATGATTGACGGTATTTGAAAATACATTGGTTAGTTAGAAGAAGCAGTTTGTTGCAGTTGGATTTCTTGTATTTTTTTTTCATGCGGAAATACCCACGGATACACCCCCCCCCCCCGCCGGCCTTTGGGGGAAGTTATGTTGGGCTCGGACCGACTAAAACTGCACGCCGTCTCAAGTCTTGAGACTCTTCATCGTCATCCTAACATATTTTATCATCGTATTCATTGTCAACTTTTTTAACAAATGAATATTTTTTAATTATTTTTTTTGGGTGTATGTGGGCCCTACTAATATTTCCGAGGCCCAAGCAAACCCCACCTGCCGGCCGGTCAGTCGGTCCACCTAGTAAATAACGGATGAGGTTCGGTCGTAGGCTTCAGGAGGTCAGGAGGTCAGATGGCATTTACTAGCCGATCAAAAATATCTATAAAAATAATATATATAAAATCGATTAACCAATCAAAAATAATAAGTAGACCCAGTGCTCCAAAGTGCAAACTTTGGATTGGAAACCAGGAAATCGTTATGAGGATAATGATTTTACTTTTCAAAATTTGCCACATCCCAAAAATATTCATTCTCGGCAAACCCAATAGATAAAATTTCCATAGATGAATAATCTCAATAGCCTGAATAGCTGCTAGAAAGCTCTATACAAATTGTAGAAATACCTCAACATATGAAGCCAAGCGATGTGGTAATATAGCCGTGTAGTATGTTTTATCCTTTCAGTACAGGTTTATGGAAGTCAGTAAAGTACGAAAACAAAACTAACCAATTTGTTACAACTACGTGACATGTGGTTGTCGATGATAGTCCATAAAGTCTATGAAAGTATAAATTTTATAGGTCACTGTTTTTTCGGGTTCCGTACCCAAAGGGTTAAAGCGGGACCCTATTACTAAGACTCCGCTGTCCGTCTATCTGTCCGCCTGTCACCAGGCTGTATCTCATGAATTAGACACTTAAAATTTTTCACAAATGATGAATTTCTGTTGCCGCTATAACAACAAATACTAAAAACAGAAAAACTATATTAAAGGGAACTCCCATACAACAAACGTGATTATTTTTGCTCGTTTTTGCTCGATATTGATAACGGCAACAGGCAGACGCTTGAAATATTCACAGAATATTTAGTAATATAGGTATTCACTTCAAAAATAAGTAATTAAATTAAAATAAAACAAATATTTAAGAGGTGCTCCCAAACAACACACTTTTTGTGCCATTTTTATAGAAAATGGTACGGAACCCTTCGAGCGCGAGTCCGACTCGCACTTGGCCGGTTTTTTATTTTACTCTATGACTTTTATGAAAAGGAAATGCGTCTAGCGTTAGGCGTATCACTCGGCGTACTTATGCATGCTCGGTTGAGTGTGTAAGGTTGAATATTTCATAACTCCTTTGTAAGTTTTAGTGTTACGCGACCGACGATCACTAGGCAAGCGCACCTTTAGACAGATGTGTGTCGATCCTTATGAACATAATTAATGTGTCATGCAAAAATATTAAAAAGCGTAATAAGCGTATTAAGAACTTTTAAATTTTCTAGTATTGATCAAATTGAAAATTTAAAAGTACTTAATACTTTTGGCACAAAAAAGACATTAAAATCAATTAATAATTGGTACACGAATGCTATCCTATTAAAATTATAAATGTTGTAAGTTTGTGAAGATGTTTGTTACTCAATCACGCTCCAACGGCTGTAGGGATTTAGCTGAAATGTTGGAAAGGGATAGATTGAAATCTGAAATAACAAGTAGGCTTTTTATTCCTGGAATAAGTTCGCATGAATTGCGGGAACGGGATCAGAATTTCATGCGGGTGGAGCCACGGGCTACCGCTAGTTCATAATAATCAGAAGTATTCCGTAAATTAATTTTACAATTTGAAATTGTTATCACGAAATCCTTTACTAAGTATGGATGTCGGAGTTTCTAGTCTACCTAATTCGCTGCTGCCGCATTTAAATGGAGTATTCCCGTCTAACTTCGCAACTAGACTACCTAGTGTACTCGTATCCCGAAATTAGACTTGTTGTCCGAAATGTCTAGATCTCTCTCTGTAAACAGTAGTTCCAACTTTATCATAATGCTATATATACGCTAACGTAAAAATTGTTTTAGAAGTTGTCTAGTATGTACTTGTATGGTTTCTTGTTAACTAATAATATTTTTGTTGTTGGACAGTGACATTTAAGAATCGGTTAAGAGTGCTTTTTGTATTAAGTACTTCATTTGTTCAGTAACTCAGATCCTTGGTGCCCAAGCTAAGCTCACCTGTAAGCCGGTATATCCGCTGATTGACAGACGAGGCTAGAGCCTAGGCTTGCGTCTCGGGCTTGGAAGGTCTGATGGTACTAGCTCCCATAAAAACAAAAAGACCAAGAGCAAAATGGCGGGCCACAGACTACAAAGTGTGAGCTTGAGACTGGCGTTCGGAAGAATAATTACACTTATTTATTATGTTACTGAATTTGAATAAACTATTACTATTGCAACTCATTATCATCAGCTGGCTGACGATACCAGTTGCATTCAAAACTTTGCTTATTACAGTCCACGGTCTTCTCTCCTTCCACGACTCCTGTCTGACCTCCCCCTTCCAACCTCGAGATCAGAGGAAAACCTACTCCAGAGCCTCATCTGTCAATCATAAGGCTGGTATATTGTCTTGCAAGTAATTTCGATGGGGTTTGATATACTCCAATTAATGACTACTACTTCAGTCAACGCCTTAACTGAGATGCTAATTACTTTTATGAGAAAATAGAACTGCAAATAATATTAAAACCTTTTCCAGAATGTAACGAATACTTTTCTAGAAAACCGCATCGGTTCAACGTAACACGACAGAATCACGGTCAAACATACATACAAACATACAGGTCAAACAGTGAACCTCCTTTTGAAGTCAGTTAAAAATGACACAAATATCATCAGTCATCTGTTAGACCGATTTTTTCTGACCACGTTCAGCTTGACACGTCTTGAGTGCTGACTTTTTCTAATTTATATACAAAAAAGTTAGCGTGGTAAATATTTCAAAATGTGTTCGTAGAATTATATCTTTTCTCAGTATTAATTTTCCACAATACCTTCATTCATTTGAGTGTTTCTTGTTTTGATTATTTTTGTAATAAAACAGTACCTTTATATTTTACATTTCAATTTGTGGTTAATGAAACTTGCCTTTTTTATACCTAAGTAAGTGTTTTCGTTATTATTTCATACATTTTAGCGTGGTTTCTGAATATTTCGTTTCCTGAGTACGGCATTATTCTTTTGAAGCTTGTTAAGTTAGTACTAATTTATAGTCACGTCAGCTATTACGGTATAAGACGGTAGAGGTGACGAATGACTACTTAACTGACGTAGTCACCGCGTTGTCGGGTATAAAAATCTGGATTATTCATTTTTTTTTTGAGTGTGGGTGTATTTTTTTCTATTCAATCATGACAACTCTATGAGAGTAGTTATTTATAAAAAGATATCTCCAGGAGGTCTACGTACTGCTTCTTCGGAATGTAATACTATATACTACAGGTTATAATTTATAGGTGACATAACGAATTATCGTCTATACGTGATATTTGCTCTAAACCTTTTAGGTTTTTTACAAACTTTTATTTAACTTGCTCTGTATCTGTGTATGTATGATAGTCTCTGTGGCTTAGCGATAGCGTATTCGACTGCGACGACATGCATAGCCTGAGTGTTTCTTATATAATATGTTTGTATTTACAGAAAAAGTATACGCGTATGTTTATCCGCATTCTAGAACCCATAATATTTTTTTCTTTGGGTCTAGATAGCGCTGTGTAGTATGTTGTAGAATATTCATATATTTATTATATGTTAGCGCGGGTCAAATCTTGCAACTGAATTTGAAGCAGTTTCCTCAAGCGATTGAGATGAAATTTAGCATACACGTTTAGTTTGGATGATAATGCATTAAAATGGTACCATGGAGCTGGTCTGATGATGGAGTAGGACGGTAGCCCGACATAACCGACCCCGCTGACCGGCGGGGGGGTATCCGAAGGGATTTCCGCACGAAAAAAAAACAGAAACCTTACACCCCGGCGTCTGTAGACCCGAGATGGCGTGCGGTTTTAGTCGGTTCAAGCCCGACATGACCGCCCCCGCTGGCTGGCGGGGGGTATCCGAAGGGATTTCCGCATGAAAAAAAAAGGTACGCCTATACAGGATTAGCAGGTGAGGTTGATTGGACCTCAAAAATGTTAAAAGGGCACTGTACACTCTTTTTGGATGATATAAATAATTAAATCAAAACCAAGCGATTAAAAGTCAAACGAAGGTAATTTTACCTTTGCCAATTATTATAAAAGATTCGAATCTCGCGAAGAACCGACAACCGCTGGGGTAAACGTGTTCTTGAGTGGAAACCGCGACTCGGCAAACGTAGTGTAGGACGACCTCCGGCCAGGTGGGATGACGATCTGCTAAAGACAGCAGGCAGCTGCTGGATGCGGCAAGCCGAAGACAGGGCGCTATGGCGCTCATTATTGGAGACCTATGTCCAGCAGTGGACTAGCATAGGTTGATGATGATGATGATGATGATTCGAATCTGTAAAGCTTTTACAGTAACAATTATAACTATCTATAAATATTCAATTATTCCTTATTACATAACATAACATAAACTCACGCCTGAATCCCCGAAGGGGTAGGCAGAGGTGCTAGCACCCACATTTCGCCAGTTTATGTTTAGGTCCCAATGTAATAGGTGGCGAGCCTATTGCCATTAACCGGGCACTTATAAACCTGCGATAAATACACACATAACTTCGAAAAGCATCAAAAAGGCATTGGTGTGTGCCATGGTAAAACCTGGGATCGAACCCGAGACCTCGTCTCAGCAGTCCATTACCCATACCACTAGGCTACCGCGGCTTTCCTTATTAGAATAGGCATTAATCTTCCCCATTCGGGTGCCAAAGCTTGCACAATTTCGTTTGGTTAGCTTTTATAGGAGCAACTGCCATCTGAATCTCCAACCCCGTGAGAAAAGCCTACGCCAGAGCTAAGACCGTCAATCATCAGACTAACGGCTTGCAGATGGGGTTGGCTTGGACCCCTGTATCTTGATGGGCTCCATTCAGTCACTTAGGTATTTACATATTAATACATTTACTATTAGCCAGATAAGATCTTCGAAAACCATAATAATTAACCTTAGACTTATTTTATTATATCACGCACGGAGGTCAGTTATCGTTTTTTGGACATAATTTCTCCAGTTCCATTCAACCAATTGCAATTAAAAATAAGACACATTTAAGGTCTTAAATTTTAGAATGGTATAGACACCTATTGGTAAGTTTAAAGAGACAACTTCGATTTCATTTACTCATCTAATTGCAATTTAACATATTGAATTAGGACGGTTAAAACAAAGTGTTTTCATCGCAATCTCATAGTGATTAAGAAAGTTTCAGTTTTATATTCAAAAAGCCTATTAAATTGTCGTCACATTAGCACTAATAGAATGCGCAAATGAGAATATAACAATCGACATGCTCGTTTGTAGCAGTGATCACACAACACAAAGAACAATGTGTACCTCTATATTTCCTGCAGCTTGTTAGACCTTTGAAAAGACACATTGCATGCGTAATTTGCGACGTACATTTAGGTGAGCGAAATGCCATAGTCATAAAACAATGTCGTTAGAAAGCGAGACGTGTTGGTGCGCAGTTCTTTTTCCCTCAGTAAATTATAGGTTAATTTTGTATTTTAAAAACTGGGTGTATGAGCCAATGAAGCCAATGTCAATTGCGAGCTAGTATACCTTATCTCTTAAGATTCAGCTTCAGACTATAGTTGTCCCCGGAATAGTCAAGACAAGTTAAGGCATCAGTCGCAGGGTCGATCCTGTATGGAGTACTGCTCGTACCTGTGTGATGGCTCAGCTAAATACCACCTGGAAGCGCTTGAGACAATAGAGAGACGGGCCAAGAGGCTCATCAATAACGATGCCCTCGTCGAGAAAAGGCTTCAGAGCCTTGAACATCGATGCAAAGTTGCAGGCCTATCGGTTATTTACCGGATGCATTTCGGAGAGTGTGCGCTGTAATTGCACAACTTGATACCTCCAAGCCCTTTCCACCAACGAACGACCAGACGCACAGCGACACGCCACCGCTACATGGTGGATATTCCACTCATACGCACGAAACGTTTCGGCGACACATTTATTATGCGTACAGCTAAGGAATGGAATTACCTGCCTGGGTCTGTGTTTCCGGAAAGCTATAACCTCGGAATCTTCAAGTCTCGAGTGAATAGGTTCCTTCTAGGCAAACGTGATCCATCGTAGACCACATCGTCACTTACGATCAGGTGAGATAGAGGTCAAACGTGAGCCTATCATCCATAAAAAAATTAGGCGTAGGAGAGTGGATTCTGGGCTCGAAAGTGCAAGTTTCGAATGTGTATAATGCGATAAGATCGATCGATCAAAGTTCTATTGGGAGTATGTTCAAGCTCAGAGACATATTCAGTCATCGTCATCATCTTAGCGTTGTGTCCCGATTACATCCGAGGCTATACCTTGGAGCCTAGGGTCCACTTTCCTGCCTTTTCTTCACCAATTCGAACGATCTTGGGCATCAATGGTAGTGAGACCAATGGTCCTCTTCCGACGTCAAACCAGAACTTCTTGGATCTCCCCTTCCTACCGCGACCCAGCGAATGTGGCATGGCCAGATATTTGTTACCCACGTAATCTGGATACCCAGTTGCGGGTGGTCCTCACGCGATCTTTGCACGTGGCACTGTACACCCACCGCAGCATATTCAGCTCCGTGATACGCAACTCCTGCATGTGTCGCCCCAATACTGCCAACGCTTTACACCCGAGTAAAAGGACAGGCCTAATTGTGGGTTTATAGACCTGCCCTTCCAACCTAACCGGTATTGCCTTGACGTCGCAATCGATGTCACCAGTCGCGTGAATTACAGATCCAAGGTACTTAGCCTGAGCCGTGTGCTCAACCAATCATCGCCTATGGGTGTGGGATCTGTAGTGTTCACCGCCATGTACTCGGTTTGAAATGAGTGGAACACTCAATATGTCTCCAATATTGAGTGTTCGACTCATATGTCAAATACACTATTTATATCTATATCTATACTATTATAACATTGTAAATAAGTAGTTGTGTCTGTACATAGGAGATGTATAAAAAAAACTTGTGTTATGTTGAATTACTCAAAAATTTTTATTTTTAATGCTGGTCTGTTTGTTCGCGATCGATGTAAAAAGTAATCAATGGATTTTAATGCGGTTCTATTCTAAGGAAGGTCTTGGTCAGATTTAAAATTTGCTGCAAGTTCGATGCTCGACAATTAATCGAGTAGAACTGGGGAAATGTTACGATAACCGGCAACCACGCGGTCGGCAGCTAATACATAATAATAATAAACATTTATTTTCAGAATTGCTTCCATAAATTTGTTGGTATCAAAATAACTTACACCTACTTTAGTATTTAGTATTTATTTAACATTAATGTATTTAACATTCATGTACGAGATTCGGTGAGCCATTTCGAACCAAGACGATATCTACTTGACTGTTTGCAATTATATCCATCGCCCCAGGATCAAAGAATCCTACCGATCAGCCAGCATTTTTTAAGTTATCTTAAAGTTTTCGAGTAAAATCATAAATACCGATTTTTTGTTGTTATCTGCCACAAGAACTACATGATAAAGCAGTTATCCTCAATCTATTGAGATGAAATTTTGTAAACGCATTTAGTTTGGATGACAATGCATTAATACTATACCATGGACCTGTTCTGATGATGGAGTAAGAAGGTGGCTGTGGCAACTCTTATACTAAACATTGGGCTCATTTGTTTTGTATTGTCAAACACTCAAGTATTACATTATATTCAGGGTCTGAAAACGGAATAGCAAAATGGCCATAGAAACTTGTTTTATTTGCACCATAAAAAATAGACGTTTCAATAGATGTAGAACAATCTTTTTTTTAAAAGTTGCATTTTTAGATTGGGGCATTTTCTCTTTTTTGGTTAAACATCAAAATAAAATGTATTAAAGAATATATTAATTGAAAAACTAGTGGTAAGTATTTGAAACATAAGAAGGTAGTTCTACACCAAATTTCATGAAGGGAAAAATAAATTGCCAGATAAGAACCAAAACTGAACTACCGGTTTTTCTGATTTTTGCAAAAAGTTTAAGGTTACGTAAAAAATGGTCCAAACTACAGCTTTGTCATTTGACTTCTTTAAAAGGAAGTCTAGTTCAGCTGCAAATCGTGAAAAACCATTTTTACCCTTATAATGCACCCCATTACACTCGCATACTTCAAATCGAGTTTAATTTATTTTTCACGTGAGTTTCGCATTTCTGACATGTTTCATGTTTATTTTCAACTAATTAATTATGTTAATACGTAATGTTATACATAATACCAATGTAATGTACACATGTAACATAATACAGTCAATGTTTCACAGTTCAATGTCTAAAACATTTTAACATAAAAAGAGTATTTCTATAAATATGAACATTTCATCAAGTCGCATCAACGGGATGTTTAGAATAAAAATACGCTATCTTTGTCAGTGTTAACATATTTTTATTAGATGAACTCAAAGAAATCACTTTAGAATAACAAATTAAGCAAAATAAATAAAAAAGCAAATAGAAAAAAGGTGGTGTAGTTGAAAAAAAAAAATAGAAATTAGATAGAATATTTAGAATTTAAATAGAAATTTTGACAATCGTTTTTATGAAACCTCACCAAAAATTACCGGAATGAGATCCATTGTGTGGTTCGAAATATAAATTTATTTATTTTTAGAGTTCTTTAGGTTTTTTTTAATTTTATTTCCATGCGTCTCATGAACCGTGATAGCTAGACAGTCGACATTTTCAGAGATGAATACTATAAACAAAATCAAATAAATATTTAAGGGGGCTCAAAGGGGGGTACAAAGAACGTGATTTTTGCAGGCTCTATCTCATGAACCGTGATAGCGACACAGTTAGTTAGTTAGTCTGTTTCCGCTATAACAACATATACTTAAAGCAGAATAAAATAAATATTAAAGGGAGGCTCCCATACAAGAAACGTGATTTTAATTAGCTCAATATTAGACGTAACACGTAGGCAAAAAGTAGACGTTTGAAATATTCACAGAATAAAAATAAATATTTAAATAAAATAAATTAAGGGGGGTCCCAATGTATAATGGTGCGGAACCCTTCGGGTGCGAGTCCGACTCGCACTTGGCCGGTTTTTTAGGGTTCCGTTGCCAAATGATAAAAAACGGAACCCTTATAGATTCGTCATGTCTGTCAGTCTGTCCGCCCGTATGTCACAGCCACTTTTTTCCGAAACTATAAGAACTATGATGTTAAAACTTGGTAAGTAGATGTATTCTGTGAACCGCATTAAGATTTTCACACAAAAATAGAAAAAAATCAATTAAATTTGGGGGTCCCCATACTTAGAAATGAAACTCAATAAAAAAACTTCATCAAATTTTTCTATGGATAGGTCTTCAAAAATGATATTGAGGTTTCTAATATATTTTTTTTCTAAACTGAATATTTTGCGCGAGAGACACTTCCAAAGTGGTAAAATGTTGTAACGCTAATATTTTTTATAGAAGGTTGTTATGAAGTAATATAAATTTAAGGTTATTTATGCTCTGTGAAAATTAATAAAGTAATTGATGTAATTGAGACTAGTACCGGCTAGGGCGAGCAGAGATAAATAAAAGGATTGATTACAATATAATAAGAGATTATAATCGGTAACGTTACATAAATTTATTTTAGGTATATGAGTAAATGAACCTCAGGGAATGGATTCTTAATAAATATTCTGCCGTGGCGTTGTTCGGTCCGTTGTGCAAAGATGGTAGTATGCACTTAGCTAGTGGACACGTGGCTTGTGGTGTTGCCGGCGTGCCAGGGTCTCCGCTGGTGTGCCTCGCTACCGCTATGATGGTGCGAAGCCCGGTGCGAAGACCTTGGAAAAAGAAAAAGTGCGGGTCAGTTTGTCACTAGGCAATTACGTCCAAGTGACCCGCTAGAATAGCAGGTGAAGAGAATCTCCCAGCGGCAATACAGCGTAGCTAGAAGCTATAATAAAAAGAATATGAATAGGCAGCACAAGCTGGTGCCGCGACCTCTGACCGTAGGGGTCATCGGCCTCGTGGCACTAATTAGGTAGGCTGAAATAGCACACATAATAAAACAAAATATATCAAGCCATGCATTTTAGCAGGCAATAAGCTGCACCGCTGGAAGGTCTTCACCTGTAGAAAGAAGTAGGAAATGTTGATCTCAAAACTTACCCGGAGCCGACAGCAGTTGGCCACGGGGTCAAAGTGACTTTCCCCGGCGAAGGTTACCAAGGAAAGGAACGATATAAGAGCCGTCAGTTGATGACTGGGCTAGTGCTGTCCAATCTCGCTTGCACAACCATAGATAAATAGTAATATATTATAGAAACATACTAAAATATCGATTAATTTACGGATATTGTTTTAATTAGATTTATAAAGAATCCACAACGTTACAATGTGTCCCCCCCCCCCCCGTAACTTCTAAAATAAGAGAATGATAAAACTAAAAAATATATATGATGTACATTACTATGTAAACTTCCATCGAAAATTGGTTTGTCGAGATCTAGTTAGTAGTTTTTTTTAATACGTCATAAATCGTAAACCGCATTTTCCTTTCATTCAATCAACTCAAATATAAAATTTTTACTTGCTGCTACGGAACCCTTCATGGGCGAGTCCGACTCGTACTTGACCGCTTTTTATTTTTATTTATTTATCGATTACTTTGCACTCCTAAAATAATATTTCCTAACCATTTTTTTAAACTGACAGGAAATCACTTAAATAGCCTAGTACTGCCATATATGTTTTCAAATACAAACATTGGCAGCGTCAGAGTATAAAATAGGTGGGGCTCAGGTAAATTGTGGCACCTGTCCCATTAAGCATGTACTACCTGCATTGTAGATACATCAACTGCCAAGAATTCAGCGCGACGTCTGACATTTAATTTAGTGCCTGTTTTGCATTTGTGTCAGTTCTGCATTCTATGTTAACGTGTTATGTATGCTATGTATTGAATACATAAGAGAAAATGTGAAGTAATAAAGATTAAATTGTCTATCATCAATTATTTTCTCAAATATTTTAATTAGAAATCCTTTTTTATATTTTATAAATACCCTTACAGTATATCGAAACTTTGTTACGATACCACTTGTAACCAGCACCATCTAGTCAAATCAAGTCCAACTTATTCAACTGGCCCTCGCACCTCAGCCCGCCAAGCATGAAGCATGATTAAAAGTGGATATAATTCTTATTACAAGCTTTTAATCGGGTTTTAACTTTGCTGTTTTCATGGTGTCATAAAAGCCTGGGGGCATTCCATCTAAATACATCATGAACACATCTGCTCACCGACCGAATCCAATGTTATTCAATGAGCCGCATCCCTTATTGTAAACATCTACTTTACCATTCCAGTACAGTACAATACTCCTACTAAATTATTTAGAGACAGAATTTCTGTTTTGTAGGGGGAGTAACGACGCATATTTATATTAACCAATCCCTTCTCAAATCTTACATCTAGAAATAGCAATATCCCAAAAGCATGTAGGAATACGATCGGGTTTGAGTCAGCGGATCGGTCTCGGAGATAAGAAACTAAATTATTGGCCGATGTTGACCGTAACGATAGTCGTCGATCGATTCGTCCCCGTATGGTGTAAATCGACTTTACGAATACGAGATTTTATTGTGGGCTGACATCTATTTGTAGAATCTTCTGGAACAATTTACGAGTATCAACAGCTATCGATTTTTGTTGAAGGTTGATTTTGTGTTTCAATGAGTTGTTCGTTGTTACATAAGATTAACGTCGTACGACAAGCTTAGGCAGCTATAAATTAGCGGCATGAATATGATGCACATCGCATTGGCTGTCTCTGTTTGTAGAGTCCCATGCATAAAACTGGAATTTATACTAATTACAAGGGATTCAGTTCTGTTGAAAATATAAAAAATGTTATGAGCATTTTCAGCAGAATCAAACCTGGAGATTTACGAGTATATGTAGCCAATTTACGGTGTTCGATTTCTTCGTCGACCCTTTTAAAATTAACCTTTTTTTAGTGATTGATTCGCACCAACTGAATTTATCAGTGTGCGAATCGACACCTCTAGAAAAATATAGTAGCGACTAGCGCATTATACTTCAATGCAAAAAAAATAAGCGGGCAGGTGTGCACAAACTTAACATTCCATGCCATTAAAAACATCTACTTGAGTTCTTTGAGGTGGACTATGCATTTTACATTTTTCGATAATGGTCTCACTGTTAGCATTCCAAAGGTATCCCGTGAATTTATAGCATTTTGAGCACAGCAAGTCTGAAATTTTTACCATCATCTAATATCATATCTTCGATAGTCGATGTAGACTCTGAAGTTTTTTGTTAACTGAGAGAATACTATTCTTTTAGACTACGGACTTCTCAAGAAATAAATCCGTCGTGATCGGTGTAAAGATATCGGATTAAGAATTAAGCACACATGGAAATTATAATTATATCTGCTTACTTTGTTGACGCATTATACCAATAATAGATATTGGTATTTATTTCAAGTATTGAATATAGAAATGGTTTTCAATGGCATTCCAGTACAAAATTGGTAGTGATGAAGAAATATTGAGAGTGATTTCGTAAATAAAAACTAAAAGAACGTCGATGTAACACAACTACTAAACCTGGCCCAGTTGAGTGCTCAAAAATTGTGAAAAAATATTTTAATCTATATGAAAATTATAGGTATGTTTTCAAGGTAAATTTTGACACAACCGGCTAAAAATCCAATCCACCTGGCCAACTCGAAATCCTTCTAACGTTTTTCTTCAAATCAATAGAAACTATTCACAGTTCTGTTGATGCTACATGAATTGGAGAAACCGTTCTTGTGTACAAACAAAAGAAAGCATTTCTCGTTTTCTCTGCTACCTATTGACCCTGCCTCAAGCTAAAAATAGAACAGCCATTTTTACAAGTAAGTTACGAGATTGATTTAAATATTAAGTTGTGTTTTGAAAACTTATATGTTTTTTTAATACCTCTCCCGTGAAAAAACAATTTGATTCTCGTTTGCTAACTTATAAGATGATTGGTTAAACGGTATTATAGATTTATGGAATGAGAAATGTTCAGAGAAAAAGGTTTAATTTCGATTGTAGGTTATTTAAATAATAAGGAGACGTGGAAACGGTCTGATTAATATACTTTACAAAGTTATTGTGATCTTCTTAATTTTTTGAACTATTTAACTATTGTATAGATAGCGATTCAAAGATATATTGTGACGGAATAAACACAGAACACTACCAATTTATACTTTGTACTATTAACATAATATAAAATTAATGATGGAAACTGATTTAGTTTTTAAGACGTTGAGTTTGGTGTGTAATATTTATAAACTTATTTACCAACAAGAATTTCTATGTATGTATGCATATCCGATACTGAACCGGGTATATAGTATACATAAATCGCTTTCCGCGGTAGCCTAGTGGTATGGGTAAAGGACTGCTGAGACGAGGTCTCGGGTTCGATCCCAGGTTTTACCATGGTACACACCAATGACTTTTCGATGCTTTTCGAAGTTATGTGTGTATTTATCGCAGGTTTATAAGTGCCCGGTTAATGGCAATAGGCTCGCCACCTATTACATTGGGACCTAAAACATAAACTGGCGAAACGTGGGTGCTAGCACCTCTGCCTACCCCTTCGGGGATATAGGCGTGAGTTTATGTTATGTATGTTATGTTATGTCTGTGCCAATTTTTATTCAAATTAGTTCAGTCATTCTGGCGTGATTGTGTTACAAACATACATCTATTCATCCATTCATCGAAACTTACGTATTTATAATATTAGTAAGAAAGATAAGAAAACTAGTTGGATTATCCCCAAATAATAATTATATATAGCTTAGTGCCATTACAACGAGTGTGAGAGAAGTGATGTACAAGCAATAATCCTTTTTACAGCAAATTATAACAATCATAGTGTGTTTTGAAACAGTTTAGAAGATCGCAGTACTAGAAGGTTTTTCAACAAAAGTCTAATACTGTTGGCAGTTTGTCTGTCACTACTTTCAATTTGAGGATCGTCACATCAGTCAGTTGGAAATGGGACAAGAGATTTTATCTCTGAAATACCTTTTTACTAACGTACCAGATTCAATTAGAGAATAATATGAATAATAAGCTTTTTGTCTTGATTTAGCATATTTCGGGTACATAATATCTTGCAATTATATGGCGGTTGGCTTAAAAGTAGGTAATTTTTTAGGTATAGCCACTCTACAGGGTAAGTTCGGAACCACCCTACAGGGTAAGTACAGTCACCATCGGTATCAGCTTAGTCACCAAGCACCCTAGCTCTAAAATTTGATATGAAATAATAAACCTATAATTTAAAATGTTAAACCTGTCCCCTGAAAATTTCAAAGCTACTTACTAAATCAATTATTTATTGATGTTTTTCAATTTAATTATCGTTAGTAAATCTGTTAGTGTTCAGTAACTTCTGAGTGCGACTGTACATCCACATAAAAGGAAATCTCAGTTCAAATACACTTGCATAGTGTTTTATTTCTACCGGTGAGTAGGATTATCAAAGCTCTTTGGGGAGAGCCGTCAACATGCAAGCGACACATTTTGCGAGTACCTATTTGTTGGCATCGGTACACTCAATAACCTTGTGTTTTGCTGTGTTAGGTGGGCAACTACACTCACAATGAGGTATTGTTCTGCTACGCGATGCTACGGGGATGTTCTCCTAGGATAGCAACGCGGGAAAAAGATGTTGCTATTGGATTTAATATATATTAAGCACCTAAGTACTAAACCTTGTACAGATTTACGAGAGTAAACAATAAAATAATAAATTGCGCATCGGGTCTTAGCATACCTATGAACCATTATTATATTGTCTGAATATAAGTTCATTCAAATAGTCATTACCACCTCTACAACCTCTGTGGCGTAGCGGTAGTGCATTCGACTGCTAATTCAGAGGTTGCGGGTTCATTTCCCGCTCAGTGCAAATATATATATTTGCATTGGTTGGGTGTTTCTATGTATAATAGGAATGAAAATAATACCTATGAAATATATGAATACTGGTGGTAGAAATTTGATGACACAAATTTGTCACAAAATTCGAACGGGTGGGTACCACCGTGCACGATTGCGAAAAACCCTCCATAGTAATCAAATTTCGGTTTGATTGCGTTCAGGGGTCAGCAAGTGCATAGCCGGGCAGGGGGATTGTGGTCGCAGCACTAGTGGGACCGGTGGGTGTCACGCGGTGCTGCGACGACAATCCTCTTCTGATGAGGCCGTCTGGCTGAGTGCCACCATTGTTATCATGGTACGGTATGTAATGGTGACCCTCTCTCTCTTTCCTGAGACTTTATCTTCAGCTTACCATCAGACGAGGTGAAGTCAAATTGACGTGTCCTAAATATAAAAAAATATAAAAAATAAAAAATTGCCAAAATTTTCTTACAAATTCATGAGTTCGTTATTCCTGTAATTTAATAGCTATTTCCATTATTTATATTTTGTTTGAAAATTGATTTCAAGATTTTACAACTCTGTATTAAATTTTGTTTTTATTGGCCGCTTGATAAATTAATTCGATCTTCAAAAACAGAACTTCCTAAATGTTATTCATTTTGATGATAAATTTCGTATTACTTAACAGCTGTCACTTTTCAAAAATGTAATAAAAGTTGCTGTTGCTGTTTGTCAGTTTTGTGTCATTCATACACAAAAAAAAAACAAAATTAAATTTGGATTTGTCATTCCTAAAAAAAATGCAAAAATGTTAGTACTGAAAATTGGGTTTCCTCCAATTTCTTCAAGAAAAACGGCAATTTCATAGGTATGTAACGACCTAATATTATGTATTTATTTACAAAAAAAAAGTATTAGAACAGTATTAAAGTATGTTTATCCGCAGTATAGATCCCATATGACAAGCACTGATTTATTTAGGTCTAGATGGCGTTGTGTACTTTGCCCTACAATAATTTATTATTTTATATAGGCAATACAATTTATAAAAAAAATAAAGTCTTAAGTGCACGGAGGTAGTTCTGGAAAAAACTGTGTCAACCTGTGGAGGATCAGGGTGTGATGTTCCTCCAACAAAGGGAGGATCCTCCGACCAGGCAAGGTGATCACGCCTGGCGGGCCGCGGCCCAACGGTTGTCGTTGGGATGTTGTATATATGTTACTCAGCGCGCGAACTACATTTTCGCGATGCAGGATTGTGACGTAGGAATCACGTGGTAGTTGTGACATAGTCGACGGTTGTAGTTCAGCTTGTAGTTTTTCATGTTCTATCGCCACAAACCCTTAGAAGTAACAGGAGAGAGCTAAGAGGCTTTCTTCAAAGAGGAGAGCACCATATTGTTAAATGTTTAAATGTTTTGTACAGGTGATATTGAAAAACCTTGTTGTGTAAATTTTAAAGTCGTTCCCTAGCAAAATACAAGAGAAATAAAGAGATACTATACTAAGCGATTTGAATGCCTAAGGCGAGTAAGACCCTTAGCCTGAACTATAGTGGTCCTATTTACAAGACTACCATACTCACAAGGAAGTGAATTTATATTAACATCAACTAAGTTTTAGTTGTGCATAAAATACAAAACAAATATTATCATTCTCATTTTACGCGAGGAAAGCTTCGAGGAAACACCCGCAGTAACTAGTAACCGACTAAAATGCCACCATTTTAGTATCAACAGGGAGCATAGTCACCACATTACGGACAGTATGTGTTCAATACTACAAATACGCACCAGGGGGCCGTATTTGTGGGGTGTGTGTTGGGTAACCTCCTCGAGTGTCGCTCCGATTCCGATCCCGCTGCAGTCCGGGGGGAACGGAATCGGAGCGGCCGGTACACCCTGGGCGGCGGTCAATGGCTTCCCCTTCACCCCTTCATAGGGTTGGCATTGATCGTCGGCCAATACCCAACGTGGCGGGAACACATCGCCCTCCGTACTCCTCTGCTTTCAGAGGAGACAGGATGAGCGATGCTGTTAGTGGTGAGATGGCCCAGGGTCAGCCGGGGTGCGAGGGATATGCTCTATGGGTAACCTTACACCCCGGCGTCTGAAGACCCGAGACGGCGTGCGGTTTTAGTCGGTGCAAGCCCGACATAACCGCCCCCGCTGGCCGGCGGGGGGGTATCCGAAGGGATTTCCGCACGATAAAAAAAAAAAAAAAAAAAAAAAAAAAAAAAAAAAAAAAAAAAGGGGGCCGTATTTGTAGTATTGAACAACAATCTCAGGCCTCTCAACAAAGCACAGAGTATGACACACCGCAGAGGTTTTAGTGTGTGTGAGCTACATCTAATCGCGTGGCCTCCTTACATCGTACAGTATGTGGCATGATATTTCTCCAAACGAAAAAAGAATGATAGCGCATTGCCGTTTATCCACAGAAGTATAATCTTCCTAGCAAGAATTTAACAGTAACGCATCGGTTCAAAATGGGCTTCGACTGATTACGCCTTGAAAAGTAGACTAAAAGAAAATTCGGCTGTCCAGTTCGACTGTTGAAGGATCGTTCCGTGCTACTCTATGCCGATAGCTACGACATGCGAGTGATCCCTCTAAATGGATTAATAGGCTGTATGCTTTATTTTCTTACTAGTTATATGCATGAAATATTAAGGCTCCATTTACATAAATGGACAGTAAATAAGGTTGTTTCATAACTGTGATCTGGTTGGTCGTACTGCCTCATGGGACAGTTATCCATTTAAGTGAGTATTCCCGTGAGCTCTGCCTCGCTTATGTGTAAAGTGATACGAGTTTCAACAAAAAAGGTCCTGTATGTCCAGGTTAAATAACTGTTTGTAACTAATCTGTTTAATTTCGTATGAGTATGGTGATGTAATTCGAGATGTAGTCAAGTAAAAATAAATAATAGATTAAAAAAACTAAAAAACACGCTTTTTATAGAAAACCGAACTAAAAAAATAGAAAATAAGTTTTAATAAATTTAAATTAAGAATAGTGTTAAAAATTTCAATAAATATAAATTAATAATAATGTAAATAAAAAATAAAAAAATCATTTTATAAAAAGCGTGGGGGGCGCATGGGTCAATAGATATAAATATTTTATTGACAGATATGAGTAGAGTGATTATCATTTAGATAATATCTTAAAAAGCACCCCACGCTTTTTTTAAAAATAAAATACATTTTTTTTTATTTACACTATTATTAATTTATATTTATTGAAACGTATATCACGACACGCCTGCATCAACGACATTATTCGCCGTGCTCTTGCCATTGCAGGCGTGCCAGCCATTCGTGAACCTAATGGGCTGGCGCGTGAGGATGGCAGGAGACCGGATGTTATGTCGTTGCTGCCTTGGAAGATGGGTAGGCCTTTGGTGTGGGATGCAACATGCGTCGACACCCTTGCGCCTTCACATCTTTCAGGCACAGCAGGCTGTGCCGGCGCTGCTGCTGCATGCCTCAAACGGCGCAAATACTGTAATTTAACAGGTGATTATATTTTTGAGCCGTTTGGGGTTGAAACGTTGGGGACATGGGGCCCAAGTGCCCGCTTTGTGTACAAAGATTTAACAAAGCGGCTGATCGACGCTACGCGTGACCAGAGGGCTGGTTATTATCTTGCACAGAGAATAAGCATTGCCATTCAACGTGGCAATGCTGCCAGCCTTCTGGGAACGTTTCCGGTCTGTGACGATGTGGAGGAATTTCACGACGCATTATGCATGTAAATATTTTATTTATTTAATTTAGTTTATTTTAGTAATAATAGTGTTTATTAACTTAATAAATAAAATAATGAAATTAATAATAGTGTTAATTTAATTTAGTATTATTTTGAACTTGTAATTATTTTTTCACAATAAAATTCGAGTATTTATATTTATTGAAATTTTTAACACATCTGAATTTAAATTTATTAAAACTTGTTTTCTATTTTTTTAGTTCAGTTTTCTATAAAAAGCGTGATTTTTAGTTTTTTTAAACTATTATTTATTTTTTAATTTTTAGTTTGGTTTATGTATAATAGCTTGTTCGAAAATTTGTTATTATTAGATAAATCGGCTAAAGATAATGGTTGGAAATTAAAATTAGACTATAGATGAAAATTATATAAATTAACAAATATCTTATTTTGCAAATTAAAAATGGAAATTCAAATTCAAATTAGTGTATTGTCATCGGTATTCGATAAATCTACAAAGTTTGAACGAAATGTGGCCGTATAAAGTGGGTCAAAATCGCGCCCAAAGGAGTCGGTTACAAAGAAACATACAGATGAAGCTAATAAAAAGCGTATAAAAATATCGATTATTGAAAACTTTATAAAATTCGATTATTATTTTGTCATTTATCAATATTTTCTGAACCCAATTTTAATTGTCTAACGAATCACTAGGCTCGTCGCTTACGTTATCATTAGTGAGTTTGATGGATTTAACCAAATGACGGGTAATCAGTGTAAATATACTAGTTTTATAGTATAAAATAATACATTTTTGAAGTTTATTTTTATTGAAATTCAAAAAGTTAAGTGTGATATAATATACTTTTTGTTTCAGGATTTTAAGTCATGTATGTTTATAAATTTGAATGCCGTTAATATTTTGATAAAGAACAATTACAATTAGCTAATGCACGGCATGGAAACAGAACAAGCAAAACTTTAAATTGATAGACAACTTTTAATTTTAAATCGCCATTAGTGACGTTTATTCGAATAACATCGTTGGTGACTTTCATAGAGACTCACACATAGACCAGGATTTTCATCCTATTTTGGTTATAATGGTTAACTATTTATGCTACTTATACTTGCTTTAGTTTTATTTAAATATATATACCTAATAGTAAAACACAAGAATACAATCACAATACGTTTAGTAGGCGTTGTTTAAAATAGCACTTGAAACATTAAAAAATAACGGTTTTTTCTCACTTTGTTTATAAATAGAATAAGAAAATGGCAACTAGGCTAATTTTACGACTTAACTTTTCCTTTTCGAACGGACTACATTAGAAACTCTTGTAAAATTAACAAAGAATAGATGTTCTTATAACAAAAAAAAAACACACATGCCTCTCAAAAATCACTCTTCTTGCGCGGTCTCCTGCAACATGCACTATATCTTCAAGGCACAATATTTCTTGCATTTGTGACAAGAATATTTGGTTTTCGCCACCCGCACTCAAAGCATGGACCGTTACGTATAGGACCAGCAGTTCTAGGTGCACATTTATTTTCGTAAAACATGCTGAAAAAATTAAGACATTGATCAAAAAGAAGATACTTCAAGGTAGGTACAATTTTTTTATAAAACATCAAATTCATGAAAAAAAAAATTGATTATGTAAAACCAGTAACTAATCACGTCTTTGGTGCTAATATTAGTTGTTACAATAAATATTTATAGAAGAATGTACTTGTTCAATTACAAAGATATGACTTACTTATTCGGTGACGCTGGTCTCACAGTCCGGGGTGGCACCAAAACTATAGGATGTGTACCCACTTCTCTGCCGCGGGGTGAACTGAAGGTGGGGGACGTGCAATAACGCATCTACTTAAAATAGCAACGCCAATCAATCGTGGCTAAAAACGTTATTCGTTTTTTTATCACCCGGTCCCACATACGTCACCAATGGCGTTAACAAACGTAAAGGTTTATGGCATCAGTACTTACGGATTCTACTTAATGCTGTGTGTACGGAGAGTGTTGTAATTAGTGTCATTATAAATTATAGTACCAAAAATGTAACACAAATATCTATGTAATTGACAACACGCAAGAATACTGCCTAGCGTTGAATTTCAATATAGAAACCTAAGTTTGTAGTTAGCATACATAAACCTGAAACTCTTTCAATTTAAAATTGTTTCGTAACAAAAGGGACACTAAATATATGTGTATGTGGGTGAAAAACAATAAAAAGGAGTCGGCAAAACACATGGTCGTTGTATCCCGCAATAAAAAGAACAAACTTCTGTAAGTGGGTTTCATAAAAAGAAAGCAAACGCTTGTCTCGCCCTTGCAAATAGTGCCAGGCTAGCAATCGAAATCTTCGAGAGTAATATTTGTGCGTTCACACAACATTGTCCCTTCCTTTTTTTTCTCTTTGAAATTATGTAAAAATGTACCAAAGTGTTATATTTGCTTTGAAATTTAAATGCTTAGCTATTTTGGCATATTTTTAGAGACCCTTTTGATTTGACCCTTGATTTTCTTAGTTATTTTACAAAAAATACATATTCTGTTTGCGGACTCTTTGCAGCTGAATTATGGCTCTTTTTTTGTTATATTTAACACAAGTTCTCGAAACCGTGAATCCGGTTATGTAGATTCTGAAGTGGTCAGCGCAGAAACCTTTATACAAATAATATTTTTAAGAATACAATGCTATTATTATTACAATGAAATTAAAATCATTGTTTTATGTTAGTCTCTTCCGTTCCAGTATCTTGTCATCATGTTACAGGCTATTAATATTGTATCACTAATTTTCATCGGCTGTACAATAGGATAAGTGCACCTATTGCATATTGAAATAATCATATATTTTAAAATTTCATTAGCTTCTAATGACACAGGCTGAGACTTACACGTGTTGTTCTGAATTGGAAAGAAGAGCGGGTAATTTGAGAGGATCGGAACTCTCGCCATGCTAGAGATGATATAATACTGCCAAGTAGGAGACGTCTCCACGCAACTGCAAGGTTTCAAAGGTGTTGATGACCTTAGGACGCTCAATAACACGAACTTTGACTGTTTAATTCGACTTTCAGTAAAAAAAATACTACGTAAAAACTTCACTAGGAACTTTACTACATTGTATTTGTAGATACCTGGGGTTTACAACGGCAAGATATCATTCGGTGTGCCAACTACGTATGTTGCTCACCTTTATGCCAGATGTATCTACTAGCAGAATGGATTAGGTACTTTTAAACAGGAACCATTGGATTTAGAGCACCCAGTCTTGCTAGCTAGCTGTTTTCTAACATCATTGTCGGCTTTCGTTTTATCTTAATATTATGCAACTAGTGGTTAAGATACCCTGACCATTTAGACTATAAGCTCTGTTCTTGAGTGAAATCATAATAGACTACAGGTATTTGGAATGATGATGTGTCGTGGCATGTAAATACATGTGCGAAAGTGTAGGTTTGCGATCCACATGAAAAGAACTCATCTGATTTAACTGTTATTTTCAACACTGTCTGTCTAAAGGTCTTCGAGCTGAGACTCAGCGATTTCTCTTCAAAATATTGTATTTATATATCAAAAAACACGGAGAGACTTCCCGTTGCGACACTAAAAACATAGTTGCTATCTAAACAGTATTCAAATAGATCAATTAGTTTATAAACCTCAAGTCATAAGACTACCATTATAATAATTATACTCTTAATATACAAGTATAGGTAACGAGAACACCAAAAATATTTGTATTGGATTAAAGAAAAAGTTCTAAAAGTTTCAATAAATCAATTTGTCAGATTATATCTGAATTCACATACAATATAGTATATACATATAATAGGGTCCTACTAAAATAGACTAAAAATTGGTCTACATCATAAATGTACGTATGGGAATGCCAACAAACAACATCCGAAAGAAAGTTTTAGAATATTTTTTACCACGAACTGAAGTTCCCTAATTTTCTTTCGTAACTTATAATGTTCGTTTAACATTTCCTATTTGAGACCTACCACGGCAAACGCAATTATCTACCTTAAAACTTTTGATAGCTTCGCTTAATTTTATTTTAGAAAATCGTCTTTTGAACGAATGAACTCGGAGAAAATTGTTTGTAGGGTTAGGTGCGGATGTTGGTACTTCCGAGACATAAAACTGAGTCAGGCTCGAAAAAAGAATTACCATATAAAGTCACCTTTTGTTGTCTCTGAAGGGGTTGGTAGAGCTTTAGGATAAAATGCGAGTTGTAGAAATAACTCGTTTATTTTTCTGGATTTAGTAGAAAAATGTTCAGTATATTTTTTATCGAATTAGAAAAATAAACACATTTATTAAAATCATAAAAAAATTTAATGTATTTTTTTTCGAATCAAACACTTTATCGTCTCGTTAGAACCGCTTCTTATCTCTCGTTCTCAATCTCGATAACATTTAATTGTATTTAAATCGCTCTTATCTATTATTAAATTGGTTTCATAATATATCTAAGCGCACGGCAGTGCGCAGGCCAAGTTCCAGTAACAGGCCGCGCGCACTATTTACACGAACCGTTTCGACTCACTTTTGACCCCCCTGTAGCTCAGTGCCTATTGCAAGTACAGAAATAAAATTGTACTTTTTTTTTTTTTTTTTTTCGTGCGGAAATCCCCTCGGATACCCCCCCGCCGGCCAGCGGGGGCGGTTATGTCGGGCTTGAACCGATGTACCTACGTAATTATATACTAGTACTAAAGCAGTATGGCAAGTTTCATAGATATAGCTTCAGTGGATCCTGAAATATGACCCTGTGAATGTAGTTAATTTTGCACTGACTGACTCACTGACCGGTAATCAAAACCTTTAGGCCACTTCTAATTATCCTAGCATTATGAAATTTGGCACACAGATCGTGTGTTATATGTAGATTAACAAGAAATTAAGAAATTTCGGTCAAGCGTGAGTTGGCTCAATCTAATATCGAATTTTTCATAAAAATATTTATGAACCAGTGATACAATGAGAATACGAAGAGGAGGGGGGGGGGGGAGAAGGGCAGGGGGTATAAAATATGTCATAAGAAATTTAAGAAATCG
Organism: Cybosia mesomella; assembly: GCA_946251805.1. NCBI lineage: Eukaryota > Metazoa > Arthropoda > Insecta > Lepidoptera > Erebidae > Cybosia > Cybosia mesomella. The sequence continues at coordinate 9,557,153 of OX276401.1, forward strand.
GTCAAGCGTGAGTTGACTTAATCGAATATAGAATTTTTAATAAAAATATTTATGAACCAGTGATACAATGAGAATACGATTAGGAGGGGGGAGGAGGAGAGGGGGAGGGGTATAAAATATGACACAAAAAGAAAAAAAATAGGTACGAGTTCTTGAAAAAAAGTATTGAAATCCCACCAAAAACATACCTGTTATAACGGGGACCAAGTTCTTATCGGAATCAAAATTACTTTTTATTTGAACTTGGCAGGTTAATTTAATTATATAAATAATAAAAGTAATTATACAATAAATCAAGCGTTACGTACTGCATGAAAACCTGCCAAGTTCAAATTTAGAAGTATTATTATTTTAGATATTTATGTATTTTCACAACTATACCATATTTTAAGTTAGGTGTATGGTAAAGTGAATTTCGGCCAGATGGACCGTTGACGTGCATACAGTGGGTACTGGCTGGATGCGGAAGGTGGAGGACTGGGTGTGGTGGCGAGTCTTGGGAATGGCAAATGTTTAACAGGCGATCAGGCTGTTGATGAAGAAGTGCATCTAAACTTGGCATTGGATTGGATTTCAACCCTTTTTTAGGCAAACAATTAACCGATAGGAACTTGGCCCCCTTTTTAACAGGTATGTTTTTGGTGGGATCTTAAAGTAACGTAACTACCGTCTAATCGCGAGAGGTAAGCCTGCATCAGAGCATTACCCGTTAATCAGCAGGTGTATAATTAGCAAGTGAGGTTGCTTGACCTCCAAAGATCTTGGCAGGACCCCATATGCAATTTATGTCTTATTTTTAACCGACTTCCAAAAACGAGGTAGACCAAACATTGCATTAGTGGACCTCTACATAGTCTATATATTATTTACTCTATTATGATAAGTTGACATGTCTAATATTGAATAAACTTGTATTGTTATTTATCCAATGCTTTAATAAGTCAACATCAGTTTCAATAAGACCCTCTAATTTGTATGAAATATTTTAAAACAACCTGTTTGCAGCTGAATGATTTTTATAAATAAAATCGTAATGAGGCGAAGAAGCGTGAATTTTCTTCAACATTAAAATTAAATTCGAAATGAGGAATAAGCATTGAAATGCTATGTATGTTTTAATGCTTGTAATAGGGTGCTATGGGACCCCGTGAGAGAGAGTGCTTAGAAATGTATACTCCTCACACGTAATAAAACTAAGTTTGAAGTTCAGAAATGTTACTATAATATAGTTAGTATTTTGATTTGTATATGAATTTTTCCATGGCAGCTCAGACCGCCAGTCTTACCTACGCTCTACGATCAGAGCAGTGATTCTAAAACACTTGTAATAACAGGATTTCCTGCTTTCAAGTTTAAGCAACTTGGCTGAGTCGTAAGTATACCTCCTTCCTCTTTTACCAAATTTTCTTAGTACTGTGTTTCTTAAGGTAATCATCAGTAACAGGTAATTGCGCCGTAGCTCTATATAAAAATCTATAGATGCTAATTGCCTGATTCACTAGATTGTCACTGTGTCACTCAACACTTACCTGTTTTTATTCTCTATCTATGTTGAGATAGCTAGATATGATTACTTCTGTTTACACTCATTTTCACTTTTCACAACAACAGTTGCAAATAATAATAGTTATTAATGTTATATTACAAATACAACTACTGATCTTCAATATACTTGTACAAACAAGCAAATATTATCGGAATTTCTTGGCACAAAATTCATAACATTCATTTGAACTCTGTATAGTCACCTATTTTCTGCAACGAGGCAAGTATTACGTAACTTTTATACCCGAATATTCTAAATAAAATAAAGATAACTTATCAGACAATCATTGAAATGGCTCGCGTGTCACCAGTCTCGAGTAACCACTGCTGGGGACCTGTTGTTCGGGATTACGTATGTCGTTTCACTAGATAGGGTTTCTTGAGTGATAAGTTATCCGTGTCACAATCTGAGCGAGGTCGCTCTGACAATTTTGGGAGATACAAACTTGCCAGAAGTTTGTTGTGCCGAATTTCTACTTGAGGATTGTGTGGTGAACGGAATTTCTTTTATTTTGGCGTTCGTGTATATTTTACTGAGTTGTTTGAGTTCATTGTTTGGTATATTACAACGTTGTTTAAGGGAGTGGTTCGGTTATAATGGAGTGTTTTAAAGTCAGTTGAAACTTAGAACTTGTGCTAATATATTACGCTGTTGTCATGTAGGGTTTTCAGTCTAGTAGGTAATTATTTTAGTTTTAATCATCATCATCATCATCAACCTATTCTAGTCCACTGCTGGACATAGATCTCCCCTAATGAGCGCCATAGCGCCCTGTCTTCAGCTTGCCGCATCCAGCATCTGCCCGCGGTCTTTCGCAGATCGTCATCCCACCTGGCCGGAGGGCGTCCTACACTACGTTTGCCGAGTCGCGGTCTCCACTCAAGAACACGTTTACCCCAGCGGTTGTCGGTTCTTCGCGAGATATGTATGATAAGGGCAGAATTATGATGATGAGATGTACAAGAGGCGACTGCTGAACATGTTAATCAGCCAAATTTCATTTGAGCGACTAAAATGCCTTTGGGATTAATAAGAAAACGAAGTTTATAATGAAGACAGTCAACAAGTAATGTGCAGAATAGCTTTGGTAATTTAATTGCCTACACGGGTAATAAGCCGGTTCTAAAATTTAGATTCGTTTGTTCTTATTCGATAACTACTAAAAATTGTTTGTTTAGCGTTTAGTAATTAGTAAGTAGTAGTAGGTGTATCAGTTTAAAACTAAATTACTGTAGGTATGTATGTAGTGTAACAAAAATCGAAACCTGATAATATCATAATATTGTCGGAAGTATACTGTCGCGAATTGTATTGTCACACATTGAAATAAAACTATTTCTAACGGATTCTATCGCGATTTATTTGATGTTATTGCATGACCATGGCTGCTGAAAAGCAACCGAAACATCGGGATCAATGTGAAATATAAAATAACATCCAATAAATCGCGATAGAATCCGTTAAAAATAGTTTTATTTCACTGATAATATCATGTCAGAGGTGTAGTAAAGTTTAATAAGGAAAGTAAACCCTCATTTCTTAACCTCTAACCCTCAATTTACCATACTGGTACTTCTTGTTCTACCCTCATCACGATCAGGCGTAACATGCAAGCCCGTTTGCACTGGAAATATTATGAATGATGCTCTACAACCTACGAAACATTCCACTGTCCTGATACTGAAACAGAGAGATACATGTTCGTCCGTCCTCCAAAAAGTATCTGAAGAGGCCGTCAAGCTGAAAGCCCCATTGTTACATCATTCGTGTCTGTAATGAGTTATCATTACAGACAGTCATTACAGACCCGAATGAGGGTTACCTCATTCCTAAGATTTTACCTTTAGCTTACCATCAGGCGAGGTAAAGTCATTGACGTGCACAATGTAAAAAGAAACTAGGAATCCAGTGCAAGGTGCGACTGAAATAAATTGAGCTGAGCGAGCAGGACTCTTACTTGAAAAATAAGGCATCTTACTACGGTCGCGCGCATAGCTAAGGCTGCGCGCTCGTGAAACTGTTTTTCGATGATTATTCCTCAATGGTACATTGTATTTGAACAGTTGACCCCTCTAAACACTCAGAGGTGTCTACACTATCACCATGGCAAATTTGGTCAAGATCGGTAATGTGGTTCTGGAGGAGTACAGTCTCGACCAAACGGCTTAGACACGTATAAGAGCTCCACTTCGCTCAACTCGAAAAAAACTTGGAGAATCGATGAGGGGCGTGTGTGATCATTGATTCTTTAGATGATTTTCAAAATAGACACTAACTAGGAAATACATATTTTGTGTAGAGGGCCCTTACAACATCCTTGAGGCCCAAGCCAACCTCACCTGCATGTCATTGCACCTACTAAACAATGGACGAGGCTGTAGCGCAGGCTTTCCTCTCAGGGTTGGGAAAGTTACCTTTTACTTATTATTTTTTTATTATATATTATATTTATTTAATTATATATATTATTTTATTATTATATTTATTTCCTTGACAATATTATTCTACATGTACGTATATGCATTGCGCTTCTAGTTTCATAATACAGATTCACGTATTATGAAACTAGGGGCGCAATGCATTCTGCTGTTGCAATGTTGTGCTGAGAGTGCACTACATGATTACCTACAATTCATGCACATTTTTTTTGCAATTGAATACCATTGAATTGTTTTTTCGGTGATTATTCCTCCGTTAATTCTCCGATTTTCAATTTTCTTTTTCTGTCTTAAGGCAATAGTTAAGTTGCACATTTTGGCGTCATAATCGTGGTTTCAACATTGATTTTTTTGAAAAATTTTGAAATTTTTGCAGGGTATTACTCCATGGTATGTTCGATTTTCAATTTAATAATATATATTTTTTACAATATAATATTTTTCTAAACCTTCCGGGCATCAAGTTGTAATTACATGCCAAGTATGGTCAAAAGCCGAGTGGAGTATAGAGAGCTTTTCGCTCGACTTCGCCTCACTCTCAGCTCAATAAATTACATCTGGAACCACCAGTCTCTGCTTCAAAGTTATTGTTTTCTTCTTTCTATAATCCCAGGAACCGTAAACGATGCATCAAAAAACATTATTTCGATAGCGTCAACGCTACACCATTTCAGAATTTGATATATATATACTTGCAAGTGTTATACTCAGAAATATGGACGTAATATTATATTAAATAGTTTACAGGTGGAATATGAAACGATGTACTGTGACAATCTAGTATCTATATATGAGATATATACGAGATTGTCACAGTACATCGTTTCATATTCCACCTGTAAACTATTTAACATAATATTACGTCCATATTTCTGAGTATAACACTTGCAAGTATATATATATCAAATTCTATATAAATTATATACATATATACAAATATATATTGTTAAAATAAGATGTAGCTCGCTTAGGACCCATAATGTCATGGTTTTATAGGAAGGTTACCAATTTTACTGATTTAAAGGGTTATAAACCTTTGCAGAAATACAGGTGTGAGTATGAAGCCATCATTATATCATATTACGAACTTATATTTCTTTCCTCACCTTTAATAATCAAGGACAAGTCACACAACTTCACATATTTGAAGTGTGTCATAACATTTTTTTTCACAAGTAACGTACAACGTATTTTTCACGCGATTCGACAATCACTCTTCCCTCACATTCCACTAACCAATTGAATACGGAAAAGCAAATTTCGTACAATACTCGTTACCATTTTTGTCACAAAAAATCCGGTAATCGTATACTATAAGGAGCGAGGTGCGATTACTTACTTAAAAGTAATGTACCTATAGTAGTAGTACTCTTATACGTGGCTAAGCCGTTTGGTCGAGACTGTACTCCTCCGGAACCGCAATACCGATCTTGACGGCGGGGGTGGTTATGTCGTGTATCGACTAAAACCGCACGGTGTCCTCCCCAAGAGTCCGTTGCCGGGCACCCCGGGTAAGCCCTCGAAAGGATCGCTTAGCTATGCGCGCGACCGTAGTAAGATGCCTTATTTTTCAAGTAAGAGTCCTGCTCGCTCAGCTCAATTTATTTCAGTCACCCTGCACTGAATTCCTAGTTATTCGTATACGAAAAAACGTGAAAGCATTGTATTACATAGTAGTAACTGTTTAATTATTTTTATCAACACATTTGTTTATTTGTTTCTACAATCCCAGGTCCTTTAAGCGGTGCGTGAAAAAGCCGGTGAAAGGGACATTAAGCTGGGGTGTGTGTTGGGTAACCTCCTCGCGCTCCGATTCGGATCCCGCTGCAGTCCGGGGGGAACGGAATCGGAGCGGCCGGTACACCCTGGGCGGCGGTCAATGGCTTCCCCTTCACCCCTTCATAGGGTTGGCATTGATCGTCGGCCAATACCCAACGTGGCGGGAACACATCGCTCTCCGTACTCCTCTGCTTTCAGAGGAGACAGGATGAGCGATGCTGTTAGTGGTGAGATGGCCCAGGGTCAGCCGGGGTGCGAGGGATATGCTCTATGGGTAACCTTACACCCCGGCGTCTGAAGACCCGAGACGGCGTGCGGTTTTAGTCGGTGCAAGCCCGACATAACCGCCCCCGCTGGCCGGCGGGGGGGTATCCGAAGGGATTTCCGCACGATAAAAAAAAAAAAAAAAAAAGGGACATTAAGCTTAGGGTCCCCATTCTAGCATTATTGCTATATGTAATGGTGACCCTCATTCCTGAAAATAATAATATGCCATATTAAAAAATAAATAAATAAAAAAACTTTTGTAAACCACGTTTTCAACACTAAAAAACGTGGGGCAGGCGCTTTGAAATTTAATATCTAAGGAAAACGATACATTAACCTTTCGTATGCTGAGAAGCATATCTGTTCGTACTCGTACACGGAGCAGATATGCTTCTAAGCATAAAGGATCAAAGCGCCCGCCCTACGTTTTTAGTGTTGAAAACGTGGTTTTAAAAAGTTTTTTTTTTATTAACTACTGTCTATTACTGATGATTAAATATGAAAATGTAAGGTGGTATTAGCCTACATAAAAATTTTCAGAGCTTTAGGGTGATCAGAAGTGGTCGAAAATTAAGTGTCAATTTTTGGCTTCAGAGGGAAAGAAACACTGAAATACAGACACGAAGTGAAACTAAGAAAAACGTGGTAAAATAGGCCTTATCACATCCAACTAATATTATAAATGTGAAAGTTTGGATTTATGGATGTAAAGATGTTTCTTACTCTTCCACACCAAAACGACTGAACAGATCCAGATAAAATTTGGCACAGTGATAGATTATAGCCTGGAATAACACATAGGCTAGTTTTTATCTTGGACGGAGCCGCGGGCAACAGCTAGTATAATAATAATGTAGGCCTGCTAAAGGTATTAAGACAACGTAACAAGGAATGTGTATGTAGGAAGTTATTTTGTAATAACATAAAGGGATCAAGAATTACTTTAATATCGATATTCTTTAATATTCTTATTAGACTGATATTCTCAAAAACCTACAATTGGTAATTATTTTTAGAAATTTACTCCCGCCGTCATCTTAATAGATATTAATTATCTTCTAGAAGCTATAAAACTTTTTATGCAGATACATAATTAGTAGTAAAAAAAATGTTCGTTTTATTGTCCACAATAATTTTAATTTCTGTCCTTAAACTCTCATAAACACTGTAGCTATAGGCGCCGCAAATTCTTCATACATTCTTTTTACAGCCTCGAATAAAGAAAGGACACAAAATGTTTCATTACCCAAAATACTCATACGTATACGGATGACATGTAAAATACGCTCATTACCTCATGCTCCGAGCACTTGTGGTGTATTGCGTCACATTGCCTGAATATGTAATTTATTATTCGATTTGATGCCATAGTTACCGTGGATTGTGTCATTGATAAATCTAATAATTTCTTTTGAAAAATAGTAAATTCACTTACAAGTAATATAATAAACATTGACATTATAAAATAGTTGTCATAAAATATTCTTCATTGTATTATTTGCTTGTAACTAAGTAATGGTTACAGTTTGCTGATAGAATTTTGAAAACTAGTATGGTTTTCTAGCCATGTGAAAATAAAAAGATTTTTTAACTTCCAGGCAGCGGGGGTGGTTATGTTGGACTCGAATTGACCAAAACCGTACGCCATGAGAGGCAATTCCTTCGCACTCCGACTAAACCCGGGCCATCTAAGGCTTCTTCTTCTTCGAGTCAATGGCTTGTAACAATGCACATTGTACTTTTAAGAATATTAGTGGAATATGTAGTCGATTCCTTAGTTGATATCGATTCATAGTCTACTAATATTATCTGTATTCTTTCATCGACTCGGTCTATGTTAGCTGTGGTCAACCCTATCGGCTGTGGTTCATTATCTATGAACTCCCACCAAGTCGCTGCTTTCAGCCGACGTTATAAATTACGGTGCAGCGGTTTTGCGAGCCCTAATTTTCTGCATAGCTACCACTAGTGCTGCTAGCTCTGGTACTGAGCCGTTGGTCCGCCGAGCGAGTCACGCAGCGGTCGGTGCCAGCGCGACACGCCGGGTGGATACTACCTGAGCTAAGTGCAGACTCCTGGCTGCCGCGGGCCGTCCTCCACGATTATTGTACTTGAACAATAGTTGTTTTTGTTCGTTGGTGATTCAATCAACGAATTGTCTGCGGCGACGGCCATTAACCATCGACCGTGGAATTCATCTTAGATCTGGGAATTCAACCAGTATCTGGGAGTTGTTATAATGGTTTTACCATTGTTTTTCGAGCGGCTTACGACTCGTTAAATAAGCCTTCAGTAGATGCGGATGTAAACATCTAAAATAAGCCTTAATACAATTTTTTTTCTGCTTGGATCTGGGAATTCAACCAGTATCCGGGTGTTATTGATGGTTTTACCATTGTTTTCGAGCGGCTTACGACTCGTAAAATAAGCCTTCAGTAGATGCGGGGTATACATCTAAAATAACCCTATATACAAAAACTTAACTATCTTCTTTTATTAGTTGAAATTACATAGTGGAAATTTTGCTCATGTTCTCTTCTAGTTGGAACAGTTGTATTCTGGTCCTCCGGTGCCTAACACCTTCAATTGGTCTATGTTGAGTCTCCAACGGCAGTTATGTTGGAAACTCTGTCTAAAAGGATGCGTCTACCATATTCTTTAATGGTAACCGCTTGTTTGAATGATGATGCATGTATGAAAGTATAGAAGGTAAGCGTAGATTGATTGTAGTACTGAGCACAGTATCGAATTTCTGAATAACAGAAATTCTTCCTGATGGGACGGGGTATTGTAACAATGCACATTGTACTTTTAAGAATATTAGTGGAATATGTAGTCGATTCCTTAGTTGATATCGATTCATAGTCTACTAATATTATCTGTATTCTTTCATCGACTCGGTCTATGTTAGCTGTGGTCAACCCTATCGGCTGTGGTTCATTATCTATGAACTCCCACCAAGTCGCTGCTTTCAGCCGACGTTATAAATTACGGTGCAGCGGTTTTGCGAGCCCTAATTTTCTGCATAGCTACCACTAGTGCTGCTAGCTCTGGTACTGAGCCGTTGGTCCGCCGAGCGAGTCACGCAGCGGTCGGTGCCAGCGCGACACGCCGGGTGGATACTACCTGAGCTAAGTGCAGACTCCTGGCTGCCGCGGGCCGTCCTTCCGTCTTCACGTCCTTCCGTCTTCACGTCCTTCCGTCTTCACGTCCTTCCGTCTTCACGTCCTTCCGTCTTCACGTCTTAACATCTTTCTTTAATTCTCCAAATTCAAATTTTAATTGAACTATATGTACTCACCCTTGAGATTTAATATATGAAAGGTAAAATTAGCCTCATGTTTGATTTGCTATAACCTAATAAACCAACCACTCACTTCTAATAACTTGTAACTTATAATCTACCTTTAAATTTAACTATCCCTGTTACATATTTAATATTTGATGGATAGATTTTTATATTTTATCATCCCAAAACTTGGCCACAGCCACAGCGTTTTCTATTGCCCTACACAGGTCCTCAGTAGTACAGGTGGAAGGGCACAGTGGGCAAGTGAGCAAATGCGACATGCGCAGGCGATTAAAGGACTTCCAAGTTGACCTCTTTGGTGTGAGAACCTCGGTGTCCCTATCTTACCCCGGAAAGGATCCACTCCGCCGCCTCCTTCCCGGCACTACTTGCTCGCAGAAGGAGGCGGCGTCGGCCCACGCGCTCGCACTCCGCACTATGGGCACAATCATGATGCCGAGTGAGAGGACCCCGATTGCCGCCACGATGTCACGCCTATACACCTCTCACACCGAGCACTCTGCCAGTGTGTGCAACCCCGAATCCTCGCTCGCGTTGCAGTGATGGTATCTACTCATACATTGGCTCCTTCTTGATTCAAAATAGGAGATGCCCGAAGCTCCTATTGCCGGAGATCACTTGAGTCAGTCGACACTAGAGGCTTCCGTGTCGCCTATTCCATCACCTGGTACCCGATACACTTATACAAAAATATTCATTGAAGTGTAAGTAAAACGCAAAAATAATATCTAAGTACATGCGTATTGCGTACATAAATAATATATTTACTCCGAAAGGAATCGATATATAGTTAGAGCGGGAATAGCTATATATACATACGTAATAGGTTGCGGAACCGAGTGGTTTTTGTCAATATACTTACATAATATATGTATGAAATGTTTATACGGGAAGGGTTGAAAGTAAATGGGCAGAAACAATATAAACGGTGAATGTTTTTGTATATTTAATATTAAATTTGAGTAAACAGTTAAGCTTTATGAATATTTCTTTGAGTTGAGCTGGCTGGACAACTTTGAACAATGTTAAGACGGTAAGAGTACAGCGAGACTTCTTGTAAATATGATTAAGCCCTACGCCTTTTATTTTTAATTAACGAAGCGTTACTTTATGTATTTGCATGAATCGTGAGCACGTTCAACGTAGCGGAAGGCCTAAAACTGTTCTAAACCTGGTTTACAAGAGCTACAATAATTCAAAGTCATCTTTAATCATTTGGTGGCTAGGTATGGGCTCCACCAAGATCTTCGAGACCTAAGGCAACCTCATGTGAATGGCAGTAAACATGCTGAACGGCCGAGGCTTTGACGCAGGATTTCCTCTTACGAAGTTGGGTGGTCAAAGTCAAAAATCATTTATTCTGTATAGACCATTATAAAGTGCTTACAAAACGTCAAAAAAAATAGACTATATTTAGAAAAAGCCTGCCGTTTCGAAATGTGGTCTTGTCCTGAGAAGACTCCGGCAAGAAATTTTGTTTTGGTCTATTTACAAACATATTTACTTAATCTAATTACAAATTTTATTTCAGTTGCTATTAACTGTTACTCTCTCACTGTGCTCAGTGAGAGAGCAAACAGTTCATATCCAAGCTTGTTTGTCGTCTAAATATTCTTGAATTTTATAATAGCCTTCTTGGCAAAGTTTAGTTTTAATTTGACTTTTAAATTTATAAAGAGGTAAATCCTTCATTTCACTAGGGAGCTTGATGTAGAAGGGTACACAATTACCCTGGAAGGAACTACTGATCTTGTGAGTCGACTATCATAAACTACTTCTACTACAATCAAAACCACAAGATTGTTTTTATGTCTGGTCTGGTGATAGTTGGTCAAATGGTAGTCGCCCCCGTAGCAGCCAACATAAGCCAAACTTTTAGGAGAGCCGATGGGCTTCAAAGTGCAAACTTTGGATGCAACTGGGATAATGATGATATTCTCCAAGCAGTTGGTGCTGATTGCCGCAGTTGACATCGGTTATAAAAATTATATATATCTGGAGTACACCTAGTTTAAATGAGATACAATAATTCAATATCATCTTGTATCAACACACAAGACAGCGTGTCAATTCAAATTCGAGAAATATAAATTCATATTTTAAACTTGATGGAAGCAGCCTACTATGATATCGAAAAAGAGAACATCTGGATCGGGACCCGTTCTGATGTTCTCTTTATCTGATCTAAATCTATAGGAAAAGTAAGCAAACTGATTGCTTAAAAATTTAATTGAATTAGTAGTACTTCTTTCAGAATCCTTGTTGGCTTTTTTTTAACGTGTGGAAACCCCCACGGGCTTCTTCCTTCCTCCTTGTTAGCTTACAAAAACTTTCTTAGAGCAGTCTGTTTAAAGTCACTCCAATTTTCAGAATGGATTTGATGGAATCTTATCCGGAAAAATATTTTTAAAACTTCATTCTATTTTTAACCGATGTCAAAAAAGTAGTAGTTTTTAGGGTTCCGTACCCAAAGGGTAAAACAGAACCCTATTACTAAGACTTTGCTGTTCGTCTGTCTGTCCCTCTGTCGCCAGGCTGTATCTCATGAACCGTGATAGTTAGATAGTTGAAATTTTTACAGATGATGTATTTCTGTTACTGTTTCTGTTGTCTGTTGTTAAGGGTAGTCTACCACAAACGTGATGTTTGCCGTTTTGATAGATAATGGTACGAAACCCTTCGTGCGCGAGTCCGACTCACACTTGGCCGGTTTCATAGTCAGTCGGTAGCATAGTGGTTAAGGAGGCGGGTTACGATCGAGAGGTCCCAAGTTCGATTCCTGGGAATCACACAAGTGACGTGAACCCACTCCTAACACAAACAATTTTTTGCTTAGTTAGAGGGGTTAACCAGAATACTAGTAATTTCGGTAGACAGTACTCGTTTCAAAAAATATTATGAAGCATGGATTGAGTTACATTGCAGCACTCAGAATGGAAAGTCCACTGTTGACCTATGCAAATAGGTTGACAAGTGCGAGCAGCTGCGTTTGGAAAACCTGGATACGAAACGCCATATCCGCAAGACACGCATAAATCTCTTATACCTACCTATAACGTGAAGGGACAACTCTACTGTATGCCATGTGACCGCATCTTTAATATTTATTAACGTGGTAAGTAGTACGCTTTCCACGAAATTTACTTCCATAGTTGCGGAAGTTTCATTCAATTAGTACCATGAATTATTGCATTTGTCTCTTAATCGGGTCCGAAGGTCCATAGGACGTGTAGTACATCTATATTCGACACACTAGTGTACTCGTGCTAAACTAAGTTCGAATTTGTAAGTCATATTCGAGCTAAACATAATCCATGGAATTGACGGAGTCGCTGTCGTCGGACTCGGCAAGAAGGACTATATGTAACAAAACTAGTGGTCAATCCGTGTAAATTTAGTATCAATATTAGGTGCTGTTTATGTAATCCTTTTTGGAAAACGAGTTACACACAAAAATACCCCACAAAAACTGCAATAAAATTTAGGTCAATGCGGAAACTAACATGGCAACACAAGAGGTCCATTTTGTGAAAAAACACTCTTCAAAAAAAAACACAAGAGGGCGCGGTGGTATTGTGGGTCGCCTTTGAATATTATTGGATTTCTATTAGGTATGTGATGTTGTCACATTCTTAGATTTTGGAAAGTTAGATTTTGAGTAATTATGATCCAGGAAAAAGCATTTAAAACTCAAATAGTAGGTAGGTACATTTATGCTCATTAATATGTATTATTTTTAATTTTATATATGGTTATGTATTTAGGATACCTATGTGCCTTTTATTGACCGGACACTAGTTTTGTTACATACTGTATATAATATATATATATATATATATTTATATATCGACGCTTGAAAGGCAACACTATCTAAGCGACAAAAAACGAAAAATGAGTTATGTATACCATTCGAACCGGCTTTTTTTTCTGCGTCGACTGGTCTCATCCTCGTGCGGCTACGACGAGTTTTATGGCGCTTAGATATTGTGAAATTAATACAAAACCACAAATTTTGTGCTTACTAACCGACCATAAACCAGTTATTTTTTGGAATATTTTCAATTAGGAATATTTAATTAGTGGTAAAATCAATTTAGTCAATTTTACTCACATATATATTTTTATTTGTTAAGACTTATTTAATTTTTCTTGTTTGAAATTTTCCCTTCATAAACACTTAGTAAATTTTACTCGTAACAAGTATTTATTAATTATATAAAGTTATTTTAACTTGGTACAATTTTTTTATGAATGTGTGACTTGTATAATTTTACCCGTAATAGATTGGAATATGATTGGCGCATAGATGTTTTTACTTATAAAACATAATACTATTTTTGGGTCTTTAGATATTTTTACATGATAACTTTTTTTTTAAAGTACGTCGCTAAGATAATTTTATGACATTATTGAAATGTATAAGAATGTCGCTCAGTATATTTTTCCTGGACATACAATATTATTTCTTGTCGCTTAGTTACGCGCGAATTTAAGATTATGTCGCATGAGTGTGCGCTATCACGGCTTGACACATATCGAGATGACTGTCATTTAGGCACTGTGCGTCGCTTAGTAAAGACTTCTCCTGTATGTTACGATCTTGCACCGCATTACCTACGTGAAGACGTGGTGAGTATTCAATCAAATACACTACAATTAATTACTATTGACATAACTATGCAGGTATTACTTATTTGTATTGATCTACACAATGATTTTTCTTCCAGATAAAATAATGAGCCACGAAATAAAACGAGCAAGCTATGGCTTGCTGGACTTCGTTCTCGCTGCGTGCCGTCCTCGCCCTGTCTTGGTCCTGGAAGACTTCAACGACTGGTCTCTGGCTTGGGGCTCCCGGGAAACCAATAACAAGTGGCGAGTTCATCCACGTTGGGCGCTCAGTCGCCTGAATCGGGAGGCTCTCCTGGAGGTATCCATTGTGCAGGCCTGGATTCCGTCACCGGCCAGGCCTGCCGATGTCGACACAGAGGCGGAATGGTTCAGGAGAGCAATGTCGCACATCTGCGATGCAGCGATGCCTATTGTTAAGCCCGGCCCGGCAACGAAACAGGTGTACTGGTGGTCAGCGGAGATCGCACAGCTGTTAATAGCATGCGTGACCGCTCGCGGCCAGTACACCAGGTTTCGCCGGAGGCGTCGCCGCCCAGACGATGCGGCAGCACGAGAGGCGGAGCTATATGAGGCGTATAAGGGGGCCAAGAGGACCCTCCAGACAGCCATAAAGCAGACCAAATGGCGGGCCCGCGAAGAGCTGCTGGAGTCTCTGGAGCAGAACCCATGGAGGCGCCCCTATCTTGCGGTCAGGGGCAAAATCCACCCAAGGGCACCCCTACTGACCCAGAGCCTCCAGCCGAAGCGGCTGGAAGGGATCCTGGACTCACTGTTCCCAGCGAGAGCCAAGGAGCATGTCCTTCCGCGTATGGCTCTGCCTCAGGCGTCTGACGCTGATAATAGCGAGAGCGATGTGCCCGAAGTCAGGGAGAGTGAACTAGGGGTAGCGGTGCTCCGGCTTAAAGCTCGAAAATGCACTGCCCCCAGACCCGACGGCATTCCAGGCCAAGCATGAGTTCTGACACTTGAGGAACTAGGGCCTCGACTGGTGGTGCTCTTTAGCGCATGCCTCGAAAGAGGCAAGATTCCAAAGGCGTGGAAGACGGGGAAACTGGTCCTTATCCGTAAGGCGGAGCGGCCAGCAGATCAGCCATCCGGTTACCAGCCAATCGTGTTGCTCGACGAGGTGCGCAAGCTCTTTGAGCGGATTAGATGCCTGGCGGAGGAAGTAGTCTCACGGGGTGGGGTAGTGGTGGCGGTGTCTCTCGACACCGCAAACGCCTTCAATACCCTACCCTGGAGCTGCGTTAGGGAGGCGCTCGCGTATCACGGAGTGATACGGATTGTCGGGGCATAGCTTTTTTTTATTTTTTTTTCGTGCGGAAATCCCTTCGGATACCCCCCCGCCGGCCAGCGGGGGCGGTTATGTCAAGCTTGAACCGACTAAAAACGGCACGCCGTCTCGGGTCTTCAGTATCCGAGAGGGCCATAGTTTATCCGAGTTTTGCTGACATGTTATGCTGACGACACCCTTGTGATGGTGCGGGGAGCAACGCACCGAAGCGCGGCACTAAAGGCCACGGCAGGGGTTGCTCAAGTTGTGGGTCGAATACGGCGGCTGGGACTCGAGGTGGCTCTCCACAAATTCGAGGCTATGTGTTTTCACGGGCCTTGGAGGGGCCCACCTGCGGGAACCAGCATAACCGTAGAGGGCGTAAGCATCGGCATCGAGCCCACGATGAAGTACCTTGGGCTTGTACTCGATAGCCGATGGGACTTCGGACCACTGACGGGGGCTGCGGCCGCGTTATCGCGGCTGATACCCTACGTTAAGCGACCCAAAGCCGCCACTAGGAGACTTTACCTGGGGATCGTGCAAACCATGGCCCTGTACGGGGCCCCCGTATGGGCGGAGACTCTGGCGGCTCGCAACGTGGCTGTTCTAAACAGCCCGTTAAAAGCGATGGCCGGCAGAGTCATCAGGGAGTATAGCACGATCTCCGTCGGAGAGGCATGTCTCCTAGCCGGGATCCCTCCATGGGACCTGGAAGCGAGAGCCCTTGCGTTGCTGTACCAGTGGCGCACGGAGGGGCTGGAGCGGGACCATAGGCTGGAGCCCCGAGAAATCAGGGCTCAGCGGTCCAAGCTCCACCAGGAACTCATGGAGACATGGAGGGTGCGACTTGAGCATCCAAGGTGAGGGGAATCCACCATTGCGGCGGTGAGACCGATTATTAAGGAGTGGTTGGAGAGGCTCCACGGTGACCTCTCCTACCGGATATGCAAGATATTTACCGGACACAGGTGCTTCGGTAAGTATCGCCAGCACTGCGAGGATCCTGGCGAAGACACGGCGCTCCAGTGATGGAGTGTCCTACGTGGGCGAGTCAACGCCGAGATCTCGTTGCGGTCCTGGGCGTCGACGTTCTCTCGTTGGAGACCATGGTGAGGGCCGTGGTCTCCAACGGGAGCAAGTGGCACGCCGCCGCCTCTTTCTGCGAGCAGGTAATTCGCGCTAAAGAGGGCGGCGGAGAGGGAGCGGGAGAGAACCCTACCCCAGAGTTCCGCAGTCCGCGGCGAGGACGCCGCAGACTCGTCTACGCCCGGGACTACCGACCTCCATGATCGGGGCCTGAGGACGGCAGTTGACCGACTCGCCGTCCTTACAGAAGCAGGCCATGGCGGAGGCGTGTCGTGTGTGTCCTACACACGCCTGCCAACTCACCGACGCGGGATAAAACCCGACCCCACCAGGCGAGGCCGCGGTGGCGGCCCATGTCCGCGGTAACCCTGGGGTTATCCTTTCGAGGGCTTACCCGGGGTGCCCGGCAATGGACACTTGGGAAGTACACCGTGTGGTTTTAGTCGGTCCGATTCCGACACGCCCGCCCTATCGGCGGCACCGATGTGGTGAAGCCGTGGGGGTTTTCCACACGCTAAAAAAAAAGGATAGGCTTTTTATAATAGAAACCTAGTTAAGTGTTTTATAATACTGAATTTGATGTTTTGTTCTTAGATTTTTGTTATGATTTTTTTTCTAAAAATTTGAACTTTAAATTATCCTTCTGTAAAGTTTACTCAATGTCGCTTAGTAATTATTGCCTTTCAAGCGTCGATATATAATAGCATGTTTTTTAGTTTCTTTTTTATTATAATTTATTTACAATTTAATACTTAATTTTATTCTTAATCATTCACCGGTCCTTGATATGTGTGTCCGTTACATACAAAGTTACAAACATACATACCAAGTTATTAAAAGTGTGTTAAAATTGCCCACTTTCAATACAACGAAATATTGTATGCGTTAATCCCGCCACCAACGTTACATGCTTGCCCCGAGGGCTACAGGCGCGCATGACGCTGTAAAGTGCGTCGGATATTTGATATAACGAAATTAAGATACATATGCGGTGTCATGAGCGAATCTGGCGACCTGTGACACAAATATTTATTTGCCGCGAATATTTTTCAGTGAAATATTATTCGCGACTTTGATTTATCAAATGTTATGCGCGCATATAAATGATAATAAATGTAAATCCCGTAAATAAAAACGTATTACATTAATGATAAGTTATATTTTAACTTATTTTTTTGGCTCACGTTTGTCCTCTATCTCACCTGGTCGTAAGTAACGACGTGGTCTATGAAGGATCACTTTTGCCTAGTAGGAATCTATTTACTCGAGACTTAAAGATTTTTAGGCCCCTGCTGATACTTTATTTGACCAGAATAAATGAGATAGTCGTTTTTTAGTGTTTATAACAAAATAATATATTATATAGTTCTATTACAAAGCGAATGTGTACTCTACTGCAGCTAAATAAGTATATACCTACGGAATATAGCAAGTAGTAATATATATTATACTGAAGTCGAATAGCCACTTAAACTTTTGTAGCGTTGCTCAGTCTTTATCAGTGTAAAGTATCACTAAAGTCACACCCCTGGCGTCGCGTCTACAGACGCGTCAAGTGGATTGAAGGAATCTCTATCATTTTTAATTGAAGTTCTTTATGTTCCTTTTTTGAGTACAATAGAATTGACAAGAGCTTTTATATTTGTTTTCTTATTTCTTTTGAGATTTATTAGAGTTGTTCTTAAATTTGGTTAGTTATTCTGGTTATAACTTTTTATGTGAGCACAGAAAGTTTATAGAAAAAAAAATGGCATTTATGTTGCGAAGTTAGAAAAGTGTGACTCCATGAGCAGAAAATTACCAGTCTTCAACGCAAACTGTTTCCCATATTCCTTTTTTCCCACTTATATGTTGCTGAATCTGAGAATTTAACTTGTGAGCTCATGCACAGCAATATTTACAATAATAGTGACGTACCTCTATTAATGACAACTATTCACATGCAAATTTGAACTAAAAAAAACCTTTGACAAAGTTCGTAAGTACCTACATCTTTTGTATTCATGAATTGCACTGCGTTACGAATACTATGCAGATCACTTTTGTGAAAGACATTAACTTGGAAACTGTCCTTTCAGGATTTTCTCTCATGCATATGTATGTATGAGCAATCCTCGTTAATCGATTTTCATTTACGCAACCCACATGGGGAAGCCAATTTCGTTCCTTTTTCAATTCTTATCAACGCATTTTAAAATAGCTGTAGTCTGCTGATGTCATTTCAATTTCTTTCAATCACCATAGCCTCAAATTACGTGTAGGTAAATTACGTGTAGGTAATATGTGAAGGGGCTACAATTTCTCCAACGCAATAAAAACAAGCGAAAAATTTAATGTTGATTTAGCGCTGCCATGTGCAAGTTTACGGTAATACCTTGCCACAATTTTTACCATCGGTGATAGTGACTTTCTGAAGATAAACTGCTTCAGAGTGTAGACAAGCTGGTTTTTAGAAGAACTAGTGTAAAAGATGGCTACACGTAATGCCGTAGTAGCAATAGTGTCTCCTGTTCGAGAGTACCAGATTTCATTCCTGAGTAAGGCAACAATTGTGATTATGTTTATCTCTTATATAAATAGGTTTTCTCCTATTAAAAAAAAACTATAAAAACAGCAGAAGAAATGTGGGTATTAACATAGTTCGCGTCCCCCCTTGGGAGATACATAGGTGTCAGTAAAGGTCAAGGATTTCTCGAATTCATGCGCAAACTTTATTCTTCTAACATTTAGTGAGGTGGTGGTGAGTAAGCTATTCTGGAACATTCATCGTTAGCAATATTGTCATTAATACTATTATATTATCATCTACACTATTATAAAATTGAAAATTATTTGTGTCTGTACATTGGAGGTATTAAAAAAAATACTTTGGTTAAGTTAAATGAACGATTATTTTTTACAATTTTTTTTTGGTTTTCTTGTTTCTTTGTCTATTTGTTCGCGAAGGACGCAAAAACTACTAAACGTATTTTGATGTGGTTTTCTTATTAGAAAAGTAGTCAGACTTGAAGTCTGCCGTCTGTTTGATTCCAAATGGTTAAGTAAAACCAGAGATATGGCCAGATAACGATAATCAACCTCCACGCGGGTAGAGCCGTCATTCATAAAATAATCTATCCCCTCATTGCGGTTAACATAATTGAAATGCAAAGTACAGTGTTCTACATAATTACACAGCGGTGAACGGACGTATACGCTTTGACAAACTGTTACGCAATTACTAGCAGTTGTGCATTACGTAATAAGGCCTCGGGCGGTCGCTTCCTATGTTAGGGGTGTTAGTCAATGTTGGTTTTGATTTCTCTTCTTACTAAAACGTTAGGGCTGTCCAAAATATATTTCACAAAAATATGTTTGAAACAAGTTACCAAGTCCATATTATTATACTTGAATTTAAAACCTTAGTTTTGTGACATTGAAAGTACAAATAATATTATTAAAAAGTATATTTTCGAAGGCCTTAAGAAGGGATTAAACGTGCACAGTTGAGTTTTTCTATTAGGAAATTTTTAGATGCTCCCCGGTGGCATGCCTTAGTTACGAAAAACCTAAATCACATTCCCCTATATTCTAAAATCATGTGCTCGACACTCGTTAGCCAATTAAATGGAGTCTGTTTTACCCTTAGGGTACGGAACCCTAAAAAGAGATAACAAAATTGACAAAACTCAAATTCAACGACAAAATTTGTAAAATTCAGTAGTTTGATAAGTTAAACTTGCTTAGAGATTGATGTTTGTATTATAATTATTAAGGTCAGACCATATGAGACTATACCATAAAAATTGTAATTTAAATTTGTAGACAAAAATATAACCAGAAAATGACTTAAGAAAATTTTTCTCAAAATATGAGCACAAAAGGCGAAAATATTTTGAATGAACTCATACTTTACTGCCAGTTTTCCAACATTGCTAAAAATTGCCATGCACTCTAAGTCTCTCTGGCGTCATTTTTGTCACGGACGGTAAACGTCCCTAACACGGCCCGAAATTACATGTGGGCTTTACATCACAAGCTGAAACATCCCCACCTGAAATTGAAGCATGTTACCATTATTATTACATAACATTTAAGTTAGAAAATGAAGGTTTTACATAATATTATATTTTCACAGAGGATTTGGTGAGACCGGATGGTGCAGATAACCTATTTTCAGGCGTTCGCCTTAAGCTCTGTGAATGGAATTTAAAGGTTTTCATTTTCATTGACAAATGATGTAAAGTACACGACGCCTGGCTTCCATCTGAAACAGAAAATAGAATAAATAAAAAATTATAGATTTAGCTACTTACCTGGTCTGTTAACCCGCTACTGCTGTGTGTCTGTAAAGTAATGTAAATGTGTGAATAAACGCTCGTGTACGGGCGCGAGTCTATGTGTGCGTCGCCTAGCTCTGTCACGACCAGTGACCCTTTGACCGTCAACCAAAGCACACGTACTCGCTCCTTAAGCACAAGCCTCCAATAAATCGCCTTTTTTTACTCACCGAAGTCCTTACCTGTCCTGCGCCTGCTTCTGTCAGCTACATTTGGTCCTCCGAGCCAGGATCAAAAAGGAATCCGGATAAAACGGCGAACGTAATGTTCAGCACACCGCCACCGCACGCAAAGGCTACATCTCGCAGTGAGCGCGCTCACGTTCGTGAAAAGTTGAAACATTCCATGGCAACCGTTAGTGAAGTGCTCTCAGTGAAAACGTGCCCTCCGGCAGGGAAACTCACGGATTTAAGTCCACCAATAGCTACTAATTTTCTACAGAAAGAGAAGGCTACAGAAAAAGAGGGTACCTTGAAAACAGAGCTCGACGAATGCCGCACCTCAGTTCCCTCGGCCAAGAGTTCCAACCCTTCAGTGCTGGCCCGCAGAAAACAATTAGAGCTAGAGGCGGCCGAGGCCAAGGCGAGAATCGAGCGGGAATTGATTGATAAGAAGCTAGCAGCTGATCTCGCTGCGCTTGATGACCGTTCCTCGAGAAAAAGTCGCTGTAGTGATAACCAATCAATGCAAGCAGCATCACAGAAAGTGGAACAATGGCTCGAAAACAGTGTACAGGAACCAGTCGTTGACCATCCCGGCCATGAACCTGCTTTAGCGCCCGCCGCCCTACCTACTTCAAATGAATTTTTGCAACTGTCGCACGCGATTGCCAACCTTGCCACCGCGACACAAAGTGCAAATACGAACTTCATGTCAAGATTAGCCACATCCAAGGACCTGCCCCCATTCCACGGCGACCCACTCGAATGGAGGCAATTTAAAAGAAGCTACGAAGACTCAACCAAATTGTGTAATTACAGTTATAGCGAAAACATCGCAAGACTGAACAGATGTCTCCGCGGTGAAGCCAGGGAAGCAGTTTCATCGCTGCTCATGAGCGACACTACTCCAAGTACCATTTTAGAAGCACTCGAGCTACGTTTTGGACGTCCTGAATTAATTATCTTCAAGTTGGGTTCACAATTTAGAAAACTGCCCTCCTTGCCACCTAACTATCATAACGAGATCGTGAACTTCGCAGTTAGAGTGAGAAACTACGTCGCTGCCGTACAGTCAATAAATCAAAACGACTATTTAAGAAGCCCAGAATTGCTCAACACTGTTTTATCGAAATGCCCAACTACACTTCTTAACAAATGGGCAGATTACATTTACGACCATAACGACAGCAAGAAGGCAAAATTACAATATTTTTCCGAATTTCTACACAAAGAAGCAATGAAGATCGCCTCAGCTGGAATAAGCCACATTCACGCGCAATCTGAAAATAAACCATTCAAGCCGAAAACCGAAGAACGAAGAGTTTATTCACACGCAGTTTTGAACCACGACAATAATAGTGACGCAAAATGTAAATTCTGTCGCACACATGATCACCCGATTTCAAACTGCACTAAATTCAAACGCGCGCTGCGTAAAGACAAGTGGCGATTTATTAAAACACATAGAATGTGTCATAAGTGTCTATTACCGGGGCATGGGAAAGAAACCTGCCCGGCCGCGCCGTGCGATATCGACGAGTGCGGCCTACCTCACCATCGCTTGTTACACTGGCCCCATAAAGTAGCTTCACCTCCCAGCAGCGACGCTGTAAATGAAGAATCCAGTGCTACCCAATTAACGACAACAAGCACCAATGAGCCTACCAACGACAGTGAAACTGTGACAAACACTATAGCCGCCCAAAACAGTGCTAGTGTAATGCTAAAAACAGTACGCGTGAAAGTACATGGACCGAGTGGTATAATTACTACGTACGCTTTGCTAGACGACGGTGCTACAGTCTCCCTAATGTCAGCTGATCTCGCGGACAGTATCAACTTACAAGGTCAGCCTGAAACGTTACGTATTAGAGGCGCGTGGAACTCTGACATCGTTTGCCAAAGTGAAATTGTGAAATTTAAACTTTCTAACACAAGAGACCAAATGTACGAAGTGCGTGCGCGTAAAATTAGTGAACTAGACCTACCTACACAAAAGTTATCTAAAGTGCATATAGAAGACTATGAACATTTACGAAACCTGAAAAACCATGTTACCTGTGCTGACATAAAACCCAAATTATTAATTGGACAAGACAATTTCCATCTGATCATGACGCTGAAGACGATTCATCGCAAGATAAACGAACCGTGTGCGACCCTAACACCTCTGGGGTGGTGTCTGCACGGAATCGTACCCGCAACCTCACGCGGGCTACTAACCACTGAGCATACGCTAACTACGACGCTGTACGAAGCGCGCGACCTGCCGATCTGTCTTATCAGCGGTCCACCCGGCGCCCCCGCCCCGCCCCCCGGCTGTTCCCAGCCGGAGACGCACACATGCGCGGGCGCACACGCGCACACAGCGCACTCAATGCTGCAACTCTCAAACGATGCACACAATAACGAAGTTATGCAACTACACGAACTGGTTCGACGCTCGTTTGCCTTAGAATCAATTGGAGTAAGCTCTACGCCACGTGTAAATAAGGATGAAATTCGTGCACTCAACACGGTGGATCAATCTGCGAAACTTAATAATAACAGATGGGAAGTTGGCCTACCCTGGAAAAACGAATCAAAAATGCCCGATTCTTATGCAACGGCGTTAAGAAGATTTCTCTCCGTTGAACGAAAAATGAAACTAAACAACGATTACGCGTCGAGATACCAAGACCGTATGCATCATTTATTTGAAAACGGCTACGCGCGGGAGCTAACTGATTACGAGATTTCGGCACCTAGGGAGCGAACATGGTACCTCCCACATTTTGGAGTGGATAACCCCAACAAACGCAATTTAAGACTGGTTTTCGACGCTGCGGCTAAAGTAGCTAACAAATCGCTGAACGATTTTTTATTACAAGGCGCGGATCTTCTTCAACCATTGCTGGGTATCCTACTGCGATTTCGTGAGAAGCCCGTCGCCGTAATGGGAGACATTAGAGACATGTTCCTTCGTATTCAAATAAAAGAAGACGACCAACACGCCCTACGATTTTTATGGCGCGAAACTAATGACAGCAAAATCAAAACATATGTCATGACATCTTTGTTATTCGGCGCGAATTGTTCTCCGTTCATCGCGCAACATATTAAAAACAAAAATGCGATCAGATTTAAAGACGAGATGCCTGAAGCCACGGACGCGATCCTGAAGTCCCACTACATGGACGACTATATTGAAAGTCTGGACGACATCGAAACTGCAAGAAAAATGATCAAATCAGTATCCTATATTCATCATCAAGGCGGTTTCGAGATAAGAAATTGGATTAGTAATAAAGAAGAAGTTTTAGCCGACATGCCAAAAGAGACCTTAAGTAACAAGGCAATAAGAATCAAATCTGCTTGCGACGAGTTACCAGAGAGAACGCTGGGACTGTTGTGGTTTCCCGCCAGTGACTTATTCGGGTTCGATTTATCGCTCAAGCGCATACCTACGGACATTCTGAAACTCCAAAGAAAACCTACGAAAAGAGAACTCTTGCGCATTTTCATGTCCATATTTGATGTTTTTGGTTTTCTCGCTCCATTCACAGTGAAAGCAAAAATAATGCTACAGAATACCTGGAAAAGTAATATTAAATGGGACGACAAGATTTCGGACAACGAAAATAAGACCTTCCAAGAGTGGATATTAGAGCTCAATTTGCTACAACACTTGAGAGTGCCTAGATATCACTTCGCCACTTCAAAGGCGAGTGAGCAAGACAAAGCAATGAATGCATCGAGCAGTAGCGACTGCCAGAACGAGACGACACTTGAACTGCACGTTTTTTGCGATGCGGCGCCCACTGCATACGCGGCAGTTGCTTATTATCGAAAGACACTCGCAAACAAACAAATTAATGTATCATTCATCGCTTGCAAATCCCGTGCCGCTCCGATAAACAAATGTATAACTATACCTAAACTTGAGATGCAAGCCGCCGTGATAGCCTGCCGCCTCGCCGATACGATTGCGCGCGAGAACCGGTTAGTAATAAACAAACGATTCTTTTGGACGGACTCGCAAATAGTGTTATGTCAAATAAAGAATAACACGCGCAATTATAAAGTGTTCGTCGCTAACAGACTCGGAGAAATTGACGAGTTGTCTCAGCCTCAAGAATGGAATTATATACCTACGAAGTTAAATATTGCCGATAAAGCTACAAAAATTAATACTTACAAACTGAGTAACGACGGGGAATGGCTGCGAGGTCCACATTTTCTGCACATGCCGCGCGAAGATTGGCCATCCATGAACCCTGAAAAAATCGAGAAATATGATGATGAGACGTTACAAGTCAACTTGATTGTGAAAAATTACAATAAATACGTACCTGTTCCGGAACCTACAAGATTTTCCTCCTGGCTCCGCCTGTGCCGATGCATGGCGAACGTGTTATTGTTTATTGAAAAATGTAGAACGTCTGGAACTGCTGAACTTACCTCGGAAATTATGCAGCGCGCTGAATATGAGTTATTGCGCTACTCACAACTACAGTCGTTTCCTGAGGAGGTAAATCTGATTAAAATTAATAAACCTATATCAACGATTAGTCGCCTGAGAAAACTAACGCCAGTTTGGAACGAAAATGGGTTATTGAGCGTCGGCGGGAGAATAGAAGCTGCTGCGAACGTGAACCCAAGTGTAAAGCGACCGGTAATTTTGGACGGACGTGACTATATTCCAAAATTAATAGTAAGACACTACCACGAGATGGCAGCACATGGCTGTACCGAAACAGTAGTTAATGAGATTCGTCAAAAGTACTGGCTATTGAAATTGCGACCTACTGTGCGAACGATTGCTGCGAAGTGTTTGTACTGCCGTATAAGGAAAGCGAGACCTACCAACCCACGAATGGGAGACCTGCCCGAAGCCCGCCTTGCCCATCATCAGCGACCCTATACCTATTGTGGCGTCGATCTGTTCGGCCCAATGGAAATTACAGTCGGACGCCGCCGAGAAAAAAGGTACGGTGTTCTTTTCACCTGCCTCACTGTACGCGCTATACACATGGAACTTGTACCGTCGTTGTCAACAGATTCATTTATAATGGCATTGCGGCGAATGGCAGCGCGGCGTGGCTGGCCATACCGTATGTTTTCGGATAATGCTACTAATCTTCGGGGTTCAAATGCGGAACTGAAAAAGTCATTCCAAGCGATCAATGAAGAAGCTACTGTAAAAAACGAGTTAATCAGCCGTGGACTAGAGTGGTATTTCATATCTCCGGCAAGTCCTCACATGGGTGGTGCATGGGAGCGGCTTATTGGTACTGTGAAAGCGGCCTTAAGAGTAATCCTGAAAGAAAGGGCTTCGCGCGAAGAAGTGCTGATAACATTACTAGCTGAGGTGGAAAATATAGTCAACAGCCGCCCCTTGAGCCATGTTTCAGTGGACCACGAATACCCTGAAAGTCTAACACCCAATCATTTTCTTATCGGGACCTCCTCGAACTTACCTGTGCCTGGGAAATTTGATAATGACGACTTCTACAGTAGAAAATCGTGGAGAATCACGCAGAGACTAGCGGACATGTTCTGGCAACGCTGGATGCGAGAAGTCCTGCCGACTATGTTACCACGCCAAAAATGGTTTCAAGAAAGTCATCAGCTGAAACGAGGAGACGTAGTTGTCATAGTTGACCCGAAACTACCACGAAATACTTGGCCTAAAGGAATAATCGAGAGTGTCCACCCCGGCGCCGACGGTCGAGTACGAATTGTGGACATACGGACAAAGACGGGAATCCTTACCAGACCGGCGACCCGCGTGGCTTTGCTCCCCACTGCAGCCGAGAATGATTGTCCTGAAAGGACAATGGGGGGGAGAATGATGTAAAGTACACGACGCCTGGCTTCCATCTGAAACAGAAAATAGAATAAATAAAAAATTATAGATTTAGCTACTTACCTGGTCTGTTAACCCGCTACTGCTGTGTGTCTGTAAAGTAATGTAAATGTGTGAATAAACGCTCGTGTACGGGCGCGAGTCTATGTGTGCGTCGCCTAGCTCTGTCACGACCAGTGACCCTTTGACCGTCAACCAAAGCACACGTACTCGCTCCTTAAGCACAAGCCTCCAATAAATCGCCTTTTTTTACTCACCGAAGTCCTTACCTGTCCTGCGCCTGCTTCTGTCAGCTACAGATAAGATTACGTTCACATTTCGTGTTGATGAGATACCCTTTGTAAACCATATTTATAGTGAGTGTTATAAAAGATTTGTAGGCAAATGATATTTTATTATTTTAACGTGAGTACTGTTAGTGCAGGTTTGACAAATTTTTTTCTCGCAGGCGTAAGCCTACTGCTGCGAACTTGACGGAAAATGTATATGAAATAAAACATATTTCGTTTACATGTAAGTCTGCGTTTACAGTTGGCATTTGAATGCCGATATTAGCTTCATTATAATTAATAGCCTAGAACCCCATATAAATATAAACGATAGGGTTAATCGATAAAAATATTCTAGCTAAGCGAATATCCATTTATCTATATTTATCTTGTTAATTGAATAATATGATCAAACTAATATAAATAATTAAAATAAACCTAAAATGAATAATTAAAAGAAACCTTAACCTAAAATGCATCGTGGAATTCCTCCGCATCGCAAGCATCCTGTGGTAACGTGCCCAGAAAACTGGCAGCATTGCCACGTTGTATGGCAATATTTATTCTTTGTGCTAAAAAGAAGCCAGCCTTCATCATGAGAAGGTCATGAGAAGCATCGATCATACGTGTCGAGTGAAGAGATTGTGAGCACTCGGACACCATGCCCCTAACGTTTCGACTCCGAACTGCACAAATTCATAACCTACAATTAGATTCGAGTATTTGCTTCGTTTGAGTCTCCGCGGAAGCAGCAGCATCACCGTCACGGCCAGCAGTACTAGCTATATGGGTAGAAGCAATGGTGGCTATAATATATGGTATATAAATAAATCATGATTTATATATACTAGGAATTGGTTAAGGTGCGACTGAAATAAATGGAGCTGAGTGAGTAGGACTCTTATTTGAAAATAATACATCTTACTACGGTCGCGCGCTTAGCTAAGGCCGCGCGCTCGTGAAACTGTTTTTATTTGATTATTCCTCAATGGTACATCGGACATGAATTATCTTGCTTCAAAACCCTCCTCAGTGTCCACACTATCACCGTGGTAAATTTGGTCAAGATCGCGCGAGTGGTTACGGAGGAGTTCAGCCACCAACAAACGGCTATTCCGCGTATAAGAGAATGAATTAGAATACTTTGTACATTTTCAGTGAAGTAATTTTCTTGGTCTGTTTGATTCAAATAATATACAAAGATTCGAATTGATCAATTTAGTGTATTGCAGTCCATAAATATTTACCTCTCCTAATATGCACTTTTAAAAACCCAAATATTTAGTCTTCCGCATCAAAAACTCAAATATAATACTTGTAAACGCGATCCTTATATTTACCTCTAGAATTTCGAAATATTCATACTTCTTGAGATTGATAACCACATAGGTTATTAAGAGCCTTTAGTTCATATTCTAGAATCACTTCAAAAAATATCACTCTCTCGTAGCTTTAAAAAAAAAACAGATAATCCATTACATTACCACGAGTAAAGATTCGAACCATGTTCAACTCCGTATATTTTTCACAGAAATCTTTGTTGCCTTTACACACGATTAAGCACCTCCCGATCTCAACAATGACCCATATCATTTGCGTAGTATACAAACACACAATTACTAGTATAGTTTCTTTGTTACCTCGACGGCTATTTACCGTTGTATCTGGGTTATCGAGCTCCTTACTATACAATACGACGTCTGACTGTCCCTCCCTTCCGACCTCGCGTACCTTTGTATTGATACGTAAACAGGCCGTACATTGAATATTATGTTGAGACACAATTTGCATAAAGCAATTTATAGAGGCATTGTACTGTTTACGATTAATATCAGCCGTAAGTAACGATTTATTGGACGATACTTGTTATCTTCTTTTTATGTAAACGTACTATGTATCGACATTTATGACCACCCTTTTTGATTTTTCCTATGTCTAGGTTCGCGTTTTGGCACGATTCTGCAGTAAATTGATAAGGGCAGATTGGGCGGTTAAGTAGGAAGGAATAGACAAATTCCGCAAACGGTTATGGCGATGTCCTTTCGAGAACATACCTAATAGGTTCATTATAGGAAGAAAACTGGTTATAGATTTAACTATTATATTTTTATTAATGTAGTATATCTAATAATTCTAAACGAGTAATTCCTGTATACATGTATATATATATAATCTGAATCTCGGAAACGGCTCGGACGATTTTCATGAAAGTTAGTATGCAGCCGGTTTTGGGGGTATCCAGGTGCTATTGTTAAAATTATATAGATCGCAATCGCAACAGAAGCAGGCCGTGGCGGAGGCGTGTCGTGTGTGCCCTACACACGCCTGCCAACTCACCGAAGCGGGATAAAACCCGACCCCACCAGGCGAGGCCGCGGTGGCGGCCAAAGTCCGCCGGCAACCCTGGGGTTATCCTTTCGAGGGCTTACCCGGGGTGCCCGGCAACGGACACTTGGGGAGGACACCGTGCGGTTTTAGTCGAGACACGACATAACCACCCCCGCTGGCCAGCGGGGGGGTATCCGAAGGGATTTCCGCACGTAAAAAAAAAAAAATCGCAATGTGATCTACACGGTTACATTAATCATCCCATTAATATCGCCCCCTATTACATTGGGACCTTAACATAACTGGCGAATCGTGAGTGTGTAACACACCTCTGCCTACCCCATCGGGGATACAGGCGTGAAGTTATGTTATGTTATGTTATGTTAATATCATAAATTTGAAAGTTTGGATAGATGGATGAATGTATGGATGGATGTTTGTTACTAGATCACGCCAGAACAGCTGAACGGGTCTGGCTGAAATTTATTAGTACAGGGATAGACTATAGTCTGGAATAGGATCCAGGCTACTTTTCATCCCTGGAATAGATTCCCATGGGAAGCGGGAACGGGATAGAAATTTTACGCGGGCGGAGCCGCGGGCAACAGCTAGTATTAAATATTTGTCGAAGGGATAATGTGTGACTATGCTCATGCTCATGTTCAATTTGCGTGGGTTCGATTTCCCCTCAGTGCAAATATTTTTTTACATGTATATTATATTTTCATTGTTCTGGATGTTTCTATGTACAATTATGTATGTATTTACGTGAAGATTCGCTCTCTGGAATTCATATTACAAGCTATGTTTAGTTTACGGTCTAGATTGTACTGTGTAAAATATATTGGAATTGTATAATATTATATATTTATAATTTATATTATAAAATTTTGTTTCAGAATAATCAAACCTACAAGAGCAAATGAAATATAGAACAATGCGAAGAATACGACCATCTCGAACTTCATGAATAGTGTAAAGTGACTAAACTCATTACTATGAGATGATAAGTGCCAAATAATTCAAAGATGGCTATGGTCATATCGCAAACGACAAAAGCAGCCATAGGAGGTTTCCTTGCTCTGATGATTCTTGGTGCTGTGCTGGTTGTGGGGGCGGCCTTTGGCTGGTTCGACCCCAAGAGAGAAGATGAGGATACCCCCGCGAAGATCAGCGCAAGACTTCAAGGAAGAACGTCTTTTGTTACACATCGTGCTGTAAGTATTTTTGTTATACTACTAGGTACTTCATGATTCCCGGCCCGCCGAGCCCGCAACATGCTCGCCGCGCGTCGCAGGCGACTCAGGCGCCGGACGTTGCTTAACGACCTCCGTCCTCTATGAGCGCAGGCCTGGGGGTGGCAGGTGAGGCCGCCTGTCACCCCAGCAGAAGCCGACCGGGACGGCGGGGCGACTAGTGCCCCTCCCCCAAACCGGGGTAAGACGGGGACACCGTGGTTCCCGAAGGGGGCCCTAAAACCGGAGATGGCCCAGGGTTAGTCGGGGTGCGAGGGATATGCTCTATAGGCAACCTTACACCCCGGCGTCTGCAGACCCGAGACGGCGTGTGGTTTTAGTCGGTTCAAGCCCGACATAACCGCCCCCGCAGGCCGGCGGGGGGGTATTCATAGGGATTCCCGCACGAAAAAAAAGGTGCTTCATGATTTTAATCGTTCATTTTGTTCAAGGTGATCATTATCTTAACGCTATTCCCGGTTGCATCTGATGTTCACCTCGGAGCCCAGGGGCCACTTACTCTTTGTGCCCCTTACTACAGGTTAATAACTAACCTATCAAGGGAAACAGAACTTCACCCTCTAGATTGTAACCGGAAATAGTTGTAAGACCTACCCTGTATGTACTGCCGTTGTAACTACAATCACTTTTTTGCAATAAAACATTATTATTTCCTTTATTACATTTAAAATACATATAAATTATATTTTTAAATACATTCTATATAAAAAAAACACAAATATATTTAAAAAAAATTAAAAATAGTGGTCCAGCAGCATCGGCTCCAGAGAGAGGAACCTCCTCACAATACGTGCCGTGTCGAGGAGTACCGCTTTCTGCATCAAGCCCTTGATCCAACTACCTAACGCGAGCCTCTTCAGATGTTGGTCGAGGCTCTTGGCAATCAGTCCGTGAACCGTATCGTATATATAATTACTGAATCCACATCCGACATGTCGACAATTTCGTGAGCCAATTCCAAATATTTTATTTGTTTGTCTTTTTCGGCTTTCACGAGATTGTCATTATTATTATCTCCTTTATTTAATTTCTATACATATAATTACATTTTTAAATATATATATAAAAAAAAAATACAAATATATTTAAAAATATAAAAATAGTGTTCCACCGGCATCGGGTACAGGGACCAAGCTGCCGGTGGTTACGGCTCCAGGGTGAGGAACTTCCTCACTATGCGTGCCGTGCCTAGCAGAACGGCCTTCTGCATCAGGCCTTTGAGCCAGCTGCCTAACGAGAGCCTCATAAGGTGTTGATCGAGGCTCTTGGCGATAAGTCCATGTGCTGACACGACTATCGGTACAATAATAGCTGAGTCCACATCCCACATGTCGACAATCTCATTGGCCAGGTCCAAATATTTTATTTGTTTTTCTTCTTCTGCCTTCATGAGATTCTCGTCATGGGGGACAGTGATATCAACTATCATTGCACGACGCTCTAATCGATCCATTATCACTATATCAGGCTTATTGGCAACAATAGTCCTGTCAGTGATAATAGATTGATCCCAGTACAATGTGACACGACCGTTTTCGAGAACTGGGTCGGGCACATACTTGTAGTATGGCACCTCCGAAGTCACAAGATTGTATTTAAGGGCAAGTTGCTGATGTACAATCCTGGCCACTTGGTTATGTCTGTGCAAGTACTCACCGTTGGCGAGACGAGAACAACCGGAAATAATGTGTCTGAGTGATTCTCCGGGACGATGACATGCCCGACAGATGTCAACCGTACCGTCCTTCAGAATATACTTCCGGTAGTTGTTCGTCATTACAACTTCGTCCGTAATTGCAAAGATAAAACCTTCGGTTTCTCCAAAAAGATCACCGAACCGTAGCCATGATACAGACGCTTTTAAATCTATATCGGGCCCATTTAAGGCCCGATAAAAGCGTCCGTGTAGCTCTTTACCCATCCATACATCCCTGCGATCAGCAGTACCAAGTACTACAGGTTTGCGCCAGTTCTCTTTAGCCAACGTGAGAGGGGTTAGGCCATTGTCCACTGCGACCACATCACGATGCATATCGGAATCTACACGTAGGAAATATTCTCTAAGGTTGTATATCTCGCGGTTATGAAGGGTCTTGGCATTTAAAAAACCACGACCGCCCAATTTCCGCGGGATATACAACCTCATTACCGATGAACGTGGATGGTGCATTCGGAATGTGGTCAGCAGTGTCCGGACCCTCCTATCTAGAGCATCCAGTTCAGTCTGAGTCCATCTGAGTATGCCGAAGGAGTACATTAGGACTGGCATGACCCAACCATTGCAGGCACGAACCTTATTACCGCCCGATAGAAGGCTTTTCAGAACTTTTTTCAGGCGGCCAAAGAAGCGCTCCTGCAATGCCTGCTTCATACCAGATTCGGAGATTCCTAATGCCTGTGACATACCCAGATATTTGTATGTTTCGGTTGCAGATAGAGATTTAAGTTTAATGGAATCTGAAAGTATCATCCCTTCGGATTCCACTATACCACCTCTTTCTACATGCATGACCGCACACTTGTCTAAACCAAATTCCATCTTGATAGAGCTACTAAAGTTTTCAGTCATCTTTAGTAGCTCCATCAATTGTAGGTTATTAGTAGCAAATAGTTTGAGGTCATCCATGTATAGGAAGTGGGATATAACCCGACCCTCTCTCCGCAACCGATAGCCTAGCCCTGAATTCTCCAGTATTGTACTTAGAGGATTCAGTGCTAGACAGAACCACAGGGGACTCAGACTGTCGCCCTGAAATATACCCCTCTCGATTCTTATCGGTGCATCGTTTGTCTGGCAACATCCTGGATAGCGGAGAACCGTGTTCCATTGCCCCATACATTGTCATTATTATTATTATTATTATAATTTTAAATTTGTAAGTCTCCCTTTTGTTTCATAGGGGTGCAGTAACAGACACACGGTTCTTGACCAAGTGTGCCAGTTTAAGAAAAAAAGAAAGAATATTAACATGATGTAGGTGAAGCAAGAAATTTACGTGTGAGACGACATGTGTTGAGTAGGGCGGCTTTCTGTATAAGTGTAAGGGTAGATTTAGGCATTTGTAGTGTGTTTAGGTTGGTTTGGAGAGTCTTAGGGACTACACCAATAGTAGATATGATAATGGGTAAAATTTTGACTATTTCTACCTGCCATTGTCTTCTAATTTCTGTAGCTAGATCAATGTACTTTACCATTTTTTCTGAGTGTGTTTTGATAAGGTTGTGCGTGTTACAAACTGCAATGTCTATAATAAATACGGACTTATTAATTTTATCTAATACTGTTATGTCAGGTCTATTGTAGTGTATGGTTTTATCTGTAATAATAGTTCGGTCCCAATAGATTTTGTGTGATGCATTCTCTAATACAGTACTGGGTTTGTATTTGTAGTAAGCTGTTTTTTGTGGGATTAGTGAGTGTTTGTGTGCTAAGTTTTGGTGGATGATTGCAGCAACTTGATTATGCCTGTGTTTGTAATCTGTTTGGACTATAGATTTACATGCACCAGTAATATGTTGAATCGTTTCTGAACTACTTTGGCATCTTCTACATAAATCAGTGGGTAGGTTAGGGATCCGGATAATATGTTTTTGGTAATTACGGGTATCTATAACTTGATCCTGAATAGCAATCATGAAAGCCTCCGTTTCAGGAAACAGCTCACCTCGCCGTAGCCACTCGTTCGATGCTTCTTTGTCGACGTGTGATTCACTGAGATTAGTGAGGTGTCTTCCGTGCAGAGACTTTTGTGACCATGCATCTATTTTCTGTTGTTTGCTTATAATTTTCGGTACATTATTTCTGTTATCTAGGTTAAGTGGGGTTAATTTTTTGTCAATATCTGTAACAAATTTGTGGAGTTGCGATTTTTCGGCTTTAGTGAAGAAATTTTTGCGTAATTTGTCTACGAGGCTATTATGCAAGTTTTTTATATCAATAAGCCATATCTTGGCGTGATAGTGTGAGACGTTGTGTGCATGATCTAGGGTGGTGTTTTCTGTTGGCTGTCATATGTGTGTTAATTATGCGTTGTAATTGGATTAAATCACTTTGGGACCAATTTATAATCCCAAAGGAATATGTAAGAACTGGTATTGCAAATGTGTTTATGGCCTTTATACTATTGCGTGCATTTAGTTGACTTCTCAAAATTTGGTTTATTCTAGTCTTAAATTTTTTGGTTAATTCTAATTTTGCTTGCTTCTGATGAATCGGTTTGGATTGATGAAAGCCTAAGTATTTATATGTACTATATTCATCCATGGGCTCTATATATTCTCCTGTGTCAAGTGTATAGGTGTTATTTTGTGTCTTGCCGCGATTAATAGTGTATTTTGCATTTATCTAGTCCAAATTGCATGTTTATAGCTGTAGAAAATGATTGAGTGATGTCTGTCAGTTTTGTCAGTTCAGTGTTGTTAATTGCATAGAGTTTAATGTCATCCATGTACAGTAAATGAGAGATAATATGCTGTGAGTTGTTATATCTGAGTTTAAATCCTAAATTAGTGCTATTAAGTAGTTCAGATAATGGATTAAGGGCTAAACAGAACCAGAGTGGACTGAGGGCATCTCCTTGAAAAATTCCTCTCTGTATTTTAATCGGTTCAGTTGTTAATGAATTGATATTAATCAATTTTAGTTTGGTTTGCCATTCAAGCATGGTTGCATTTAAGAACGAGATCAGACTGTAATGAATTTTGTAGTGTTCTAATATGTAAATTAACCAACTATGAGGAACGGAGTCAAAGGCCTTTTTATAATCAATGTACATTGTATGAATGTTTCTATTTTTGGTAAGAGCTTGTTTCATAATTATTGCGTCTATTGTTAATTGTTCTTTACATCCCTGGCTATTTTTTTTACACACTTTTTGTTGTTCTGCAAGAATGTTGTGCTGTTCAAGGTGTTTGTAAATTAGTTCACTAATGCATCCTGTGATTATCTTGTATATAGTTTGTAAGCATGTGATAGGTCTGTAATTTGCAGGCTCTTTTGGGTCTGAACCTTTTGGTAGCATGTAAGTGATTCCGTGTGTTATGAATTTTGGCATTGTATGTGGTGACTGTATGAAACGACACATATGGTTGTGAATAAATGGCTGTATGCAAGTGAACTTTTTATACCAGTAATTATGTATATTATCAGTACCTGGTGCCTTCCAGTTGTGTGTGCGTTTGATGATTTGTATGAATGTGTCAACTGGGATGTTTTCAAACTCCATTTGGCTAATGTGTGTTGTGTTTGCTATCTTATGTAACCATTCTGCATCAGCATTATGATAAACAGGGTTTTCCCAGATGCCAGCCCAGAATCGGTGTAAGCTATCCGGTGATGGAGTGTGACTGCTTTGTATAGTATGAGTTTGTTGATTATGACCTAGGGTTCTATAAAACTGTTTTTCATTGTTTATAAAAGTTGCATTTTGCTGCTTTCGCTTGGTGCAGTTTAAATATCTTTTAAGTCTGTTGGAAGTAGCGTTTAATTTTTGTTTCAGTGTGTCTAGAAAATGTTCTGGCTCTGTGTTTGGTTCTTCATATTGAGAGTGGGTTTTATAGTTGGTTTTTATATTTTCTACAGTATTAAGTATTCTCTGACTTCTGTTTCCTAGTATATACTGTGTCAATCTACCTATTTCTAATCTATACTTTCCTATTCTACTTTCAATTCTTTTCTGCCAGTTAGGTTTTCTGTTTTTTGTATTTATAGTCCTACTTTGTTCTGTGTTAAACTTGGTACCATTACAAAATGCAGCTGTAAAGGCTGTTGAATATATCAAAGCGTGTAGTGAAGTAATCAATCTTGGTTCAAATATTTAGGGAGAATTTCTTTATTCAAGTGTTGCACAATTTGAGCAAATTTTCGTGATGACTTTTGCTTCGGGATGTATAGTCGTGCTTCAGGTTCAGTCGTCTTAAATCGTGCAACAGCATTCTTGAATTCTAATTCTATTACATTTGTTTCTATCGTATCTGTGTGACTTTGGGCTAGGTTATTAGAGTTGCTAAGGTTAGTTTGAGTGGGAGTTTCTGAAAGTGTGAGTGTGCTGCCTATAAAGTTTTCGTGTGTGGAGTGATGTGTTATGCGTTTACGTTGAGTATGTTGTGTATATTCTATTGCATCTTGAAGATGTTGGTTATTAAGCTCTATTAGTCTTAGTTCAACTTCTCTTTTCAATGTATTAATTTTGTTGGTGTATGTCTTATTATTGAATATCAATCTTCTTTGGTCTGCGATCCTTTGTTCAGTGAGGTGAGATAAGTGTGGATGTCTTTCTGTGAATAGTTTGTGGAGTTTTTGTCGGTAGGCTGTGTTATTTGACTCTAATTCAGGTATTTCAAAATAGCATCTAATAATGTCCTCATTAATTTCATCTGACCATTTCATTCTGCTGTTGGTATTTATTTGTGTATGTTCCAATGCTGTATGATTGAATGTGGGAGAATGGTTAATATTTGCGATTTGTAAACATTCTTTAACTTCTGTACCTATTTCGTGTAGTGCACGTTCTGAAAGTAGTTTTCTTCTTAATATGGCTCTTCTTTGATCTCCTAATCGTTGTCTAGTGGCTTGCATTTCTGGGTATCTGTTGTTATATTCTTGGTGTAAAGATTCTAGGTAGTTGTTCATTTTGGTTGTTTCATATTTAGTAATAATAAGGTATGTGCGCCAGATAAAGCGATTCATATCTTCAGTCCATTTTTTTCGCGCACGGGTAGGGCCAACTGTGGGTGCAGGGTTAGTGGCTAATGCCTCCTGCACAACAGCTGAAGACCTTGTAGAATAAGCTGAACATGTAGATGATGGTGATGAGGTGAGTGATCGCAAAATGGTATGGGTTGATGATGGTGAAGGAATATGAGAGAAGAGCGATTGATCTGAAGATGAAATAGATGACGGTGATCTTGATGGCTCGGCTGTAGTATTTTGTTCGAGGGGAACCCGCCTGCTCAGTCCCCCGTCGCCCTCGGTTCGCATACTGTAGCATCCAGCGTCGGCTCCAGATGCGCCCCGGCGGCCCCCGGGCAGCAGCCGTAAACTATATCTCTTTGATTTACTTTCCATATTATTCTCCATTAAATGGGTTTTGGGATCGTTAGTTTGGGTAGGTTATTTTATAGTGGCGAGTTGTTAATGCCATTAATCCAGTGCCTAATACCCGTAAGCCCCCCCACCACGGCAAGGTGATCCCCCGGGGGGGTATTATTATTATTATTATTACTAGGAATTCAGTGCAGGGTGCGACTGAAATAAGTTGAGCTGAG
This sequence comes from Cybosia mesomella, assembly GCA_946251805.1. Lineage (NCBI taxonomy): Eukaryota > Metazoa > Arthropoda > Insecta > Lepidoptera > Erebidae > Cybosia > Cybosia mesomella. Next base: position 9,594,934 of record OX276401.1, read on the forward strand.
CGAGCAGGACTCTTACTTGAAAAATAAGGCATCTTACTACGGTCGCGCGCATAGCTAAGGCCGCGCGCTCGTGAAACTGTTTTTCGATGATTATTCCTCAATGGTACATTGTATTTGAACAGTTGACCCCTCTAAACACTTAGCGGTGTCTACACTATCACCATGGTAAATTTGGTCAAGATCGGTATTGTCGTTCCGGAGGAGTACAGTCTCGACCAAACGGCTTAGCCACGTATAAGAGCTTCGCTTCGCTCAGCTCAATGACCTCACAACCCGAGATGGAAGATCTCGGTAGGGTTCAAGCTAATTTATTCAAATCAAGTGATCTACAATCAATACGTAAGATTTTTGTCTAATACTTTTTTATGCGACTGCGACAGCGAGTGTGATGTTTTTCGCGCGTAGTTTTCTTTGTTCTCCTCTATAGGCTTAGCGGCTGGCCGGTTTTCTATAGATAAGACCTCAAATGAAAGGTATTCATCTCCTGGGTCTCATTGGTACATAAAATCGTAAGAAAAACTATAGTATGAAATTTTTGGTGCTAAAATATTATGTTGAAAAAAAATTTACTCAAACCTATTTAATTGAGTAGGGTATCAAAATGAAGGAAATTAGAAGGAGATAACGAACATATATGTATGTCATTATCAAAAAGTATAAAATAAGATTGGTACCGCCTGCTATCAAACTTGTTTCGGTATTTTCAGCGGGAGTCGCATTTTTTCATTTTTTAATTATTTATGTTTCCTATAGATATAAAAACGCACTTCGCACATAAAAACGACACTGGCATATAACTTAATTCATTTGAATAAAAGGTAATAAAAACTGAATAAATTTAGCACCCAGGGTGAAAACAATTAAATTGAAAGGAGGCTATAACTTGTCGCTTGAGAGTGGTGGAACTGTGGTGGCGGTACGCACCGGTTGCCGCAGACGGCAAGTCAATCGGAAAAAATATCGGTTTGGACCCTTCCATATCGATCATGGAAGTTAAAAGAATAAAAGTCATTCTGTAAATGTATTTAGTTAAACTAAAAACCTTATAGATGTAGCTCTTTACAGAATTTAAAGATTTTCTTTGAAAGTCCTAAGCCTACACAACATACATCTTGTCATTATAGTTATCAATATAGATTTAAAGGGAATAAGTATTTTTTAAACTTTGTTCATCTTAATATCTTTGTATGAAGTTTTCAAATATTAAACATTTTGATTGTATCAATCAGAAATGTTTTAACTATAATGATTTTCTAAAATATGTTAATATGGCTTATTCCCGTGCGCCCAAAATCTATTGTTCTCCAAAATTCACTTTTCCAGACATTACCAGACGCTTCAAAGATTTTAAGATTAAAATAAATAATAAAGCGACATTTAAAAATTTCATTCCCAACAGATCCAAAGCATTCCCTAGGTACTTCAGGATGGCGACAGATCGAGCCCGGGAGAAATTTAGAAATCTCCCGGCCCGCCGAGCCCGCAATATGCGCGCCGTGCGTCGCAGACGACTTAGACGCCGGAGGGCGCTCAACGACCTCCGTCCTCCATGGCCACCTGTCACCCCAGCAGAAGCAGGCTGGGGTGGCGGGGCGACAAGTGCCCCTCCCCTTTCCGGAGCAAGATTCCGTGGTTCCCGACCCGAGGGGGCCATCCCGAAATCGGAAATGGCCCAGGGTCAGTGGGGGTGCGAGGGAAATGCCTTACGGGCCACCACACACCCCGGCGTCTGAAGACCCGAGACGGCATGCGGTTTTAGTCGGTTCAAGCCCGACATAACCACCCCCGCTGGCCGGCGGGGGCGGGGGGAAACGAGAGGATTTCCGCACGACAAAAAAAAAGGTACTTTTGGATTTTTTACCCAGCACCACTACCCCCCCCCCCCCGCATCTTTACCTATTTTATTAAACTCATAAAAACCTGTAAAAACAACAAATAAATCGATTGATTGATAAACGTCATTTTAGAAATTTTTTTTTTTTAGTTCATTATAATAATGCATATAAGATCTGTGTGCCAAAGGTGAAACTGTCGCTTTTTCGGCAAAGTAGTTTATGGACAGAAGACGTATCTATTTTTTTTTAGCTTGTTACCCCCCATCAGTTCCCAAGATGGACAAACGAAAAGTTGTAATACAACTATTATAAGTTACAACTGCAAATCTGTAATACGTGCCATTGTAATGTCGAACAGCTGATATTGTGGCCTAATTTTTTCTATTATGTAAAAGGTAATGCGAGTCGGTCTGTGTCCGCAAATACAATTTATGTAAGAATTCTATATTATGCGATACACACGATAATATAAAATATATGTAAATACTATAATCTGAAAAGTATGTAATAGTATTTATTATTCAAATAGTAAAATATAATTATTCAATAATTAGAAGGTTGTTACAGGGTCGGTCATAAGTGTGACGCGCCCCTCCCTGGTGTTGCACACGTCAATAGGCCACGGTAACCGTGTGTTGTGTGCTTATCTGCCACCTGAGCGGTATGAAGATAAAAAAAATGTAATCATAAGTGCTTCTCTGTTATAAAATGGAGATTCAATAACGACTTTATTTATTACATTTGTCATCATAAAGTAATATTGTAATCATGAAAATATACTTGCATTTTGGAACCCAAAATCCGCTGTCCTACTCCTCCTTTCAGTATTTGGTTCATTTAAACAAACATTTAACATTACAATAATAAAAGATACATCAAATGTGGTTTAGCTAGTTAAATTTCATATTGATTAAAGTATGGTTTTTGCACATTTTTTAATTTAGCATAGAACAAATTCATGATGTTAAAAAATAACAAAGCTTGCCAAATTGAGAGATTGAGCATAACGCAGATAAGATTACAAAGGCTTGACGGATGCGAGTCATTTGAAAGTGTAACCCCGCAAAAGCCTCTTCGGTAATGTTAGAACATACCACGGATTTTTGTAACAAAAATAGCATTGTTTTGGTCCGTTTATCTGTTTTACAAAAAGCTTAGTATGTAGCTTGTTTATTTTTTAGGAATCATCCTCTTATATCTTTATATTTTCCAGGATTATTTTAATACTTCAATTTTATTTTATTTTTTATATTTAGGACACGTCAATTTGACTTCACCTCGCCTGATGGTAAGCTGAAGGTAAAGTCTCAGGAAAGAGGGTCACCATTACATACACGTACTATGTTAACAATGGTGGCACTCATCTTGACGGCCTCATCAGAAGAGGATTGTCGTCGCAGCACCGCGTGACACCCACCGGTCCCACTATTGCTGCGACCACAATGCGACCAAAAGTGCTGCCCGGCTATGCACTTGCTGACCCCTGAACGCAATCAAACCGAAATTGGATTACTATTGATTCACAATTGAAAACTTCCTGACCAAATAAAATTGATTTTATTTTAATGTACTGGATTTGACAAATGGCCCGTTTAACTGCCAGTGAACGAACAGCTCTTTGAAAAAGATTTATTATACTATCTTGCAAATTTTCGTTGTCAGTATCTAAGTTAAGTCGTAAAATTATTACATTATTGAGTAGGGGTAAACTTAAGTTTAAGAGTAGATATATTCTAGCAAATTTATGACTACAAATTTAATTTCCATAGTATAATTTTCTTAAGTTTTAATAATTAGGGATACAATACGCATATGCGTCTTACAAACTGAACCATTTGCTAGGAAGTAATTTATGTTAAGTAATTAAAGACCAGCCTTTCAACAACGTCTTGCGTTTCGTCTAAGTCCTCCAATACTACTTCAGCCTTCATCATTGCTTTCAAACGACAGGTAAAGTGCTTCATCGATCGAGACCTCGACGCAACTCCATCGGAAGTACTCAAATACATTTTTTTTCAACATCACTTTTTGTTCGAAAGGCAGTGGGGTTGTGTTAGGGCTTAAGATTAATTGTTATTCAGACCCCCAGCTATAGGTCCGCGTGATTGAACATTGTACGTTTACCATCGATTTGTTTCCGACATTGCCCTTGAGAAGCGGTTTTCGTGAATGTACGTAATGTTGGAAAAAGTCACGGGGTTTCATTCATCAATATTTCTAATAGGTTGCATTTATTTTTTTATTTTTTATTTTAGTTATAGCAGTAGCCAAAGCTACTGCTATAACTAAAATTATCCGTTAGGAGAAAGATAATGAAAGAACATTATTTGTTACGAAAAACATTGTAATTAAACCTAAACCTGACAAACGTTGTTCATAGTCGAAGAAATAATTTTAAAAAAAATTGGAACAATGTAGCACCACCTGCCGGGTCTAATTCTAAACCATTTAGGAAAGTATTTAAATGATAAACTGAAATTTTGAAATCTAAAATACTATGAAAAATATATAGTTTGATAATAGATTGTCTTAGCAGGGATAAGATATTCTCCAACACAGGCAACATCGAGAGCGTAATTTATTTCGGCCTCTGCGATTACGATATTTCTTACAGGAAAATGTCTGGTCCGGTAATGGAGTATGACCTGTTAACGGTAGAGTACATTGCATTTTAAACGAAGGCAATGCACCAAACTTTGTCAAAGACACCGTTCTAAAAGTATTCTCAACCACAAAAACGTTCCCGGTCTTATTATTCGAGTGTGAACAGAACGTTTGAAGCGAAAAGGTCGTCAAATCTCATAGATTATACAGGAGATAGCGTAAACGAATCCGCCTCTGCTCATTTGTGTTTTTACGCATAAAAAGTTAAATTTGCGCTGCCCGCAATATGGCGGCCCGTTTTCAAATAAAAGCAAAGGTTTAATTAACATAAAATACAAAAGAGTTTTAAAGTGTTGGTTGCTAAACTCTTACTAAGCAAGGTAAAATTTGATTTGCTTTTATAATATTATTCGAACGTTACGGGAATGGTTCAGTTGTTTACAAAGAATATTTATTAAACTATTTTTATGTTATCGCTCTGTTGAATAATAATTTTAAGTTGAAAAAAAGTAGGTACGGCTCGAAGGGTATGTACACTTTTTTTCTTTTCGGTTATTTTTTTTGTTTTTTTTTTGTGCGGAAATCCCTTCGGATGCCCCCCCGCCGGCTAGCGGGGGCGGTTATGTCGGGCTTGAACCGACTAAAACCGCACGCCGTCTCGGGTCTACAGCCGCCGGGGTGTAAGGTTACTCTTAGAGCATATCCCTCGCACTCCGACTGACCCTGGGCCATTCGCAGTGTCCCCTCTGATAACAGCAGAGGGGTACCTGGAGCGACCACCCTCCCCGCGGGCCTTGCAGGCCCGCCATACCCCGACCCCCTCGTGCAATGGGGTCAACTGGCCCTGAAAAGGGCCGGTTGGTCAGACTCTTGGCCGTTGACGTTGACGCCAGCTACTCCAGAGGAGCAATCAATGATGCGTCATCACCCACGTTGCCCAGGGTGCACCAAACTTGGAGGTGATCCAACCAGTCGCACCCCAATAGGTGTGGTACCTATCACATTTAACATCAGCCCATGAGAAGGAGTTAAATTTATAAAAAACAGCATACCTAGATTACCTAGTAAACATCTATTATTTGGTAAAAATCAATTAATTCAATTCAAATAACCTGGGGAAATATTATCTATTAAATAAAAGATTGTTCTCTGTGCAAAAACGTTCGTGCGAAAACCTCTACGCCTCTGTGTAAGCATAACACTTTTCATATAATTTTGTAGTTAGATCCAATTTCGTTACTACACAAAGATTTTTGCTACCAAAATAATATTAAGCGTCATTCTTAAAAATGTATTTATTGTGGGTTCTTTAAGGGCTCTCTTTTTTAATTTACAGAAAATTACTTCATTGTTCCCTATTAAATATTTTAAATGCAAAACCTCTGCCATTATCCAATAACCCTCATAGGAGTTAAGGAGCAAACATTTTCTCCCTAGTGAATCATACTGCCCCGAGTAAAATGCTGATACATGCATCTCAAAACTCATATAAATTGTATCAAAATGAGATCGATAAGAGTGTATATTATTGGAAAAGGTTTTTCTGATAAAACAGCGGGTATATGGGTATTGTCCGTCAGAGGTCTGACTGGAGCCGTTCAATAGATTCTGTGAACCCTTCTGTGCAAGAGTCAAGTCACGCCCAACAAACGGTCGCCTTCAGCATAGATACGGCACAGTCGCAACGATACATATAAATAATTCATACGAGCCGATATTGAAACAATCCGCTTTCATATACTTTTTAGGGAGTCGCTCTTAAGGCGGAGCTCGCTCCGATAGAGCGTTGCTAGATATTATGCAAATACGATTTGGGTGGATTTAAAAATTATGTGGCTTTTATACGTAAACGTTGGGAATACTCATATGAAATCGAAAGGGAATGAGGTTGACCACCGTTTATCCATTTTCAATTTTCCGGTTGGATAGCTTAGTAGTTTAAGTATTCACCTCAATACTTGCTAGTTTAGCGAGTGCTGCATTTGCGGTTTTAGAAATCAATACCCATTTTTTCTTAGTCTATGTGAACTTTGGATATTTGCAATTTTATTAACAGACAAAACATTATGTAGACAAACCTTCAAAGTTTTAACTCTTTTTTCGATTTTATAACCACAAATACAGTATTAAAGCTGAACCGACTAAAACTAGACCATGTCTTCGACATCAGACTATTGACTAGGAGAGGCAGTATGCCCGTGGATTGAAATGCATTTATTCTCCGACACGCCTTGGCCACCATTGCTGCCAACAATGCCCTTAGAGAAGGAGAGTGAACTCTTCTCGTAGGCTTATTATTTGGGTTTACAGTAGTTATCCAAAATAATCTGAATACAATTTCGGGGATTTACAAAAATATGAAAGTTGGTAAAACTAAAGTCTACCTGAGTCGTTTACTTTAAACACGTTTAATTATAGTTACTTTGAAAATTCTAAAGTGAATGGAATTTTTATTCAACAAACGGCTGTTTTTAAACTATAATTGGTAATTTAATCAGGGGGATTATTTAACGTGATGAAAAAATGTAAGTGGAAAAGTTATGACAATATTTTCAAATTTTTCGTGGTAAAAGCTTTGCTTTGCTCAATATTAATAGGCTGACTCAATTATGGAAGTACCATCATCTCACTTTAGATCGACTCGACTTTTAGTATCGGTATAGTCCATTATGTATTGTCTGTAAGGTTGTTAGACTTTTAGTAGCAGCATGTGCGTGACCATCATTTTCGCTCTAGTGGTCGCATCCAAGGCTCTCACCTCGGATTCCGAGGTCCCCCTTAGAACTTTTACTTCTTCACTTCACACTGCCTCGGTCCATGGTAGTGAGACAATAAGTACGCATGTCATCTTTTAAGACGTCAAGCTGCAGCAGCATGGGCATGTTGTCCTGGTTTACAGAGTGCTGGAGAGTTAACACACACATTTGTAAGGTGAAGGTTATTCCTCTCTGATGACAATGCGTGAGTTATGTCTCCAGCGCTGCAAGCGTTCATATCCTCGGCTCGCCTATCATATATTATCCCTGCCCATCAGATACTTGTGGTTGCCCAAATATTATGAAAAAATAAATCCATGTATAAAGCACTGAATAACTTAAATACACTTAAACATTCAATTCAATCGCGACTTGATGACCGATCCCGATATAACAGCCCTATAAAATATTTCAATCACATTTATTTTCCGTTCATAAAATTTTATTGTTTGGTCGACCCACAGATCAACATGAAATATGTTTTACACATTTATTAGTTACCAATTATACGGTGTTTGTAAACATGGAAGGCATAATAGTTATGGGGTCATTTACCTGTAGATGAGAACAAAATTAAAAATAGTTGGCGGCGTACACGCGATTTCATAATTAAGATGAAATAACGATCTTTATTATAACAAATTGTGTTTGTTGTAAGTCATTAACAATTGTTAACGGGATTTTATGTATGTTCATATAACAAAACTTTTCTTCGGTTAAATTTTTAAGCAATTTGTATGCTTACTTTTCCTGTAGATTTAGATCGAAAAAAGAGAACATCTAGGTTGAAAAGTTTTGTGAAATGGAAACGACTTCATCTTATTATGTCATATTTGCTTTTGCCCGCGAATACATACATTCAAGTTGAAATTAGACCCAATACTGAATTGGCATAATACAACTTCAAGTTATAACTTAACTAGGGCTTTTATCAAATAATTTTATGAACCAGCGGAGAGAAGGATCTGAATGACAGTGACGCACATTCATAATGTTTAGGACTCGTTGGTTTCATTGACATGCAAATATTTAGCGTAACACTAAAAGAGTTAAATTTAGGGTGACTACTTATTTTAGGTACACTTCAGTACTGTTTATTCAAGACTTATAGCACAAGAATAGATTTTAAATAGCCTTATAGTAACATAAGCGGCGATAGCCCAGTGGCCTACGTAACGGACTGCTGAGACGAAGTGTCAAGTTCGATCCCCAGTCGCCCCGGGCACACCTCCGACTTTTCGTAGTTATGTGTGCATTAATAAATGTTAACTATCGCTCGCTTAATAATGTGCCCGGTAGATGGCAATAGGCTCGCCCCCTATTACATTGGGACCTTAACATAACTGGCGAATCGTGGGTGTGTAATACATCTCTGCCTACCCCTTCGGGGATACAGGCGTGAAGTTATGTTATGTTATTTTATGTTATAGTAACATGGGTTACATATTGCTAGTATTAACATTACCCTTTCTGCCGAAACTAAAGTGGAAATAAGTATTACTTTAAAATTTCCCAGTAGCACATAAAAGTTCCACGTAAGCAATTTAAGTTAATAGATAGGGTGATTCACACGAAATGCTTATGTATTAACATGTAGTCTATTTCCAGTAATAGCAGTGAACACTGGAAATAAATTATTTAGATCTAGCTGCTGCCTGCGACGCCCCGACGTGGAATTTCGCCCTCATTTCCAACCTATTCCTTGGATCAAAAGTAGCTAGTGTTTTATTCCAGACTGTAATCGATTCCTGTACCAAATTTCAGCCAGATGATCTGTTCAGCCGGTTGAGCGTGTTTGAGTAACAAATATCCAAACATCTTCACGAACTTTCACTATTATAATTTTAGTATGATTAGAATTTTCTTCTAATAGGTATGACCTGCTATGCTATTCTGTAAGAACGTTTATGTATCTCGACAGCTGAATCCGCGGTGAGTATCAAATTTCTTATAGCGAATATGATATCTCACCTCGGATTCAGCTGTTGAGATTTTATAAACACTCTTACATAATACCACCACTGATCTGAAAGTGACAAAGTGGTAAATAACTTACACTAGCTATACCTCGCAGTTTTACCCGCCGTACTCATTTCTAAAGTTAAAAAAACGTTAATCCTTTCCCAGAAACTGGACTATGGAATGCTAAAAGATTTTATTCAAATCACACTTGTAGTTCCAGAGGTTAGCGCCTTCAAACAAACAAACAAAGTCCTCAGCTTTATTATTAGTATTGAAGATATTCGATTTATTGGCCAATCCTGTAATCCTGTAAACTATCAATTCGTATTAGACAAGTAAATCTTACTTTTTTACAGTGCGTATTGATTTGTAACCCTTTTCAATTAGCCTTAAGGACAATGATGTTAAACGTAATTGGAGGATCTAAATCGTCCTAATTTTGTGTTCTGTGACGTGACAAGCTTTGCAGTTATTTACTTTTTACTTAACATTATGAATGTAATAGTTTGTGAAAATGGATGTTTGTTACTCAGCAAAAACGGCTAAACAGATCTTTAAAAAATTTGACACACAGATACATTATAGTCTGGAATAACACACAAGCTCTTTTATTTATGTCGACAATAAATGTTCATGTGGGTAGCAGGAACGGGATGAGTTGAGCGAAGTCGGGGACAATACTCAGTATTGTATACAACACACATACCAATGCAAACAGACAAATTTTTGCAATCAAATATTTGTACCGTGACTGCAGTCGAACGCCCGACCTCTACGCCAAACAGGCAAATTAAAAGCTGTATAAAAAAGAGGTCATCATCCTATTCACCATTAATATTATAAATATAATGGCGGAACCACTCTTCGCTATTCGTTATTCGCACCAGCCACCCGCATACAACGAAGTATGGAGGGCTCATTGTCTATATTTGCTTTAGCGAATAGCAAATACGCGTCCTCTTATCCACCGTCCACTTTAGTCCATGGAAATGTTACATTTTTTAGGCCTTACCTTGCGTTTTTTAGAGGTCGCAATTTTATTTTTTTGATGTGTAGGGGGGGTCAGTGTAAAGCTAAAACCAAGTATGTGGGGATGCCACCCTTTTCCCACGGCCGCCATCTTGAAAATAGGGGTTGAAATGGTTTTTACGATATATCTCTTAAACTATTTATCTGATAAAAAAATGTGTTAACATTTTTTGTTGCAAATTTAATTCTCCACTACTTTGGTCAAGTAACTTTTGTTTTTTTTTATTAATTTTTCAATATTTATTAATAATTAATTATTGACTGTTTTCCCCACCACCCACGAGGTAGTCTGGAGGCGCTGTTTTTTTTACGTGGTGGCCCCAATAGGCATAATCCACGGTGATTTTCTAAATTTGAACTACTCCGTCCTCAGTCTTTTCGATGGACCAGGGTGCGGCTCAGCATCTGATCGGCTTTCTGAATTAAATATCAGTGGGAGAACTCGAGAAGGAAGGGGTGTTAATGTCGGCGGTTCATCATCAAAGTCACTTTCATTTATTAATTTTGAGAGCTCCTTACGTTGCTGCAACTCTCTCCAGAACAATGGAAGCACACTGCAGAACATTTCAGCCCTGCTTTTCGACATCCACACATCGCTCCACAGTTTCCTTTGCATTTGCAAAAGATCAATTTTAGAAGCTCAGGGGGTGCTGGAGGTTTAGAGCTCTGCACTGGCATCAATAATTTTCCACTTTTTTTTCCCGCCCCAGTCTTCAGGGTTAAATATTATTACCAAGCCACGACTGGACCTGATGGTAGACTCGGAAAGTCTAAGAGCGAGCTGTGTCTTGTGCTGGAGGAAGTGAAGATAAGTTAAATGTACTTTTTGTCACTGCCTTGGCGAATTGTTTGTATCTTAGGCTGTCAAGAGAATTATCATCTTTATTACCACCGTAAAAAGAGATAAAAAAGCGTTTCTGAACATTTTCGCTTATAACTTTTTTATTTATAGTTCTACGACAAAAAGTTACTGGACCAAAGTTGTAGAGAATTTAATTTGCAACAAAAAACTATTTATCTGATAAAAAAATTTTTATCAGATAAATAGTTTAGAGATATATCGTAAAAACCATTTTAACCCCTATTTTCAAAATGGCGGCCGTGGGACAAGGGTGGCGACCCCACAAACTTGATTTTAGCTTTACAATGACCCCCCCTACACATCAAAAAATAAAATTGCGTCCTCTAAAAAACGCAACCCCAAATGTAACTTTTCAATGGACTACTTGTTTTTGACGCACATCAAAGAACATCTACATATAAACCGCTTGTACCAGGGTAACAACCGCAACGCATATATTTGACATGTTTGGCACATCAAATGACAAAAAATGACAATCTCATGACAAATATTCGCGCGAATACTGCCTAGCCTTATAAAAAATAACACAGCGAAATGTGGATCCGCAATGAAAGTTTGTGATGATGGTTGGATGTTTAGGATCTGACTGAATACAAAGGCATATTATAATAATTTGAAATAACACATACTACTTTTATTCCGGTAATACATTCTTGTAGGGAGTGGGAACGGGCTTAGTATTTAATGAGGGCGGAGTCGCGGGTAACTGATAGTACACCAATAAATAATAACATAATTGATGTATAAATACGTTTAAAATCCTCCGAGGCCCAGGGTTATCTTATTCATTTTTGTTATTATTTTATAAAAAGATTTACGTTGAGCTAAACTGATCTTTACATTGCGCTAATGGACCAACCATCCGGATGAGTTGTACTAAAATATTGTAATATGAAAAGTGTTAAGCTCTTTTTGCTGCTGACTGTACATGAGAACATTTTTAAGGTATATCTTTTGATGTTTTTTTGTAATCGAGTCGTATCACGTAACAGGCTTGTTTTCATGACATTAGCTGGTGATACAGATCTCGGCTTCTAAATTGTCAAATAAATTTTCTTGTATATTTCCAGGAAGTCACTAATTAAAGTATATTTTTATTATTTTATTTTATACTCAGGCTTGTATACCCCTAATAGGGTAAATTAAGTTAACACACATTTCGCCAGCTATATTTTTTGCTCCACGTTAAGATATTAGTTGATTGTACAAAAACTTTTGGACGTTTGCCTGACTTCATGCTGATATTAAGAATTTCCTTACTCAAAACCACGAGAATGCGTCGCAGATTCGAAATATTTGTAAATATTTGTATATATTTACTTACATATACTTCTGCCTATATGTCATTGATAGGATATACAGAGGCGGATGAAGACTTTTTGACAACTATGATCGGACTCACGTTATAGGAAAGGAAGAAAGTAATTAAGAAATAAAGATAGAAAGCAAGAAAGAAATAAATAAATGAAAGAAGTAATAGGGGGTCGCCTATTACTATCAAAAGCAGTTTTTCATGGGTCGTATGTTTACTATTAGAGCAACACCATCCCTACTTGCCTTGTGCAATACCCACAGGGGTTGACGAAGCGGTCTTTTCCGTAGCCAAATGGCTAAAAACGGAACCCTTATAGATTCGTCATGTCTGTTTGTCTCTCCGTCCGTATGTCACAGCCACTTTTTTTCCGAAACTATAAGAACTATGCTGTTGAATCTTGGTAAGTAGATGTATTTTATGAACCGCATTAAGATTTTCACAGAAAAATAAAAAAAAACAATAGATTTTGGGGCTCCCGATACTTAGAATTGAAACTCAAAAATATTTTTTTCATCAAACCCATACAATGTATGGATAGGTCTTCAAAAATGATATTGAAGTTTTTAATTTCATTTTTTTCTAAACTGAATAGTTTGCGCGAGACACACTTCCAAAGTGGTAAAATGTGTGTGTCCCCCCTGTCACTTCTAAAACAAGAGAATGATAAAACTAAAAAAAAAATATAATGTACATTATTATGATTATAAACTTCCACCGAAAATTGGTTTGAACGAGATCTAGTAAGTAGTTTTTTTTTAATGCTAGCCCTGTTCCACGCCGCATTTCAAAACAATCTCTGGCCTCCAAGAGCGCTTGCCTTGGGAGGACGGTTCGGGTTAGACGATGCCCTAGCAGAAGCAGGCGCTAGGTGGTGGCGTATTATAATCTACGTGTGCCTCTCTATAAGGGAAAAGGAATTGATCCCCACAAAATGCATCGTGTTCACCAGGACCGACGGCCAAGGCCAGTCGGGTACTAGGGCACACCTGCGTTCCTGTCCACGTAGGCTGACTTAAAGGTACACCGTACACTTACATGCACTCAAACGTTAGCGGAAGCGAGCTTCCCTACGTCAAAAAAATAATGAAGAACAGGGAGGATCGGTTGCGATGTGGTAAATTTTAGTACATTGAAATATAACGTCCGAAAATCATGTCCAAAAAATTATTCGACAGATACCTTTTTTTTTCGTGCGGAAATCCCTTCGGATACCCCCCCGCCGGCCAGCGGGGCGGTTATGTCGGGCTTGAACCGACTAAAACCGCACGCCGTCTCGGGTCTACAAACGCCGGGATGTAAGGTTGCCCATAGAGCATATCCCTCGCATCCCGACTGACCCTGGGCCATCTCCGGTTTCGAGATGGCCCCCTCCGGGAATTCGACAGATACCTAATAAGTAATATGTGTTGTAAATATATGAAATAAATTAATTCTAATGGTTTATATATTTTTATTAGCTTTATATTAGCTTTAATTTATCCATTGCCAGATTAATCAAGAAGCCAATTGAAATCAATACACTTAAAGATTTTAGTAGTGAATTTTCCTACTGCGCGTTCTCCTTTGGAGCGCTTTCTGATCTGCCAATTTTTAGATACATCATCAATTTGATCAATGTATATTCTGCGAGGTCGACCACGATTGTCTACTTATTTACACGTGCCCAATTAACAAACTTTCGAGAAAATGGAGAACTCTCATATAGGTTTCCTCACAGTAATATTCTTCATCGTTAATGCTAGAGATCATTAATTTTAATACACATATTATGAACTTTGGCAAGTCAGATCAGGGATTGAACGCAAACCACCCGTGGGAGACACGAATAATTATAGCTAATTTGATATGATTAGATAGATATGATAGATTTAATATGCGGCAGATTTAATGACTACTCATAATGAAGATATTGGATGGTGTTAGTGTGTAAGAGTTACAACTATCCAGGGCCTGTGACATTACATTAGTGAAATCGCTTTAAAGCAAATCTGCTTCTATTCATTATAAATGGATCACGTGACACTTCGATGATTTCTATTTAAATAATTTATTTCGAGTTACAAAGACTCTCTTAAATGTTATTAGATTTTTGAAGTCCCTTAATGATATATTTATATATTTCAAAACATACCTTACTTAAACTTTCTACTGACGTTATCGTTAATAGAAGATAACTTTGTCTAGAGGTTTCTGGGGTACCAGTAGCTCAGTTCGTAGTAGAACGTGACTGTTGAGTCAATCACTGTTGAGTCACATGTTGACTTTTAACAATTAAAATCTTAACTTTAAATTTCAATTAAAAGCTAGTATACTAATTGCTTCAAGATTTCAATAAAAAGACAAGAATAAGTTGATTCAAAAATGCTTAAGAAATAATTGTAACATTAGCATGTTACAAATACAGAAGTCACTTTAACCAAGCGTGATAATAATTATGTGTTGTTGTTCAAAATGTGACACGTATAAATTTAATATGTGTAAAGAGAACGAGTCGAAAAACGTGTTCACGTATATACTATGTACGCTAATTAATTATGAAAATACTCAGAGATGTACGATAAAAGTAACGTGGCCCGTAAACAAGCACTCACAATATACAATTTAATTTAATTCTTAGTAGGTAGCAGAAGGTTGGCAATATTTTTGGTACGGTTACATTAGTTACACGACCCTGTGAAGAGGAATCTCCAAGTGTGGTTAATTTTATTTTTAAGTCATGCATAGTTTCAATGTGATACATTGTCATTATTGTAGGTCTTATTTTGAATGAAATGTTCTCACTGAGTTTCTCCACAGGCCTTCCACTCTTCATCTGAGCGGCAATCTTGGTTGCTTATTTGTATACCTGATATCTTAGTTAAACTTCCTTTGCATTGAGATTGTCTCATAACAGGCGAAACCTAAGTGCAAAACAAATTTCATTGCAGCTCAGTACTAATTATTTCCAAGCCGTGAGTTATAAACAATTTATTTCAAACTTCACGGGATTAAGCCTGACGTACTACAAATGAGTCAACACAAAAAATACTAACTCTGCTGAATATTTTATTTGCTTATTTTCACCATGGTAGGTAGGTACTAGTGTAGAAACATAGTACTTCTCCTTAATATTTTATCCTTGGAAATGGGCTTGGCTTTAGCCAACATACGCGCACATTTTCTTCTATCAACAACTTCACGCAGAATTACATTATCCAGTGCCGTACATTTGCCTTTTTTCCAGAAATTTCCTTCTTTTTTTCTTACGATGGTTATGCCTAAAAGGCTTTCGGACTAAAAGGCATATAGTGGTTTAATGACTTCTTAGACGTGTGTGAGGTATTATTGTTCAAACATTGAATGTGAGTTGTTTTTTTAGCATACAACTGTATCTAGAATATACTGTATTATTCGTATACCATTTGTTGTATCAAAATTCTTAAACGTTTTAAATTAAACTATAAGAGCAATAATGACGACCTCTGTGGCGTAGCGGTAGTGCATTCGACTGCTAAGCCAAAGGTCGCGGGTTCGATTCCCGCTCAGTGCAAATATGTATATTTGCATTGGTCTGGGTGTTTCTATGTATAATATGTATTTATTAACAAAAAAAAAGTATTTGAGTATGTTTAACGCATCCTAGAATCCATATGACAAGCTCTGCTTAGTTTGAGTCTAGATGGCGTTGTGTACTTTGTCCTTCAATATTTATTATTATTACTATTATTTATTAATAAATCGTTAGCAAATTGAGTCTGTACAGTGTAGTAACTAACTAACTAGTGAGGTGTTTAAAATAATTCTTACTTCGTTTATACGTATACATGCATTCTTTAGACTTTTAGCAACTGTACTGTATCGTCCTAGCTATTTGAAGCTTATTTTGAAGTTATATGGAGTACCGCTCAGATGAGGTAGAGCATAATATCCTACGTCTGAAATATGGAACCACCTGACTAGGAAGTAATCCTCCATACAAAAAATAGTAGTTAAATAGCACTTGATATGACCAAATTTACAAAATATGTTACGAACTCCAAACGCTGTGACATATAAACTAAACATTGACGATTAGAATTTATGATGAGAATGCCCAATACATATATTCCTATGTAAATTACTAGTTTATACATAAACACGGGGTAGAACCCGTTCATAATTAATTGAGCTTTGTAACTTGATGCCCATGGGAGCTTTCACTAGTCAGGTCAAGGCTAAACGATCAAAAAATCATTTAGTCTACGGCTTTGAGGTAAATAATAGTAATTTCGTTGGGTTAATTTCATGAAAGTAAGTTAAAAAGTATGTTAAGTGGTTTTTTTTTTTACGTGCGGAAATCCTGTCGGATACCCCCCCGCTGGCCAGCGGGGGTGGTTATGTCGTGTCTCGACTAAAACCGCACGGTGTCCTCCCCAAGTGTCCGTTGCCGGGAACCCCGGGTAAGCCCTCGAAAGGATAACCCCAGGGTTGCCGGCGGACTTTGGCCGCCACCGCGGCCTCGCCTGGTGGGGTCGGATTTTATCCCGCTTCGGTGAGTTGGCAGGTGTGTGTAGGGCGCACACGACACGCCTCCGCCACGGCCGGCTTCTGTAAGGACTGCGAGTCGGCCAACTGCCGTCCTCAGGCCCCGATCATGGAGGTCGGTAGTCCCGGGCGTAGATGAGTCTGCGGCGTCCTCGCCGCAGACTGCGAAACTCGGGGGGCAGGGTTCTCTCCCGCTCCCTCTCCGCCGTCTCTTTCGCGCGCATTACCTGCTCGCAGAAAGAGGCGGCGGCGTGTCACTTGCTACCGTCGGAGACCACGGCCCTCACCATGGTCTACAACGAGAGAACGTCCACGCCCAGGACCGCAACGAGATCCCGGCGTTGACCCGCCCACGCAGTGCACTCCACCAACGTGTGGAGCGCCGTGTCTTCGCCAGGATCCTCGCAGTGCTGGCACTGCGGCGTTGTCTCCCGGTGGATGCGCCACATATACTTACCGAAACACCCGTATCTGGTAACCATCTGGCACATCCGGTAGGAGAGGTCCCCATGGTCCCTCTCCAACCACTCCTTCATGATCGGTCTCACCGCCGCAATGGTGGATTCCCCCCACCTTGGGTGCTCAAGTCGCACCCTCCATGTCTCCATGAGTTCCCGGTGGAGCTGGGACCGCTGAGCCCTGATTTCTCGGGGCTCCGGCCTATGACCCCGCTCCAGCGCCTCCTTGCGCCACTGGTACAGCAGCGCAAGGGCTCTCGCTTCCAGGTCCCATGGAGGGGTCCTGGCTAGGAGACTTGCCGCCACGACGGAGATCGTGAGATACCCCCTGATGACTCTGACGGCCATCGCTTTTAACGAGCTGTTTAATACAGCCACGTTGCGGGCCGCCAGAGTCTCCGCCCATACGGGGGCCCCGTATAGGGCCATGCTTCGCACGATCCCCAGGTACAGTCTCCTAGTGGGGGCGTTGGGTCCCTTAAAGTTGGGCATCAGCCGCGATAGCGCGGCCGCAGCCCCCCTCAGTTTCAGGACCAGACTTCGGAGATGAGGTCCGAAGTCCCATCGGCTGTCGAGTACGAGCCCAAGGTACTTCATCGTGGGCTCGATGCCAATGCTCACGGCCCCTACGGTTATACTGGTTCCCGCAGGTGGCCCCCTCCGAGGCCCGTGAAAACACATAGCCTCGGATTTGTGGAGAGCCACCTCGAGTCCCAGCCGCCATATTCGACCCACGACTTGAGCAACCCCTGCCGTGGCCTTTAGTGCCGCGCTTCGGTTCGTTGCTCCCCGCGCCATAACGAGGGTGTCATCAGCATAACAGCCTATGCTGACACCCTCGAGCAACGTACCGCGCAGCACCCAGTCGTATCCGATGTTCCACAGGAGTGGCCCTAGGACCGACCCCTGCGGAACGCCGCACGACACTTCTCGCCGCCCTGGCCCTAGCCAGCTCGGGTAAACTATGGCCCTCTCGGATAGGTATGCCTCGACAATGCGGCGCAAACGCAGCTCCAGGGTAGGGTATTGAAGGCGTTGGCGATGTCCAGAGACACCGCCACCACCACCCCACCCCGCGAGTCTACTTCCTCCGCCAGGCGCCTAACGCGCATGATCGCTTCCACGATGGAGCGCCCCCGGCGGAAACCGAACTGGTTGTCCGCCAGATCTGGCCCCACATTCGTGAGATGCTCGACGAGGCGCTCTGCAATAATCCGCTCAAAGAGCTTGCACACCTCGTCGAGCAACACGATCGGCCGGTAACCGGAAGGCTGATCCGCCGGCCGCCCCGCCTTCCGGATATGGACCAGTTTCCCCGTCTTCCACGCCTTTGGAAACCTTTCGAGGCATGCGCTAAGGAGCGCTAAGGAGCGCGTAAGTGGATTCTCTGAATCATAATCTGCTTTTAATATAATCTTTTATTTAAGAGTACCGTACGTACTCGTATGTATAAATAAAAACAGCGAAATTACTTGCGCGATACAAGCTTGTAAATCAGCACTACCCTTGCATACAATTCTTATTCGATTTAGAGACACTACATTTTTATAGAAGCTTGTTTTTAAAAAAACATTTCTTATTAATTGTTTTATTTATCAATTATGCCGACAATAAGGCCTATAAATGCTTGATACTCGTACACTACAGGTGTCACTTACATTTCTCCCTCTTCCTTCCCGTCTACAGTGTGCCCTCAGCTGAAAACCTAGAAGATTTTTAGTCTTTCGATTTCTCTTCTATCTATACTATTATAAAACTGTAAATAAGTTTGTCTATACATTGCAGATACCATGTTAGAAAAATAAAACTTGTGTGTTTTTTTACGTGTGGAAACCCTCACGAGCTTCACCCCACCGGTGCCAGCGATGAGGTGGGTATGTCGGAATCGGAGTCGAAACATTGGGTTATTTTAAATGAACGATCCTAAACACAAAAATATTGTCATTTTGAAATTCTTGTCTGTTTTGTTCGTGAAGGAAGCAAAAACTACAAAACGGATTGTGATTCTGTTTTTTTCTATTAGGCCTTGGTCAGGCTTAAAATCTAGTAGAAAAACAGAATTGTAAAATATTCAATTGGTTTTATTTAATTTGGAGCATTACTCTACGTAAAGCAGTCAGCAGGATTAGTCAGTATCTGACAGGCAGACAGCGGAATGCTATATTGCAAAATGGGTGTGTCTAAGGAAAACGATTGCGATAGGCTGGTCGGGCTGATTGATTGATTGCTTTGTTGACGCAAAAGCGAAAGTAATTTTCTAATTAATTGGAATCACGATCCTATTACACTTGTTTTCAATTACTTATGATTGTAATAATTAAAAATATGATAACAGTAATACGCAT
This sequence comes from Cybosia mesomella, assembly GCA_946251805.1. Classification (NCBI taxonomy): domain Eukaryota; kingdom Metazoa; phylum Arthropoda; class Insecta; order Lepidoptera; family Erebidae; genus Cybosia; species Cybosia mesomella. The sequence goes on from OX276401.1 coordinate 9,614,603, forward strand.
TGAATTATCCTTGTGACTTTTTAATCAGTTAAGAAAATTGCTATTGATGTAAATATAACCTCGACATTGATGTCAAAGTAAACTTTATTTATTTGGAACAAAAACAGTTACATACTAAGATACTACGACTATTAAATAGAGCATTAATAAATTAGTAAACATTTAACCCACATTTAATTATTGTTCGCGGATTAACAACATAAAAGTTGGTTTTAATATTTTAGAATAATATTGGTTTTATGATTTCATAATAAGAAATGTTGTGAGCAATATGCAGTTTCTAATGAAAGTCTTCATCTGAGTATCAGAAATGATTAGATTACTTACTTATCTAAACTTTTATGTGAGTGGACATGACGATGGGCATAGACGTTTAGTTCGATAATAACTTTAATTGAAATTTCCTATCGCAGATATTTCTGGAAAGAAGTCAAAATTTTCCAGCAGTTGGGCCTTGAAAAATGATCGCAGGTTTCGTATTGGCCCGGATAATCACAATAATATTTTCTTTTATGTTGACAATGATAGTTGATAGTGGCGTGTGGTAAATGAGTCGACAACTTAGTAGTTCTTTTGGTGTTTAAAAATTATTGATTAGCTGGTATTAGTGGTCAAAAGCGAGCCTATTAGGTACCAATAAAAAAGTAAGAATTATCTCAATACCGCTTAAGCGCTCTGATTTAAATCTAAATCTCTTAACTGAATCCCTTGCACTTATTTTACCCACACTTTACCGCAAGTGTTAATCTATTAGTCAAAAGTGGGGTTACAGCATTTCCTTTTCATCTCACGTTTATTAACTCAATATGTGAGAACCCTAGCTAGATCGATTTATCGCCCCCGAAGCAGCTGTATACTAAATTTCATGAAAATCGTTGGAGCTGTTTCCGAGATTCAGTTTATATATAGATAAAAGTATTGCTTTTTTTTTATACCACTAAGGTGGCAGACAAGCACACGGCCCACCTGATGGGAAGCGGTTACCGCGGCCTATGGACGTGTGCAACACCAGTGGCGTCACACTCGCGTTGCCGACCCTGTAAAGGAAAGGGGATGGGAAAGGAGTTTGATAGGGGATGGGAAATGGGTTGCTTGACTCTACCACCTACCAATTTTGCTCTTTTAAAGATATTAGATACGCGATGATATTATTTCTTTCTGATGTCAAAATAAACCATTTTAATAAAGGACTTACCTATTATAATACTAGCTGACCCGACAGACGTTGTCCTGTTTTAACTTTGAATATTCAATATCTCAATCGCGCCAATTACAAACTACTGACAGGTATGTCAAACGCCATACGGTTACATTATAAAAGTTAATAATGATCGTAATATTTTTCAAATTTCTTAATTTTCCGCTCAACTTTCTTAACTTTTTCCTTCATAAGACCTTTTCCTGACCATAACAAACACGACAAAAAGAGAATTAGCGAATTCGGTCCAGTACACACGTTATACCGTGACCAAGGAAAATAGGTATTCATTTTTATTTAAATAACCGATTATAAAAAGAACGGTTTGAGGTAATCTTCTGAGCTACTTACTGCACTTATTGGAAATAATATTTTATCACTTGTAAGGTACAATCTGTATGGACAAGGGCTATGTATTATGTGTAAATTACAATGGATTGATTTTAAAAAAACTCATATAAAGCGAAGCGTTGCATGGGCGGAAGCTTTTTTTTTTTAGTTGCGGAAATCCCTTCGGATACCCCCCCGCCGGCCAGCGGGGGTGGTTATGTCGTGTATCGACTAAAACCGCACGGTGTCCTCCCCAAGTGTCCGTTGCCGGGCACCCCGGGTAAGCCCTCGAAAGGATAACCCCAGGGTTACCGGCGGGCTAATATTTAAAAAAAAACAAAAGGATACGTGTATATGACTGTCAGCGATTAGTTTGGTTTTCATTTGTATTAAAATCATTATACAAAATAATGATAATCACTGTTAATTACTTCAGCTTAGTAAACAAAATTTAACTACCTTAATTAAAATTCACCTCATTAATTGAACTCTGTTTTTCAAGGAAATAATAAATGGATAAAATATTCTTACCAATTAACCTAGACGTTGAGTGAAAGCTTTCTTTATTAAAACATTAATTGAATAAACAAATTGGGTAATGTAGTGACGAAATTAGAACTCCTGCGTGGTATAATTTCTGTTTAATATTGTGTGTTGTTAGATTTTATTAGACTTTCAAGTAACAAATAAAGCTTGTATCTACAGTATTAGATTTATTATGTGTGTATATTTGTGAAAATAAAAATATAGTCAACGATTTTCCATAATCAGAAGGACGCTGCAAGTCACAAAGTTCAAGGGACCGCTAGGAAAAAGATACGTCGGGAGACCAAAGAAACGGTGGGCTGGGGAATAGTGGCGATCGCGGGAAATGAATGGATGGAGATAGACCAGAATAGAGACAGGTGGAAAAAAAATGAAGGAGCCTTTTACCAGAGAGGGGTCCGAAGTTAACTCATGCTGAACATTATTAACACACATGAAATATAGTATATAAGTATACTCGTTTTGGAATAAATAAAGCTTTATTATTATTTTCCATAATCAAAAAGGAAAATAAAATGTTCAGACACAATCGAATGTCTGCCATTGAGGTTGAACCCATGTTGATTAAAAATATCTATAACATTGAAATGAAACTAACTAACAACTAACTGGTCACGGGGAGATTAGTCAGCAGCCATGGTCACAGGGTGAGCCCCGTGACCATGGCAGCTGAAAAGCAACCGAAAAGTCGGGTTCAATGTAAATAACAACATAACATCCAATAAATCGCGATAGAATCCGTTAAAATAGTTTTATTTCAATATGTGACATTCGCGTTAACTTCCAACAATATCAAGTATCTTTAACTTTTATATGATTTATCTATTACTTATTAATTCTTGCTTCATCATCATCATCTCAGCGTTATGTCTTGCGATTGCTTCTGAGGCCTACAGCTCGAAGCCCGGCGTCCACTTTCTTGCCACCTTCTCCATTTCGCATGATTTTGGACATCCATGGTAGTGAGAACATTGGCACGCATGTCAATTATTAATTAAGAAAGAATAATAAGAAAAAATAAATATTTTTTTAATTATTCATTATTTCTTGATTCTGATCCTTTTAATATTATCGGTAGATAATATATAGTCCGATTCTAGTTTTGGTTCCAATAACTATTTGATAAAAAAAAATAACTTTAAAAATAATAAACTCCCTATTAATAAATTATGGAGTAAAACTGAACCTTTATTAATAACTTGAAGTAACTTGATTGGTTCGAAGAGAAGAAGATACAGGATTTGAGGTAAAAAATATTAGCTTTTTATATGTTTAATATTCCGGATATTGGAAAAAGTACAAGCTGTCTCAAACTTAATACACCTTACTAGAAACCTTACTGGATCCATAATTCTAATATCCTACTAATATTTATAAATGTGAAAGTTTGTGACGATGTTTGTAAGTTTGAATGTTTTTTTGCTCAATCACACTATAACGGCTGAACGGATTTAGCTGAAATTTGGTACAGGGATAGATTATAGTTTGGTAGAACACATAGACACTTTTTACCCCTGGAATAGGTTCCCATGGGCAACAGGTAGTAGATTATAGTTAATAGCACCCCTTCTTCACTCGCTGGGAAAAGCATGAACCATTAACTTAAATCGACTTTTAAAACGTATGCTGAAACTTTAAACTGAAAGTTTTGTTAATCTCATTTAACTAGAATTAAGTTTGATTTTTTTATAATCCAAAATTATGATTTAAGCTTACATAGCTAATAAATCACCAGATCAATGAAATGTTTTAAAAAATTGCTGCCCATGGTCCGCGAGCCAGTAACAAATTTTCATGACCAGTCCCTCTCGGGCGACAATTTGTAAAATACTTCAGAGAGTTATAACATGACGCCTCGTGGACGTCAGCTGGTGTTTGTGGGGTAGGGTTGGGCCAGCCTCCCATACATATAGAAAACAGCGATTTGTTAATTATTGCGTCCCGATTGATCATTTATCAAAATATAACTAACCTAACCTAATAGGAAACAAGGAATGAGAAAATGATTGCGCAAAACTGGTTTTAGACAAAATTTATTATTTTATAAAATGCTAATGATAAGTTTAAGACAAAAAAAAGGTAGTTGACTCAAGTATACATTAAACATGATGTTGATAACGCTAAAGTCAAGCAGACAGGAACACAGAATACTGAAACTGTATTCCATACTGGCTAATACCTGTATTATGGAAGACAGCAATCACACATAGTGAATATGGTAAAGCAAAAATTAGCAACGGCTTTTGCTGTATTTGGTACGTACATTTGTATAGTAATAATATAACATATTTTTCCTTCATACATATCATTCTATTGTTTAATATAATTACTAAAAACCTACTAAGGTACAATCTAATTTAGTATTTTACTACATTGCTTTATCCTAAATTACTCTAACCTTAGGAAAGTTGTGTGTTTTGTGTTTGACAATATTTCTATATAACTTGTATTATTTTTACAAGCTTATTCAGGTAAGTACTTTCACTTTTCCCGTTGTCTGTAATCAAATCTTACAAGTTGAATTTGGGTTCCCTACTTGAAATCGAATAACGCGAGATCGAATAACACTTGCTCGATCGAAAACGTTTACTCGATAGTACTTGAAATCGATAAATTATGAGCTCGACAGTTCACTCCCTCGATGCATCAAAATCTCAAATAACTATAAGCTCGAATAATCGGCAGCGCGAAGGCTCATTGTTCGATGTATTAAAATCTCGAAACTTCATTTCTCGACCGGCCATCTAATCGATTTATAGAATATCTCGAAAACGGTGCGTCCTATCGCAAAAATATAGAAAAACTTTTCTCTTTTAATAACCACCCTGCCGCGTAGTTCTCAACATGTAGGTAAACAAAATATTAAAAGGTTCAATCAATACCATAAAAAAACCACATTTCTTCGGTTATATGAAATTCGGAATAAAATATTTCGGAGTTTTTGGGTGTTCCGTTCTCGATACAAATACTACATGCATATAATGTTGACATTGTGGTTAAAACTACCCTCTTTTTTCTGGCTAAATAAAAATATGTACGAAGGTACTTAGTAGTACAAAGATTGTATAACGTAGGTAATTTATTGACACACCTAAAAGTCACACCTAAAATGTACCTCGTAAGTTCCTCCTCGAAACTAGTGGTTCTGGCGCTACGTCGGTCGCTTTCGCGGCACGCTCGCTCCGCTCGCTCGGCTCGCGCTCTGTTGGGGTCACAGTACTTAACTAACCTAACCTAACCCAGAAGCGCCGGAACCACTAGACCGTTTTCGAAAAATTCTTTAAATCGATTAGATGGTCGGTCGAGAAATGATGTTTCAAGATAATAAGCCTTCACGCTGCCGATGATTCGAGCTTATAGTTATTCGAGATTTTGATGCATCGAGGGAGTGAACTGTCGAGCTCATAATTTATCGATTTCAAGTACTATCGAGTAAACGTTTTCGAGCAAGTGTTATTCGATCTCGTGTCATTCGATTTCAAGTAGTGATCCAGTTGAATTTGACACACGTTCCGGTTTCCGATTGAGATGTAATTTTGCACACGTTTGCATATCGCATGACCATGCTATATTATTCAATAAAAGCTTGTTTTTAATTACATATTTTTTGTAGTTTACTTGCTGTGCATTGGTATTAGTCGACGTGTTAATCACGGTTTTCGACAGCACAGTATGAAGTGTCAAATTATGATTATAACCAACTAGCTATTACCCCTGACTTTGTTCACCTCGTGGAATTCTCCCGTTGGCATTACCCATGGGAATCTATTCCTGGAATAAATAATTATAGCCTATGTGTTATATGTTTACCGTACCAAATTACAGCCAGATCCGTTCAGCCGTTTTAGCGTGATTGAGTAGAGTAACAAACATACAAACTTTCACATTTATAATATTAGTAGGATAGAAGGAAATGGGATAAGACATGAGTGTGAGTCACTGCCTCCAAGAGAATATCTTTGCGTGTCTGATCAGTACTAGTAATGTCATAAAACGCTAAGTAGGTATCACATATCAAGCGACATATCAAGTCAGTCCACGTCTGACTGTTTCTTCATTCGTTGTCTTTGATAGTTTGACTTTTTTATCAAATTACACAGTCGTAGATGGTGCGGAATAAAAATGCAACATTTTCCTTCTTCGTAGCGTGATCATGGTATATCAACAAACCTTTATTTACTTTCCAATTGCATACGGTTTACTTCGACAATCTAAATTGCATCAATGGAATTGAACCATGTTATCACAACCATGTGTACTATATAAAAAATTACCTTGAATGACCCGTGACTTTCAGCTATGGTTACACTATCAAAATGCATAGAAAATTAATGAATTCAGTCACGAACGTTTTCCGCTGAAAGCCATCGTCATAGGAATGAATATTAAAATTGTAGTGCAAAAGTTTACACAGACTTTTGGATATTATAATTTTATTTCTAATAAATTGATGTTTATGATTTCTGTTATTAAAATATGGTGGTCTTTTAAATGTCAACGGTATGGACATGGTGGACATTAAAGAGAATCTATATAAATAAAAATAAACCGCTAAATATGTAACTAAGCGCAAACCTCGAGAATAGCTTGACCGTTTTGGATGATTTCTTTTTTGGTGCGTTTGAAATTGGCAGGATAAGGTTTGTATGAAAGAAATATTTAGAAAATCCACTGAAATAGCACCCTGATGACACCGCCGCTGAGGCGAATAGCTAGTATTCATAGCAAATATATATTTCTAATATTAGGCTAAAATCTTAACATAGATATAGCTTATGGTGAGATACCCAACATTTTAATACACCTTTACCTACATTTTCTTGGATTTACAGACGAACGTTACGTATATATGTTTGTACCTTATTTAAATAAAATGGTTAATTAAAAATTCAAAAACCTTTGTTTTCGTGGAGCTTAAGCTGCGGAAACAGCGGATATGATTTATTTGGTATATTTATTTTTTCTTTGAATTAAATTTTTAAGCATTTTGTATGCTTACTTTTTTCTAAAGATTTAGATCGGAAACGTCGCCTTAAGACGTATTAATGTATCGGAGAATTTCGAATATCTGGGACGTGTCTAGGTGGTTCAGTTGGTCAGAGCATTCCCCCTGTAAGGGACTGGTCGCGGGTTCAAGTCCCGTCCTAGATGTTCTCTTTTTCCGATCTAAATATTTATTTTTGTTACTTCAAGGCAAAATGTGCCTGTTGATGCCTAGTAAAAATAATTTAGAGGTGAGTTACATCTACGTTTTGCTAGTTTTATTTTCAACCTCACCTAACATGGAGCCTAACCCTCTTCTGGGTTCCATTTCAGATTCTGGACTGCCATTGATAATTTTCTTACAGAATAAATCCAAGATATCTTTACCCAATCCTTGAATCAGACACAGGATTTACGATTACACTTAAATACTGGGTGCTTCAAAAAAATGTATACACACTTTGAACTTCCATAGAAAATTTATTTACCGTTCTACAAAGTTAAATTTCAGGAAAATAGAAAGCTGAAAGTCCAATGTAAATGAAACATAAATAACAAATGTTAATACTGTTCAAATTGGTGACCTGCAGCATCAATACAATTCTGAGTACGAGTCACCACAGATTCTGTACATCGTATCAAAACGTCCAATGAGATTTCTCTACACACTGCTTGAATCTCATTCCAAAGAATGTCTAGGTTACGTGGTTTACGTTTGTACACCTCATCTTTTACTGTGCCCCACAAGAAGAAATCCAGTGGTGTAAGGTCTGGAGAGCGTGCTGGAAACTCGATTGGCCCCCTGCGTCCTATCCACTGGCCCGACAAATTTTGATCCAGGTAAGCTCGTACGTCTCGCTTTCTATTTTCCTGAAATTTAACTTTGTAGAACGGTAAATAAATTTTCTATGGAAGTTCAAAGTGTGTATACATTTTTTTGAAGCACCCAGTATAAGTACGTACTTATTCAACAAGTGATAATTATAAAAATGTTGTATAGTAATTAGTTCAGTACATAATATCATTAAGAAAACATGCTGTCTTAAGATAATTACATCACAAAAGAAAAATCTACTCAGATTTTTTGAAAGAAAAGCCCTGATTAGTTTATATCACAGAAAACTCTGCCACAGACACAAAAAGTCTGAAAACTTTTTTAGTAAAAATACGTTACTTATTTCTATAGCGATAGCTTGGAAACGTTCTTGACTGTAATCATTAATTTCCATGCAATATATCATGTAACCATGGCGAAAAGTCACGGGTCATTGAAGGTGAATTTTTATGAAGTTTACACACGGTTGTGAAAAAATTGTTCTACATCAGTGGTGTAATTTGGTTCTTCATAGTAAATTTGCAATTAGAGCTTCATTAGCAGTTTAGTCATTGACTCTGATGATTCTATGATTTGCGGTCTATGTAAAGTCAGTGTCAAAAGTAGATATTGATTGCAGATATTTTAAAATTAAATATTTAAATGAAAATTAATAAATCAAAATTCAAAAGTATTTATTCATCATATTTCTTCATCAAAAATACATACTTAGCTAAGATATTTTTTTTTTAAATATAAAAATGATCAGCTATTTTTGACGCTGACTCTACTTATATGTCGCACACATATTTTAGTAACATATTATTCGTAATTCAATTAAGAATAGGGAGTGGTAAAATTATTAGAAATATTAATAAGGTTTTTAAACAACATTTTACCTCATTAATCAAATACCTATAAGGCGGGAGCCTTTTTACAAGCTTTTATTTAACCTGCATTGTTCATATTTATGTTTTCCTTAAAAAAAAAATGCAAACCATTTGTCGACCACTTTTTGGCAATCGTCTGAGCTGTAACTTTGCACACACGTTTAGTTTGGATGACAATGCATTAATATGGTGCCACGGAGCTGGCCTCATGATGGAGCAGGAACCTCTAAATTTACGAGGATTAACCTATCGAGTTTAGGTTCATTTGTTTTGTCTTAGCACACTCTCTGAAGTTACATGGTCTGAGGATGGTGTAGGAAGGTGGCCATAGGAACTCCAAAACTAAAGGAGATAAACTCATCGAGTTTGGGCTCATTTGTTTTGTCCTAATATACTCTCTGGTGTTACATGGCAGTCAGTCATACTTTACGCCTTGGATGCAATCGGGACACGACGCTGAGATGATGATGATGGCATTAAGACCTCTTTGAGGACATTTTTGAGCAAAAGCTTGTTTTAAAAAAAGTTTATTAAGCGTAGCGAGCCGAAGGCGAGCGAAGCGTCTTTCTCCACAAATCGGGTTTTCGCGTGAAACCATACTCCTCCTAGACGGTTCGACCGATCTTGACCAAACTTGGCACGGTTATCAAGCACAGTGTGCTGAGTGTCTCTATGGGTCGAAAGTTGATGTCCGACGTACCATCGAGGAATAATCACGGAAAAACCAAATCAATGGAAAAGTCGTCTATTGTTGAATAGGCAAATCTCGCTACGCTTAAGTTTGGGTTGATTGAGAAGCTGGTAACCGTCCTAGTTTTACATTGGGACCTTAACATAACTGGCGAATCGTGGGTGTGTATTACACCTCTGCCTACCCCTTCGGGGATACTGGCGTAAAGTTATGTTATATTATGGGTCTAGATAGCGGTGTGTGTATTTATTTATTGTAAGTATAAATAGTTTTTCTTCTTACTTACTTACTTTTTATAAAAATTACTTGACTTTTAAAAGTCAAGTCATAAAAAATATTTTTATGAAAATTACACGACAGATAGCGCTAAAATATTTTCTGTGTTCAAATATTTATGTACACCTATTTTCAAAGCAATCAGCTGAAAAGTATAAAAATAATGCACTGCAGTGCCGTCTAACGGTTAGTTTAAAACAGATAATATGAAAATATATTTTTCACATATTAAAATATTTCTCGATTCCAATTTTCGGTAATCGGTATCAACAAACAGTATCGATACTATTACTGATTACAAATTTTCAATGGCTATCGATTGAACCATTAAATAACTAATGCACTGCAGTGTTATTTGAGGAAAAAAATAATAACATAAATTTCCAAAAAGTTTCGGGAGCCCTACTATAAAAAGATAACTATTTAGTTTTGGCTCTTACGGTGGCGACTGTTACCCCGAGAGGAAAGGCTAGGCCAGAGCTTCGTTTGGCAATCACTAGATGTACCAGCTCGCAAATGAGGTTGACTTGGGTCTGGAATATGTTGGTAGGGACCTTACAGTCAATAAGGTTGACTGTAAGGTGTTGTTAGAGTCAAGCAACAGTCATTTTGGCCGTTGCATGAATGGGCCGACTCGACCGGGGAAGCACCACCCTCTCACAGAATATCGGCGCCAAGTAACAGTATCTGAACTGTTGCGTTCCGTTTGGTGAGTGAGAGTGCCGGAGCCCAAACTCCTTTCCCATCCCCTCCCAAACTCCTTTCCCATCCCCTTTCCTTTACAGGCCGCGTCCATAGGCCGCGGTAACCGCTTTCCATCAGGTGGGCCGTGTGCTTGTCTGCCACCTTAGTGGTATAAAAAAAATCCGTTCCCGCAGGGGGAACGCACAGGTAGATTTCGTGAAGCAATTAATATTATTTTATATAGAGAACTACGGATTTTAAACAGTTTAATTTTTTTTTCTCGAAAACGGTAAGTTTTAGCGAAAAACTTTTCTGACATTTATTTTAGACTTAAAAATGGCCTATCGATTAAAAATGTTTGCGACAGCAAAATGTTCACCGGTTAGAAGTTATGATTTTTTTCCCGAAAAATTTTGGTTTTTCCCCCCTCCACTTTTAGTTAAAGTTTTAATCTTATAGGTTTATTATTAAAAGTTGTTGGTATTCATGTATACTATGGGATAAAATTAGAACGGTTCGAATATCTGTCATGGAACGTGAAATTTGGAGGAAAAACTGATTTCACAAAAAGTGAGGCCCTACCGTCCCCTTAGGCCGGATTCCACCCGTTCACGAACTTAAACTAAGTTTACACCCAAGCAATTTTTGACCGCAGTTTGAAAGCGATCGGGGCAAAAATGCGACCGTGAGAGTGCCGCAAATTTTGGGAAGTGGAACCATACATACATATATATATATATATAAACTTTTTGACCAGTGGTCATTTCGGACTCAGGGGGTCATAACTAGACCTCCTATGAAGAAATTTTTTAAAAATTCGACAGTAGTCAAGAAACCAATAGGTAGATCGATTTCATCGAAATCTACCTAAAAAAAACTGAATACAACTTATACGATTTAACATTCAGCCATCATTTTAAAGGTTTGCTGGAAGAAAACTCAACATTGAGTTAAGCTCGCCTTTATACTTAAACATAGTTTTTTATGTATCACAAAAAGTTTTATGTAATGTAATTCATATTCATATATGAAAATGAGAGGAATTCCAAATGGTTGATTTAATTTTTTCTAGTTTTTTTTTCTACTTCCAGTTTGATTTTGTTCATAGTACACGTATGATCGACGTTTCTCGTGACCAGAAGGCTGGCTTCTTTTTAGCACAGAGAATAAGTATTGCCATACAACGTGGCAATGCTGCCAGTCTTCTGGGCACGTTACCACAGGAGGCATGCGATGCGGAGGAATTCCACGATGCATTTTAGGTTTAAGTTTCTTTTAATTATTTATTTTATTTTAGTTTTATTTAGTTTAGTTAGAATTAAAATTTGTAACCACATTTGTACTTTTACTTTTTGTTCATAGTCAGTCACATTTTTAATGGGACTATTTCCCCTCGCTCATTCCCACAACAATAACTCATGTAACAGTCACATTAATCGCATATCTTATGGCCTGTTTCTAAACACATCAATAACGTTCCATAAATAGCATACCATAAATGCCTACTCGACTCTAATGGGTCGCAAATATTGTTGCGAACCAAATAGATTACAATCAATAAAAATTTCCACGGCTACTTTTTGCTAAAGTTGTTTGATATAATATATCATATAATGTAAATGACAGTGTTGTATTCGAAAATGGAACTTTATGCTTCACCTGTGTTCATAAAAAGTGGCTATCTATCTCCTTTAGAATTTATTAAATGTTTTTATATTTTGTAATAATATAATTCGCCTGAAAATTCTGTTTTCAAAATAATACTTGGTAAAACAGTGTATCGGTTCTGTAGTACTTTACTGTCGTTACAGCTAGTAACGAGAGTAAAGTACTACAGCTACATTGAGCTGAGCGGGCGGAGCTCTTAAAGCCGTTTATTGGTGGCTGAACTCCACTGTAACCACTCGCGCGATCTTGACCAAATTCACCACGGTGATGGTGTGGACACTGAGGAGTGTTTTGAAGCGAGATGGTTCATGTCCGATGTACCATTGAGGAATAATCATAAGAGTCCTGCTCGCTCACCTCAATTTATTTCAGTCACACCCTGCACTGGAGTCCTAGTATTATTAATAGTAGTTGTTTACACACGTCTAAAAACTATTGCTGCTTACTGTTTGTTCACAAATTATCATGATTCAAGGATACTGTACTTCTGTAATATGTTATAAATAAACTAACTGATGCCCGCGGCTCCGCCCACGTGGAGGTCGGTTATCGCTTTTTTGGTTATATCTCCGGTTCTACTTAACTAATTACAATGAAACAGCAGAATTTAAGACTGACGAAAACCTTTTTAATAAAAAAAACCGCATCAAAATCTGTTCAGTAGTTTTTACTTAGATACATATGATAAACTAAAGTTCTTTATCGAGAACATATAGAAAAGAATTTAAAAAAAAAATATACTCAAAAACTTTCATTTTTTTTAGGGTTCCGTTACCGAATGGCAAAAAACGGAACCCTTATAGATTCGTCATGTCTGTCTGTCTGCCCGTCCGTATGTCACAGCCACTTTTTTCCAAAACTATAACAGCTATGCTGTTGAAACTTGGTAAGTAGATGTATTCTGTGAACCGCATTAAACACACAAAAATAGAAAAAAAAAAAAATATAAACTGAAACTCAATTTTTTTTTTCTCAACCCCATACGTGTGTTGGTATCTATGGATAGCTCTTCAAAAATGATATTTAGGTTTCTACTATCGTTTTTATCTAAACTGAATAGTTTGCGCGAGAGACACTTCCAAAGTGGTAAAATGTGTGTCCCCCCCCCCTGTAACTTCTAAAATAAGAGAATAATAAAACTAAAAAAAAAAATGATGTATATTACCAGCGGTAGTGCATTCGACTGCTACGACAGGGGGCGCGGGTTCGATTCCCGCTCAGTGCAAATATTTGTATGCATGAATATGTCTATTTGCATTGGTCTGGGTGTTTCTATGTATAATAAGTAGGTATGTATTTACAAAAAAAAAAAGTATATAAGTATGTTTATCCGCTTTCTGGAACCCATAACACAAGCTAGTTAAACTACGCTTACTTTGGGTCTAGAAAGCGCTGTGTAGAATGTCGTAGAATAGAATGTTAACTTTCACCGTAATTTGGTTCGAACGAGATCTAGTAAGTAATTTTTTTTTAATACGTCATAAATCGTAAACCGCAATTTACCTTTCATTGAATCAACTCAAACATAAAAATAAAAAAATAAAAATTATGTTACTTGCTGCTACGGAACCCTTACTGGGCGAGTCCGACTCGCACTTGGCCGGTTTTTTTGATATCTGCAATGTACAGACACAACTAATTTACAATTTTATAATAGTATAGATTTGGCCGTAGTTCACCGAATCCACTAGTCTTAAGATCACTGACATCCTACAGCTGCAGTATTTCATCGCTCCATCATGGCGAGTGTACCAAAACGATCCTTCAATTATTTGTACTATGGGGCACAATTAATATAGTATACAAACATATGTTATACTATTACTAACTGTTGCCCGCGACTTTGTCCGTAAATTCGGAATAGATCAAGGTATATTTACGTCTGCAGTTTCGAACCCACCAGGTATTAGGTTACCTATTTCATCGTTATATTTTCAATCATTTATCATGAAATAGATGTTTACATGTAGCATCGCAACAAATTATACCCGTTATAATACCGTGATGATATTTATTATCAAAGGTTGAGTTTCTTATCAACTATCTTTTACACGTAGGTAACTATGTAGTTTCGAGATTTCATATTTAACTGCTCATCACCTTTTAGCCATAGCGTGATGATTTATAGTCCGAAAGTTGATCATGTCCAAGTTCTATCGAACTGCAGAATTTCGTGATGATCTGCTATGTAATTATAAAGTATCAATAATAGATTTGGTCGATTTTACGCTGCTGCTCCGATCACACTTATAGTAGCATGATGATATATAGCGCAGTTTGTGACCATACCCTAGAAGAATGTTCCTGCAAAATTTCAGGTAAATCTGTACAGCCATTTTCAAGTGATGCTCGGACGTCGATAATAAAAAGCAGACAAACCGACAAAAATTCTAAAAATCACATATTTTGTGGCATCGGTATCGTTCTTAGAACACAACTATAATTTACAAAATATAATTTATTTTTGAAAAAATATTCAATTTACAGTTTTTACCTCGTTACGATTTTATTATATAACAACATAACATAACATAACTTCACGCCTGTATCCCCGAAGGGGTAGTCAGAGGTGTATTACACACCCACGATTCGCCAGTTATGTTAAGGTCCCAATATAACAGGGGGCGAGCCTATTGCCATCTACCGGGCACATTAGCATTGCATAGATAAGTTAAAAATGTATTTGGCATATATTGCACAGGATTGTTGTATTTTTTCTTAAATTTGTCAAAGATTATTTTATAAGCTCCATTTATTATAAACGGAGTTAAAATTATTTTACAGCAGTTATAAATCCCCACTTCGTCAGATTTTACAAACTTTTTTACAGACAATATGTCACTGAAAGTTTTATAATAAACTGGCTGGTGCCCATGGATCGACCCGGAGACCCTTAATTGCGGCAAATTTTTACGCGACACTTAAGCGTATTTTCCGGAATAATAATATATCCATATATATTCTTTTGAATGCTATTTCCATCTCTAAGGATATCCAAGTTCAGCTAAATTAGTGCAGCGTTATAAGTGTGAAAAGGAATCAATCCGATGGACTAAATTTCGTATTTATAATGAAAGTAAGTTTGATAATATGACAGTTACGATGATCAATGTCGATTTACATCACAAGAAATCCTAAGTATTGGAATCTTATTTCGATGCATCGAGCTGGGGGCGTCCACCATCCGTTCGATGATTCGCAGTATCTACTCCAGGACTCGCTTACTCCAATGCTCATATCAGTTTGCTTATTCTACGAGTTATGTCGGTAACTTTAGTTCTATGCTAGATTCTACAAACACATTTTGCTCTTAAGCCGCTGCGCACTTTTTTTTGAGCCCCACTGGCAGTGTCCACGTTTCGATACCGTAAATCATAACAGGCAGGATGCACTGATGGTAGAAATTTATTTGCAGTTGGTAAACTGACCTTTGTCGATGTTTGAGGACAGCAGTTTTCCAACAGTAATATATATAATAATTTCCTTATGGCAATGTTTGGTGCTTTGTTGTATTTAACTTTGTGCGCATTAAGCTGAGCGCAGATTAAAGTCACGTCAGTCTTAAGACAGACGTTGTCGTGACGTGACTTGTAGGTATTAGACAATTTCGTTCGAAGTATGCGCACTTTCATTATTTGTTTCTACAGAGCAATAGTCTGTCTTAAGACTGTCATGTATCTCATGTAATTGTACTTATTGAAAATATTAGTAGCCCTAGAGATACGAATTCTGAGTTTTCTTAGGGAATTTTCATTCTGGTCGGTACATTATGTATTCTGTGCTACAAGGCTTATACAATAGAATTAAATGTGTGTGTGTGATGTGAAAATGAAGTTTTTATTTCCAAAACTGAATGTTTGGTAGTATTTAACACGGAAAAAAGTCATTAAGAGCAAAGATATGAAAAAATTGGATAGGGAATATAGATACACTTTTATTGTGATTCATTTAAATGGAAAAGTTATAATTTATCTTCATAAGATTATAATGACGAGATAATGGTGTGTTTGCAGTTGGCTTTTGAGTCATTTAATTGGTTTATGATTTGACGGCACGCTATCGTAATGCAGAATAAATAAATAAAATGGTTTTGTTGGTCTTCTGTATCGCTTTTGAAACTAAAAGAAAGAAATACATTGTACAGGCAGCTAGGGCAAGGTTGTTAAAATAGAAAAACAAAAGTACCACCACTTTTGATACAGGACATAATAACCAAAATAACTTTATGTTTAATTTGATCATACATTATAGAGGTTGCGGAACCCTTACTCCTTCTACAGGAATTTGTATCTAGATAAAAAGTTTCCAAATACTCATTGATGGGATATATTTGGTTTTGGGCTATTGTATCGTATATTTGTATAATATGTACGTATTTTCAAATGTTTATCTGCATTCTAGAATCCATATTACAGTCTAGGCTTAATTTGGGTCTAAATAGAATTGTGTATATATACTTTATTGCAGAATATTTATTTATTCAAACCGTTTTCAGCACTAAATTCACTAGGGTGACCGACTCTGCTCCTCACCCTGATTTATTTACAGTATACGAAGTTTTATAGTTAGATCTAGGCTACTTTTAATCCCTGGAATAGGGTCCCATGGGTTGCAGGAACAAGGTCAGAATTCCACGCGGGTGAAGCCGTGGGCAACAGCGAGTATACCATAAATATGTTTTATTTGTTAAACATTCTGCCACAATGATTTCTTTTAATTTTAAATAATATTCAACATTTCACCTCAACCTCTCTTTTATCAACCGACTTCAAAAAGGATTTCTATGTTCGTCTGTAACTATGTTCTCTTTTTGTATGTAATTTGATATTACTGTCATTTATGTGCCGATTTTTTTTTAAGTCAGTGTGAAAGTATAGTATACAGTTTCCGCTATAGAGAGACGCGGGCGGAAACACGAGACGCCATTACGCTGGGCCTGTTTCTGCTGAAGGACATCCTATTCTTAGCAGCCGTATGTTGTATTCAAATTCAAGTAAGTATACAAAATGGAACTAAATTATGAGAAATCTATTGGCCAAAATTAGAGAGCTGCTATATTATCGATTAGAAAGTATAATGTACGACGTTTGTTTAGGCTACAATTTCATCATTATAAGATGGAATCCATTTTGGATTCTCGCAACCGCGACCCTGGCTGTAATTACAAACTGAAACTGGGAATATAAATTGTATTTTGTAAATGAATGTCGCTTCTTTGATCCTTAAGCGAAACGAATTTTCAGTTATTAATTATTTTATTTGTTCTGCTTCGCTGATCCAGAACCATTATCAACCTTATTTTGGCTTGTTTTAACTTTTGAGAAACATTTTTAATTAAATTTTTCGTAATCAGACTTACATTTTTTCTCATAAGAGGGATTAAAGAAGTCGTTTTAACGTAATGGCCGCTTTGTATTAAACCTGAATGGTTAGAAATTCATGATTTTTTTGCACAGTACAATAGCAATCCTATAACTTTAAAAAATAAAGACGACGTATGTCGTTTAACGAAAAGAGTGTTTACATTAGCATACATCACTTTATTCTCTTTACCGTCCATTTTACTCCACGGCATGTCATGGCACCGCATATGAAACTCCTAATGAGTTTATGCGATTATGCATTTTAGAGCGCAGAGTCTAACTAAATTTTCCGTTCGTATTTGGAGGCACCGACTAGGAAATTCTGGAGAACTGTTCGCATACCTAAATATGTCGACTTCACCGGGAAAGAATATCCCTCCCACTGAATATTGACGTTAAGTAACAGTATGCTATTTTTTTACGTTTTTTTAAGTTTCGGTATCTTACTCTATCTTCTAATTTCTCAATACCTTATACTTTTCCCTCCTCCCTCGAGGTAGTATGCGAGTGACCTCTCTGGCACTTTCAGTTCATAGGCTATAATCGGTCGTGTATAATTTCAAAGTTAATAAATTGAAATATAATGACGCAGTGGTAGTCATTCTGCAGGGTGAAATTGTTACTTCATGAAAGTAACAGACTGCTGAGACGAGGTCTCGAGTTCGATCCCTAGTCGCCCCGGGCACACACCTCTCACTTTTCGTAGTTATGTGTGCATTATTAAATGTTCATTATCGCTCGTTTAATAATGTGCCCGGTAGATGGCAATAGGCTCGCCCCCTATAACATTAGGACCTTAACATAACTGGCGAATCGTGGGTGTGTAATACACCTCTGCCTAACCTTTCGGGGATACAGGCGTGAAGTTATGTTATGTTATATATTCCACAAACTTCCAAACTCGTGCGGCCTTTGGCAGTGACATAACGTAGTTGAAGATTATTGTGTTTGCACAACTTCTGATAGTCACCGATCACGATTTTCTACAGAACGGCAAACAAGAATAAAGAAATCTATTCTGTGGTATTAGCTTATTTGAACAAAATGATAACGTATTTCGCAAAATTGGATTTGGAATTGCCTATTAACATTCTTCTTGAATTGGATTTTTTTGTTGAGAGATTCTTATTCATGAAAATACTTTTTAGTGTTTGTTGTTAGCGTGAATTAACCGGCGGTGTGCTAGCAATAATTTGTAAGCGTCGGATATGTAATGAAGTGGTGCGGTGTATAACCCTTTCTAGTGCATAGACGTGTGTAATTCACATTAATAAAATTCTTGTTACCTATTAAGTGCTTGCTAAGGTGGTTTGGGCACGTAGAACATAAATATGTGTACTGAGCGAATGACACACCAATTATGTAAGGCACATGTACTTGGGCAGGCAGGCCGGGGTCAACCTCGCTGAACATAAAGTAGCGGTAGCTCGTGAAGTGCGGAAGGACATAAACAGATGGTGGGCTTTTGTTTCTATCCATCGAACAAGTACCATAGAGGGAAAAAGTGTATATGTGCGTATTTGTGTATTATCAAGAAAATTATTAATACATGAATTATCAAGCAAGTAGCCACTAAAAACTGTTATTTTTCAAGAAAAGCCTGTCTATTTCTATTATATTAAAGTGAAAAACTAAAGGCTTGACTAATAACCGATTTAGTTATTACCTGCGTTGGTATTAACCAGGATAATAATAATAAAAAAATCTTTATTAGCATAAAATTAGGTTGCAAACATGTTTGGCCGTGACTAAATGAACTAGGTATTAATTACCTGTATTTCAGAAGTCAGTGTCTATTCCAAGATCCATACATTTTTATGCAACATGATAAAAAAATACAATAATTAAAGATTGAATAATAACAAAAAAAACATTATGGATTAAAATATAAATTCAAATAATTTAAAATCAATAAAAAAAGAATAAAGATTAAAGAAAAAAATAAAGTTATATAATAATAATAAAGTTAAAAACTTAAAATTCAAATCATTACTAATATCAACAATCAGTGTTTACCATCACAAATAACAATTTAGAAATTGCAATTATTAATGATGAGTTAGGTACAAAATAAATTAGGTCGCTCGCCCCCTATTACATTGGGACCTCAACATAACTGGCGAATCGTGGGTGTGTAATACACCTCTGCCTACCCCTTCGGGGATACAGGCGTGAAGTTATGTTATGTTTATGTTATAAATTAGGTACAACCATCGAATTATGAATTATGGATTAGAAATACAAGTTAGATTACAAATTACGAGTAAAACAATTCAAAAATGACAAATTATATGTATCAAACATAAAAACAACAATTTGTAAATTAAAATTGAAGTATAATTAAATCAAATTGAGAATAAAATAATAATTAAATAGAATCACAAATTTAATAAAATTAAAGATACAATTAAGCAAAAATCAAATTGATAATAAAATAATAATTAAATAGAATCACAAATTTAATAAAATTAAAGATACAATTAAGCAAAAATCAAATTGATAATAAAATAATAATTAAATAGAATCACAAATTGAATAAAATTAGAGATACAATTAAATGAAAATAATCAAAAAGAAATTAAATTAAATTTTAGTAAAATAAAATCCAAATAAAAATTAAATTATATTAAAAATTAAACCAAATATAAGTTAAAAACAATGAAATTAAAACTTCAAAATTATAAATTCAAGTCAAAAAGCGGCCAAGTGCGAGTCGGACTCGCCCATGAAGGGTACCGTAGCAGTAAGTAACATATTAATGTTTTTTTTAATTCTTATATTTGAGTTGATTGAATGATTCCACGCACTCTCAGGCTGTGGAATGATCTCCCTGCTGTGGTTTTCCCAAGCGACTACAATATGGGGTTCTTCAAGAAGGGCATTAGAAGGTTTTTACAGGGTCGGCAGCGCGAGTGTGACGCCCCTGGTGTTGCACACGTCCATAGGCCGCGGTAACCGCTTCCCATCAGGTGGGCCGTGAGCTTGTCTGCCACCTGAGTGGTATAAAATAAAATAAAAAGGAAAGGTAAATTGCGGTTTACGATTTATGACGTATTAAAAAAAAATTACTTACTAGATCTCGTTCAAACCAATTTTCGGTGGAAGTTTACATGGTAATGTACATCATATATTTTTTTTAGTTTTATCATTCTCTTATTTTAGAAGTTACTGGGGGGGGGGGGCACACATTTTACCACTTTGAAAGTGTCTCTCGAGCAAATTATTAGAAGCCTCAATATCATTTTTAAAGACCTATCCATAGATACCACACACGTACGGTTTGATGAAAAAAATAATTTTGAGTTTCAGTTCTAAGTATGGGGAACCCCCAAAATTAAATGTTTTTTTCTAGTTTTGTATGAAAATCTTAATGCGGTTCGCAGAATACATCTACTTACCTAGTTTCAACAGCATAGCACTTATAGTTTTGGAAAAAAGTGGCTGTGACATACGGAAGGACAGACAGACAGACATGACGAATCTATAAGGGTTCCGTTTTTTGCCATTTGGCAATGAAACCCTAAAAATAAAATTAGTGCAAGATACGTAAGAGTGTTTGTGTTAGTGAATATGTTATCTGTGTTTGTGCCGGTGTGTGTGTAATTGTGTGTGGATGTATGTATGGGTGTGCAGTGCTATTAAACGTATTTAAGCAATAAACCTTCAGTTTGAATGAAACAGTCAGGATGAAACTGGCATAAGAACTTTCAAATTATATATCTGAAGATTTTAGTCTAGATAGTCTTTGTATTTTAAAACAAAACTTAACATAGCTCAATAATAACCTCCCCATTAATACTTTTTTCTTTTTTCTTTTTCGTCGGTGAGTTGGCAGGCGTGTGTAGGACACACACGACACGCCTCCGCCACGGCCTGCTTCTGTAAGGACGGTGAGTCGGCCAACTGCCGTCCTCAGGCCTCGATCATGGAGGTAGGTAGACCCGGGCGTAGACGAGTCTGCGGCGTCCTCGCCGCATACTGCAGAACTCGGAAGACAGGGTTTTCTCCCGCTCCCTTTCCGCCGTCTCTTTCGCGCGCATTACCTGCTCGCAGAAAGAGGCGGCGGCGTGCCACTTGCTCCCATCGGAGACCATGGCCCTCACCATGGTCTCCAACGAGAGTACGTCCACGCCCAGGACTGCAACGAGATCCCGGCGTTGACTCGCCCACGCAGGGTACTCCACCAACGTGTAGAGCGCCGTGTCTTCACCAGGAACGTCGCAGTGCTGGCACTGCGGCGTTGTCTGCCAGTGGATGCACCATAGATACTACTACGAAGCACCCGTGTCCGGTAAATATCTGGCACATCCGGTAGGAGAGGTCACCGTGGTGCCTCTCCAACCACTCCTTCATGATCGGCCTCACCGCTGAAATGGTGGATTCCCCCCACCTTGGTTGCTCAAGTCGCAGCCACCATGTCTCCATGAGTTCCCGGCGGAGCTGGACCGCTGAGCCCTGATTTCTCGGCGTTCCGGCCTATGCCCCCGCTCTAGCGCCTCCTTGCGCCATTGGTACAATGACGTAAGGGCTCTCGCTGGTCTCCAGGTCCCATGGAGGGGTCCCGGCTAGGAGACATGCCGCCTCGACGGAGATCGTGCGATACCCCCTGATGACTCTGACGGCCATCGCCTTTAAAGGGCTGTTTAGAACAGCCACGTTGCGGGCCGCCAGACCATTAATACTCTTAATATAAGAATATTGACAATCAGTATAGATGAAACAAAATTGCGTCACCACCCTAAATGTAATTACCGTATATACAGCGGACATATTTATTTTATCTTTCTGACCACATCGCTGCCCGTACGATTATCAACCTTTTATCCAGACCAGTTAAGTACAAATCCAAAATATAACTCAATTTCAACATCAATCAAGAGAACTTTTTTGCGTATAAGCCATCGATATTAACCGTCGATGATTAATCTACATTGTGTCGAAAATTCCTACTATTATTTCGGTGTTCTAAATGTGTCGGGCCATTTATATCATGTTACTGTACTGTAATTATTTAACCCAATAGTTGTGCATAAGTAAATTGGCATATTAGGGTACTAAGTGGGCTCGGTAAGGCCCATCATGGAAGATTAGCTAGAGAGGCGACACGGATGCCTCTCGTACCGACTGATGCAGGTGATCTCCGGTAAGGGGAGCTTCGGGGACCACCTGCATCGGATCAGGAAGGAGTCAACGCCTGAGTGCCATCACTGCGATGCGAGCGAGGACTCGGGGCTGCACACGCTGGCGGACTACCCGGTGTGGGAGGCGCCAAGGCGGGATCTCATGATAGCCATCGGGGTGGGAATCCTCTCGCTCGGCAGCATGATTGCGGCAATGGTGTGGAGCGCGAGCTCCTCGAGACCTCATTGCACACACAGCATGTAATGCTCGCAGAAGGAGGTGCTCAGCCCAGCAGAAGCAGGCCGGGACGGTGGGGCGACTAGCGCCCCTCCCCCATACCGGGGCAAGTCGGAGACACCGTGGTTCCCAAACCTGAGGGTGCCATCTCCGGTTTCGAGATGGCCGCCTCGGGTTTTGGAACCGCGGTCAGTCATGGATAGTCGGGGTGCGAGGGATTTGCTCTATGGGCAATCTTACACCTCAGCGTCTGTAGACACGAGACGGTGTACGGTTTTAGTCGGTTCAAGCCCGACACAACCGCCCCCGCTAGCCGGCGGGGGGGGGGGGTATCCGAAGGGATTTCCGCCGAAAAAAAAAGTATAAGTGGGCTAAAAGCTAAGCTGCAAGCTAAGTCTATTCCTGATTGGACCATTGTGGAATACC
Source organism: Cybosia mesomella (assembly GCA_946251805.1). Lineage (NCBI taxonomy): Eukaryota > Metazoa > Arthropoda > Insecta > Lepidoptera > Erebidae > Cybosia > Cybosia mesomella. Next base: position 9,637,830 of record OX276401.1, read on the forward strand.
TCTTTGTCTGAAACATTCATATTATTTATATATTTCTGTGTTAATACAGTTCTTATTTTTGACGTTTTGTATTATCTTATGTAAAACAAATATAAATAATTGTTTCTTTTTACAGGTAAATCCAGATGAGAACAGACTGCCTATCGTGTCACACTCTTCGCCTTGTAAGTGGATTTTATTCCCCACAATACATCAATCACACTTGACATATTTTCGTAAGTCTTTACGTTGGCTTACGCCGCAATAGGTTCTTTTCTTTCGTATAATATTTTATGTGTTCCTATTTGTTTTACTGTAAGTAAACTTAGTTATTTTTTGTTTGTTCTTTGATTTGGAACAGTTATTATTTTATAAACAGTTATTTAAGGTAGCTAAAGCGTAGGACTTACCTAATTATAAACAGTTTCCTTGGCCTTTGTACTAGCAATACTACTTGCACTCTGCAGAACAGAAGATAATGGGAAAAGAGCAGTTACTACGTTAAAGGAAATAAGTTAGGGTTTAATTCGTGCTAACGCAGAACTGAAGTGCATCGAAGCGCCAAATTCTTCACAATTAGAGCCATTCTCGTTTTCTCTTTTGAGATGAGGGTGAATTTGCTATTTTATCTTTTAGATTAACGCATCGTTGCACTTCGACTCTGCGCGAGCATGAATTAGACCCTAATTCCTTTCCTTTACCATATTTCTGTTCTTTTCTCACAATCTTCTCTTCTGCATGGTGCGATAAGTATTGCTTTTGCAGTTCACTACTCTCATAAATCGTACGAAATGGAGTATTCTGCATTAAATAAATTAAATTAGTAAAAGTTTTTTTTTTAATAGTTCAGTATCAAGAAATGATCCTTATTTTTTTAAATAACTAGGTATGTACAGATTCCCATTAGTTGTATCGTACCTAAAAGTAGTCAGGCACCGTTTTCATTATAGTTTGACTACCTAAGCAAGGTTTGATATAGAATCACGTATTCAGCAAATCAGTAACTTGAAACCAAATTATATTTTTTTAGTTTTCACTGGAGATAAAGGCGAAAAAGAAAACAATGTAAGTATTTTATTACAAAAATAAAAGAAACATTAAGTGGTCGTTCTAAGCCAACACTTCTGTTTTGGGCAATCCAAAGGCATTCCAAAGTTTTGTGTGCCAAGTCTTTCTCGACTTGGCCACGATTTCTCTAATCCAAAGGATCTCTGTCACCCTGCCTGAATCAACTTTGATGAAACTTGTAACTCAAGTCACGTGCATCGTTACATCGATATGTAGTAAAATTCTCGTGTTTCGTACAATCGTGAACAGAAATTGTTAGCGAAATTGGGTCACTAAAACGAAAGATGTTAGAAGGGTAGACGGTATTGTTTAAACAGGCGTTGGTAGACACTGGGCAAGATCTTACCAAGGGAAACCAAGGCGATGGAAGGCACAACGCGTTCTTTGTTCTATTCATAATATTTAGGCGTATTGTTGAATACTTTGAATAATAAAGACGAGGGCTATAAGTGAAACACGATTAGAATACGTAATAGCAATTGGTCCCTTTTTATTTTAGATAGCATTACGAGAATTTTATTACATTAATCCTACACTGGAGACGATTAATAAAAACTGATCTGAGTTATTGTGATATTTATTAGATAGAAACATAACAGTAGTTGTTCTCTGTGGTTTTAGCCGCAATAACTTAGGTTGCTGTTCAACTCTTAGAAATTATAGCATAATGTTACAGGTTGACATTGACAATAATGTTACTATCATAAATGTACTGAAAACAGATTCATGTTTTTTGAATATGCGTATATTTTTCAGATCATATCGCCAGGGCAATGTAGATGTAGTTTGAATGACATTTCACAAATATTAGAGGTGATGCCCGAGTTAAAAGGTCCTCCTGGACCTCAAGGACCCACAGGAGCCGATGGAACAACTGGAACACCTGGGAAAACGGTAAAAAACTCTACTACAATTTAAATTTTAAGTAAAATAAAACTTAGTTTAATCAATAAAAGTAAAACGTTAAAAAATGCTTTAGCAAATAAATCTCTTGAAAAAAAAATAGCAAGTTTAATCATTCTACGTTATGTATTTATAGACATTGAGGTTTGCTATTATCAAGGGAAATCTAGCTGTCTGAGACTTCTCGGAACCGTAGATTAAAATATGATGTTACTAAAAAATATGATTACGCTCAGCGTTCTCTTTTGACCTTTTAAGAGCTGTATGTAGGCGTCAAAGGAGTGTTGTGACTTTAAAAGATTCCATTATTAAATGGAGTCACCTTTTCAAATCGAATCTAGTTTATTACAACTAAAATGAAGTGAGAGTCAGATATACAATGAATGAACTTATCTAATACTTTGTACCAATGTAAGACATCGAATATTTATTGTAATATATTTTATATTCAGGTGTATCATTTACTTTAACGTATCTCCCACAAATTAAACCTGTTCGGCGTTATTATACACAAGCTTTATTCATAATTAAAACAATAACAGCCACGTGGAAGTTCAAAAAGATCGCTAAAGTTTTGTATTAGTGGAGTGTGTTATTTATACAATAACATTCGTGTTATTTAAATTCTTGATCGTAAATCTGATCAAGAATATAATTTACACAACAAAAATTAAAAAATACTTAAATGGCTTTAGTTTGATTAGTATCAAAAATAGCATAGCTAAAACGAACAGCAGAACGATTAGTCAATTATTGCATGACTAACGTCACAGGCACAGCATTCTAAGTGTGATCTATTCTTCATTTAATTTGATCTTAAAATATTGCGAACATCCTTAGTAGTCTCTTGGAATACAGTTAGTGTAACAACGAAGACTAGAGTACTGGATAAAAAGATAAAAACCTACTGTGACTTATGAAATACCCTCATATCTGATCACTATTTTGACAAATATGGAAATAGAGCTTCGGTTGACGTGTATATTATTTAACTTATCCTACTAATATTATAAAATCTAAAGTTTGTATGTATAAATGTATTGATATTTTTACTCTTTCACGCAAAAACAGCTGAACGAATCTGGCTGAAATAATAAATATAAATAAATACTATACGACGCTTTCTAGACCCAATTCTACAGTACAATTCTACACAGCACTTTCTAGACCCAAAGTAAGCATAGTTTAACTAACTTGTGTTATGGGTTCCAGATTGCGGATAAACATACATACTTATGTACTTTTTTTTGTAAATACGTACATATGATACATAGAAACAACCAGCCCAATGCAACTAGACATATTCGTGCATACAAATATTTGCACTGTGTGGGAATGGAACCTGCGCGCCCTATCGTAGCAGTCAAATGCAATACCGCTACGCCATAGATTCCGATGGGAAACAGGAACGGAATCAAAATTTCACGCGGGTGGAACCGCGGGTAACAGCTAGTACAATATAAATAAATTCTACTGGTGCTTCTGTGAGTAGTATTACTCAACACTTGTATATTGTAAACATCTCCGCCTTAAACGTTGTGAATATCATTTGGCTAACATTACACGAGTATTTAATATTTAGATTATGCACTACGGCGATTTAGTTAATGAAATAAATGAAGATATTTAAGTAAAATTAATAAGCTGCTTTTAGAAATTTCGTCTACTTAGAAACGTAAATTAGAGATGAAATCAATATTAAGATAGTGATTTATTATTTATCGTTGGTCACTTTATCAAGACGATGACATGAAATTTACTGTAACAGATATTTTGGTTTTACCGTGTGTTTCACTCGGTTGAATTCCGACATAGCCATCTCACCTTTAGCCCTGGAGAGGTCTGGAAAAGTGTTACGTTAGTTGATTCAGAAACCTTTTTTATAAATGCTGGTAGAAAAATCTTTGAAGTACTTTAACGGTACGTTTCACTAGACTTTCTGAGTACACAGGGCATTTCGTATACATAGTGACATTTTCAACACGGCGTGGATGGCCAAATCTGAAACTATGAGGAATAACTACAACTGCATCATTGGATTTCAAAAAATACAATTCTCCTAGGCAGAAATCAATCGCATAGATTTAAAAAAAAAAGATACACCGCCTATATTATTACACCATTCCACAGTACCACTAATAATAATAATAATAATAATAATAATCATTTATTATCAGATAAAAATCCATAATTTGTTAGTAGGTTGACTTATAAACTATGTTAGTAATTACAGTAATACAATTAATAAATTAAATTAAATTAAATAATTGAATAAATGACATAAAATTAATATAAATTAACATATTATAAATTTAACACATTCACACAAATATAGATTAACACATAAAATAAAATAAATTACAAATTTTTTTTTTTTTGAGATCATATTATTATTTTACACAAATTATTATACACACGGACCAAACTCTCCCTTCTCGGCCAGTCAGTACACATCTAATCGACCAAGATACGCATCCATCTTTCCTGGATAGGGCAATCTAACCGTGTAGCAATCATCTTCAGAATACTGTTGCCACTCCCTCTTACACGTCCACGTATAGAGGCGACTTTCTTTCGCATAATTGCATGAAATCCGTCAACATGTGCCTCTGCAAACATGCGTGACGCGCTGCAGTCTGGTGGAAGTCGCAACAGCATTCTGAAAATGTTATTATATAACACTCGCAGTGCATCGGCTGCCCGGCGGGTATGACTTAGCCAGAGGCCGCCCGAGTAAAAAGACTGGCAGTAAGCCATAAACAATGTAATTTTTACTTCTCTCGAGCACCGCGTAAACCTTCTAGCTAGCATATTCCCCCGAACAGCCAATGACCTGCGCTCCCGCTCCAGATCGGCATCATCCCTCAGTTTTTCCGTAACTACGTGCCCGAGATATTTAAAACTGGTCACTACCCTCAGAGTTTCACCGTTAATCTTAATAGGCGGAACATGAGCTGGTGCGCTTGTTTTACTCTTGAAAACAAGTACTTCACTTTTTTTCGAATTGTATCTCAGCCCATGCTCCACCGCATAAGCCTCACAGATTGCCGTCAACTTACGAATCGCGCCCACCGTCGGACCCAACAGCACCATATCGTCTGCGTAGCTGATATTATTTACGCAAACGTTATCTATAATGCAGCCAGTGTGTGTACTGCTGAGCTCCACAATAAGGTCGTTAATGTAGAGGTTGAACAACAGAGGAGAGGTGAGCCCCCCCTGCCGCACGCCACACTTCATACTGTACTCTCCCGAGAGCTTTCCAGCCCATCTCACCTGGTTACGTTGGTTGTCATACCAATATTTAAAAATACGTATTACTTCCTTCGGTGCACCCGCGCCCTTCAGCTTGCCCCACAACTTGTCATATATGACCGTGTCAAAAGCTTTTGACAGATCTAGAAAGCACGCGTACACCGAGGTTTTCCTGTCAGTATAGTACCTGACAGCCTGCTTAAGACACACTATAGCCGTATCAGTAGACAGCCCAGCTCTAAAGCCAAACTGTGCGTCATGCAATTTAATATAGTTTTGAAGTATGTCATTAAGCAGGCCGTCAAGAACCTTTGCTGTAACAGTTGCAAGTGAGATGGGCCGATAGTTGCCCACATCAGACAAGTCTCCCCTTCTGTTTTTCGCAATTGGTATCACTACCGTCCTGGTAAGGTCTGAAGGCAGATAGCCATGGCACACACATAGATTATAAAACATAGCTAGCACGCGCGGCAGATGAACACCAGCATATTTAAAATGTTCGATGCTAAGGCCGTCATGCCCCGGAGATTTACCCCTGCGCATGCCTCCGATTACCTTACGTACCTGCTTGGCAGTAAAACGTATTGTTCTCTCCTGGGTGACGGCCCCAGCATCGACCATACCACACATAGCTTCCGGATGTTGCAACCGCGTCTCAAACTGCCTGCCGAATAGGTCAGCTATTTTCTCATGGTCACTGATACCTCCCACACTCACCGGTAGACCATACCCTCCATTCAATTTCCCAGTCTGTTTCCAGAACTTCCGGAAATCATTACCGTAATGGTGAGAGGCAAGAATATCCATGGTTATTTGCTCTTGCCTGTCCTGGCACCACTTAAGTTGTCTTTTAAATATTTTCCTGCTCTCACACATCGCCACATATGTCTGCCCACTACTGGGCTTACCTGCGTCTACCCACACCAAAAACTTTTGTCTAGCTTCCTTATGGAATTGCGTGACGTATTTATTCCACCCCGCTATATAGCCACCTCTCCTCCGTGCCCGCCCCCCCACACAAGTAGAAGTTGCGGCCTCCGACAAAATAGTGACCACCCCTAAATACATGTTACGTACTATAGATATATGCTCCATATTAGAGCATACACCATCACAGCATTGAGATAACTCTACGGGAAAATCAACCTCTCGGAGCCGCTCGTGACATATCTCATGATACCGCGTAATTTGATCCGCATTACGTTCCCCCCAATAGCACTTATTCAAAACAGGCCTGATTGGTATCGTCACCGTACACAATATCTGTCCCAGGTTACATTCCACGAACAATGGAAAATGATCCGACCATTGCACGCTATGTTCCACCCATACCCGCGTTACTGTGGGTAGTGCCGCGTTAGTAACAACACAGTGGTCTAGCCAGCTCACAGAGCCCCATACTTCACTTACAAACGTATATGTGTCTGACTCACCGAGAAAGCCGAGATCTGCACAGGTCCAGTGCTCGTCCCTACAAAAATTAACCAGATTTCTATAAAACACCTCACTGGGATCCGCATTATAATCACCTAACATATAAACAAAATTGACGTCATCATTTTCCTCAATAATAGCACTCATTTTACCCAAACATTGTGTAAATTCGGGCAAGTTATCAACGTCATTCGTAGGCATATAAACATTAAAAACAATTATATTAATATTATTTAAATTTAATTTTACCGCTGCTAGTCTCACATCGTCACAGTCTATAATTGTCACTGATTGGATTGCACTCTTCCTCCATAGTATGGCAAGACCCCCATAAGGCCTTCCTCTCAGAAGCCCCACCGACGTGTCCATAGCTGATACTCCAGTGCTGCCAAACTCCTGGTCAATCTCATCTAGTATTGTCATGTCATGCTGCATTAACCAAGTCTCCTGTAGAGTGATGATGTCTGCCTGCTTACACAGGCGCCTCACACCTTCCATCGACCTCTTCAAGGACTTGCAATTGAATGTAACCATTTTTGTGCTACATTGTTCAGCCATCAATTAATGTTGTTGGTTGCCCCTTACTATCTGCCACACGTTGTGCCTTGGTTTTATATGTATCAGACATATTTACAAAACGCCTGAATGATATACCATTTGGCCAAAAGCTATCTTCTAAAAACATAGACATGTTTTGTTTACTCACAAAAATTTTGAACGCGTTGTACCTACGTTCTCTCGTCATTTTAATTTTAATAGGAGAAACGTTTTCATTTGTCTTCGTAAGAATATAATCGGCAATATCCTGCTCGGCTACTTCCTTATGAACATTTGTTATAAACAAGGGTATCTTAATATCAGCTGCTAGCTGCTGCTAATAAGGAACAAATTTTGGGAAGTAATAACATATAATTGCTTTTTTTTAATCCAATGGTGCAGTTTTAGTTTTTATTAAAATAGGCGTCAAGACCCTTTAAGAAGAATCTTTGAGCATTTTTTGCTCATAGTTTCGGACTTGGCCATTCACGCCCTGTTGAAAAAATTCACCCTGTGTATTTGCATGAATATTGATTATTTTGTTCAACTAAAAGTATGACGATATTATTGACGATATAAATATGGCGTAGCGGTTGATAAATCAGAGGTCACGGGTGCGATTCCCTTTCAATACAAAAACTTGTACGTATGAATATGTACGTTAACATTGATCTAGATGTTTCTATATATTTATGTATTATATTTAGGAAACAAAAATGTATCTAAGTATGTTTATCCGCATTCTAGAAAGAACTTGTAACACAAGCTAGTTAAGCTATGCTTACTTTGGGCAGTGCTGTGTAGAATGTTCTAGAATATTCATTCATCATAGTATTTATTATCTAAGTAAGTTTCTCCTCATTGTAGAACCCATATTACAAGTTATGATTATTTTGAAGATCGATATCACTGAGTAGTATTTTTATTAATAATTTAAAATATTCTAAGCAGCGTACTGTTTAGAATGTTCTAGAATATTATAATATTATCATTTCTTTCCCTGCTGTTTTTCAACATATTAGGCATTCATTGAAAAATGTATCTACTTATCATTAGAAAACAAAATACTACGAAGTAATATCGATCTTTACACGAATATCTTTATTTGGCCAGCGGGGGGGTATCCGAAGGGATTTCCGCACGTAAAAAAAGGGCAAGTGGTTTTCTAGTCAGTTTGAACAAATAACAGTGATTTAAAGACACGATAGCGTTATCTGATTCTCAAAAGTTGGGCCTAATTTTCTTTAAGTATTCAGTTTTTCTTTGTTTCAGGGACAAATGGGTGAACCAGGGCCACCTGGATCGATAGGTAGTAAAGGAGAAAGAGGGGAGCGAGGGGAAGTTGGAGAACCGGGCCCTGAAGGACAAATTGGACCTAAAGGCGATCCAGGTGTTGATGGGGCGCCTGGGTTGCAAGGCCCACCAGGACCACCTGGCCCATCGGGACCTGTTTCAGCAGCAATAATAGTTAGTAGTTGCTGTTGTAATTAAATTTAGTATCACTATTATGTGTATAATTTTACCGGTATTTTAAAATTTTAAACCAATTTCGGTTATGAATATTCATGTCGTGGTTAGGCTTGTTGGAATTATCTTGATGAATACTTTTACCTAAGGCCATCTGCTGCCTTATGCGTGCGCACGCATACGGACACCGCATTCTGTTTTGTGCAAATAGATAGAGCAGCGTATACATTTGCACGAAACAGCTATCAGTGCGGGCGCTCTTATGCATGCGCAAGGCAACCTATAAGGTACCGGTCGGCCTAAGTGGTATTCAGGGTGTAATTATAAATTCATAGCAACCCCTTTTAACATTTCAGTTAAATATCGGTGTTTCATAAGAGTTGCTAGCAGCCAATGATTTTTATAACATACACAAACATGATATTATCGGATTTTACGCGAATATTCCACAGCGATACAAAACTATTTGTAACGGATTTTAATTCGACTTACTGTTATTTTGGTATTTACACTACTCCCCATATTTTGGTTGCTTTTAGTAGCTTTTCAGCAGCGGCAGCAGTTTTATTTCAATATGAAAACGTTCAGAAATTTTAATAAAAGTTTCTGGAATAGTTTTGAGAACCGCGTATTTATAAATAACTGTGAAATGGTGCAATTAATTTGCCCATTGTTGGTGGTAGTAGTATTTGTACAACATTAAAAATAGTATCTTTATTTATTTACCAGCGGCCCGGGACTCGGCTTCATCCGGGAATAAATTCGTAAAAAATTACCTATAACCAGATTGCAGCCCCGCCTTCCGGGTCCAATGGTAAATATAAGAGAGCTATAAAAAGCTTTCAAAATGAATTTTGTGCTTCTAACTTTGAAAATGACAGACTTTCATACACCGGTTCATCCTTTATTTTACCCCTCAGTAGCAAAATATAGAAATGCTGATACAGAAGCTGATTTATGAAATTCCGTGCTTCTGACTTCGAAAATGACGAACTTTCCATATAATCGTTCATCGAATATTTTACCACCTTAGTATCTAGTAAAATTTTGAAAAACGCTGATACACGTATTCATTTATTTCTGTAAAGTCGTACTTGTATGATATTTCATGCTTCTATCTTCAAAGGTTCTTCCCATATAAACTTTCAACCCCTATTTCATCATCTTAGGGGTAAAATTTTGAAAAATTTGATGCACGTGTTCATTCATGTGTAATCAGAAGCAGGTGTATGAAATTTAGAGCTTCAAACTTTGAACATGACGGACTTCCATACAAACGTTTATCTCTTATTTAGCCACCTTAAAAGTGAAATTTTTAAAAATCCTTTCTTTTTAAAAACATAAAAAGCAGCTACTGCCGAAATATCAAGTTTGTAGGTCCAGCGGTTTAGGCTCTGCGTTGATGAATCAGTCAGTCTATCAGTCTGTTGGGACAAGTTCTACATTTACACTAATCTTTGACTATATACAAAACACTAATTTTATAAAGAGGAAAGATTTATATTTTTGGATTTTTTATATTTACAAAACCGATTGCAATAACAGGGCGCTCATTAGGGGAGACCTATGTCCAGCAGTGGACTAGAATAGGTTGATGATGATGATGAAAAAAAACTACTTACTATATCTCGTTCAAACCAATTTTCGTTGGAAGTTTATATGGTAGTGCACATCATATATTTTTTTTAGTTTTATTATTCTCTTATTTTAGAAGTTACAGGGGGGGGGGCGGACACACATTTTACCACTTTGGAAGTGTCTCTCGCGCAAACTATTCAGTTTTGAAAAAAAAAATAGAAACCTCAATATCATTTTTGAAGACCTATCCAAAAAATCATTTTTGAGTTTCAGTTCTAAGTACCTATGAGGAAACCCCAAAATTAATTGTTTTTTTTCTATTTTTGTGTGAAAATCTGAATGCGGTTCACAGAATACATCTACTTACCAAGTTTCAACAGCATAGTTCTTATAGTTTCGGAAAACGTAGCTGTGACATACAGACGGACAGACAGATAGACGTGACGAATTTATAAGGGTCCCGTTTTTCGCCATTTGGCAACGGAACCCTAAAAATCTAATGCAATTACTTCTCCGTATTTATTACTTCGAATTTAACAGTGGATTCAAAGGTTTCGCTATGTGCACAAGTACAAATGACTGCAGGGAAAGCAGGCCTTGCGTGCTGAAGTCCGACTAGGGCGAGTCGTTCACTGGAATTAACTGACCTACCGCTGGATAGTTTATTTAACTAGTTACATTATTTTTAAACTATACAAGCGTGTTTATTTTTAATTTAGTGTTATTAGGGTTAAAATATTATTTTAGAACTCTGTGTTTGAGTGCGTGTCTCAAATTTTTAATTTCAACTGGGAATGTAAACTTTATCAGAATATTTAAGTGTAACCTTCAGAATAACTTCACTATATCCATGAACTCGCTGTCATGATTTGATCTAACTAATTGATTAGAAATTGGCTTCACTAAACACGTACATTCATAATTATACCCTTTACATTCTCACGCCGCACAGAGGTAAAATAAACTATAGAACGATATTTTTCGACGATTGAGAGTGGCGTCACTACTGGAAGGAGGACCACTGTGAATAAAACTGCTTTTCTACATTTTACTCAAAAATACTCTTGAAAAAGACAATCTATTATAACATTTATGGGCGACACATCTATTATTTTGACTGAAACATTAAACATAATAATACTATAAATGATAAAATAACATAAATAAATCGCAATAGAATCCGTTAAAATAGTTTTATTTCATGTAAATCTTTAGGCTTTCACGGCCGGCGTTGCATGTAGAATATACTGCTTCCGGACTGTTTGGCCGCGGTCCATATGAAACTTGTATTCCAAACGTTTCGTCGATCACTGCGGTCAACACTTTCAGTGGTACAGGTCCTCCGAGGTACTAATTGAAGAAGTCCTTAGGTATGAATTAAAAAAATGAAGGTATCTTGAAATAAAGGTAAGAATTATTAGGGGTAGCGCATTTACGCAAGGACGTTTAAGTGTTAAGCAATATCTCTAGAAGCCATGTCCGTCTTGATCCCCATACAACGCGTCGGTCGGGGTCCCAGGCTATTGTTTCAAGTCATAATTGGTTCGAGTCCGAAATACTCACTGAAGTCCGAAGAAGCTACTACATGAAAAAAAGGAAGCTCCTCAAATCGATTCAATATGAAAATAGATGTACACGTATTTGATTCTAGCAGTCCCTCGCGTCTAGCAATCCCCGTCGCACCTATTTAACCCATACCCCTAGGTAGTAGTGTGATGATAAATAGCCTATAGCTTCCTCGATAAATAGCCCATTCAACATAAAAATATTTTTCAATACGAACCAGTAACTAAGTAAGCATTCAACCAAACAAACAAACTCTTCAGCTTTATAATATTATTATTAAGTATAGATATATATTCCTAAGCCTATTCATAACTAAAATGATCCTCTACATATAAACTAGGCCACTTCCACTATTTGTCCTTACACTTACAAGACAAGTTTTGTATACATCCATAATCACCATGTCTTACACAGGAATCAACGGGATTATACGGGTCTAATAATCCAGGGATTCTCGGGCCTACCGGTGAGAGGGGTCAGATGGGGCTCCCTGGCCCTCAAGGCGAGAGAGGATATCAAGGAAGTAAGGGTGAAAGGGGATTACATGGCCCAAAAGGCGACAAAGGCGAGAGGGTGAGTGTTATCGAAATATAAGTCTCGGAAATATTATTGCATTTACGGATTTATTGGTTATGGTTTATTTATCACTGAACTGAAAATCTTTTCGCTTATGGATATTACAAAAAATTGTAAACCCGGAAATGAAAGTAAATATGATGGATAATGGATAAATAACATTTTATGTTTAGAAAAAAACAATAAATTTTAAAAAGAAAAAAAATATTTGATTGTCGGTTTATGATTTGCGAAAGAAAATTAATGCGTCCCGCTTGCTATCACATTTATTTCGATCTTTTGCAGCCGGGTTTATTGATCAAAAAACAACGAAGTGTCCTACAAGGGTTCCGTTTTTCCTATATAGGTAGGGAACCCTAAAAATAGTAACTACTTACGATTCGGCCCCAATTATCCACCATTTAATTTTTTTTTATACACCTATCTCAAGACACTTGATTTTTTTTAAATCAACCTAACAATACCTTAACTGTAGCACTCCAGACGTTTGGAAGTAAGAAATTTATGAAAACACTCATAGAAACATACATAAGAGATACACATCAAAAACATAACCCTTCCTTTGCAGTTTGGATAAAAACGAAACACAGGTCACAGCACAAAATACTGGTCACAGGTTCAAGTCCTATGCTGAATGTTGTCATTTTTCTATTTAAATTTATAGTGACTTCAACTTGTGATGACAATATTGATGTCACCGTGCAAAAACATCGAGCACAAGTGGCCATGGAAATAGTTTCATACGGTTATAAAGTTGTAAAAAATGCCATATAACCCGATTGCAGTGCCATATACCGGGTCCATTTATAAATGTAAACCATAAGAAGCTTTAAAATGTATCTTATGCTTCTTATTTCAAAAGTAACGAAATTTTCATGTAATAATAATCTACCCTCTTATTTTGAAGAACACAGACACACTTGTATATTTATTTATAATCAGAAGCAGATATAAAATTTACTCTGAAAATAAACGTACTTCTATGTAACGTTAATGCCTTATTTTACCCCCCTATTGCCAAAATCTACTGTCAAAATTTCAAGATTGGAGCTTCAGCGGTTTAGGCTCTGCGTTGATGAATCAGTCAGTTAATTGGGACGGGTTACATATTAATATAATGTATAGATATTTTTTTTACATCTACCAAAAGTTTGAGTTTTAATAGTTTTTTTGTGTGTTTTAATAGTAATTTATTCAATAAAATAAAAACATAAAAACATAACATAAACTCACGCCTATATCCCCGAAGGGGTAGGCAGAGGTGCTAGCACCCACGTTTCGCCAGTTTATGTTTAATGTCCTAATGTAATAAGTGGCGAGCCTATTGCCATTAACCGGGCACTTATAAACCTGCGATAAATACACACATAACTTCGAAAAGCATCGAAAAGTCATTGGTGTGTGCCATGGTAATACCTGGGATCGAACCCGAGACCTCGTCTCAGCAGTCCTTTACCCATACCACTAAAATAATACAACTAGACACAAAACATATTCATGTCGCGTCGAATAACCCACCCCGTATCGTTCCCGGCGCAAAGGTGCCCACGATGCTGCCCGCGTTGCCTCGTTGAATCGCAATGACCATCCTTTGCCCCAGGAACGACATAATGACATACGAACAATGTATAGATTATAAATTAATTATTGAGAGTATAATTAATAGCTAGATTAAACCAGTTTATTGATTATAATACGGATTAATTATGTCACATTATGTGATAGGTGCTCACCTATGTTAGTCATATTGATTAATCCATTCATGTTAATGCGATTTTAATTAAGTCATACTTGAACATGAACAATGATACGATAGCATCAGTATTAATAATCTGGTCCAGCTTATAGGGACAGTATGAGGGTATTATGATGGAGGAATTAATGCAATAAGTCACATTATTGAAACATAAATAGAAAGAATTAAACTATGAAAGGGATGATATATTTATGAGATTGGACAAGTCTGCAGGGTATGGCCTAGTGATGATAGAGATACTGAGGCGTTAGTTGATAGTGAGGCATTAGTGGCAATACTTCTTTACTATCTATTTAACTCCTCTATTGAAGAAAAAGTCAAAGTTCCCGATGACTAATCAAATGCTGAGGCTCATTTATAAATGCAGAGGCTCCCAATAAATAGAAATCATGATGAAATTATCTTGCTAAGTATTGTTCAAATTTTTTTAGAGCTAGGGAAATATATTCAGTTTCAATCAGAAAGGAATAGGATGTGTGGAGACTTTACCTTTCACTGTGTAGCTAGAAAATATGACTGCATGCTTAGTGTATCTTATACACCGATAACGATACAAAGGTCAAGTCTAAATATTATTCTGATAATTGATATCAAATGTTACTTTCTTTGTGGTTTGACATATTTAAGTATTAGTCTAAGTTCACGTTCAGTTTGCTTGAACACCGACAAGCTAGGAAAACATAAAGTTATAAGTCTGTCTAAACTTTGGTTTGGATAGCCCGAACTATCAACCAAAACTTCGCTCTGCGTAAACTACTGATATTCGAATTCAAAGTATGATATTTTCTGAAACTTAACATCAGTTTGCTGTTTAATTCATATGGTGGCTTTTTTAGTTCAATTTTCATTATAAATAATATTTATTTCCAAATTTAGAACAAACGTTAAGACATTTTATATCGCAGTAGATTATCATACAATCAAAACATTTACTACTTTACTACGGCTTTTGTGTATTGGACACATTGGGAATTTGTGATTCCGCTGATTCGGACTGACCCGGCAAATGCAGAATAAATTCCAAAGTGACGCAACACTTCATATAAATGACTTGACGTCAATAAACGACGGTTAAATTAAATTGTTCATACAAAAATACTGCTATCGTAATTATCAAGTGAGAACCAAGTTTAACTTAACTTTATCGCAATTATTTTCAGTGGTGCAATTCGACCTTAAAGTTATAACACATAGCCTAATATTAGCCGTGCCTAATATTTAACCAAACGAAAACCCAGCTAAGGTTCCCCGATCTAATAAGCACCGAGACCATACACGAACAATCATAGAACTTTACGAGTAACTAAATCAAAATAAAATCACGCTGCACCCGTCGCCGTCGCCAAATTAGTAGGTAGATATTCGGATAATAAACTTGGGTCTAACGCAATAAGTGACGGGTTGACCCTCGTAACGGAACGTTATGTTACCTTCGAACCGTGAACTCATAACTATGTTACAGGGCTATGTGGGGCCCAGAGGGCCACATGGTGTTAAAGGAGAGCGCGGCCTAACGGGCCGCGACGGCACGCCCGGACTTCCAGGCGCGCACGGCCGCCCCTCCGAAAAAGGGGAAAAAGGTATCCAACTTACTCAACCATCAAATTTTATGTTACTCTATGACCCATATTTATACTCGGGTAAAGCGTTCGCAAGATTTTTAGGGGTTTATAGTAACGATTTGGAAAATCTTTATTTCTTCGCGCACTGAACCCTTTGGATTGGTTTTCGAGTGCTTGCACGCAGTTTATTTATTATTGCTGTTACTTTTTATGAGCGTCTAGAGAATTTTTGTTTTATTCCTGTATCGGATGTTTTTCTGTTATTATTTTTTGGGTTGTTCGTAAAAGTGTAACATATTGAAATAAATGCTTCAGAACTTGCAAATGTTTTATGTTTTTTAACTGAACATTGAGGATAGAAAAAAAAACAAAGTAAGTGTTTTAAGAATCTCCCGGGATAGAATTTAAGTTTGGTTTAGTAAACTAGGTCTACGTGTCATAATTTTCGCAATAGTTTACTTATAATTTTATTATATCAGTTTGAATAATAAAATGTTACTCTTGTACCTAAAACAATGCTTATATACTCACTCATAATTGTTTTAAATAGGTGGTCGAGGTCTACCGGGCCCCCCGGGACCAAGTGTGCCAGTCACGTTAGAAAACTCCTTGCTCAATGACGTCACACGCACTGGTAAGTTCTTTATAACAAATACATAATGTATACTTATTTATATTTACATCCTAATAAAATAATATGTCTTGGAAAATGTGAAAATATTACTTTATGAAATATATTTTCAATTTTTTATATAAATATTATTTCCTTTATTAAATTTAAAATATATATAGATTATATTTTTAACTATTATTATTATTATATCTATTTTTTTTTCTAAAATTCTAAAATACAAAACGGTATAAGAAAGATTCATGCTGCTTCGCCAGTCTTAGCCCTAAGGATGTTAATAGGTCACTATCCCTTCCATATTCTTAACCCTACACGCGTCATATACAACATTAATAATGTAAACTGTGTGTGTTATGAAAAGGGGCTCCAATACAATCCGCGACCATTTACAGATATCTTGAAAAGACTATGGTTTAAATTTTATCAAAAGACCTGCCGCTCGCCCCCAGTCATAAGGTCACTCTTGCACTCTGACATGAAAATAAGGAGTTTCCTGAAGGATTGTTTTACTCATTATAACATGTAAAATGTTGTTCATTTGATATAATAATATTTAACACCAAACACTAGGCTGATATTCCATGTATCCCCTCAATTGATTGATAAGATATGTTTAGTTAGTTGTTCAATTATCGAGAGGTAAATAGCATTATAATGATATATGGAATGTTCAGTGTCCAATTATAACGAAAATGGCTACAATATATACTGATCAATTAGCTCCTAAAAAGCTATAGGGACCAATTCGATTAACATTTTATTTGGTTTCTTCAATAATTATGATGAAAAATATGTTACACAGTAACGGTACAATACCCGATGTATATTTTTTTATTGGAGGTTAAAATGTATTATGTTTTATGTAATTTACAGTTTATAACGTTGGTTGTTTTAAGTATTAATACAGTATACAGCATTAATTGCGATGTACAGGGCCCTACCAACATCCCAACCTCACCTACAAGTCGATGCACGTGCGGATGAGGCTCTGATACAAGCATTCCACTCTAGGTGGGGTGGCCATTCAGCAGTCGCTCCCGGAAAAGCCAACATACCAATCAAAAACTATAAGTGAATCTCGGGCTCCAAATTGTACACTTTGGATGCTACTGGGAAATTTTATATAGCATCCACTGGCTTGGCAAGGAGGAAGGGTCTAGTGTTACGACGAAAGTAGAACAAGTGAAAGATGTATATCAGGATCATAGCAAGTGCTGACCGTTTTACTAATCATATGAATACAGCAACCCCCGCTAGCCGTCTGGAAATTCACGCGGAAAAAAATAGGCTTTTCATGTTATGAAAAGTTTATGGGTAAATATACGATTCAAAGTCAGACTATAATTATTATGGAAACGAATGAGCCCATTACCACGAATTTATTGAAGTGCTCGTAGTAGTCAGACAACTTGATAATATCAACGACAACTTCAGTATACAATATAATATATTATATTGTATACAATATAATATATTATGATAATTGATGTATGAGGATACATATGGGTAACATGTACATAATTTACAAGTAAAGCTGTTAGGGCGCTAAGTCATTAATCATTTTCCTACTATAGACCATCTGTTCATTTTGGATCTCTCCATATCAGCCCCTTCTAAGTAATCAGTTTATTTATCATAGTGTTCCAGTGCAAAAGGAGCGTTACTAACAAGTATACTAATAATTGCTTTATTATTAGAAAACATCAAAGCAAAGGCTTTAACATTTTGCCTTTTGCTTTAACATAGCATGATAACGAAAGTGTTTTAACATTTTTCACTACAATTTAGCAAAGTACGGTAGGGTAAGCGGGTACAGATGTATGCAGATGTATGTATGTATGGGGTGCGAGGGATATGCTCTATGGGTAACCTTACACCCCGGCGTCTGAAGACCCGAGACGGCGTGCGGTTTTAGTCGGTGCAAGCCCGACATAACCGCCCCCGCTGGCCGGCGGGGGGGTATCCGAAGGGATTTCCGCACGATAAAAAAAAAAAGGGTACAGATGTATGCAAAGTCAAAGATATTTCATTCCCAAGCAGCTCTGGCAAAAATGTGTTTTCGAAAATATCGTGTCAATGCCAATTGAAGTAGTTTCTTTATAGTTGCTTATAAATTCTTACAACGCTTGAGGCCCCGCTTTCTAAGGAGCTCAGGTGATCCTACTAACAAGCAGATTAACAATATCAGAATTTACAAGTTTCCAACAGTGTGACGTAACTATTTGGAAATATGTGATGAAAACTCGGGACGAAACTGGAACAAAGCCATTTGAAACATCCTGAAAATAAAATTGCACAGGAAAAAATATAAGAAACTGCCAGCCATGCTTAGATTGGATCTAAATAGCACTGTGTGGTATGCTCTTACATTTTTTTTTTTAAATCGGTAGACAATTATTGAGATAATTTAATAAATTTAAACAAATTTACTTTAACTGGAACGATAACGGAAGAAAAGGCAATACATCCATTATTATTTTATCGAGGACCTCACTCTCTGTAGACATACAACAATAAGTTACTATGACCTCAATCTTATGACTCGTATGACAAGTTGGTTTTTATTATGGTATGGAGGTCGATTGTTCCATGTGTCTAGCATATGAAATGGTATTACTTGTGGTGACTGGTTGATAAATATTGGATGTTTTCTCTGTGTACAACAATCCCATATCGATGTTACATTAAATTACTCCAGAGTTTTCAAATATATGTTAAAGTCTTGATATTAAGTAGAATGTAGATAATTGTTATATTTCATAGGCATCCTGGAACATTTCTGATAAGAGAGATTCTCCAAAGTGTACTCACATAGTTTAAAGTGCTTCAATTTAACGACATATTAATGAGAAACATCCGTTTTTCTGGTTACCTGCAGCTACTAAATAAGAAATATAATAACTGTGTACGTTGAACCAGTACGTCATTGATTAAAGGGGTTAGGTTCAAAACTTAAGAAATATATATTTTTATGTACTGTAAATAATTTGTCAGGCGTAATTTCTCAACTCTAAACAATCAAAAACACGTGAACAACTTCAGTTCTGAAAAAATCAGTACAAAGATGAAACATAAAAATTACTTGCATATATAAATTTAAATGTGTTACCGGTAGTTCACAGTAAGAGTCAGCGGTTGATTCACGGTCTTTGCCATTGGATTCTCATAGTTAAAAAATAAACAGTATTTCATTCGCAGTACAATTTTACTCTCCTAGAAAAATAATTACTCCTAAAAACTCGAGTTAGAAGACAAACGTTTGAACATTCATTTCTAAATTTAAACGACCTCTGTGGCATAGCGGTAGTGCGTTCGACTGATAAGCCAGAGGTCGCAGGTTCGATTCCCGCTCAGTGCAAATAAATATATTTACATAGGTCTGGGTGTTTCTATGTATTATATGTATTTACTTACAAAAAAAAAAGTCTTTAAGTATGTTTATCCGCATTCTAGAACCCATATGACAAGCTCTGCTTAGTTTGGGTCTAGATGGCGTTGTGTACTTTGTTCTACAATATATTTCTTATTATTTTTATTATCATTAATTATTTTTCCGCTAATAAGCTATTTAGATAAAGTGTGTCGTGAGAAGTCAGATTGAAGAACTTAAATTTACACTAAGGTTCTCCGACGAGGCGGCATGTCTCCTAGCCGGGACCCCTCCATGGGAACTGGAAGCGAGAGCCCTTGCGCTGCTGTACCAGTGGCGCAAGGAGGCGCTGGAGCGGGGCCATAGGCCGGAACCCCGAGAAATCAGGGCTCAGCGGTCCCTACTCCGCCAGAAACTCGTGGAGACATGGAGGGTGCGACTTGAGCACCCAAGGTGGGGGGAATCCACCATTGCGGCGGTGAGACCGATCATGAAGGAGTGGTTGGAGAGGGACCATGGGGACCTCTCCTACCGGCTGTGCCAGATGGTTACCGGACACGGGTGTTTCGGTAGGTATCTGTGGCGCATCCACCGGGAGACAACGCCGCAGTGCCAGCACTGCGAGGATCCTGGCGAAGACATGGCGCTCCACACGTTGGTGGAGTGCCCTGCGTGGGCGAGTCAACGCCGGGATCTCGTTGCGGTCCTGGGCGTGGACGTTCTCTCGTTGGAGACCATGGTGAGGGCCGTGGTCTCCGACGGGAGCAAGTGGCACGCCGCTGCCTCTTTCTGCGAGCAGGTAATGCGCGCGATAGAGACGGCGGAGAGGGAGCGGGAGAGAACCCTGCCCCCGAGTTTCGCAGTCTCATCTACGCCCGGGACTACCGACCTCCATGATCGGGGCCTGAGGACGGCAGTTGGCCGACTCGCCGTCCTTACAGAAGCAGGCCGTTGCGGAGGCGTGTCGTGTGTGCCCTACACACGCCTGCCAACTCACCGAAGCGGGATAAAACCCGACCCCACCAGGCGAAGCCGAGGTGGCGGCCAAAGTCCGCCGGCAACCCTGGGGTTATCCTTTCGAGGGCTTACCCGGGGTGCCCGGCAACGGACACTTGGGGTGGACACCGTGCGGTTTCGAGACACGACATAACCACCCCCGCTGGCCAGCGGGGGGGTATCCGAAGGGATTTCCGCACGTAAAAAAAAAGGTTCTCCTTAGTGTAAATTTAAGCTCTAGATCTAAATCTAAGCTTAACACACGCGAGTGTTGCAGTCAATGGGTATATACTCTGTTTTAGTGATTTATTATTATTTTATTTTTAACTGCTACGTACATCACTTTCACTAGAAAGTTAATCAATTGTATATTATATAATATCCGGGGACGGAAAGTTGTAAAAAAAAGGTGCAGAACGAACGCGGGCACGCGGGCTCCTATTCGGCATCTTTTAGAGACTTACAACACACACCTAGCCGATGTTGACATATTCGCAAACTCACACTTCAAATTTAAAGCTGCAGCAATTGAAATTTTAAGAGCCTCGAAATAATCTA
Source organism: Cybosia mesomella (assembly GCA_946251805.1). NCBI lineage: Eukaryota > Metazoa > Arthropoda > Insecta > Lepidoptera > Erebidae > Cybosia > Cybosia mesomella. The sequence continues at coordinate 9,659,066 of OX276401.1, forward strand.
CTGTCTATATTTATATACTTGTTTCTTATAAACATAAAACTCGCATGCATTTTACTCACTTGTATATAATATTACTTTGCGAACATTGGTGTGGGTTATGCGTTTACCTAATAGACACATTTACTGTATACTTCTAATATCAATGTATGGCGCATAACTTTTGAATGTTCCAATAAATAGATAGATAAATAAATAAACAATGGCAGACGCGGAACATTGACACAAAAAGTAATTAAAATAAAATAAATTATGATTCCAAAAGAACCGTAGTATCTACGCGGGCACGACGTAATTTAAACACATCGCAGTTATGAATGAATCTTGCTAAATTATAACTTTTGAACATACGAGTACATTTGTGGGTAATTATTATGATTCCTTAATTTAAGAACATGAAACGTTTTATGATTCAATTATAGGATATTACTAGCAGTTGCCCGCGACTTCGTCCGCGTTAAATTCGTAATAGATCAAGGTATGTTTACTTCTTCAGTTTCGAACCCAACATGTATTATGTTACTATTACTATCTTTTACACGTAGATAACTCTGTAGTTTCGAGATTTCCTATTTTACTGCTCATTATCTTATAGCGTGATGATTTATAGTCCAAACGTTGACCATGTCCGAGTTCTATCATATTTCAGAATTTCGTGATGATCTGTTGTTTGTAATAATAAAGAAATGATCAATAATGGTCGAATTAACCCTACTGTTCCTATCACACTTATAATAGCGTAATGATATATAGCGCAGTTTATGACCATACCCTAGGAGAATGTCCATGCAAAATTTCAGGTGAATCTGTTCAGCGGTTTTCAAGTGATGCTCGGACATCCATAATAAAAGCAGATAAATAGACACAAAATCTAAAAATCACATTTTTGGCAACGGTAACGTTCCTAGAACACATAGCAATTTTTTTTTTTAATATTCAATGTATAGTTTTTACCTTATTATATCTATATATAGTTATGTATAGATTATATAAGTATACTTTCTCTTCTCTTTGTTATGTACTATAAACCAGTGATTACATAAAAAGAAGTTACTCTGAATCTTGTGATGATATTTGTACCATCATAATGCGGATGGTAGGTATGCAAAATTTTGCCATTAATTTTTATATAATAATAGTATAGTTGGACTACAAACAGAATTTTATTTTCAGAGGCAGCTCTTCTTAAAGGAGGGAAGGGTGACCGAGGAGAGAAAGGAGACAAGGTAATATACTAAATACAAAATTTCAGTCAATTTTGATACTTAAATGGCACGACCAAACTTGCTTATAAAACCTGATAGAGCCAGGATCAAAAGTTCACGAACACACAGAGTAATAACACTCGGGAAATACCAGGGAAAGTTAAACTGTCTTGAAACCCGCATTGAAATTAATATGAAGTAAATTACATAAGGAAATATAATATATTGTTATCATAACATACTGTTTATTTACTTGGGCAAGGACATCCAAAACCACATTCATTCATATACTATAAGTATATATATATATATATATATATATATATATATATATATATATATATATATATATATATATATATATATATATGCATGAATGTGGTTTTCTCTTTATATATTATTTTCTATATTCTCTTTGTTCTAACAGCTATATTCTAAGTTATCTCAAGTCATATTTTAACCATTAACCTTCTAGGTATTCTACTTTTAGACTATAGACATAGTTTTGAAGTAGGTTGTTTAGTTTGTCTTACGATCGTAAGACAAACTTTTGTAATGCAAATACTTCTCAGGAAGCAGACCATCGTAACGTGGAACGGCTTATTCCATAAAATAAACGTTACCCCGAAACTAACATATAACGTAGTAATGCTTTCTTTTACATCACATAATATTTGTATACATGTATAAGTTAATAAAACTATGACAGTCGTGAGGAGATCGAAAAAAGACAATTTTATTTTGAACATTATATACTCGCAATTGGTTAACATTTGTTCATAAATTTCTGTACGTTCATAACTTTTGTATGTAATAACTTTGGCCCCTCGGCCTATAAAAAAGGTACAGAAGAGTTTTATGAGATAAAATAATAATGTTTCGTAGCATAAATCAAATAACTTAACTAATCCCAAAACTTAACTTAGGGCGAGAAAGGAATCCGAGGTATGGAAGGCCCTCAAGGATTTCCCGGTAACGACGGAAAGCCGGGTGATCGTGGAGACATTGGACCATCCGGCTTACCTGGAACTCAAGGCCAAATAGGATTGAATGGGCCTAAAGGTGATAAGGGTGAAACTGGACCGCCTGGACCAGTTGCAATATCTAGAGAAGACGCCTTAATATTAACAAAAGTAAGTGCAACAATAAGTACTGTTGATCACACTAATATTTTCCATTGTTAAAATTCATTCATAGCGACAAAATAAGCTTATACTTTATCATTGTAAAATTTGCCAACGGACCCAGTTGACCTATTCAAAGCTGTATTAAGTCAACTGAGTCTGTGGGCCAAGTTCGAGTGAAGCCAGCTCACTACAGAGAATTATGAAATTGAATCTTCAATTCTAATTTAAACACATAAGAATATTAAAACCCTAGTGAAAATATTGAAACAATATTTTTAAAATCTTCAATTGGTATTTCATTGCAATTTATTTGAAGAAATGTTTCATTTAGTTTAGAAAATTATTTACATTAATACTTTAACAGATGACCATACATAGTTCCATTTGGAACGAGTTCATTCATTAATGAAAATATTAGAAATCTTTAATTCATGACTATAGTGGTAATAAATATTACCGTATCTATAGTGGTGGGCCTATTGAACCTTTGTATTGAAATAGGCATTAACAAAAAATACGATTGTGTTTTAGCATAGTTAAGGGTACATTCAATCCATATTTTATTGCAATTCATTTTATGAAATGTTTCAGTAACATCCATATTATTTAGGGTAATCCACTTCAGTGTTATAATGCTAGCTGACGCCCACGAAGCCCCAAAGCGGATGTCGGTTATCGTTTTTGGTCATATCCCCGGTTCTACCTCAATTTGCAATCAAACATTCGGCAGATTTTAAGTCTCACCAAAGCCAAAGCATTCATTCGTTTTTGCATCCATCGCGAACAGACAGATAAACAGACAAACAGACCAAGAACTTAAGTAAATATATTTTTGTGTCCAGAATTGTTCCTTTTATATAATCCAAGTTTTGACATGACCACGTCTTGTAATTCGATTGAGCCGGCTGCACGTACGAAAAAATGAGGCGTTCCATTTAAGGCTTCAAGTGCAAGCGAGAGCGCGGAACGAGCGACAGAGGCACAATCGGCCTCCGCGTTCGGCAGCGTTCGACATCTGTCTCAGGCTTGAAGTGCAAGCGAGAGCGCGGAACGAGCGACAAAGAGGCACAATCGGCCTCCGCGTTCGGCAGCGTTCGACATCTGTTTCTCGCGATGTGCGCGTCTATTCCATCAGTATTTTCTTATGACCTTGTCACGTTCAACTATCGTCAGTAAACCGACTTTACAGACAACCGATATTTTTTAAATATTTTCAAGATACAGACAACTACTTTACAATTTATAATAGTATACCTATAGATACGTACTTACTGATTTTCTCTCTCAGATTTTCATGAAACATTTTATGACACAATGTTTGTAAAATTAAAGGCCCCTTTCAACTCATCGCTTCAATATTACATAATAATATTATGAGAAGTCTTGTAGCATTTTTAATGTATTTAAGCATAGATATATGAACAATATGAACATACACAATCATACACTTGATAAACAGGCTTTCTTTGAATGTATAGGGTGATAGAGGCGAGACTGGTCCAAGAGGCAAACGGGGGCATCCCGGCCCTCCTGGACCTCGTGGACCCCCGGGGCTTCCAGGCCCGCCAGGTGCATCAGGCAATAATGGTATAACTGGTGACATTGGATTACCTGGATGGACGGTAAGTTTAAAGCAATACATTTATAAATATAATATTAATTATATGCCTATACATGTGTGACAGGACAAATAGAAGTTTATGTTATTATATATTCACATTTCGCCTAATAGTAAGATTTCCCAACTTACAGGGCTATGAACTTATTTTTATTTGTACTAGTCAAGTTTTCAGTTGTTGTTGTCCTTTAGTCAATTTAAGTGAGGTGTGGAGCATAGTTTTTCGTAATTTTACTTCAGCATAATATAACAGTTCCTTAGTAGGAACTGCAATCGTTTGTAGCTTAGTGGTTAAGGAAGCACCCTTACGATCGAGAGGTCTTGGGTTCGAATCCTGGCCATTACACGACCAACATGAACCCACTTCTAACACAAGCAATTTAGCTTAGCTTGAGGAGTTTGGGAGAATACTAGTAATTTCGGATATAAGTATTTAAAAAAAACACCTTCAAATTACATCTCCAAGTAAAAAGGGCTGTGATATACTATGATCAGATAGCCTGAACGATGAAATCATAAATCTAGTTCCTAACCGTAAACATACGAGTACAATCAGTACATTATGATATTGTAACACCGGAAGTTTGAAACATCTGCCTGTAAGTTTGATGCCCCCAACCCTAAAACGCCTCTATATGGCTACTACAGGTGTTAACATTTATGACGTATTGTTTCTTAAGATTGTGATCCCGTTCTCGTAACCCGTAGATACATATTGATAGAGATACATATCTGTTTTATTCCAGACTATAATCTATCCTTGTACCAAGTATCAGCCAGATGTGTTTAGCCGTTTGAGCTAATTAAGTTTCAATTCCAACTTTAAAATATACAAACATCTTCCCAAACTTTCACAGTTATTGTAGTAGAAAAAAGATAGGGATATTCTTTAATATGGTATTTAATTCCGACTGAAATGTCTAAAATTATAGTGATAAGTATCGAGTGTTAAACATTTCTAATAAAAGCTATAAAAGTACGTACCTTTATTTGTTTTTTTGTTCGTGCTGAAGTCCCTAACAACAAAATTTCGTTTGACAGGGTCCGCCGGGTGCTGTAGGGCAAACTGGTCCGCCAGGGCCGAAAGGGGAAAAAGGGGATCCTGGCCTTAGCCCACTTAACTTGGAAAAGGTAAAGTTATATACTTGCTAAATTGGATACCTGAATATCTTTTTGTATTAATCTCTATGTATTTCTTTGAAAGACGATCATAATAGGGAATATTTACTGCATCCAGATTATCATATTTAATAAGGTCACTCGACCTTAAAGACCTTAAAATCAATAAGCCATATGATATTAATAACGTTTGTACATATAGTATATCATTAAACCCAATAATCTATTAATAATAACATAAAAAGAACAGCAAACGCACGCACTTTCTTTATACTACAACTCATTAATATACCTAATCTTAAAAACACCCGAGATACTAATGAATCTCCTATAATGCGGTCTTATCTCGTGCTTATATCAGACACCCAAATGGAAAGTTTGCGGGTTGCTCATTAACTCTTTATTTTCCTGGTTTAGTTCCGAGGCATTACAAGCGAACACTTTTAATCTTTTTTAACTGAAAACACCGAAGTAGGTAGCGATAAACAAAATGAGAAAAAATCAACGGAAAACACTCGCGCAGAGTTTCTTGATACAACTTTTTATGAATTAGTATCAAGAATAAAATTTTGTGTAGTAATGTCTGTCTCATTTTAGAGTATGTTATATAAATACGCTGCAAAATATGTATTTCAAAAGGTAAAAGGCGAGAAAGGTGACCGAGGATTTGATGGTGTACCTGGTCCTCCAGGAAAAGAAGGACCAAGAGGCCCTGCAGGACCACCAGGCTCTCCAGCAACAAATATTCAGTATATATCAGTACCTGGGCCACCTGGACCGCCTGGACCACCGGGCTCACCCGGTGTTTATCCGAACGAAGTAACTGATGCACTGACTGATAGCCCCGGTATCAATCGCCTGGAGCCAAGTAGTGGTAAGTGATAAATAATTTGCCTCATTACTACTGCAAACACAGCTTAGCTGGAGGGTATAGAGGGGAGGGGAGGATATTTATAATTTCGGTTACTAATATTCTTTAACAAAATCTATATAATTTTACAACAATTTATTTAAGTAGTAATCTACTTAAATACATTAAAAGTGTACACAATTTTAAATAAATATATTCAATTTAACATTCTATTGTACATTCAGTTTAGTAAAGAATAAGAAAGATATTCAGTTTTCGTCTGTAGTCTCGGCTAACAATATACAAAACTAAAATAAAATTTCAATCTGTGTAAAATGTTTTTTTTCAGCCTCAAATTATATTACTTGGAAAGTTTCCTAATTTTTAGAAACTTTTGAAGTAATATAAGTAAGAACTACTAAGATATTTCAGGGCGTATTTATGAAATATGCTTTTTTATTCTACAGGAAAACAACGTGATCCATTACAAATTATAAGAAACTTGAACCATCTGGTACAATACCGCCAAGAACCTTACGGTATGCAATAGTTTTGAATTGTTTTTTTACACCCGAGTAACTTTGCAACTTTTAGAGTCGAGAAATTTCTACTCACATTTTAATACTGCAAAAATTGTTTTAAGGTAGAACAACAAAGCGATGATGGTAGTAAATAAAAAGTTTTTTCCAGCTTACCGAGATCCACCGGATCCTCTAGGAGAAAATGCTGATTTTGAAGACGACGATGATGGTAGAACGATTGTTGGAACTATATTATTCAAAACCACTGATTCTCTGATTCGGGTAAGATGATTTTTAAAATCATGATTAAGATGTTAACTTAGAGTTCCAACTACTTCATAAAACAGAATTATTGTGCCTAAACTCTTCTAACATTTTGATGTAAAATTAATAGTTATTGAATATTAAATATCTTACAAACGATACTCAGATTGGAATACTTACATTTATAAATAATTGCTGTAGTTATACCTTAGCTCTGAGGATTATATAAATAGTTATATTTATATAATCCTCAGAGCCAAGGTGATTTTTAAATTAAAAATAGATTAAGCTATTTCTGTTACCGAATGTACCTACATACGAGTAGCTCTAGAAAAATATTTTACAGCTCGGTACGAACAGTCCACTTGGCACCTTGGCGTATGTCATTCAAGAACAGGCGTTGCTTGTCCGGGTCAATAACGGCTGGCAATATGTTGCTGTAAGTATAATCTTTGATCTGTCTCCTGTGTTTTTACGTCTCACCATTATCTTCTCTCGTTAAGATTAGTTTCATATCGGGATTTTACTACGTGGGGCTCAAACCTCTTAAAAGTCGAGTACCCAAATCATTGTACTATCACCACTTGATTTTATACCTGCCAATAGCTAATAAGGTATTCATTAATATGTTAAAAAAGAGAGTTTATATATCTCGATAGCTGATCCATGGTAAGTATCAAATTTCTTATGGTGAATATGATATCTCACCTCGAACTCAGTTGTCGAGATTTATAAACACTCTTACAGAATACCATGACAGATGACTCATTGAAAGGATTTATTGTATTGCTTGCAACATATTAATATTGCGTATAGTCCATCTGTTTGGTCTTCACACGTTGTGAGTGTTGTGAACGACTTGACTAATTTAAATATTGAAATGGGCAGGAGAGTGAACAGCTGGAGGCCGTTCTACGACTATTTTCAATCTGATAATTTCATTCATCAATTGTGTTTACTTACAATGTATTAATTTGTCAGATAGACATAAGTTTCGTAGAATTCAAGTAGTAAGTTAAACAAACAAGACCATGTTTGCATTAATGTTCTAAAACAATATTTGATCAGTTGGGAACCTTCACTGTAAATTAGATTCTAAGCTACTTCATAACTTTATATGGTTATTACGACACGTGGCTTACGTAAATTAATATATAATGATTACCAAGGCTACCAATATCTAGATTTATACCTAAATTATATAATAATTAGGGATGGAGATGGGTGTGTCGGAATCGAATCGACTAAAACCACACGGTGTCCCCCCCAAGTGTACATTGCCGATCACCCTGGGTGCGCCCTCGAAAGGATAACTTCAGGGTCATGGTGGAATTTGGCAGCCATCGCGGCCTCGCCTATAGGGTCGGTTTGATCTCTTTTCGGTGAGTTGGCAGGCGTGTCTAGGACACCCACGACACCCCTTTCGTCTCGGCCCACTTCCGTAAATATGGTGTCAGCCGACTGCCGTCCCCGATCATGGAGGTCGGTAGTCCAGGGCGTAGACAAGCCTGCGGCGGGGGCGCCGCAGGCTGTGGAATTCGGGGGGCAGGGTTCTGGGCCTGCCTCTTGCTCCCGTCGGAGACCACGGCCTTCACCATGGTCTCCACAGAGAGATAGTCCACTACTCATTGCTCCAAAATTTCATTGAAGTAATATTAAGTATTAATAACTATTTCAATGAAATTTAGGAGTAATTAGTATGCTAACTTTACCTATAGATTTAGATCGGAAAAAGAGAACTTCTAGGCCGGAAAACTCGAGACCCGTACCTTACAGGGGGAATACTCTGACCAGCTAAGCTAGCTGGACACGTCCTAGATATTCGAAATTGTACCTATAAGGGACTGGTCACGGGTCCAAGTCCCGTTCTGCTTGTTCTCTTTTTTAATCTGAATCTATAATGTTACTTCGTTTCATAACAAGTACGTTGTATGAACGTTACGAGACGTAGTTGGCCTGACCAACTACGTTCCTCCTAGAAAGGAACAGGTCGTGGGATCAACTTTTTCCGACTCAAATTTATAGCAAAAGTTAGTATACTAATTACTTCTTAATATCATTAAATTACTGCATATAATTTTATACAGAAACCTGTTTATTGGGAGACGAATTCTTGGGCGAGGAGGACACGGCCACTTGATCCGTGTTCTCTTGGTTATTCAATATTTCACATTCCTTCTCTTTAAAGTATTTCAACAAACTCGAGGTCGGTATCAAGTTGATGTTTTATTTTGATTTAAACATTGGCCGTCATCGACAAAAGAATCTTGTTTTTTAAATAATATTACCAGGAGATTTTAGTTATTAAATATTCATGAGTAATAAAGAAAATTTTCTTTTCCTCGGCCCCTAGAGAATATAGAACTCCGCTTTATTCGGGTCTTATTATTTGAACAAAACTTATTCTTATTCTCAATGGGTATACATCTAAATGAGTTAGCAAATCTGGTAATGTTTAAATTTCAATCTTAATTCCGGGGAATGAAGTAGAGTAAATTAACTGAACCAAAAGCAATAAGGTTAGGTACACAAGTTTTGAATTTACAATTTAATACAAATGATATTGATGGAAGAAGTCTACTCAGTATTTATAATGGCCAATTAATGAATAAACTTAATACCTACAATCAAAGGAAGATGATACTCTGAGTATAACACATAAGTAATCATATGGGATGTAGTATGAGGCCCCAGCAAGAGGCACACGCGTGCCTGTACACTGCTGATAGACGGACGAGGCTCTGGCGCTGGCTTTCTTCTCAGCATTGGGAGAGGAAGGGGGGGGGGTTCAGATGGCAGTTGCTCCCACAAAAGGCTAACAGAATGTGTTTATTTTGCATTTACGCATCTTTCACAGGGGAGATTGTACTACTGACACATGAAAAATAAAAAAACAAAAGAACATTGTTATTTTAATATTATAACCTCCCCCGCTGGCCAGCGGGGGGGGTATCCGAAGGGACATCCGCACGTAAAAAAAAAAGGTCTTTACCTTTGAAATTGCCGTTATGTATGAAAAAATTAAACGATTTTTTTCATGTATTTTTTAATTGTATTAATCGAAGTAATTGCCCATACAATCAATGCATCTTTGCCAACGCAGCGGCAATTTATTGATGCCCTTCTTAAAGAAATCAGTTGGACGGGAGGCAACAAATTCTTCAAAGACTTGCAACATGGAGACCATCTGCTGTGCAGTATGAGGTCGCGCATTGTCGTGCAGGAGCAGCGGAGACGAGCGAACCAATGCTGGTTGGAGATGTGCCAGCTTCTCTATCATTGTGTTCAGTTTTTCACAGTACACATCTGCAGTAATGCTCACCCCGTTTGGTAAGAAACTGTGATGAATCACACCGGCGCCAGCACTCGACCACCGAACAGTGACCATCACTTCTCTAGGTGTAAGTTTTCGTTTAGGGCATTGTTGTGGTGCTGAACAAGGATCCAACCAACTTGCTGAGCGCTTGCGGTTATCAAACAGAATCCATTTTGCATCGCAAGTAACAATGCGTTTCAAAATTCCTTCATTTGTGTGTCTGTTGAGCAATGCAAGGCATGTCTCGACGCGTACTTCGCGCTGGCGATCATTGAGTTTGTGGGGCACCCATTTGTCAAGCTTTTTTACCTTGCCAATTTGAGGCAAATGGACCAATATTGTTTTGACGCTAACGTCGAAAGCTGCTGCTAATTCAGCCGTAGATTGTGTATCATCGGCCTCCACAATCGCCTTTAATTCGTCATTGTCGACCAAAGTCTTCGGACGACATGTTAGCTCCGTAAACGTCGTTGATGTTGCGTGCCGCTTGTGTCACGTTGCTGCCACGACGATACTCATATTCCATAATTACTCCAATTTTTAACGTATCCATGATGACGAAAAAGATTGAAATGCGATGAAAACGTAACACTAATCAATAAACAAATGACTACTTTTGGAAAATGAATTCCATGTTTTTAAAATAAAATTGATTTGCAATTAGAATTCTAATCCAAACAAAAATATTTTGATTTGAAATGGCCAGTACTGCAGAACGGCATTTGCATAGGTAAAGACCTATTATTAATTTTATAATATTCAATGTACTAGTAATTAAATTCGAAAGAATAAGCTTTCTAAAAATCATTTTTTTTTTTCGTGAGTACCTCATTAACAATTAATTGCAATTGCATTTCAGACGCGGAACCAATAGTATAGTAATTGTTAAATTCAAACAGAAGTAACGTTTTGATTCTATATAAAAAAATGTTGTTAGCTAAGAAATTAAATACGGATATTTTACGCTTGTTTCACAATAAAATATATACATTTAATTAATTCATACCGTGTCCTAATGCGGCCCAGGCCATTTTTGCAACATTCCCTTACCGTTTGACACAGTTGTTGAGCACATTTTTAAAAAGCAGCTGTCTGTTTTCGCCTCTCCTGTGTACAATAACGAGAAAATAAGGTAATAAGGGCTAAATTAAAATTATTATAACTTCCCGTCAGGGGGTATCGCACTGTTACACGGGAGCGGGCTCGCGAGTTTTTAAAAAAACAAATTTTGAGTACACCGGATTTATTGAATTTAAGTTTTACAAAATTGAAGCACTTTTAGAATAAATGAGAATTAGAAAATAAAATGAAATAGAATAAAGAAAAGAACAAGTGCTCTGGAAGGAGGCTGGTGGTGAACTGTCCGATCCGCTAGCCCTCTTCAACTCACAGGAGTGATAGCGCTGACTCAGGCGAAAGTGTCAGCACTTTTATAGGAGAACCCCATATGTAACAACCCCCCCGTTAAGAGGAAACTTAGGGTTGTTGTGATAAGTTTCCGTATTATTCTACGCGCAACCGGGGCGCCACCTGTTTTAATTCTATTTCTGAATTACTGTCTTTCCGAGTTACTGATCTTTTTGATTTAATGTTGAATTTTCCAAAAGACTTGTTCTTTTTACAAATTAGTATTATAATCAAAATGATAATCATAATTATGGAGATTATAGTTAATATTGGGAAACTGATATGATTCTCAAATTTAGTTGACTCTATTTTATTTAAACTATTTATAATTCCATCAGTTCCCGGTTTAAACGATTTCAATTCATATAAATTAGGAGTTTTAATTTTAGGTAAGGATGCATTAAAGTGAAATGTTTTGAAAGTCTTTAAATTACAGCAACTATCGTTAATAATATTAAAATCAGAATATATATATGGTATGTACAATTTCGGATATAATTTAGGAACCAATTTTAAATTATTATGGAAAGCTATACATTCTAATGGAATGTTCAGTACACCTGTACCGGATATACTCTTTTCTAAAACATTACTATTACATTGTATACTTAATTTAGTTTTACTTGATTGTACAAAAATCCACTTATTATTTTTTAATTTATGCCAGACATCCACATCACCGGATATAAACTTAATAGGACATTTTTCAGGAAGGGAAGGTAAGGTTTTTGTTATTATTTCAATTTCACAGGAAGGATTATTCAAAACCGCGTAAACCTCGGAAATTTCACAAAGGTAAGTCTCGGTAAGTATCTTTTTACAACTATTTAAGGTTTTTAGGTAAGTATATGTAGATTTATCTTCACTAATAGCTAGATATTCTTCAGAAGGAAGAATCATAACGAAAGAGTTTGATTTATTTTCAGCGATGTGGGGCGTCGGCAACGGTATGTTCTTATATATGTTATATCCTAGTAAACTAACTAGAGGGAGTTTTATAATAAACATTAACTTATTATCTAAATAGTAACACGTTAAATCAGCTATATTGATTAGCGTATGTATGTTACTTATGTCTAGGTTTACAGGAAAATCTCTAAATTTAGGTATAATTTTAAGATTACTTAAAATATCGTTATACATTTGTTTGGGTGTAAGTATAGACGGATGTAGAGTGTTACTCTTTACAAATAATATAGAGTTTAATAAATCTTCGACCTTGAAAGAAATCGTCATTAAGTTTGATTGCAAAATATTAAGTGCATTACTAAGCTTAATTTTAAAATTTACAATTCTAATCACTCCTGTTATATTAAGAGATAATTGCTCAATGACGTCGGTTAATTTAGCTTCATTTACACTAATTTCATGTAGGGATTCATTGATGTTAGAAATGGCCGACTGAGATATCATGATACTTCTAGAAATGGAGTTTGCTAACATTTTATCATTGTTATAAAGAGCTTGAACAGCATCATTATAAGCTTTAGCATCATCTTCGTCCAATGTACCGAATATGTGCTTAAAAACAACACCTACGCCAGAGAACCAAGCAGATCTTTTGGAGACGCCGTTTGAGATTATGTGAGATACTGATTTAAAATCACGTAAAATATCATTATATAATGATTCTAAAGGTTGTATTTTCACACTGATCATAATCAATTTCGTCGGTTTCACGACACTGAATTCGGATATTATTCAGTACCTTATGAATGTTCCCAAGGTGGTGTTGAAAGGGGAGAACTTCGATTGGAACAACTATATGGAGTTGATCATTAATAATCCTTAGTGTACCGATAGCGTCGAAGAATATGCCAGGGCTTTTATTAATATATTCAATATATTCGTAATTTTGTTCCTCTGTCGAGACTGCATTGCAGAATACTGTATAGACAGCAATTCTGTAAATAAACCGTTAGTAATTAGGGTATGGTAATATAAAACCTATAGAATATATTTTCTTCTTAAACATCATATAAAAGAATACTTAGATTACTAGTGATTACATTTGGTAAGATTAATTACTTAATATCATTCAGCTCCATGAGCTGGCTTTATTTCATCGTAATGATGTTTGATATGGCGTCGATTAATTAAAAGGGATAAGTTGTTATTACCATGGATTTTCATGACCTTGTAAGGGCCTTTCCACACAGGGGACAGAGCTTTACCTAGCCTAACATGATTTTTTAAATATACGTAGTCACCCACATTATATTGTACAATACGTGAGTGCTTGTCATAATACGATTTAGATCTCTCTTTCGACGCGTTAATATTTTGTAGAGCCTTTTCGCGGGATACTTTTAAACGATGCTGGAGCATTTTAGTATATTCAGGATAGGTTATATCTGTTCTAGAGTCAAAAACAGAGTCTGGGAGATAAGGTTTATGACCGAACACGAGTTCATAGGGAGTAAATTGGGTAGTGGTGTGGACGCTGCTATTGTATGTTAACATGGCAGTGTAGACATACTTATGCCAATTGGTTCTATAATCATTTACATATGATTTGAGATACTCTTTTAGAGTTGAGTGGCTCCTCTCGAGTGCTCCTTGTGTCTGCGGATGATAAGGAGAGCTCCAAATCTGCTTCACCTTAAGGAATTCGCAACTACGCTTAAACAGTTCTGCAGTAAAGTTTGGCCCTTGATCAGTTAATACAGATTTTGGAATCCCGAACACAGATATGAAATGTATTAAACATTCACAGGATTCCTCTGCAGTGCAATTTGAGATAGGGTATGCTAAAGAGAATTTAGTGAGGTCGTCCTGTAAAGTGAGGATGAACCTAAATTTGTGGAGACCAGCTTCTGGAAGGGGACCAACAATATCTAAGCCAATTCTCTCAAAAGGTCGGGTCGAAGAAGTAGTAATTTGCATAGGGGATCTATTTATTCTTCTTAGAGCTTTGTTGGATTGACATAGTTTACAATTTTTTACATAGTTCTCTATGTCTGACCGCATATTTTTCCAATAATAGCGCTCTTTAATTCTATTATACATTCTATTTGAGCCTACATGCCCCGCTATCGGAATATCATGGTTTTCTTTAAGTATTTTTGCGATTTCTGTTGGGACTGGATATATAATAGTGTTGTGATGAATATTTATTGTAATATTAGTATTATCAAAGAGATACATGAACATGCCGTAGATTTTAACAAAAGATCGTTGCTCAAATAAGTTCTTGAAATCTGATACCGCTATTTCACTGATATCTCCAGCTAGCAGTATATCATCACGAGCAGATTTAATGGTTTTGAATATTTCGGGATATGAGGTATTATCAAAATAGTATAACTTAGTGAATAGTAGGTAGAATGTTTTTCCTTTTATTTCAAGCCTTTTGAATGAGTGAAGTTCGCGTTCTTCATCGAGAATAATAGAAGAGTCATCGAGTTCAGAAAGAATATCTTGGAGATATGGGTTTGAGTCATCAAAATCGATTGAAACTGGAAATAAGATGGTTTTACAACTGCTTTTAAGAAGATTTTCGTTATGTTCCTTTATATAGTTGTTGAATATTTTATCTTTGTTAGAGAAGGATTGTAAAAAATTGTTATAATCTTCGTTAGAATTAGAAGGAGATGGGATAGGATTAGGACTGGTATTAGGGGTGCCTAATAGAGATGGGAGATTTGAAGGACTTAGGTCTTCGTCGCGGTTTTCCGTGGGACTAATATCAAATGCACCTAAGCCTTCGAGGTCCTTCAGAACCTCTTGTGGGATATCAGAGTTTCCTGATGAGTTAGAATTTTGTTCGAAGATTGGGTCGACAGGATCTCTAGAAGTAGAAGGTTGAGGGTCATTTTCGTTTTGGACAACAGGGTTCACGGGGTAACGGGATAATGCATCTGCATTACTATTCGTCTTACCTCTTTTATATTCTACCTCGTAGTCGAACTCTTCTAATTTTAATCGCCATGTTACAAGTTTGGAGCCAGGGTCATTGCACTTAAAGAGCCATTTGAGTGGCTGATGGTCAGTGATGATTTTAAAGCGACGGCCGTAAAGGTAAGGTCTGAAAGCTTGGGTACCATGAAGGATGGCAAGGCATTCCTTCTCAGTTACGCTATAATTAGCTTCAGCCTTATTAAGAGTTCTGGAGCTATAGGCAATTGGTCTGTCTTTCCCTATTGGGCCTTGAGATAAAATGGCTGAGACGGCAAAATTGGATGCATCACAAGTTAGGACAAAGGGTTGTGAGAAATCGGGATATGCCAATACTGGAGCAGAGGTAAGACATGTTTTAAGGGTTTCGAAAGCTAGCTGCTGCTCATTTTGCCATAAAAATGGGACATCTTTCTTAAGGAGGTTTGTCAAAGGCTTAGCAATTTTGGAGAGGTTAGGTATAAATCGGCGATAATAAGAAACTAGCCCTAGGAAGGATTTTATATCTTTTGGGCATTTGGGCTTAGGGAATTGTTGTACAGCCTTAACTTTCTCTGGGTTTGGTTTGACTCCTTGGTCGGTTATCATGTGACCGAGATAAGAGACTTCCTTACGGAGAAATTCGCACTTATCCGGCTGAAGTTTAAGGTTGGCATGCCTAAGCTTGTCGAAGATATTGGATAGGTTTTTCATGTGTGTGAAGAGATCAAATGAGTAGATTACGATATCATCGAGGTAAACAAAGCATTGAATGCCTTGTAGTCCTGACAACACCGTGTTCATCACCCTTTGGAAGGTAGAGGGGGCATTTTTGAGCCCGAACGGCATACGGGTGAATTCAAAGTGACCTTGAGGCACAGAGAAGGCTGTTTTAGAGGAATCTTGCTCTGCCATCTTTATCTGATGGAAACCGGATGCCAGATCAAGTGTGCTGAAATATTTGCATTTGCCCAGTTGGTCTAGAATTTCTGTGATGTTTGGAATAGGATAGGAGTCACCAATGGTGATATCATTCAGTCTGCGGTAGTCTATTACTACACGCCATTTGCGCAGACCGGAAGCATCTGCTTTCTTGGGGACTACCCATATTGGGGAAGACCATGGAGAAGTAGAGGGCTTTATTATCCCATCATCAAGCATTTTATCTATTTGAGATTGGACTTCTTGTTTGTGCACCTCAGGGAATCTATAAGATTTAGTATTTATAGGTACAGAAGAAGAAGTAGGTATTTCATGTTGAAGAACATCGGTACTTGTTAATTTATCATTAGGGAGATGAAATATGTCAGAGTAAGTAGCACAAAGATCAAAAAGAGCGTCCTTTTCTTCATTATTTAAGTGTGATGTTCTTAAAAGGCCTAATACTTCTTCAGTCCGATTGAACGTGTCATTTGAAGAGTTATTCGAGTGAGTATTATAAAGAATGTGATGACTATGATCCTTCTCTAAGGGTAGAATTCTTAATTTCATGTCGGAGCTGATTGATATAGGAGATTCAGAAATATTCACGACAGTTACGTTAACCCGTGAGTTAGGTTTCACCTTGACTATGCAATTGGCTACTAGAAGGGACTCCATAGGATTTTGATCTAGAATGAGACCTTCTCTTATTCCAGGATTTAAGACAGAGCATTCTATTATTGTCTCTGTGCGAGGTTCAATAGTATATATAGGATCATTAAATTTTAATGTTAATTTTATTTTGTTTACTGTAAGAGTATCGTCATTATAATTAATGTTAGAATGAGATTCTGACAGGAAGTCATTTCCTATAATTCCGTCATAAGGAAAATGTAAGTCACCGATTACATGGAAATTATGCTCGAAAGAATTGAATTTTAAAGAGATATGCCCAAGAGATTGTATGGGATTATTTGTGGTACCTATTCCGGTGAAGCTTATAATTTCTTTATTCACGTCCGGTAGTTTCTCAATGCATGATAACTTAATGAGACTAATCGAAGCGCCACTATCTACGAGCAATCTCAGTGGTTTGGTTGACACAGAAGTTTGGGCTTCGATAAAAGGTAAGTACTTTCTTGATGGATTGGATGTAATGTTATGAATTTTAATGCGCTTTATTTCTTTTTCAGGTAGTTTAGGAGCCGAAGCATGGGATTGAGACCTTGAAGAAATGACGTCTTTTAGTTTAGGTTTGGGTTGAGTGCATGTATTTGTGAGTGACGTAGTGGATACAGAGGATGAGGTTATTGTACGGGATTTAGAAGATGTGATGGAGCTAGTAGATGTAGTGGGCACATGAACAGCAGGTACAGCGGACATAGGGGACGCAGTTGAGACAGCGGTTGCAGTGGATACAGCGGATACAGTGGGTATAGCGGGAACAGTAGACACAGTGGATACAGCGGATAGAGTGGATACAGCGGATGCGGTTGATACAGCGGATGCAGTGGATACAGTGGATACAGCGGATACAGTGGGTACAGTAGATACAGCGGATACAGTGGATACAGCGGATACAGTGGATATATTAGGCTTGGCATCGATTTTGTTACTTAATTTTCCCGCACGACACCGGCCGGGAAAGCTTCCTCGTTTAAATGATCGATTTCATCGATGCCATTCCCGTCATTCTCAGGCGAGGAGATAGTGTGAATAGGTTGATTACGGTTTTGGAATGCTGAGTTAGGGGCTGGGCGAGAATAGTTTTGATTTTGTGAATTACTAAAACGCATATTATTGTATTCCCTTTTACGGCATTCTTCTATGGTATGACCTAAGGCCTTGCAGTACCGGCACACTACGGGATTAGACCTATGTGATGACGATGCCACATTATTGTTATACTGTGGTCGACTGAAATTACCTTGTGGCGGA
This sequence comes from Cybosia mesomella, assembly GCA_946251805.1. Classification (NCBI taxonomy): domain Eukaryota; kingdom Metazoa; phylum Arthropoda; class Insecta; order Lepidoptera; family Erebidae; genus Cybosia; species Cybosia mesomella. The sequence goes on from OX276401.1 coordinate 9,677,225, forward strand.
GATTGGCGTAAATTTTTATTAGAATTCTGGAAACTGCTAGTCTGTGGCATAGTATTGCGCTTAATAGAAGCTAAGAAAATTTTTTCCTCGGACACAGCAAAATTAATTGCGTCATTAAGTGTTTCGGGGTCACGACATCGCACAAGAGTAGAAAGTCCAGGTTTGAGCCCGATGACAAATGTGTGCAGAGCTAGGTCTTGCATTGCAGCGACACGACCTGCCAGTTCGCCCTTTTTCTTAGTTGGCATCGATATATTAATTTCTGTTAGTAGTTTAGAAAGGCAAGACTCAATCCTGAGGGCAAACTGGTTGACCGTCTCTGACTGAGCCTGTTTACATTCTTGTAGTTCGGAAAGTAAAGCGGCGTAGTGCTTTTTCTCACCAAATTGGGATTTTAAGAAATCTTCTAATTGTTGCCAGTTTTCGAATTCTTTGATAGAGCAGGCGCTCTCAGCACGCCCCTCGAGTTGGCTTAAAATGAATTTTAACAACACATCTACTTGTGCAGCGGAGGCTAAATTTATTGCATTCCTGCAGTTATTTAAAAATGCATTTAATTTTTCCCTATTTCCATCATACTTATTAATAAATTTAATTAAAATATTCATACTGATTTCAGACATCGTTAGTGTGTTCTCGTCCTTAGGCATTACTGGGAATATGTCTGATAAGAGCGTCCAGAACGCTATTGCTAAGCCGTCCCACGCAAAAGATAGGCACACCTGCGCTTGATTCTCCGATTACTGTACTGAGAATAAATAGTTACAAATAGTTTAACAATGCAAAAGTTATTTTTAGACTTACAGAAGTAACTGCATTTGGATATTGAAGTCTTGAAAACACTGGGAACACTGCACTGAACCGAAAATGTCGGAAAATATACGAAGGGTTTCGAGGAACACTGGAAAATTTTACGATTTCTTTACGCACTGGGAATTCCGCAAACTTAAAACACTTTTTCGGGTGAGTTAGGTATCCGTCACAGGATACTAGACACTGGAAACTGGATACGAGACTCTGGAACTGGATACTAGATTCTGGAACTCAGGAAAACTGGATACTGGGCTTTGCAGCTTGACCTTTGTATATATATTTTTTCTTTTTTTTTTTGACCTCGGTGATGTCCTCGTCGCGGCTTGACAAAGAGTTACAGAAGAAAGAGTCACTCGCGGCACTCGTGAAGATATAGTATTATAAAACACTTTTTCTTTTTCACGTTTTCACTTTCACAATTTTCACGACTGGAATGTCCCGGATTCCGTTTTTCGAGGAATCCCTTTACGCTGCCACCAATGTTACACGGGAGCGGGCTCGCGAGTTTTTAAAAAAACAAATTTTGAGTACACCGGATTTATTGAATTTAAGTTTTACAAAATTGAAGCACTTTTAGAATAAATGAGAATTAGAAAATAAAATGAAATAGAATAAAGAAAAGAACAAGTGCTCTGGAAGGAGGCTGGTGGTGAACTGTCCGATCCGCTAGCCCTCTTCAACTCACAGGAGTGATAGCGCTGACTCAGGCGAAAGTGTCAGCACTTTTATAGGAGAACCCCATATGTAACAGCACGATCTCCGTCGAGGTGGCATGTCTCCTAACCGGGACCCCTCCAGGGGACCTGGAAACGAGAGCCCTTGCGTCATTGTTCCAATGGCGCAAGGAGGCACTGGAGCGGGGCCATAGGCCGAAGCCCCGAGAAATCAGGGCTCAGTGGTCCCAGCTCCGCCGGGAACTCATGAAGACATGGAGGGTGCGACTTGAGCATCGAAGGTGGGGGGAATCCACCATTGCGGCGGTGAGGCCGATCATGAAGGAGTGGTTGGACAGGCACCATGGTGACCTCTCCTACCGGATGTGCCAGAGATTTACCGGACACAGGTGCTTCGGTAAGTATCTATGGCGCATCCACCGGGAGACAACGCCGCAGTGCCAGCACTGCGAGGATCCTGGCGAAGACACGGCGCTCCACACGTTTGTGGAGTGCCCTGCGTGGGCGAGTCAACGCTGGGATCTCGTTGCGGTCCTGGGCGTGTACGTTCTCTCGCTGGAGACCATGGTGAGGGCCGTGGTCTCCGCCGGGAGCAAGTTGCATGCCGCCGCCGCTTTCTTTGAGCAGGTAAAGCACGCGAAAGAGACGGCCGAGAGGGGGCGGGAGAGAATTCTGCCCCCCGAGTTCCGGAGTCTGCGGCTTACCCGGGGTGCCCGACAATGAACACTTGGGGAGGACACCGTGTGGTTTTAGTCGATCCAATTCCGACACACCCACCCCATCGTTGACACCGATGGGGTGAAGCCCGTGGGGGTTTCCACACGTAAAAAAAAGGGAAAAATCTTCGGAACCCTTTCTATTCTATTTCTCATTAAATACTCCTTTTTGGAGTTTATGGGCCCCACCAAGGCCAAAATACAAGCTAACTTCACCTGTTGATTGATAGACGAGGTCATCAATAAAAAAAAACTGAAAACATTTTTTCCCGACATTGACTCATATTTTTGTAAAAGTGACGAACATTATTTTTAGTGATGGAAACCCAAGTATAAAAACACATGTGTAGTGTAGTGGACATGATATTTACTACAATACTTGAAAATGAGCACCTCAACACGATGTTTTTTCGTATATATTCGCCTGTTTCCCCGAAGGGATATGCAGAAGTATAATACAGCTACATTTCCCACTAGCAATAGACAGTAGTCCCATGGAATTAAAAAATAAAATATAAAAAATAGTGGCCCACCGGCATCGGGAACAGGGACCAAGATACCGGATGTTAGGGCTCCAGAGAGAGGAACGTCCTCACAATACATGCCGTGTCGGGGAGTACCGCCTTCTGCATCAAGCCCTTGATCCAACTACCTAACGCGGGCATCTTTAGATGTTGGTCGAGGCTCTTGGCAATCAGTCCGTGAGCCGATACGACTATCGGAACCATAATTGCTGAATCCACATCCCACATGTCGACAATCTCGTGAGCCAAGTCCAAATATTTTATTTGTTTGTCTTTTTCGGCTTTCACTAGATTGTCATCATGGGGGATGGTGATGTCAACAATTATTGCGAGACGCTCTAATCGATCAATCACCACTATATCAGGCTTATTGGCTACAATAGTCCTGTCAGTGATGATTGATCGATCCCAGTACAATGTGACACGGCCATTATCAAGAACTGGGTCGGGCATTATTATTATTATCTATTGGGCTATCTATTCATTAATGTATGGAAGTGAAAGTTGGGTATGGCAGAAAAATCATGAAAGTAGAGTGAATGCAGTGGAGATGCGGTCATTGCGTAGTATGTGTGGAGTAAGGTTGGCTGATAGGAAGAGGAATACAGATATACGAGAATGGTGTGGCCTGAAAGAGAATGTTGTTACAAGAATTGAAAAGGGTATGCTATACGGTGGTTTGGGCACTTGGAACGAATGAGTACTGAGCGAATGACACACCAAGTATATAAGGCAGATGTAAGTGGGCAGGCAAGCCGGGGTAAAGGGCAGGTCGAAAGCACTCGAAACCGGCGGGCTAGCATGAAAGGTTTAATGACAGTGAAGGAAGCTCGTGAAGTATGTAAGGACAGAAGCAGATGGCGGGCTGTTTTCTCTGCCTACCGCGGAGGGAAAAAGGCGTGAGTGTATGTATGTATGTATCTATTGGGCACTTCGCCAGACTCGATGCTACTGTAGAATTATGTAACAGTAAAGTCCAACAACTACTCGTATTTGCTGTGAGAACAAAACCAAGTTATAACAACTCATGATATGAAAACAATGTTAGCAATATATTATTATCTTTTATTGTTGTAAACTTAGAATATTTTGATTGGATCATTGAATTTGTAGTGACCTTTAAAACAAATTGTTGACTATAAAAAATTGTTGATCCGTGTATATAAGCAAAGGTTATGCTCAATTAACTAGATAATATAAAACTTAGTTTTACTTTCAACGCAGAGAAATTTCGTGGGCGCATCTAATGTACCGTAAATAGCAAATGAAATTTACTTATCTCCAGGCAAATAAAGTTAAATGGTTTATCATAAATCTCATTTTGCATAGATGGGGTCATTGTTGGCTATACATACTCCACCAGCAGGCGGCCCAACACGAACACCTTTGCAGAATATTTTAGAAACTTCAAGCTTAGTACATCATAAAAATCCAGCAGTAGAAGGACCAGTGGTAAGTAATTATTAAGAGTATTTTAAGACAATTGACACAACAGAGAATTATCTATATCGTTGAAAAATTAAAAGCAAACAGTTAACAGACACAAACTGCACAAATATACTCTGAAAATTATTATAATATTATGAATCACAATAAAACTAATTATATCGTGGATCAAGCCCGCAGTACTCCACCCATTAGCAGTAGGCAAGATAAATATTTAAAATACTGCACCATCATTGCAACGCGTGCCGTCCGTCGCAACAAACGAAATTGTGTCCATTGTGACTGGTGACGATTATTGACAGAGTTAATGATTTACCGAATTTGCTTACTAACAATAAACAGGAAGAAGATAGCAACAATGGCTGGTTGTTGTTTAATGGAGTCGGAAATAAATGATTCCGCCATTCACTTACCTTGACCTTCCTTGATGCTTTGGAATAGTTGGCGAACTAAAAATATTTCAAGGTTTCGTTATTTCTGGGTAGCTTTAACGAGCTTAGAAAGTTTCACTGTAGCTTCGATAACAGGATTATTATAATTCCATTAACTGTGCATGTAAGCACTAGTTTAAGAACCAAAGAAGGAGTGCGAGTTTGTTTTCCAAATAAAAGAGTAGTGAGTCTACCGGGGAGAGTTTTAGTGAGATTTTTCTCATTTTATATTGGATGTTGTGCCAGAATTCTTGATTTCGTATTAGTGAGCGCAGGATGAACTTAACTCCTTTTTATCAGGTTTCTGATTCTCTAAACTGTCTTCCCTTCACAGCTCAAGAGACATCTCTATGTTACAAACGTTCATTGTTATTAATTAGTTATGTTATTCCTTTCTTTAAGTTACGTCTAGCAGCCCTGAATGAACCGCATACAGGTGATATGCATGGTGTTAGCAGCACCAACTATGAGTGTCGAAGACAAGCTCAGCGAGCCAACATGGATGGTACATTCAGGGCGTTTATATCATCAAGGTGAATATTAACTCAAGAACTCACGTATTTAATAGTGCCAGGTTTAGGTGTTAATTATAATTATGAATTCAACCTGTAGCTAGAACTATTTCTAATAATATTTTGTCACTAACCACAAATAAAATATATTATGTTCAATAGCTGATGAATTTGTTAACATTTTGACAGACTTTTAGAATTTTTTTGAAGAATATGTAGTAGGTATTAAATGATCATAAGTTATGCCTCGCTTATTGATTGGTGAAGATCTAAGATCATGTTCTTACTTTCCAAATTCAAAAATGATTTCAGATATTGACTGTTCACATAAAGGTTACACAAAAGTTATGCGATAAATTATTTGAATTACTGTTTACTGTCCATATATATACCCAGAAAAATTAAAGGCAAGAATTTAATTTAAAAAAATGTATGATTGAATTGTTAAAAACATAACCTTTAATCTAAAAATATACCCACTTTGTTAAAGACCTTTTCATGACAGACAAAATTTGAATAAGTAGATTTTAATAAACTGGAAAAAGAAATAGATAATATTTAAAAATATAAAATTACAAACACATTTCTAAAATATTAATAAATCACATTTATATAATATATTAAACTTTTCGCAGGGTTCAAACAATAGACTCCATTGTGAGTTGGGTGGATAGAGAAATTCCAGTAGTGAATACCAGGGGCGACGTGCTTTTTAACTCCTGGGGCGAGATGTTTGATGGCTCAGGAGCATTGTTTGCTCATGCTCCCAGAATCTACAGCTTCAGTGGACAGAATGTTCTTATGGACCCTGGATGGCAAGTTATTTTTCTTAGCATATTTCTGTCGTTTAATCACTGTCCTAAGTTCATAAATACATTTTAGGATTTAAAAATACTGGAATAAAATACTGTAATTCTTTTTGCTCAGATAAGATTAATTATTTAATATTGATATTGTGTATTAATTAATGGTAGAGGCTGAATATTTCAAAAAGGTAAGCCAACAAGGCCTTTTCTTTTTAACATGTGGAAACCCCCACGGGCTTCACCCCATCGGTGCCAACGATGGGGTGGGCGTGTCGGAATCGGACCGACTGAAACCACATGGTGTCCTCCCCAAGTGTCCATTGCCGGGCACCCCGGGCAAGCCCTCGAAAGGATAACCCCAAGGTTGCCGGCGGACTTTGGCCGCCACCGCGGCCTCGCCTGGTGGGGTTGGGTTTTATCCCGCGACGGTGAGATGGCAGGCGTGTGTAGGACACACACGATTCGCCTCCGTCTTGGCCTGCTTCTGTAAGGACGGCGAGTCGGCCTACTGCCGTCCTCAGGCCCCGATCATGGAGGTCGGTAGTCCCGGGCGTAGACTGCGGAACTCGGGGGCAGGGCTCTCTCCCGCCCCCTCTCCGCCGTCTCTTTCGCGCGTATTGCCTGCTCGCAGAAAGAGGCGGTAGTGTGCCACTTGCTCCCGTCGGAGAACACGGCTCTCACCATGGTCTCCAGCGAGAGAACGTCCACGCCTACAGCCAACAAGGCCTAAGTTAATCAATAATAAATACTACTGATCGCCCTGTACAAAATAACAGCCGGTGAGAATCGTGTTACACAGACTCCTTGCCACTGGAGTGTTGCCAATACAATTAACAAAAAAAAAACATTTCATGATCAATGAAAGGAAAACACCTAGTGCACTTCCGTGTTTCATTATACTGTTCTAATTTAACCTGTAAATGTACTGTCATATTGTGTCCAAAAATAGGTCCTCTTTTAAATTAAAAAACACATAACTTATTATACTTCTACATACCACTGACGAGTACCAAAAGATCGTAATCTAAATTTAATCAAAACGCATATTCCCAGGTCATAAATTGAAATTGAGGTTAAATGTCCCCTACAGAATTTTTCAGTTATTTGAATGTGGAATAAAGACAGTATAGCTTATATATTTACTGTGACACAGTGTTGGCATTCAAACAGCCGATTCACTCACACGCAATGTTATTAACTGTCATATTATTAAATTGTTCGGAATTACCAAATCAAAAAATGAAAGAGCATAAACTTTAAAGTTGATTACTTTCAGAGCAAGTTATGAAAAATAGTTTTAATTTCTTCGAACATTTTAAAACGACAAACACTGAAAAATATTAACCAAGATAATCATTTTAACCTCTATAATTATAAATAGGCAAACAATTTTGTAATAGTAGTCGATGACTGGTTTGGTTCCACTACCGATGTGAGTCCACTCTTAGCTTATACAATTTACTTTAGTTGCGAGGTAACAAGAAGACTTGTGATATGTTGCCTAAATGAATAATAGTTTTCGAACAAATTAAATGAAATTAGTAACATAACGGATGTGTATATAAATGCTTATCACTCATCTTCTTGATGGTTCTGGATTCTAAATGCATTAGTGTGAATTTAATAATAACTATTTAATTAAAAGGCATGTTTTTATTCTATGTAAATATGTTTTAAATACATTTTTCTTAAGCGGCGATAGCCCAGTGGCGTACGTAACAGACTGCTGAGACGAGGTCTCAAGTTCGATCCCCAGTCGCCCCGGGCACACACCTCTGACTTTTCGTGGTTATGAGTGCATTAATAAATGGTAATTATCGCTCGCTTAATATTGTGCCCGGTAGATGGCAATAGGCTCACCCCCTATTACATTGGGACCTTAACATAACTGGCGAATCGTGGGTGTGTAATACACCTCTGCCTACCCCTTCGCGGATACAGGCGTGAAGTTATGAAGAAGAAGTTATTACATTTTTCTTATGTAGCCCAACAAATGACAGTATTTTAAATCACATCAAAGATATTTTTACTTTCACATTAATACAAACATCAAATCAGATCAATTTATAAATAACGCTTCCAAGTAGGTAACATGTATTCATATTTTATGTAGATTATAATCAACCATAAGTATCCTCGTGCTACGCATAGAGTTTACATTTGATTGACAGAGACCGCTTGCTTCAATGTTTAGTCACACAGAAATTGATGTCGAAACGATTGGAATTGATATTATCATTCTATAGAACAAAGAAATTGCATTTCATGTAACAGTATCGACATTTGGTGTTTATAAATCAAACTTATTATCCTCTTATTTGATATGTAAATAATTATTTAAATCTTAATTTTACATTCACTAGTTTAATTTAATCAAATTTCAACAGCCATGTAATATGATAACAATATTTCATCAAACCAAGACAGGAAATAGTAGATACTGAAGATAAACGTAAATTGAAGCGATTTATTTTTCGATCGGATCAAATGTTTTTTTAAGTCATGGTTTTAATATTGTTTTATTTAATATTATACACGCTCTATCGTGTTGGAATAGCTAAATGATACCATACCGATAAAGCATTCTGATATTCATTGCGACATTCACTTTTTTTAGGAAAAGTGATGCACGTTTAACAAATTATCGATTCATTTAGCTGTGCTAACCAACACAATGGAGTGTGAATAATGTTGATAAAATGATCTAAAATCACGATTAAAAAAAAAGCGTAACATAACTGTACGCTTGTGTCACACGATTCGCCAGTTATGTTTAGGTCCCAATGTAATAGGGGGTGAGGCTATTGCCATCTACCGTGCACATTACTAAGCGAGCGATCATTAATATTTTGAATACACTTATAACTACTATTTAGAGGTGTGTGCCCGGGGCGACCGGGGATCGAACAAGAGACCTGGTTTCCGCAGCCCGTTACGTACGCCACTGAACCGAATCCTTTATTCCACCCTGTGCCACTGGATTTGCCACTGGGGTCACAAAATGGAAAAAATCTTCCGGTTTGTGCCACTGTTTGTAGAAACATACTCCTGTTATACACTTTGAATTTGCAACTTTTGTAACATTCAATACAGGTAATAGCGCAGTGCCGACTTATGAAGATTCCTATGCATTTAACTACCAACCCTTACAAAATTGAACCGATCAAAAAATAAGTCACTCAACTTTTTTAATCTTCAGGACTTACTATTGCCTTGTATGAAATAGTTCTTATATTTTCTATAACTACCGCATTACATACCTTTTTTTACGTGCGGAAATCCCCTCGGATACCCCCCTCTCCGCTGGCCAGCAGGGGTGGTTATGTCGTGCTAGAACCGACTAAAACCGCACGCCGTGTCGGGTCTTCAGACACCGGGGTGCAAGGTTGCCCATAAGGCATTTCCCTCGCACCCCGACTGACCCTGGACGCATTACAGACCTAAAACCTCGGCTTAAAACAATTAACCATTCAACATTAACAGACAATATCTGTTACATAAAATCCAGAATTTATTGAACAGTCTATGTATAGATACTTAATACTTATGTTCATATTGCATCCAATAAAACCAATATTTCTTGAAGAATGTCTCTGGAATTTCAATCTTAGTCGTTTTTGGCATGTTTTCATTGCACGGTATCCATTGCGCGCAGGCCAACAAAAGCCGTGTGGCATGGAGCGAACCCGAATGGAGAAATAGCAATGGATGCATATTGCGACGCCTGGCACAGCAGCAATCCGGATAAGTTCGGACTCGCATCTTCGCTTCGCTCCAATAAGCTTTTAGACCAAGAAACGTAAGTGGTTTTGATATTTCAGTGAAAACAGAAAATGCTTGTTGAGTAAACTTTCAAAGATAATTTTCTTTTGCGTGTTCCATGTTTGTCTTTAATATCTAGCAAGGCAGACTTCTAATTAGTTGGTACCAATATAGCATTAGGTAAATGAAATATAGTGTGGTAAGTACTGGTAAGAGTAATGGAAATATTGCTTAATACTTTGTTGTTGGTAAGGTTGAGTTTATTCACATTCATTTGTTTAGGTCATATCTTCTAACATGTATCTATACTATAATGTTATAAAGAGGAAAGAATTGGCTCAATAAGTACTGGAGCGATTTCAAAAATACTTTCATCATTAGAATGCTACATTATCCTTGAGTAACATAGGCTACTTTTTATCCCGATATTCCCACAGGATCATGACTTACGCGGGTGAAACCGCGTGGCGATGCTAGCTATTTATATATCAGTATTGTCACTTAAACTTGGGTCAGGTTCTGTATTAGCAAAATATTGCTATAGTTGGATTAGTTAACACTAGATGCGGTGGTATCTTAGTGGTTAAGGAGTCGACCTTTTCATCAACTGGTCCGGATTCGATCCTGGCCATTACACTACCGATGTGAGCTCACTCCTAACACAAGCAATTCAGCTTAGCTGGAGGTATTAGGAAGAATACTAGTAATTTTGGTTACATTAATTCTTTGAAAAAAAAAATACTCTTAAAATTCAATACGTAACTCTTGAAAATTATAAATATGTAGGTACATTATAAAAATTTTACCAATATAAAAAACACTCTACATGCACATTGCAATACAACTTATAACAGTGAATAGTAAAAATGAATGGCCTCTGTGGCGTAGCGGCAGTGCGCGGGTTCGATTCTCGCTCAGTGCAAATATTGATATGCAAGAATATGTATATTTGCAATGGTCTGGGTGTTTCTATGTATAATATGTATGTATTTACAAAAAAAAGTAATATAAGTATATTTATTCGCATTCTGGAACCCATAACACAAGCTAGTTAAATGTCGTAGAATATTTATTTATTTATTTTGTTCCAGATATTCATGCAGTAGTAAACTTATTGTTTTATGTGTGGAAGCAACACCAGTAGATACAGTAAGAAGAAAAAAACGATCAAAGTAAGTATCATGCACCACACAAATGAAAGTTTAATAAGCTGCCTGCGATGTTTTGTGCTCCCTTATAAAACTTGTATACTTTCCTAGTCCAAGCATCATACCACTGGAGATGACTTTCATAGAATTTATTAGTGATGCCAAGAATGGAGAGGGAACCTCGAGCTACACGGGCAGATCGAAAACGTAATGTTCACATCATTATGTTTTCAGTCTGCCCGGGTAGCTCCACGTAAACTATTCAGAATTTGCATTTTCGTGAGGAAAACTTCGCTTCTTAACACGTACCAGAGTCGTTTTAGATTTTGTAGCATCAAATGATTGTGCACTATATTTGCTACTGGATACATTTGATTGTCGTGACAATTAATCATGAATCTCATGCCTTATGAATCTTAAGTATTTAAACTTACTCATCCTTACATCTATTTCAGTATATCCACCAGGAAGATACCGGCTCTTGTATCATCTTCTAAAGCTAGTTATTTCTCCATTATCTTTCGTTAGCGATGATGCATTCACTGTTTTATAAATAAAGAGAACTCTTACTTATCTTGTACTACGTTTCTTCTGAGATATCCCTGATTGTAAAAGGGTTGAAAAACCGATTCAAACAATCAAAAATTGTATCTACATCTTAGGCTCATCCAGCTATGAACGCTTGGTTCGAAATAAATGGTAATGCATAATTATTTCGAATTCAGAATGCTTCATTTTTATTTTTACTTTTTTATACCACTTAGGTGGCATACCAGCATACTGTTTATATATATGCATAGTTTATGACAATGTGTGTAGGAGTTAGCGAGTGACGATTTTCAACGCACCTACCTCAAAATTCATTGCCTCAACGAATCGAAAGGAGTTCTTTGATTCAGAGAAACAAGACTGCCGAGCATCGGCGCTTGGCGCTATTTGAAATTATATCTTTATTTTTAGTATCTGTATTGTCGGAAAGCTGATCCCGAGCTCCGAGGCGAAGGCCTCTGATGTAACAGGGACTCAACGCTGAGATGATGATGTCTTCTAATTTTTCTCAAAGAGTAGATAGTTGCCAACAACAAAATAAATCTACCCTTTACACCTAAAATTATTGAATTACCTATGAATATTTTTATCAAACAGGTATCGCAACTCAGCAGAGAAGTTGCAAGATATCGAAGAACGAAACGAAACTAAGCGAAAATTATAGACATTGATTAATTAAGTAAAAATGTGAAGACTGTAAATAAATTGTATGTAGATAATAACGTTTACTTGAAGCAATGATTCCGGTGGAACATATTGACAATATATTTCAAATAAACGACAACGCTATTTGCTTTCTTATTTTTGTTTTTCTGACTAAATTGACGTAAACACGATATACTCGTATAATTAATATGTCAAGTTGTAATAGCGATTACCTATATATCCTACGTACTATCATTAATTACTTTGAGTAGAGGCTTCTTCAATTATTTTGTGAATAATTTAGTTTGAATAATACTGTGCTATAATTATATTACAAACGTAAACAAAACTTGTTCCTGTATCTAATATTCGAAGACGAGTGAATTCTTGAAGTGATTTTCAAAGGATTTTCTTCTTTTAATAAGATAACCAGGAAAATAAAATATTATCTGAACTACATACTTAGTGTAAAACAAATAGCACGTCATTTTAGTTAGAAGTACAACTGTTTTTTAAAGTATTTCTGTAGTTTTGTAAATAACTGTCTGATTAATTCTGTCTATGCAATTTAACGGTGTAAATATATTTCTTAATTATATGAAATAGATTATTTTCGGATTAAAGTTCAGTATTTACCAAACAAAAATGTAGTTGAGATTTTGTTTGTCAAAGGAAATTCAATTTTAATTAGGTTTGTTTAAAAAAAAGTGTGTGTACTTATGTACGCACGTAAGAAGTTATACTTCTTGAAAGCAACATTTATGAAATTTTGAATAAATGCAAATGAGAAATCTTAGTCGGAACGGAACGCAACCATTATGTCAAAATATTTAGAAACGTTCCATTACAAGTAAATATAAATATATGTCATGATACTCCTTTGTGAATACGTTTGACTATAGTTCGACTCTTTTGATAGTACCTACTTTTCATAAAAAAACAATGACAGAATGTCATCCATGTGAGTTTTTGTCATTGTTTGTTTATGTCACACGTATAATTTTTTATACCATACCTACTCTAAAAAGCTTATTTTATTCACGCAAAACAGTGAATAAAAAGGCCTTTTATTCACTGTTTTGTTTTTATTCACTATTTTGGTGTTTGAATTTGGAACACAAAAATATATCCGGTCTCTATTTCAATGCTTACACAAACTCCTTGCGCTAAGATTCGAAATTCAAAACTCTTTGGTGCAAATAAATTCTCGAGATTTGATTGGTCGATATTTGCGACAAGGAGTTTGGCATTAGATTAAAAACTGTTTTGTGTTTGCTGCCTTTATAGAAAAAAAATAGTGAATTAGCGCCATTTATAATACTTACTGTGAATTGTATGATGTCTTTTCTCGTAGTCATGGTATAAAGTATAGTATGCAACTCCTGAATAAAGTACGAATTTATATCGAGGGCCATGAATCACTCGCGTCGTTCAGGATTCTAACAGTTGAATCACTCGCTGCGCTCGTGATTCAATCATTATAATCCTTCACTTGCTCGTGACTCATCTACGGCCCTCGCTTTAAATCCGTCCTTTATTCACTAGTTGTATAATATACTATAATGCATGAATATAATTAACAACTAATCTATAATTTTCAGATATTTTCCTTTTTATATGCCCCATAGTCTACCTTGATGCCAAGTATAAAGTTTTTAGGTCATCCAGAAGTTGGTTACGTTTTAGGGTGTCGGTTTTTCGATAATTTTCCGAGACGGTGGTGTACACGTGCGCCGTAACAATTTATTCTGTTTATTTTTCCCTAACGCGCCAATAGAAGTATAACTTCGAAAAAACTCTTTAAAGACAGCTACTTTCAAAATTTGTTACAATTTTATTGAAATGTTATTACTTAAATAGATGTATTTAGTATTGTATCTTGTATAGGTATATATATTTTTGGTATAATTTTGGAGTGATCTTACACTATGTTATTAAACCAATGGCTTGTAAATAAACTATTTAAGATCCGTCCGTCGTATAATAGCGACGCTACATTTTTGTTTTTTAAGTTAATAATATTGTCTTGCTAATTCACCATAACCAGCCATTATTTCACAACATTAACAATACTGCTTTGTACTTATGTTCTTACTTCTGAAATAAGCAGACAGTTACAATTTCGGTTGTCCACTACCACTACAATCTGCTTAGAGAATCTTAAAATTGAGGTTAACTCCAATTTAAACCCAGTATTTGGTGTCTATTTAACGTCAAAGTCAAATAAAATTTGAAGAGATGGTTGAAAACATACTAAAAAAAGTGTCACAATGTAAAAACATAAGGTTTGTACATTGTGACACATTTTTTGTCGAGGTGCGATATAGATTTTAATTTTATTGAATAATTGTCTCTGAAAAAAAACTTTCCTTTTTTCTTTGAATGTCAATACTGCCACAAAATATCACGTAGTGTAAGAACAGCCTTCATGTGATAAGTCAATATTAAAATAAAGTCGACTTTAGCATTAGCCGATGAAGTTTACTTTACTTTTACATATATGCATCAACTGTAAGTGTCAAGTGAAATATAACTAATAATTTTAAGGACCTTGTAATTTTTCATTGTTAAAAAACCAATGCTAGGTAAAATTTATTGTACTTAATAAGTACAGATTGTTTTGAAAATAAAAGGTTTTTATAATAGGCACTGTGTTTTATTTGAGACATAGCTATAAATAGTTCAGTTCATATACGTTTCAGCAACTTCACCGATTGATACATAAAAACCATTATATTTATTTGTTTTGAAGAGACGTCTATAATTCATTGGGTAAATTACTGATTTGATACGCACCATATCATCATCATCAAGCTATAAGAATCGGTTACAAAACTCCAAAAGTGACTTATGTGATTATATAAACATTATGACATGCCGCAGTTGGAACTATAATCTCGATAGTTACCCCAAATTGCCTTTCATTATATTTTTCGGAAAGTATCCAATTTTACGTCTCGTTTTGAACTTACTGAATACCTTCACAACTTTATTTTTCAGGTAGATCCTGATAGAACCATCGCTTTTTTATTACCACGTTTTTTTTAGTTTCACTTCGTGTCTGTGTTTCTGTGTTTCTTTCCCTCCGAAGCCAAAAATTGACACTTAATTTTCGACCACTTCTGATCACCCTAAAGCTCTGAAATTTTTGATGTAGGCTAATGCCACCTTACATTTTCATATTTAATCATCAGAAACAAAAATAAAAGAAATAAAATAAATTAAAAAAAACTTTTTAAAAACCGGAAGTTCGGAAGGAAAACGTGGTTTTTAAAAAGGTTTTTTTATTTATTTTTTATTAGAAGTCTCCGTTACTTTCGGTACGTCATTTTATTAGGAATAAGACTCATATGTACCTCTACTTTCATTCTGATCCCAAATCATTTTTATCAGAAATTATCGTTCGTGTATTGTCCTTCAATCCACTGAATCACTTGTCCACTGGAGTGCCAATTACATCTGTCCGAATAAGGACACTGTGTGTTGTAGTCTAGGCGTTTGTTCAATTATCTCATTCAA
Organism: Cybosia mesomella; assembly: GCA_946251805.1. Lineage (NCBI taxonomy): Eukaryota > Metazoa > Arthropoda > Insecta > Lepidoptera > Erebidae > Cybosia > Cybosia mesomella. The sequence goes on from OX276401.1 coordinate 9,692,770, forward strand.
GCCACATAAAATAATTATATTGCATCGATAAAACCGATTTCCAGCTGAATTTGTATTTTTTAGGCTTCCGTAGCCAAATGGCTAAAAACCGAACCCTTATAGATTCGTCATGTCTGTCCGTCCGTATGTCACAGCCACTTTTTTCCGAAACTATAAGAACTATGCTGTTGAAACTTGGTAAGTTCTAGTATCTATCTAGTTCTAGTTTTAGTTCAAGTATTCTGTTAACCGCGTGAAAAAATAGAAAAAAGAAACAATAAATTTTGGGGGTTCCCCATACTTAGTACTAAAACTAAAATTTTTTTTTCATCAAACCCATATAGGGTTAATCTATGGATAGGTATTCAAAAATTATATTGAGGTTTCTAATATCATTTTTTTTTTCTTAACTGAATAGTTTGCGCGAGTCACTTCCAAAATAGTAAAATGTGTCCTGTAACTTCTAAAATAAGAGAATGATAAAACTAAAAAAATATATATAATGTACACCATGTAAACTTCCACCGAAAATTGGTTTGAATGAGATCTAGTAAGTAGTTTTTTTTAATACGTCATAAATCGTAAACCACAATTAACCTTTCATTCAATCAACTAAAATATAATATAAATAAATATAACTAATAAACTAAAATTTAAAAAAATATATATGTATATGAACCTGGAAGCGATTACCTAAACAACAGAATTCAAGTGATTAATTCATTACATGAAACGTAATTAAAAATAATCGGCTTATTAATAAATTCAATTTTCCTAAAGATTGTGATAATAAAGATGATCCCGTGGTAACTTTAAAAAAATATAAAATAAAGTACAGATAAACTTATTTTTCGCAATATTTTCCTCAGAAATCTGTGATTAAGTGGTAAATTCATTTCTAATAGTAGCACAAATAAACTTTGGAGTGCACCAATTCGAACTGTGGTCATGAGGTGCCAGTGAAGTATCACGATTCAATAGCGCTGCAGCTTAAGTGACCTCCACCAACGTGAGTAACGTAAGTGACCAACTGCTACGACGTTCAGTGAGTCATGAGTTCGATCCCCATATAGAAAAACATAGAAGCGATTACATAGAATTGTACTGAATCTAGGCATATCTTGTGTGTGTTCATTGTATATTCTATAAAGTTTCTTATGGTAACCAGATATATTATTTAGTGTAAGATCAGTGTTTTATAAAGGTAAGAACAAATACAAAATAGTACTCAGAAATACTTACTGGCAGTATTTTAGTTAAAATATATACATATATTTTGCTGACGAAATATATTCTCTAATTTGGTACGTGTCAAATGTCACAAAGATAAACACGTCCATTATCTGGAGTACACTTTATATTATTGAAAAAGGTACTAAATCAAATACGTACGTATGTATTGAGAAAGCTTTCGTGAACTTTTTACCAGTAGTGTCTCATTTTGAAGTACTTGAAGTAATATTTCATAATGTGCGGGTGAATTATGCGGAACTGCTGCAATTCCTAGAAGAAAGCTAACATATTTTGACTAACAATGTATTTAAGCTAACAATAGCTTCAACGTCAGCTTGATATAGGCTCAAACAATGGTGGGTTCCTCCGGGTAGTGAATTTACTTCAACATAGTTATACTCGTACATGTACTTACGTTCTCACAAAAGACTTATCCTACATTTCAAGCAACCGCTAGGCAGATAATATTAACTTTTAATTGTGTATGGGTGTTTTTTTAATTAGGTACGATGTTACATAATTTGTTAGAAATATTTAAAGTGTTGTTTTAAGGTGTCTAGATGAAAATAAAACTGTATTATGGTGTAAGTAATATGTAAAGAAAGCGAACAAGTAGGTAGTAGTCTGACTCGCTTACCAAGAATTCACTTTCCATACTCGAGACGAACCATACTGCGTTAAGTACTACATTTTATTGAATTTATTTTTAATTAGACCGGATTTTTACTAATGAAATCTATTCTAAGTCAACAGTTTGAAATTAGTTAAAAAGTAACTAAAATTATTCTGATAAATAAAAATAATAAAACATTACAATATTAAAGAAAACTCGCTTTATCCTTTAATAATAACCTAATGTCTTACAATTTTCTTATTTCCCATATCTTGCTACCACAAACGATTCATGCGTACACTTGTGTGGAACTTGGGATCATAACGGTTGAATTTAGGAAAATTTATTACTTAAGTCGTAATCCTGGATCTGTATGGAAGACGTTCGTTTTGTTGCCTGTATTTGCAAGACTATCGTGGAACCGGATAAAGGCATCTACTTGGAACGCGCCCTAAATTAGCTGACAAGTCCATTCATGTCAGATATCTGAGCACTGCACGTTAGTTTCTTTTGCATGGTATTTTTAGGATTATCTGAATTATAATGTAACTTTTTTTAAATATCTCCAATTTGCAAATACAATTTACAATTTTATAATAATATAAAAAAATATTAGATTATTATGGATTTCAAATTTTAATTTACAAGATTTTCGTCTTTATCATTATCAAAATACATCTGATTTTTTACTATGATGCAGTAACTATGCCTAGATCTTACGTCTTTGAATACATATTTAATATGATTTAAGGTATCCTCATGTGTAGACACTAAGGGTAGTACTAGCTCTTATGAGCTTATGGGTGCAAAGGTCATAAAATGTGTAACCGTAAAGCAAAATTTAGGCCTTTGGCAAATTATAGGCATTGACACTGTCATTAAAGTGCTGGCACTTATATTTTGCGGAAGGTTGTAGTAGCTCAAGTCTGAGGTTACCCTGCTTTTCTGATAAACAGAGGGCACAGTCAAGACCAGCGAGGAGATGGACGTCGCTCCCCACCTTAACCTTTCTTCAGAGAAGTTGAAGTTGATCTGATCAGTTCCATTCGAAAAAGATGGGATGGACTGGAAGTTAAAGGGCATTTTTTTTATATCCCTTTGGATACCCCCCCCCGCAGGGCAGCGGGGGTGGTTATGTCGTGCGTCGACTAAAACCGCACGGTGTCCTGCCCAAGTGTCCATTGCCGGGCACCCCGGGTAAGCCCTCGAAAGGATAACCCCAGGGTTACCGGCGGACGAAGTTAAAGAGTTCGTATATAGACAAAACATTGAGGTAGGTAATTATTACCTCGATGGGACAAAAACACCAATAAATAAGTATAATCAAAATGTGCAACAGAAAGAGGAAACCAAAACGAAAAATATATGATATTATTTCCCACTAAAGATAATAAATTCTCAAAACATACACTTATTGGTGTCTGAAACGTGATATTGGTCAAGTTTATGTTTTTCAATTTGATGTGCAAAATGTATTTTTACAGAGCACCATCGTGATCTGTACAAAAAACTTCAAAATGACAAGAACAAAGACACATCTGGTCTGAAGTGAGGTGACGCTCATTATGTCATTTCTAATAAAGTTGTCAGTTTTTGGGTACGACCATGTGTTAAAATAATCTGTGTAATAGAACGAGGTCATGGATTTTATGAAGGGAACGTGCCGTTCGTTAAATTAAAAGGGATTTGGAGTAAATTAAAGGTGTTAGATTTGGTTCAAAGTGGTCGAAGGACAGCGCAAGGGTTGCGTCGGATTTCATAATGGAAATGTGAATTTTATTATAGCGTGAGGCTTTATTTCGTATTGCTTATCCGAAAGTACACTTTGCCTGCGTCCGCATATTATCCTTTATATACAATTAAAAATTACCATAAGCGACGTTAATGGCATAATATTTTGTAAATTTCCGTTCGAAAAACATTTGCTGAGGACAAATGGGTTTAGTTTAATTTTTGCTACGGATTTTTGTGTGAAAAGTAATTGTGAATCGGTGTAATTCTAAATGTAATTCAAATATCATTGTAATTAACCTTTTGTTTTGTTCATTTGTAGAAATAATTTTGAAACGGATTTACCAACTGTGTTAAATCCATAATATTATCAAAATTATTATTGTTTAATAGTTTTTCAGATACGTGGTGTAATGATGAACGATAGTTTTACAGAAATTCTTTCAGTTTTTATATTCAGAATTAGAACTTCTTTTTATACTACTCTTTTAACAAGTACCGTTGATTTTATACATAATTATATCTCACATAATTATACCGTTGTAGACACGTTTGTATTATGCCCATAAATTGAGAATAAGTATACATTTTCAGTCTACGCTTATGCCTTATTTTCAGGTACCTTTTTTTCGTGCAGAAATCCGAAAGGGGGGGGGGGAGAAGTTGCCCCGCCGTTCCGGCCTCCTTCTGCTGGGGTGACAGGTGGCCTCACCTGCCACCCCCAGGCCTATGCTCATGGAGGACGGAGGTCGTTAAGCAGCCTTCGACCTCTGAGTCGCTGAGTCGCCTGCGATGCACGGCGAGCTTGTTGCGGTCTCGGCGGGCCGGGAGAGTTCTAAATCTCTACCGGACGTGCTCCGCCATCTCTTACTCGAGCACTATATGCTCGCAGAAGGAAGCGCGGGGGCCCACGCGCTCGCGCTCCGCACCATTGCCACAACTATGCTGCCGAACGAGAGGACTCCCGCCCCTATGTCTGCCACGAGGTCACGCCTCGGCGCCTCCCACGCTGAGCAAATTATTCAGATACCTGAAAATATAACAGACTGTTCACAAAGAAAAATACGAATAAAAGTCTCACTACTGATCTGAATGAATATTATAGAAATACATAAAAGACAGGACAAAGATACATAATTTTTGTACACAAAAATGTAAAACTTTTATGGCGCGCCTTTGGAGCAAGACGTACTAGTGTCGTGATGGCAAATGGCCGAAGAATCTCGTATGATGGTACTTACCGATTTTTTTACAATTCAATACATAAATTAAAATTCAATCCGGTTCTTTCACATCAGCCAGGCTCCCACGAAGGCTTATTCTTTATTGTTTATGTTCTACAAAAAAACATACACAAATTTCTTTGAAAAATAAACTGTCTTACATTTCATTCATAGAGTTTTAGGGTAGAAAGTAAATAAATTTTGTTACAAACTGTACAACAATTTTTACCTTCAATTATATAGAGTATCCACGTACCCAAAAGGTTCAGTTGCATATATAATCATGCTCATTTATTATGAAATTTATTTTACTGATATAAATCCAATCCAATCAAAAATTCATATGAAAAGGTATTATGCAGAACCCTAACGGTATATTAGCAAATTGATTATCCTGGGTTAAAAGGAAAGTAAGTGGCATTAATCTTGTTATTTCAATAACCAACACTTGCGTTTGTAAATGTAATCATGTTTATCCGCATTCTAGAACCAATGCGGATTACAACAGCAAGTTACAATTAGGTCCAGATAGCGTTGTGTAGAGTATCCTAGAATATTTATTTTTAATATTTACTTTATTCCTTGAACATTATATTTTTATATAATATATCTGATGAATATTACCTACTCATATGAACATAATTGTGAATTTTTGAAAGGGTAGGCAGGGGTCTTCTCCATGTAAATGGCCCTTGGTGGTTAGCCATCGCCCTAGTAGAAGCAGACCCAAAGTGGCTGCGCTTCAGTAGTAAAATTTCGGGAACCAAGGATTTTTGTACCTGGATTCCTGTCAAAACAGTTAGATGTGAAGAAAAAATGTGCGGTTTGAATTCAATATACCTATCTCAGCCCCGTTGATGTGGTGGGACGAAGGAAGGAGCGTTAAGAAACTACAGAAGGTTTAAATGTCTTCATTATTGCGTTGGAATGCAATTAAATAGAATAATAAATAACATTCCAACGTAACTTATCATAATTTATTAAGTACATTTTCTCTGAAAGGAATTGAAACCTTAAAGGAACATAAATTCGGCTATTAATAACACTGCTATGTCTCTGCAGTAAGTCTCTAGCACACATTAATATTAATACCTGTCCCTAAACACAAATGAGCACAATTTTTACCTTTTATTTCTTTACTTTGATGAAAAAAGAACATTTGCAAATGAAAAGAAATTGATTTCCCTAATATTTACATTCATATTTAAACGTAAGAGACGGATATTAGCTACTGAAAAATATAATACGAAAATGATCAACAACCTCACTTATTTTTTACGCTTTGATGTCAGGACCAATACAACTGAAGTAAAATTACGCGTCCTTTGTACTCGGCAATCTTGTTTATCTTATATTAGTGTATAAATAGACCCTGGGGTTATCTTTTCGAGAGCTTACCCGGGGTGCCCGGCAACGGACTTTTTTTTTGTCGAGACACGACATAACCACCCCCGCTGGCCAGCGGGGGGGTATCCGAAGGGATTTCCGCTAGTAAAAAAAAAAGGAAAAGTATTTATACACTTTTTTTTCACAAAATGGTTTTTTGAATATATATCAAATACCTATTTTTAAATATAGATAATGTGCAAAGTTTCCAAGAAATATTACCTTTACAATAAGTGGGTATTTAAATAAGTAAATATTCTAGGCACCATCGAGACCCAAATTAAGCAGAGTTTGTCATATAGGTTCTAGTATGCGGATAAACATACTTGAATTCTTTTTTTTGTAAATACATACATATTATACCTAGAAACACCCAGACCAATGCAAATATACATATTAGTAATGAGCAGGAATCGAACCCGGGACCCCTGACTTAGCAGTCGAATGCTCTAACGCAACGTCACAGATGTCCCACAAGATTTTCAGGGTTCAGCTACCAGCAAACCAGTTCAGCTTTTGATGCACGAACCGGGCTCTGACGCAAGCTTTGGGGATCGCGGGGTTAGATGGCAGTAATTTTGGATGCAACTACGATTGACGCTTGGATTAAGACGAAGTACCCTTGCCTCTATCTACTGGGTAGTGGGAAGCCGCCATGCGAGCACAGGTACACAGGCACTGCAGCATGACTTTTTATGGTCAATGGATACAGTGACCTATGAGTTAGAACACCAGAGATATCACTCGCACATTGCTATGGAAGGGATAAAGGAAATTAAGGAGAGGGTGATACTTTCCTGGTCAAAGTTCATGGCTAGTACCTGGATAGTTCTATAGAGGACAAGGACAGGAAAAAAAAAGCATAAGAGATGTCCGACAGGAAAATATGAAAGAGAATGACATGTTGCGCTATCCAAATAATTGGGACAAAGACAGACATGATGATGAATCCATCAATTTAAAGTTTAAAAGAAGTAACACATGCATCTGTATTGAATAGTATGCTTAAAACATTTTAAATATTTGAATAAAACTAGCTACATGTAAATGACAAAAGTGGCTTTAAAATTCCAATTTCTTGATCTTGCTCTTAAACCTTTAATAAAATAATGAACAAAAATATATTAACTTTGTCCTCTAGGGATAATAAAACTGCTTATAAATCAATCGTCGGTATATGTATTCCAATGTAAGAAACGTATGTTTATATTTTAGTGCTAAACAACTTTTGTCGTTGACTGTACATATTTTACATTTGAACTTGAGTTTATTTAAGAATTAAGTATAGCTGGATTGTACATTTAACTAGTGGTAAACATCAAAGAGCTCGCATGGTAAATGTAGCAGACACAGATTAACATTAGCTTACACTCCAATATTTGTGGGTATGCCAGTGTAATCAGTGCATATGGTAAGTTCCGTTAAAACTCGCAATAACCTAAATTTGACAGTACTTGCAATCTGTAAAGTACCGTTTTAATGAAGTTCCTCACACTAGTCATTAAAGTTTAGTTATTTTCTAGGTTTTTCTCAGTTTTGGTAACGGCTTCAATAGCTAAACTACTATAACTAAATTCCCTTTAAAATATAAACACATTCCAGTCTATTCCTTTTTTCCACTTTTGTTTTTGTAAACATCACGGTGGTTTATGATCTGTATCTTTGCTGATATTCATATAGTAAGTCGATAGTCAGCGAAAAAAGTGCGGAGGTTTAAAATGATATTCTATTCTCTGCCTCTTTCTCTTCTACAAGAATATTGAATCCCTCTAGTAGATTGCAACGGAATCCTATCCAGATTCAGTTCAGGCCTTTTGAAGGGTTCTCTATTGTATTACCTAACTTTTTATCTAAAATCTAAAGTGCCACAATTTATTTTGTCCTAATCTTCATTTGTCAGAATGATAAGTTGCCCGAACCTAAAGTCACATAATATCACATGCCATAAAATTGAGATCCCTAAACACAATATGCTTCAAATTAGTTTGCCATAAATTTTAAAATCAATAATATACAGAAGACCTAAAAGCTTTTTCAATAAAAGTTATATATCCTTAATTCTTATTATTTAATGTTTACTTATCATAATAATATATTACAAAGCCTCGCCGCTACGTCCTTACGCTATTCTAAATTAAACTCTAGGGTAGGGCAGATAAGACTACGTGGTCGGATTTACAGGAATATGGCTTTTGTCACGGCTCCGGTACTGCGGGTCTTCGGCGGTCCCACACGTGTTAATCATCGCAGACGGCCTTCGCTCACCACCGCAGTTTAGGTTGGGCGGCGCAACCGGCAAACAAGCCGAACCTGCTCGCAGCCTCCTGCTCCTCAGCCCACGGGCCACCTCGCCCCTACGCGCCAACGCGATTCTTAATTACACTCTAGGGGCAGGGCAGACAAGACTACGTGAAGTCGGATTTACAGCAATTCATTTCTGTCACTAAAACCTAATTTTCAGTAAATGTTTTGGACCATCAATTTTAATACAAATAAACATTCGGAATAATACAAATAATAAGTATAATACAATATTTAGAACATATGACTTTCATACAAAATTAGGAGATTCAATTATTATAGTCGGTTTTAGTCGGTTCAAGCCCGACATAACCGCCCCCGCTGGCCGGCGGGGGGGTATCTGAGGGGATTTCCGCACGAAAAAAAAAAAAAAAAAAAAAGGTACTCGATATTGGGGTGTGTGTTGGGTAACCTCCTCGAGTGTCGCTCCGATTCCGATCCCGCTGCAGTCCGGGGGGAACGGAATCGGAGCGGCCGGTACACCCTGTGCGGCGGTCAATGGCTTCCCCTTCACCCCTTCATAGGGTTGGCATTGATCGTCGGCCAATACCCAACGTGGCGGGAACACATCGCTCTCCGTACTCCTCTGCTTTCAGAGGAGACAGGATGAGCGATGCTGTTAGTGGTGAGATGGCCCTGGGCCATCTCACCACTAACAGCATCGCTCATCCACCGCACACCCTGGGGTGCGAGGGATATGCTCTATGGGTAACCTTACACCCCGGCGTCTGAAGACGACGTGCGGTTTTAGTCGGTGCAAGCCCGACATAACCGCCCCCGCTGGCCGGCGGGGGGGGGTATCCGAAGGGATTTCCCCTCGATAAAAAAAAAAAAAAAAAAAGGTACTCGATATTATGACAGAATAGTTTTAGAAGTAAAGATAATTATGTAAAATAAAATTTAGAATTGTTGATCATGGTGGTTAATGAAGTTTATAGCAAACGTATTATGGATAATGATTCGGACAAATAAGTTTAGGAAAAGAAAGGGAATACCCCTGTAAAGAACTGTGATTGAACAAGAAACACTCCCCATCGGTAACAGCCGCTGGGATCGAGGCGATCATTAATCAACGTTGGGTACTTCATTTTCCATTTCAAACCTTAGTACATGCCATAAAGTTATAAAACTTTTTATAAAGTAAGTGGGATGACCATTATAGACCTTGTGGGGTAAGTAGAGAGACGAAAACATTCTCCTGGTTGGAAGTAAAAACAATGAAAATGTGTAATTCTATTCAATATTTAATCCTAGTGACATCAAACTGTATAATCATGCCTTATGACGGTACTATACAAAGCTACTAAAATTTGGTAAATATTACTGTTTCATATTTATATTATACAATTTTGTTAATTGCCCGTCAAAAAAAATACAGTTTCACTACGGCTTTTTTTAGTATTGCAATGATACCAAAACTATTAAAGACTTTGAGAGGGAACTGAGTTAATTTGAGAGTGAATTGGTACAGGTTTCTAAATAGCTTAGAAAGGAATAACCAAATATGGCTATACAATAATAATAGTTTCTCAACTAGAAAGTTCTTCAACAAGATAAGACTTTACAACGCCAACCATAAAAGTGTCAGCCAATGGGCGTGGTACCATCGCGTGTGTTTTAATAGTCTAGATATGCATTTTTACGTCAAAAATATGACGTCATAAGCGCTCATAATGTGTGAAAATTGTTGAAGTTAGAACAATAGGACGCGTTTCATTGGTAGGTATTTTATTAATGCGAAAGTTTTTTAAGTTAATATTATGTCTCGGTATAGGTGTAACAAGAAAATTGATTTGATCCTCTTATTAGGTGTTTCTGGCTTTCCTAAATAGATATATTTTGCAAATTTATCTTCTATTGAGATAAAATAGATTAATAGACTAGGCAAACTTATCAATATTTCAAACCGCAAAACATCTGTGTATAAAATGTATGATACCCAGGATTTTACTTCGCTTTAATTAACCAGATACTTCAATTTTCGAATTCCTTTAGTCTGAGACAAGGAAGTTGCAGTAGAATTACTCCTCAAGACCGCAGTAAAGTACATCTACCCTCTACAGAAAATTAATCAGCGCTAAAATGACCTTGTACTGAGTTTCGTACGATGTAGATATCTTTACACATTTTCTCCTCGATAGTTTTCCTTAAAAGCGCTAACTTCTATTGCAAAGTATCATAATATAGTCACTTACCGCTTTTTTTATAACACGCATTAAGGTGACGATGAACTAACTTTTTAATTCTAATGACTCCTACCATTCATTTCACTTTGTGAACTAGTCCTTACCGACTGGTATGTACATAATTCACACCTCAGTCGGGCATAAAACAATGGTATTTCTTATGAAGTCAAGTGAAATGAAAAATACTGCCTAAACATTGTATACATTATAACGATTTAACTTATTTGATAAAATTCTTAGCAGTAACTTATTAGCTACGTACACCTAGGGTCTCTTCCGACTGGGGCCTGGCCGAAGTTAGCCAACATTACTTACATCATAGTAAAGGTTAAAATCTAGTTAGTTACTCCTCTATCATCATCATCATCATCTCATTTCAGTATTGAGTACCAGTCACATCCAAGACTTTCACATCGGCACACAGGGTCTGCCTTTAGTCTAGTTACTCCTCTATCATGAACTTACTATAATTCATCTGCTGGCTCTTAAACATCCGAATACCTATTCGAATCACTTGAACACAACGATTAATTACTTATATGAAAACTGTTTAAAGATAGGCACGTACGAAGGGGTTGGAAGGTATTTTATCGCGGTCCCTACACTGCAAGCAATTTTAGATAATCTACGTGGCTTCGAACCGGACTAAAGTTATTTACAATCAATTTCCTTGCTGTTAAAGCTTCGTTGAACATAATTGTTGTAGGAGTGTGGAGTTATTCAGTTTTGAGGCTAATGTTTTATGAATTTATTTGTTCCTTTTTTAATACAATGTATTTAGGCCAACGGTAACTTCGAGTGTCCTACTTTTGCCTATAAATCAATAATGAAAATGACCGAAAGCTGATTCGTTCTATAATACCTTTTTTTTTTCGTGCGGAAATCCCTTCAGATACCCCCCCGCCGGCCAGCGGGGGCGGTTATGTCGGGCTTGCACCGACTAAAACCGCACGCCGTCTCGGGTCTTAAGATGCCGGGGTGTAAGGTTACCCATAGAGCATATCCCTCGCACCCCGACTGACCCTGGGCCATCTCCGGTTTCGAGATGGCCCACTTACTTGCTCTCCACTGTGCCATCTGCTAATCAGAGGGACACGCGGAAAGCTTCCGAACAGCCCTCAACAGGGCCGGCCCCGCCTCGGTCGGAGTTGGCCGTAGGCGGCAGCGTCTCTCCCACCCTAGGAGAGGCGCTGCCGCCTCCGTTGCCCAGGGTGCACCGCGTGGAGGTCCCCAACCAAGCACCCCCGCTTTATAATACCTATTTTTTTTTTTTTCGTGCGGACATCCCTTCGGATTCCCCCCCGCCGGCCAGCGTTGGCGGTTATGTCGGGCTTGAACTGACTAAAACGGCACGCCGTCTCGGGTCTTAAGACGCCGGGGTGGAAGGTTGCCCATAGAGCATATCCCTCGCACCCCGACTGACCCTGGACCATCTCCGGTTTCGAGATGGCCCCCTCGGGTTTGGGAACCACGGTGTCCCCGTCTAGCCCCCCTTTGGGGGAAGGGCGCTAGTCACCCCACCGTCCCGGCTTGCTTCTGCTGGGGTGACAGGCGGCCTCACCTGCCACCCCCAGGCCTGCGCTCATGGAGGACGGAGGTTGTTAAGCGATCTGCGCGACGCGCGGCGCGCATGTTGCGGGCTCGGCGAGTTCTAAATCTCTCCTGGGCGCGCTCCGCCATCTCCTTCGCGAGCATTACATGCTCGCAGAAGGAGGTGGCGGCGGCAGTCCGCCAGTGCCCTGAGTCCTCGCTCGCGTTGCAGTGATGACACTCAGGCGTTGGCTCCTTCCTGATCCGATGCAGGTGGTCCCCGAAGCTCCCCTTCTCAGAGATCACCTGCGTCAGTCGGTACGAGAGGCTTCCGTGTCGCCTCTCTAGCCAATCCTCCATGATGGGCCTTATCGCCGCTATTGCGGCATGACCTAAAATAAAAATCTTTTATATATATTTATTTAAGTTTATCGCAGGTTTATAAGTGCCCGGTTAATCGCAATAGGCTCGCCACCTATTACATTGGGACCTAAACATAAAATGGCGAAATGTGGGTCCTAGCACCTCTGCCTACCCCTTCGGGGATATAGGCGTGAGTTTATGTTAAGTATGTTATGTTTTATTTAAGTTTATGTACACACGCAATCACACATGAAACATTAGTAAAGAAAGAAGTACAAAGGTAAAGTTTATCCTGAATCTATAACATATTAATAACAAGAGGTTTTAGTTAGATTTCTTAGATTTTTCCTATACTTAATATTATTAAGTGCTATTATTATTATCACCTATTCTGCGATGATACTATTCACAAGGTTTGTAAACCATCTAGTTCTTTAATTTTGTACTGTTGCCATTGCATAATTATATACTGCTTAACTACAACGAATTGTTATTATTAAAAAATAACTATTTTCATCCTAAACTATGAAATCCTGTAAAGTGTTCTCATATGCCTGGCGACGCGTTTCTTTAAGGGTATAATATATTAAACGTCTTTCTGGAACGTTGTTAAGTAAATTTGCCTTATTCATAGCGTACACTGTCTTTCAATCACAGCGCATTACAAATTCATCAAAACACAACCAACAAATCCTAGTCCTTTAAAAACGTTTGAAGGTACGAAACTTGCATCTGAGCATACTATGTAAACGATTTACTTTCAAGACTTGCAGCAAATAGCTAGCGTCAACTTAATAGGTGTACAGAGAAAACATGCTGGTAACAGGTAAGCTATTAGCTAATATTATTTTATACTAGCTGTGCCCGCGACTTCGTCGGCGTGGATTTCGATTTTTGGGGTTATTTTTGCGCGGAACCACAATAATTTTACTTAAAGTAAAGTAACCTATGTTGGGCCTTGTAACTTGTAACATTACCTATCTGCCATTGAAAGTCCCGTCAAAATCGGTCCAGCCATTTCAGAGATTAGCCGGAACAAACAGACAGACGAATAAAAATTGTAAAAAAAAAATATTTAGGTTTATGTACCCTATATATATTCATATACAAACAGACACTCCAATTTTATTTATATGTATAGATGAAGTATTTGTTTGTTAACCTTTGCCCATTAACTTTACTAGAGAGGGAAGAAAACTTAACTCTGCTATATACTATATACTTTCGTAACTGAATACAGCCCAAGAAATGCGTTTTGGATAGTTTGTGATACTATTCAGTGAAAATCGTTTATTTTATTAGAGGTCCCTGGTAACCCATCGTAGTATGTCTTGGTAAAGGCCTTTACATGGTTGTGGTGTTATAACGGTGGAAATAACCATATATTCTATTGGTAAAGATCAAACTAAAAACAGAACAGTATCTAGTTGCCACAGTTCTAAAGCGGAAAATCAAACAATATTTCTGAATAGGAATATTCTGAATTCTTTTAGAGTACTTATAGGTAAGGATTATTTTTAATTTAATTTAATTTAAGCGGCGATAACCCAGTGGCGTACGTAACGGATTGCTGAGACGAGGTCTCGATTTCGATCCCCAGTCGCCCCGGGCACACACCTCTGACTTTTCGTAATTATGTGTGCATTAATAAATGTTAATTATCTCTCGCTTAATAATGTTCCCGGTAGATGGCAATAGGCTCGCCTCCTATTACATTGGGACCTTAACATAACTGGCGAATCGTGGGAGTGTAATACACATCTCTGCCTACCCCTTTGGGGATACAGGCGTGAAGTTATGTTATGAAGTTATGTTATTATTTTTAATCGCCAAAGGTTTATGTAAAAAATTATACCTGCTGCAACTGAAAATTATCTTCAATTTTTGATCGTACAGATTAAATAAAAGATATTCAGTTTATAACTTTTCTTTATATTTAACGGATATAATCTAGCTTTGCCAGCAGTATTTAGTTTAACTACGTACCCAAAGAACTTGTAGTGCAATTTTACTGTTGTTCAACAACTATAATTGCAATATTCATAATTTATATTATTAATATCGTTTATTAAAACTTACATTCTTTCTCCTCTCCTTATCCCATTATTTGAGGTCGGGTCTCCTCACTTTCATGCGCCAAGTCATGCGATCTTGGGTTGTCGATTCAGGCAATTGGGCATTCCTGAGGTCTCCTTCCAGGTTTTTCCACTAGGTTGATGGTGGGCGGCCTCTTCGTCTCTTGTGTTCGGGCAGGTTTATTAAAACTTACATTATCACTTCATATAAACTTAGACATGCAACAGTAAGGTGATCAATCCTATCGCACTATTTATTCAATCCATTTCATTCGAACACATTGGAGCTTTTAAACTACTGGCATAATAACATCTATCGAAGTCGATTACCTACTACCGATACCAAAGGTTTTATTTGAGGTCTGAAGTCAAAATGGAAAGCAAAACACGCAAGCGATTACATCGATGGCTTATACTTACGGTTATAGCCTTACTCCAAAGTTAAGGTTGTCTATAATGTTAATAAAATTCGGACAACCCTTTTGTAATGATTGTAGGTAAAGCATACTGCAACTGTTTCTTTGATTGTTTATTTTTAGAATGTTTGGTTTTCCTAGACAGTTTCAAAACATCTGTGAGATCTTTAATCTGGGAAAAATTATTGAACGTAAAACTACTGTAAGAATTATTATTTTAGGGTTGTTGTGGTTTATAATGCTTTTCAATTTATATGAAACTATCGACCGGTCCCAGCTTCGTACGGGTGTAATGCTGATGAATTAAGTGCGGTTTAAAAATTAAACTTAATACCGACTAAAGTATGAACATACAATTTCGAAAAAGCGGCCAAGTGTAAGTCGGACTCGCCCATTAAGGGTTCCGTAGCAGCAAGTAACATAATAATGCTTTTTTTTAAATTTTATATTTGAGTTGATTGAATGAAAGGTAAATTGCGTTTTACGATTTATGACGTATTAAAAAAAACTACTTACTACATCTCGTTGAAACCAATTTTTAGTGGAAGTTTACATGCTAATGTACATTATATATTTTTTTTAGTTTTATCATTCTCTATTATAGATACCCTACACGTGAGGGGTTTGATGAAAATTTTTTTTTTGAGATTCAATTCTAAGTATGGCGAGCCCCCAAAATACCTTATTGTTTTTCTATTTTTGTGTGAAAATCTTAAAGCCGTTCACTGAATACATCTACTTACTAAGTTTCAACAGCATAGTTCTTATAGTTTCGGAAAAAAGTGGCTGAGACATACGGACGGACAGACAGACAGACATGACGAATCTATAAGGGTTCGTTTTTGCCATTTGGCAACGGAACCCTAAAAACGGTCGCGCTAAAAAGGCCCCTAATAATGAATTCACTTTAATATTTAAATACTATCATACAATTTCGAATATTTTTTTTTAATTATCGTAACGTACTTATAGGTACGGGTTAAGTTGTCGCACTGAAAAGTACGTTTTTGTTAAAACCAAGACCAAAAGTACCCTTTAGGCTTAGATTCTCTAACAAGTGTTTAAAAATATTGTATAAACGACTGTAAAATTCAAAAACACGTGTTTCCGAGAAAAGTGTCTTTACGGACAAACGGACATACCTACAGTAAACGAAGAGACAATGAAGTAATCTTATATTGGTTCCAGAAGAAAAAGAAACGAAAACTACAAACCATCTGAAATATTTTTCCAGTTACTGGAAAAATATTTTAGAGGGTTTGTAGTAGCTACTGCAGCTATCACCGTTTCAGAATTATATGTATAAATCGAAAATTTGTGACCTTTAACCTTGAACACCTTTTTTGCATCCATGGAATCAACTCGGATTTTTCACAATTATAATGGTATCCCCAACGTTCATGAAAATTTTCAGCTTTTTTGGAATTTAATCTATTTTGATGGACTATAAATAACGCTACGCTTGCATATAAAATTAATTGCATGAAGTTCAAAAGGTGATAGAATTCTGAAAATAGTACCGCTTGTAATATTCAATGCTATCGATGTGAACCGTATTTCAATTCAAATATTTCGCTATATTCTTACTCCTGATTTACGTGTCTGCAGGAATATTGAACGGCAGCAAAGGGCATTATCGGTAAGAGCCAACATGTTACTCTTACATACATACAAAAATGGGTTCCTTAACGTTAGATTTTTACTAATATTTATCATTTTTAGACATTTTTTGAGTTCTGTATTCATTGAGTATCAAAATGATACTATAATAAGACGTAAGGAACGTCTTTGTTGTGTTTATTAAATTTGTGGTTAAATAAAGTTGCAGCTGTTCGCCATTGTAATTTAATATTGTTATACCTTGCTCGCAATCTCATCCATAAGATCATATTATCTATATAATACAAAAATGTTACGTAGGTTTGGGTATGCTTCAAAGTTGAAATTTTAACACGATATAAACCCGCTTTAATGCGCTGCAATCGGAATTATTTATGAATTTATTACCAGGACCCAGCCCGCTAGTATTTTTATAAGACTTTAATTAAATTTTTGAAATTAATTATCATCAACATCAAGTGTCTTCTTAACTCTGTACTTTGAAAGTCTAAAAGGACATTTGAGGGTTGAATCGTAAAAGAGTTATGATGCGTGGGGCGACGCCTCTTTTCTCTGAATGATACGTGAAGACGTGCTTTCAGCTACTATTCTATTGAAACCGTAGTGGCGAACTACTTAGCTACGTTGAACACATCAAATAGGTCATATTCATGTAACCTTTCTCTTTGAAAAATAATTTCCTACGACATTGTTCCTAAAATTTGATTTTCCCAATTACTATTAAACACGAAAAAATCTTTGGTTCATAAATCAGCTTCACACAGTATACTTATTGATATTAATACGTGAAGACGTGCTTTCAGTTACTATTCTATTGAAACCGTAGTGGCGAACTACTTAGCTACGTTGAACACATCAAATAGGTCATATTCATGTAACCTTTCTCTTTGAAAAATAATTTCCTACGACATTGTTCCTAAAATTCGATTTTCCCAATTACTATTAAACACAAAAAAATCTTTGGTTCATAAATCAGCTTCACACAGTATATTGATATTACACTATATCAATTTTATGCGGATCATTAAAATTATGACATAACCTGTATCTGCAGGGAAGATATTTTATGACAGAGAGACATAGCGATGAAACTGAATTATTATTATTGTCTTACCTATATCGAGCGGCGACTCGTAAATTTAAACCTATAAAATTCGTATGCATGAAATACTTGAACGTCTCCTCTTCCTATGTAATACATTTATTACCATGTCACACTCCGAGCACCAATACTATTTTTCAATGTCGACAAATATAACTCCGAGTAACAATTACGTGTGTTCTTTATTTGAATGAAGCGTTTCCCGATGACGAATTTCCTCTGTTCCTTTTCTTTGTAATTATGGTACGTTAATATGCCTTCACCTACCTGATGCTATATTGTGGGTGAAGTCTGAAGAAAAAGGATTACTACTATAGAAAACAATAATGCAAAAATGGTGAACTTTACGAAAAAAATGTCAGATGTTGGCATACATCTCTACGCATTTTCAAAGGCTCTAAGGTATCATCATCATCTTAAGCTATCGATAATCGAGCAAAACATCGAGTAAATATAACGACATGATCTTTCGTCCACACATTCAGCATTATCAGGAAATTGCTTTTATTTGTTTCCATCGCGCCGGCTCGATGCGAGCCCTTGAGTTGTGAGTTTTGTGGTATTTTTACTTGCATTGGAGTATAACTATCAAGTAAAACCGTATGTGGGTACCCAGCTAGCGTGGTTCACAGTTGCACCCGAGGCTTTAACCTTGGAGCCGGGGGTCCGCTTAATTATTCTTTTGTATATTACGACTTTTGCGGGCACGACTGCTGTCTGACCTCCCAACCCCTAGAGGAAAAGCCTAAGCCAAAACCTCGTCTGTCAATTAGCAGGTCGGCTTGCAGGTGAGCCTCGAAGATCTTGAAGGGGCCGCAAAGCAGCTCAAAATTACTAAAGATACTGTTTCCTTTCTATCGAGAGCGTCTTCTGAGAGCAATATATATTCCACACTAAAGCACTTGTCTTAATGCAGAGAGTACGCTGCTCTGGAAAAATGTAGAAAATATAACCGTGCCTGTCCGTTTTACGCTTCTTCCAGGCGAAGACGAACTAAAGGAGCATCTTGGAAAAGATGAGATAGGCCAGGGAATGTTTAAATGAAACTGGTGTTAGATGCATTTATAGACACCAATAACGGAGAAATATACCAGGGAAATTAATTTTATACCTTGATGGTGATTAAAATAAATTAATTATTTATGAATCGTGTAATCCCTTGGCTTTAACGAATTTCATAATCTGTTCTAAATAATGTTCCTATTTATAAGTACAAGAAAGTAAATTTGAATTATTTATGTTGTTTAATAACGTTGGTCGTTCGACATTAACTCGAGGAAGTGAACTCATGACCTGAAAATGTTAGCTAGGCATTGATAGAGGCCATGTCTAGCAGTGGACTGAACCAGTTTCGAGATGGCTCCTCGGGTTTGGGAACCGCGGTGTCCCCATCTTACACTGGAAAAGGGGGGACACCCCGCCGCCCCGGCCTGCTTCTGCTGGAGTGGCAGGCGACCTCAGTGAGCTACCTATGAAGTACCTTTTTTATCGTTCGGAAATCCCCTTTTTTGCCATACTGAAAACATAAATTTTACAATTGCTTGTAAGTACAATAGTGAAGCACAATTCAAATAAGATATTAGATTCCCAAAAGAACGTAAAACTCGCGCTTTCAATGAAAAATTGAGTATTCGAAAATGTATTTTACAATACCAACCAATCGACACGGCTTTCGTATTTTTGTATCCACACACATCACTAGCAACCCCGCAACAAAACCAACTCATCAATTTTTCCGCTACACTGGGACCCGAAGCAGAAAAAAAAAACGATACGAGTGGTCTATGCGGGATCAAATCAAATTGCCGTGTGTTTAGGTGCATCGATCAGTGGGCCTACCGCCCAAGTGTCGTCGATATCACAGCCGTCGAAATGTTGCGCTGGTCAAGGTCGACGACCATTTTGTACCGCCCCATTGATAATTGATGCCGGCGCGGCGTAAGAATGAATGAAACGCTGTTTTTGACAGTTAAATAGCTGCCGCCTAAAAAAATTCAAATCTACGGCGTCGCTTTGAAGTCTCATTTCATTACGGCACCTCATGAGGTGCCGTAATGAAATGACACTTCACACAATGAACTGCAGTTTTGAATATTATTTTCTTTTCCGATGGTTGATTATATGGTTGATTATATGACTTATGGCTTTTATGGGGGCGACTGGGTTCTGCCCTCCTATTGTACCTAACACTGGGCTACTATGGCTTTTATGGGGGCGACTGCCGACGAGTGGGTTCTGCCCTCCTATTGTACCTAATACTGGGCTACTATGGCTTTTATGGGGGCGACTGGGTTCTGCCCTCCTATTGCACCTAACATTGGGCTAATAATGAAGGGTTCCGTAGCAGCAAGGAACATAATACTGCTTTTTTTTAAATTTTATATTTGAGTTGATTGAATGAAATGTAAATTGCTGTTTACGATTTATGAAGTATTAAAAAAAACTACTTACTATATATCTCGTTCAAACCAATTTTCGGTGGAAGTTTACATGGTAATGTACATCATATATTTTTTTTTAGTTTTATCATTCTCTTATTTTAGAAGTTACAGGGTGGGGGGACATATTTTACCACTTTCACTTTCATTCAGTTTAGAAAAAAAAATATATTAGAAATCAATATTACAATAAGTTCTATGTTCAGTTATATGGGGAATCCCCAAAATTTATTATCTTTTTCTATTTTTCTGTGAAAACCTTAATGCGGTTCACAGAATACATCTACTTACCAAGTTTCAACAGCATAGTCCTTATAGTTTCGGAAAAAAGTGGCTGTGACATACGCATACGGACGGACGGATTATAAATAATAATATATATTAATAGGCATACATGAGTCCTGCAAACTTAGCATAGGTAAGGTACCACTAGCTTTATACATAGTATTTGCTGTTTTCTTTTCTTAAAATTATTACCTATTGCCTTGAGAAACCGGCCTGGTAAAAAGAAATCTGTAAGGCCTACTGTCCACGACGGATGTATAGCTGCTTGGTGTACACCTGCTTGCAGTTTACGTACAAAACTCGATGTACGCGTACATCATGAAGCCTGCATGCATTATTTTGTACACAAGCGGCAAGCAGGCGTACACCGAGCGTACAATGAAGAATACGCGTCTATGAAGCTACGCCTGCATGCAGCTACGCAAGCGCAACGCTGCTTACAAGCTTCATGACGCTTGCCGTACAGCATGTACACGATGAAGCGAACATCGAGTGATCACGCCTGAATACGCCGCGTACACAGTATGGGTTGTAAGTAAGCGTACACCAAGCGTACAATACGCGTCTATGAAACTACCCCTCCGTGGACAATAGGACTTAATCTCGTCATTCGTCAGCGTCACTTTGTGACCAAAATAAATCTGGTTTCAGAAATATCTGAATTTGAAATTGTGTTTTTTTTGAGGTATAAAATAAAATAAGAATGATCTTATTTGTCAGAATTTACCCATTGCGTAATTTAAAATATATTCCTGTAATTTACCTAATTCTGCAATTATATCATGTTATGAATAAATCTAATGTACCAGAATATACCTCAGCTCCAATCTTTCCTCGATGGCTTCAATACCCTTGACCGAATCGCTTCGTCTAATTACTTCTTTCCACTTGTTCGACGTGTTAATTATTGTCACTTTGGATAATTTTGTGAAATTACTGGCTGTATAGTAGCATGTGGCATGGTGGGTGGTGAATAAAACATTCATACTTACTATATTTATCTTTGACTATAAACAAATGCCCAGATTAAGCATTGCTAACAAAAACTGCGCAAAAGAGCACTCAAATAACGCATTATGTGTGAGTAAGCTAATGTATTTGTATATGTATTGTCTTTACTGCCAATGTGTGCATGTTAAGGGAAGTTAGCTTTAGAAGTCCCATTAGAAGTCGTGAAGATGAATAGGTGCCGTAAATAATTAATAAAGTATTATCTATCATGATCTGTTCCTCAAACTATGGATTTCGAAATAAGGGGAAATAAGATAATACAGTGGCACTGAAGTAGGTGGCAAGCTTCTTTACTGAGTATGGAAGCAACATTTTAAGTCGAATTAAGAACAAAATTCAAGGAAAATTCCAAATTTCACTTTAAAATTAATTTAATTAAATCTAATTATTTTTCTGCATTTTCTCGTATAAGGCACCGATTCTGAGCTGTGTTCAAAATCATGAAAACAGTAGTAAAATTCCACTTGAGGTCTCTCTCTTTACCGTACATAATACAGCTACGGCTCAAAAAGTCAACAAATACTTACTTGGTCGGGTCGACATATTCGTGTTGGAACAACACTATGATGCATTTTATTGTATTTGTTTACAACTATTTTCAGTAAGTGTTTACTACCACGAAATGTAATTTATTTTTTTTGCAATTTTTAACCTACTTAAAATTAAAGAGGTATAAAGAGGTGGAGGTTCTGTGTTCGTTTGTATCTACTCACAAAAATTCACGCTTATTTACAATATCTTAAAAAAATATATTTAGTGCCCTAATAATTACGAAATCTGGATCCAGTATATGAGGGTTGCTGTTGAGTTATAAATAAATTAGTGATATTTTTATTGACAGATGAAGAAACTGATAACAGCTAGTCAACAACAGCTCCCATTTTCTCCACCGACTTCTAAACGATAATTTGAAAATTTCATTTACACTATATATTTTATTAACACTTGATTCTTCACTTTTTATTTTATACCAACGTTTTCAAAGCAACTACATCGTATTTCATAAACCGTAACCTTGCTTGGGAATTATAAGAATGTAAAATAATGGCAAGGGCTGGGTGATCGTGACGAGAAATACTCGACATTCCTCTGCAGCTAGACGGAGTGATTCACAATCGGAATGCCTTTGAATATACCTACACAACACATTGTATTATAAAAATTGTTTACTATTATTGTACTAATAACCAGCTACGACGATTTGACCAGCTCGATGTGGTGAACTCTGTGATTCAATAATAACGGTATAATATTTTTTTTTAAATAAATAAAGTTAAAGTAACGAATGAGTACTGAGTGAAACACCGAGTATGCAAGGTACGTATAAGTGGGCAGGCAAGCTGAGGTTAATCTTTAATATTTGTGGTTTTACGGTCCTACTGCCATTACACCCCTGCATACTATAGTTATAGTATTAGGAATGTATACTCTAAGGTAGACTCCCCCGCCCTTGACCCAACGCAACGTATATACCGAAAGACTATTTTTAAAAGTCTTAGAATTCATTATTTACAAATTGCCAAACATAATCATCATCATCTCCGGTTGCATCTAAAGCTTAAAGTAAACTACTTTGTAGCTCGGGGACCGCTCTTGTATTTTTCTCTTGATTTGACTTATTTTAGCTTAACGGGAGATACTACCTTTTTCACTTTTTACATAGGTTTCATTAAATAGGCATTAGTGCCTATTGAATGAATCCCACTGTAAATCCAAATGTGGAAATAATAATCTAGACGTTCATAAATGTCACTATTCGACCCAAATTAATAGAGATATTATTAAATCGATTAAAATAGCAGAGCTGCGAAATACCTATAGTGGGTGCGATTTTTACAGCGTCTTTCAACATCCCTACCTATTCCTACCTATAAATCATTGGCCTGGAAGTTAAGATTCGATTAAATTGAACCAAATTAATTTGATCTCTCGTAGCGGCAACGTAGTAGGTATTTATGTAATGATATTTTAGATACTTTGTAAGGTTATTTTGGCAGAAAATGAATTATTTAATTTTTAAACATGTTTTTCCATGATAAATCCAGAAATAAACAATAAGCATGAGTTCAAACAATTTTAAAGTCATTTTACAAGACTTTTTGACATGTTTGAAATGGAAGTGATAACCGAGTCTCATGGCGGTGGTTCAAGTTATATATCGAAGTTCTTGTACATACTAGAAATTTACTAGTTATTAGCTGTTTCCCGCGTGAAGTTTGGAATAGATCCAGGAATTTATTCTTATATATATATCCTTCAACAATTTTCACCTCAACGAACGACCCCAACGAACGGTTTCGTCAAGATCTTAAGGGAAATTTTAAATAACCAGTGGTTTCAAATGCACTTGAACTCCTCTAAAAGCAGATGGCGTGTTAAAAAAACGAACTCCCTCAAGGAAGTGTACTGACTCCTGCCTTATTTAACCTCTACACAAACGACCAACCAAAAACACCTGGCACTCAGCTGTTCATCTACGCGGACGACCTCGCACTTTCTACTCAGGAGCCTAGTTTCGAAGACGCTGAGGCATTGACACTACTACGCGAACGCCCTTCGACCAAACCCTACCAAAACACAATCGTGTGCGTTTTACCTCCGCAATCATGAAGCGACCAGAGCTCTTAGCCTATCGTGGCAAAGCACTGCCCATTCCACTCAACATTGAGCACTGCCCAACTCCACGCTACCTTGATGTAACCCTGGACAGAGCGCTGACTTTCCGACGTCACTGCTATAACACCAAGCAAAAAATAGGGACCAGAAATAATGTTCTAAGGCGTCTAGCTTCGTCATTTTGGGGAGCAGATCCGCATGTTCTCCGCACAACCGGACTATCACTGTCTTTCTCCGTGGGAGAATACGCGTGCCCAGTGTGGCATCGATCCGCCCACGCCAAGGACGTCGATGTGGCGTTAAATGAAACTTATAGGATCATTACGGGCTGCCTAAAACGTACCCCATTGAACATGCTATACCCTCTTGCAGGCATAGCTCCACCAGATGTTCGGCGTGACGTAGCTTGTGCGGTGGAGAAATGGACACAGGAAATAGATTCCCGACACCCTCTGCATAGCTATGAAATGCCTCCGGTCCGTTTAAAAAGCCGTCGGAGCTTCACGAGAACCACTCAGGCTACAGACTGTGCCCCACAGCGGGCAAGAGAGCAAATGTTTGTAGGAAATCCGGTTCCGGCAGGTTTTATCAGACCAAAAGAAGAACTGCCGCCTGGACATCATCTCCAGTGGCCAACTTGAAAGTCATTAAATCGCCTGTGGACCCAAGTTGGGCGCTGCAAGGAAAATATGGCAAAATGGGGCTATACCGACCGATCGCAAGTGGACTGCGCGTGTGGGGCCCAATCTCAGTCTATGTCGCATTTGCTCTCTTACCCACTGTGCCCCTCTGTACTACCGAGGACCTGTGTAGGGCAACGGATAGCGCTGTGGCTGTGGCCAGGTTTTGGGCCGACAAAATATAAAAATCAAGCCATCAAGTCTTGTATCTGGCCATTGACTCGAAGAAGAAGAAGACCCCAACGGATATTGAGTAAAAAACCAATATCTAAAAAACTCGCCCATGAAGGGTTCCGTAGCAGCAAGTAATTTTGACCGAATGAAAGGTAAATTGCGGTTTACGATTTATGACTCATTAAAAAAAACTACTGACTAGATCTCGTTCAAAACAATTTTCAGTGGAAGTTTACATGGTAATGTACATCATATATTTTTTTAGTTTTATCATTCTCTTATTTTAGAAGTTACAGGGGGGGAGGCACATTTTACCACTTTGGAAGTGTCTGTCGCGCAAACTATTCAGTTTAGGTTAAAATAAATTCAGAAACCTTAATATCATGTTTAAAGACCTATCCATAGAACCGCACACGTAAGGGTTTGATGAAAAAAATGTTTTTGAGTTTCAGTTCTAGTGTATTTTATTGTTTTTTTTTCTATTTTTGTGTGAAAATCTAAATGCGATTCACAGAATACATCTACTTATGAAAGGTTCAACAGCATAGTTCTTATAGTTTCGGAAAAAAGTGGCTGTGACATACGGACGGACAGACAGACAGACATGACGAATCTATAAGGGTTCCGTTTTTTGCCATTTGCAACGGAACCCTAAAAACCTTCAGTAGTCCAATTATATTTTTTTTACTATATTTTTTCTTTCGTAATATGACAAACATATTGCAGCATAGGTTTTTTTTTTTTTAATATTTTATTGCCAATAAATATCCTTAATGGATAGCTGTCGTCTAGAGACTTTCGGTACCTTTGTGTGTTGAGTTACTTGTCATAAGTCAATCTTGTCTAGACGCCTATCATTTTAAATTGTTTGCTAGTAATATGGAAAAATATTTTTAGTGCTAGAGTATATTGGAAAAATATTCTGACATGACCTCGTAAATGTTTGATTACGAGAATGAAGTTCCAAATGGATAGTAGAAATAAACCATCTCGAGAAGAAAATATACCGTTTATTTTTTTACCTAACATTTCGTTCTAAATATTCTAGAGTAGTATTAATAGTAGTTGTCGGAATCACCTGATCGTTTAATTAGCAGTATTGAATACCGGAGGCCCTATATTCTTTGTATGCAATTAAGAGAACGAATAGTGTTTAATTGAGGCAAAAAAGTTATAATTACCTGACGTATAGTAACCGGCAAACTTCATGACAATATACTCTAGCAGCGCAGAACACGTTTTTAGGTCTCTATGGTTATAAGCGCGGGCGTGACTGCAACGGCGCGAATTAAAGTTACCAAAAATTCTGGCCCAATTTACTAATCATAGATTGTATTAAACTAATCACGGGCTCAAAGACTTCGTGTCATCGGTTGGCAATTCATTTATTGATTTTTTGGTTGGTTTAGTGGAAATGCGCGAACTTTTTGACATTGGTTCACAAAGCTTGCCGGTAACTATATATTATTTGAGATTAATATACGAATGCACGTCGCATCCACGTAGAAGTGCAACTTATTCAGCGCTTCACAGCGTTGCATTTTCAACTTCTTTGGAATTCATTCAAATCTATTTTGACTGGATAGGAGCTACTGTTATACAAGGTGGAAACGTTAAGTGTTTCCAGCCAATTATTTCGTCATTTTTTAAAATATTGCATAGCTATATATATAATATAAAATCTGGCATTACTGAATCTATAAAATAACATAAAAAGGATATAATAGTAAATAATCGACCAAGTGCGAGTCGGACTCGCGTACGAAGGGTTTCGTACCATTATCATTATTCATTACATAAGCTTATCACGGTATTATTTCCTCAATTTTAAGGTATGGAATTATATTGTGGGGTAATGCAACTGGAAAAGAAAATGTTTTCATAGCATAAAAATGATGTACACGCACAATGTGCAATTTGCGTAGAATGGATAGTTGAGTACAGTTTTTTAAGAAACCTAAAAGGGTAACATGACCCAATGTTGGCACCGCTCCAACTTATTGGCACTCCAATTTTATCAGTAAAAAATAAGGATCTAGTTCAACAAACAGTGTTTCTACAAACATAAAACGAATCTGTGGTTAACTAATTTTATAAATTGGCAACACTCAACTGTCAGTAAACTTACTCAGCTTTCAAACTTTCAAATTTCTTTCACGTCGTAACAGGTTTTGTGTTTTGTTACCAGTTACTTAAGATTTTATTAAGGTGAGTGCCACCCTGTTTTAGCTGTTTTCGTGTTAATTTATGAAGGTCACACATGATTATTAATGTTTTTTGGGTTTTGAATAGTTTACACACGTATTTTTGTCCTAGTATTCGTAATTAATAAAACATGATTTGAATTTACCGCCCTGACAATAACCGGTATGCGATTCATACATAATTCTAATTTATTGGCACTCTGACAATAAATGGGGTTGTATGACAAATATTTTTTTGCAATTGGAACCTTATTTTAATAAGTTTTTATAAGTTTTTAACATCAATACAAAGAAAACATCGTATTTTGTACAAGATTTCCAAATGTTGGCCCCATGCCAATAGTTAAAATCTAATTACTGGCAGTAATGCCAATAATTGGTAAAAGCATGTCAATAATTGGTTTTAGGTGTCGAAGATGAAGGGAAAAAACCTAATAAGAAGCCAGATAAAAAATGAAGTGAAGTAAGAGTACAAAAACGGAAAAAATATACAGAAGAAAGTGTGCAAAATGTGTTTCGAAAAGCTCTTCAAGCTATTCGAAATGCTAAAAAAGGAGAGAGAAGGAAGAAAAACAGGAAGGGGTAAGAAAAAAAAAAGAAGAGAGAGCGAAAGAAATTGGAAAAATCTAAACCCAAAAAGAAAGTAATAATAGTAAACCAAAAAAGGGACAAGGAATAATTCAAATAACTAACTAAAAAAATAAACAAAAATATTGCAACGAAGCTCGAGTGAAATTACTCAGAGTATGCATACTTTCATAAGTGACAAAAACAATGATTTACTCGTAGATTAATCACAAAGTCAAAACCTTGGTGATAAGAGTGATACAGACAATGAACACAGTTATGAACAGGAAATTATAATAACTAATAGGACACCTAGTAAAGCCTACACCACAGTAGAGCTGGAAAAACTTTTATCTGAAATGGTAGAAAGAAATATGAGGGAGAATGAAAACATTACTACTAAGTTACAAGATTGGTGCTTCATCATCATCATCAACCTATTCTAGTCCACTGCTGGACATGGGTCTTCGCTAATGAGCGCCATAGCGCCCTGTCTTCAGCTTTCCGCATCCAGCATCTGCCCGCAGTCTTTCGCAGATCGTCATCCCACCTGCTCGGAGGGCGTATTACACTACGTTTGCCGAGTCGCGGTCTCCACTCAAGAACACGTTTACCCCAGTGGTTGTCGGTTCTTCGCGATATATGGCCGGCCCAATGTCACTTCAGCTTGCTAATTCTTTAAGCTACGTCGATAACCTTGGTTCTCTGTCGTATGTATTCGTTACGAATCCTATCCTTCAGAGAAACTCCGAGCATAGCTCTTTCCATAGCTCGCTAAGCGACTTTGAACTGGCGGACCAGCCCTACCGTGAGTGTCCACGTCTCAGCTCCGTAGGTCATTATGGGTAGGACGCACTGATTGAAAACTTTCGTTTTCAAACACTGCGGTATGGATGACGCGAAGACTCGACGTAGTTTCTCAAATGCTGCCCAGCCTAGCTGGATCCTCCTCTTGGCCTCCTTCTCAAAATTGCTTTTACCTAACTGCAAAATCTGCCCGAGGTAAGTGTACTCAGAAACAATTTCAAGAAGGTGGCCATCCACGACTACCAGTCCCGGATCAATGTGGCCATTGATCATGACTTTGGTTTTATCCAAATTCATGCCAAGACCGATGCGTCGCGAGGCTGAAGCTAGGCTGTCCAGCATCCGGTTTAGCTGCTCTAGCGACTCCGCTATTAAGCATATCTTCCAATGCGCTCGTGAACAGTTTCGGGGATATGACATCCCCCTGTCTCACTCCTCTCCGCAATTGGATGGGTTTAGACTGCTGACCCTGTAGTTGGACACTCATAGTAGCGGCTTTGTAAAGGCATCTCAGCACCTCGACATAACGATAGTATACTTGGCATCGCTGTACGGATTCCAGTACAGCCCAAGTTTCGACGGAGTCAAAGGCCTTTTCATAGTCCACAAAAGCGAGACACAGGGGCTGATTATACTCTTCGGACTTCTGTATAATCTGCCTCACTGTGTGAATGTGGTCTATGGTGCCATATCCTCCGCGAACCCAGCCTGTTCCGGTGACGATTCGTGACCACTCGTGAAAACAGCTTATAGACGTGGTTCAAGTGTGTGTGATGGGTCTGTAGTTTTTAAGGAGGGTCTTATCACCCTTCTTAAAAAAGAGAACAACCAAACACCCGCTCCACGTCTTAGGAGTTCTCCCACTGTGAAGGACGGCATTGAAGAGCTTTCTGTAGCTCCTGTATGCCAGGAGCTCCTCCTGCCTTCAGAAGCTCTGAAGTAATGCCGTTCTCACCGGTGGCTTTTCATTTTTTAAGCTGCCTAAGAGCTAACACGATCTCGTCTTGACTAATATCAGGCAGTTCGTCGGTATAGTGGCGCGTCAGGGTGGCTCTGGAGTCATGGTCGTCTCGTCGAGGACGGGGAGCATGTGCAGTGTATAGCTGATTGATGCTTAAAGTTCATTAATTTAAGACTGAAATAATATTATCATACCAAAATGTTCCTAGATTACATACCCCTTGTACCTAAGAAATGTAGCAAATTGCAATTTTCATGTAGGCAGCTACCTAAATAAAATATAATTTAGAGAGCACTAGTTTTATTTCACTTACACAATATGTAGATATCCAGGGTTTCACAACATCTAGACGTCCTAGAAGATTTTTAAGTACTAAATGCCAATAATAGAGTAATTAGTGCATATTATTGGCACTGGGGTGCCAGTAGTTGGTCCAACACATGCCAGTAATATGTCAAAAGATGCCAGTAAATGGTATTAGGGTGTATTTGAAGAAAACATGTGTAATGCTTTATTTCTCATTTAAATATTGAAAACAGGTAGTCAAATATAATCGCCACATTATAGTGAATTATTTCAACGGATAGTATAAATCTCTCTACCCAGATATTTAAAATTTGAGTCAGGTTAAGGTACAGTATTGCTTAAAGTGCCAATAATTGGGTAGTTTACCCAATATCAAAAATGTCAAGCATATACATACATCTATGGAACTGTAATGTTTGTTAAACGAAATATGGAAAAGTTTGATTCTGGCATAATAGACTTAAAACTTATTCTGTAGATATTTTGTAGTTGCTGGACTCTCAATCAATTGTTGTTGTCAGTCTTGGTTGCGGTATATTAGTATAATTTGGGCAGGTAGTGCATATTAGTGTAATATTAATTAATATTTTAGCAAATCAATATGTTTTACTTTTGACGGCCTCTGTGGCGTAGCGGTAGTGCATTCGACTGATACGACAGGGGGCGCGGGTTCGATTCCCGCTGGTGCAAATATTTGTATGCATGAATATGTCTATTTGCATTGGTCTGGGTGTTTATATGTATAATATGTATGTATTTACAAAAAAAAGGATATAAGTAAGTTTATCTGTGTTCTGGAACCCATAACACAAGCTAGTTAAACTATCCTTACTTTGGGTCTAGAAAGCGCTGTGTAGAATGTCGTAGAATATTTATTTATTTATACTTTTTATCAATAGAATGTTTCGACTTTTAATGATTGTGAAATATACTCGTATTTAATGTTGATGCATGGTAATTTTTTACATTAGGTGCACATGTGGTGGGGTGTGTGTTGGGTAACCTCCTCGAGTGTCGCTCCGATTCCGATCCCGCTGCAGTCCGGGGGGAACGGAATCGGAGCGGCCGGTACACCCTAAAAAAAAAAAAAGGTACACATGTGGTTGCGAGGGATATGCTCTATGGGCAACCTTACACCCCGGCGTCTGTAGACCCGAGACGGCGTGCTTTTTTAGTCGGTTCAAGCCCGACATAACCGCCCCCGCTGGCACGCGGGGGGGTATCCGAAGGGATTTCCGCACGATAAAAAAAAAAAAAAGGTACACATGTGGTAGGACATAGCGCACATAACATAAATTATAAGACCTTTATAACTAACTTATGATCCACAAAATAAAAATATTATTTATCATTATGAATATGATTACAATTATATTACCCTTAATTTATTTCTAAATATTCTGTGAAAAGTTCAAGCATCTACCTGTTACCGTTATCGTGTAAAATCAAATCGAAGTCGAACATAAAAAACCTTAAAAATAATAACGTTTGTCGTATGGAAGAGGGATATACAATAAAAGTGATTCATTTTATTTTAATTTAATAATTGATTTTTAAAGTGAATATATATAACTAAATATTCTGTGAATATTTTGAATGGTTACCAGTTGCTGTTAATAATAACCAGCAAAAACAGCAACGTTTCTTGTATGGGAGCCCCCCCTTAAATATTAGTTTATTTTATTTCTAGTATTCGTGTTATAACGGCAACAGAAATACATCATCTGTGGAAATTTCAACTGTTTAGCTATCATGAGAAACAGCATTAATATCGAGTCAAAACGGCAAAACTTCCTTTTCTTGTATGGAAGCCCCCTTAAATAGTATTTGTCATTATAGCGACAACAGAAATACATCATTTGTGAAAATTTCAAATGTCTAGCTGTCACGGTTTATGAGAAACAGCCTGGTTATTGTCGTTATTGATATATCGAGTCAAAACGGCAAAAAGTACCCTTTTCTTGTATGGGAACCCTCTTAAATAGTATTTGTTGTTATAGCGGCAACAGAAATACATCATCTGTGTCCATCAATAGTTCATGAGAACAAGACTGGTTTTTATCGTCATGAATATCGAGCAAAAAAATGGCATAAAATCACGTTTTTAGGGTTCCGTTGCCAAATGGCAAAAAACGGAACCCTTGTAGATTCATCATGCCTGTCTGTATGTTCGTCCGTATGTCACAGCCACTTTTCTCGGAAACTATAAGGACTATACTGTTGAAACTTGGTAAGTAGATGTATTCTGTAAATAGCATTTAGATTTTCACACAAAAATAGAAAAAAACATTAAATTTTGGGGGTTCATACTTAGAACTGAAACTCAAAAATTGTTTTTTCATCTAACCCTGTGGTATCTATAGATAGGTCTTCAAAAAGGATATTGAGGTTTCTAATATCATTTTTTTCTAAACTGAATGGTTTGCGCGAGAGACACTTCCAAAGTGGTAAAATGTGCCCCCCCCCCCTGTAACTTCTAAAATAAGAGAATGATAAAGCTAAAAAAATATATGATGTACATTACCATGTAAACTACCAACGAAAATTGGTTTGAGCGAGATCTAGTAAGTAGTTTTTTTCTAAACGTCATAAATCGTAAACCGCAATTTACCTTTCATTCATCAACTAAAATATTAAATTTAAAAAAAAAACATTATCATATTACTTGCTGCTACGGAACCCTTAATGGGCGAGTCCGACTCGCACTTGGCCGACTTTTTTAATACGTCATAAATCGAAAACCGTAATTCACCTGTCATTCAATCAACTCAAATATAAAAAAATTACTTGCTGCTACGGAACCCTTCATGGGCGAGTCCGACACTTGGCCGGTTTTTTGTATGGAAGCCACCCTTAAGTATTTATTTCATTTTCTTTAAATCGTCATTCACATGGAAAGTGCTCAAGGCGCTTAAAGAAGTTTTCACTTAATGAAATATCTGCATCATCATCATAAAATATCATCAGTGTTCGTCAAGAGAATAGAAAAGACTTTCACCCTTCCACATTCTTATTGTACGGTACATCTTTCAAATGTAACAACCTTTATCAAATCATTTATTATGTACATTTACCAGCCTTTACATTTTTTAATGTTACTCACGAACTCTTAATCCACTTCTATGCAATACAAATCACGTCAATCTGTTGCTACATACTACCCAGTTGCTTGAAAGAAAGGCAAAGTAACAAACACGTCCACATTTATATTAATATCAGTAAGGAAATGAGTCCTCGTATCATTCTCACGCAAGCAGTAACACAACGTGAGGACATGGATAATGCCATTAACATCTGGGACGTAGCCGAGAATAGTCGTACGACACAATGTGAGTTTGTGTTTGTTTTGTTATGGTTGTAACACCTTATATAACTTTGTACGTGTAATATTTAGGTACTATATTTGTATTGCAAGTATAGAAAGTAAATAATATTGAAGATGTTGTCCATACTACATAATTTTTAAGTGAATTTTCTTGAGGCGCGTTGAGAAGTTTAGGGAGAGCAAAAAATAAATAATGGAACTCGCGTCATCGTCACCGAACACTTTCCATATTCAAAAATATGAAGTGAAAACTTAATTATTTATGACGAAGTCATCTTTGTTGTAGCTGATGAACTCGTTTGGAACCTTAACAAAATTATTTTCTTATCATCTTGATGAAGTTTTGAACTAATCAATAATGAACAACATAGATGGCTCTTTAAATATTTCCTGAGGATTCAAAACATAGAACGAATTGAAGAACATAGACGGAATTGTTTAAGTTTTCACTTCTATCGGCACTCCCGGAGTGCCACTGTTTTTTTAACTCAGCTGAGTAGTTTGGTTGTATGGTTCTAACAAGTGTTACTTAGGTCAGATGTCAAACAGTTAAAGAGTATGTACAAACATATACCCCGGTCACGTTAATTCCTGTAAACTTAATTGTATTAACAGCCAATACATTTTTACCCGCATACAACCGGTGCTCATTCAAGTTAGACCTTGCTTATTACCTACTCATCGTTTATCTTTGTCGCGCTAGATCCGCTTGACATTTTAGTGATTTTCACCAATGAAAGTGATTGTGATCAAATCAAACTAAACTGAGTCATTCATCACATTTTACTTCGTGTTTTTTTGTATCTACACCATTTTCCGATATGTCTCTTGCTTTTCATCAACCACTCTTAGAAGTCTTTTCTTTTGAAGTTCGTTGAAACAAGATACTTGCAAGTTTTACATCATGCCGGACGATTTATTTTTTAATTCAGAAGACGACAAAATCTTGCAAATCTAGAGAAGCATAGTCAACTGTGAATCTACTTTACTCAAGTGAAACCACTCCTAGCACAAGTTTGTTGCTTAATTGAAGGTACTAACAGACATGACATGGCTTATAAATATCTGACCAACGTACTTGAAAAACAAAGCCTGAGCTTTCCTCTTTAGAGTACAATTTATTATAATATTGCAGAGTTAGATTATAAAATCAAAACACACATCAGTATAATGTGCTAACTAAAGCAAAAGAAATCAAGCAGATACCTACACGAGCTTTTAATACCTACCAATCATCCTTTCCTTAATATATCTAGACAAAAACCTCTAATCCCCCTTTCCAATAGCGAGTCAAGCCCGATTGGTTCCCAGTCACAAAGTCTTAGCCACACATCCGATACGGGCATTTCCTAACCCCCTAATACTCATTACGGGCACTACCGCAGGCTGCGAGGGGCCGTAAAAGCCAAGAACTTAATTAACGTCCCGAGGGTTTTACTTCACATTTATTTGGGCGTGAATTTGGTCTCGGTAATAAAAATAAACAATGAAATGAAACAGGTGTATGCCACGATGTGAGCGTATGTGCAATCAGGGTAGACAACTGTGCGCCAATTGAACAGATTAATTAATTTTGACAGGAATGGCCAACCTGTGGTTGTAGACAATATTACCAAAAGAAACAAATAACCGGTGATCTAGTATTAAGACAATATTAATATAAAGTATTTCTTGCCCGTAATAAAGGTGTTCAAAGCCAAATTCAGTGCTGTAGGCAACTCTTACCAAAGTGACAGTCAAGCGTGCCAACGCAATGGCCCAGTTCCATGTTCAAGAATTAGTGCCATGTAATGGTCGCCCACCTGACAGAAGGAAGCTAATGGCTGCAGACTCTTCGGAGGTACCATGAGCCATTGCCTGATTTGTTTTACTGTCATCCATTTACGAGTACTATATGAGAAGGTGAACGCGTCGGTCAATTTCACTCTTACAGATTGAAAGAAAACTATTTTAAATGGATTCAATCGCGATTTATTTTTATGTTATTTTATATTTAAACTGATCTCGGGGTTTAGGTGCTTTTAAGCAGCTGTGGTCACAGTGTTTATTTTATATTTGAAGTGTAAAGTTATTTCAAACATCCCGAACTACGTTAAATTATTGGTCTTACTACTTACGCAGAATGACCTCGCAGTGTCTTGAAGTCTTGTTGTTGTTGTTTTTGGGTGCAAGCCAAGAGCTACTTCATGTTTATCAAGGCAACTATCGTAATTTAATAAATGAAACCGAAATTTGAAATTCTATTCCACTAACAACTCCTATTGGTTATAAAGATAATTTATGTAATAAGAAATAGTCGTGGCAATACTTACTTTATTAAAATCCTGCATACTGTACATTACAAAACTTTGTTCACCCCATAAAACCAATGGACCTAAAGTATTATCGTTAGCTGCACGTATTTGCGTGTACAATAAACTTCTAGCTTCAGCTAGCTTAACACAATGGCGTTTACTATGGGATTTCAGGGGTTATTCAGCTGGAATAAAGTTATTCACGTCTTTTTTAGGCACGCTCGTGTCGATAGTGTGATCTGGAAACTATTAGCCAATAAAGACTATTTATTGTGAAACCTGCGAGAACCTTGACTTTAAAAAATATAAATTTGTTTTTCATCTAGGTATACTAAATTATTCTAAGAAGTGAGTAATAATAATTTTAAGTTTGATTAAGACGAAGTGGTAAGTCCAGAAGCGTAAAGGAGGTGTCTTAGAAACAGTTTTTGGGAATCAAACACTAAAATGCATGAAATGATATTCCTACCGTCGTAAAGGTAAAGAAATGCTTTATATTGTTATACAATTCGAAACACGATTAGAGTGATTTGCCTCGATAGAAAAAGATCGTGAATATTGTAAAAAATCGTAATTTTGTTAGAATGAAACAATTTTACGGCGATTGTAAAGAAAAAACAAGTGCAAAATTTATATTTTCGTAAACCTTACATCAAATCCCATATGGTAGTATAGATGGTTTTCTCTTAAATAGAAGTTAATTATTTTAACTATATAAAACATAGCGCTCGCGTGCGAGCTCAGTCGGCCGCGGGGCCTCGCCGCGAGTAGACACGTACTGCTTCGTCGCGCTCGCTCGCTATTGCATTTTGATGTAAAATGGGCAATGAAAGCCTTAGAGGAAGGACAATATCCCGTTAGCGGAAAAGCAGGATCGCCCAAAACAATCTATCTCAGTGAGTATCAACGTACCACATAATTATATTTGTTATTTTCTTAGTGCGAGTGGGAATGCTAATAAAGGTCACCGTACACTTGACCGGATATCGGCATTGTTTTGTGTCGATACCATTTTATTATCTCAGTATGAGTGGGAATGACAAGACCATCTTCACATTATAAGAAATTTAAAGTGACACGTATTAGATCTATTGAAAAAGTTTAATATATATAAAATAATAGTGATAGTAAATTATTGCACCAAATATTCCTGGCTCCTGGACCCGCCAGGAACGGTGGGAACCAGGAACAGTGGCAGTGAAGACCAACCCTTCACGAAGGATAGTTGAGAAGATGACGTTTCTAGATTAGAATTCTTGTGTCTTATCGGACATCAGAAAGAATTTCTTGTAATGTGCAAGGTCTCATACAACCACCAATCTAACTGGATTTCTTGTGTCTGACAAGAAAAAAATCTTATAGAGTGAAAATGGTTTAAGGGTATATACGTGAATCTTTTGTTATGGTGATTTGAATAGGTATTTGGAAATTGCTTATGTTTGATAAACTGAAAAAAAAATTAGAAGACTTACTGTTTTGCAGATTACGAGCATTGGCTGAGCAAACAAATTCGAAAAAACTGAGTTCAGAGACAGCGTAAGGCATAACCATTTATCAAATCATAAATTGCAGTTGTCGAGTGGGAATAAACATTATGAAGTATTATTTTTTTTAAGAAATGATAATAACTACCTACTTACATTGCACAACTCCATCATTACTAGACCAAAGTGTACCAACGGAACTGACTCCTGTGTATGCTGACCTATTATCAGCCACTTCTAATGTCTTACGTTCAGAAACTCCATTACAGTGAGTGTCAAAGCTATTTATTTTACAACTTATATTCATTATTTATATTCATTCGTTGGTGGCTGAACTCCTCCGTATCTTAACCAAATTCACTGCGGTGCTAGTGTGGACACTGAGGAGTAGTAGTAGTAGTAGTAGTAAATTTCTTTATTGTATGTACACAGGAATACTCCATACATAATATAAGCTGGTACAGTTTTGAGGCATATACAATTGGCGGCCTTATCGCACAGGGCAATCTCTTACAGGCAACCATTGGATGGAGAAATAACAGTTAATAGAAGATATAGGGCAGTTTCTGGTGTACTCTGACATTTAAATATAAAATTATAAATATATAAATTTATCACTATACATATAATATATACTGGAACAGTACCTATTTTTAGGTACATCATACATACAATATATACTTATAATTAAGACATAGTTTAGAATAAATAAGGAAGACGTAGAGAGAGTAGGAGAAAAATTAATGACTATGGTTCCTGTAGATAGTGGGCCGTGACTAAGTTTTTGAAGACTGACAGCGATTGCGCACGTCTTATGGCCACAGGTAAGGCATTCCACAATCGAACAGCTTGAACAGTAAAGGACTTATCCATGAACTTTGTGGAGTGTGCATTTTCAGCCTCAGATTCTCTGACGATCTTAAGGACCTTGAATGTGTGTCACAGAGGAAATTAAAGCGTTCTTTTAAGTAGACTGGGAGGAGTGTTTTGAAGATGGTTCATGGGCGATGTACCATTGAGGAATAATCAACGAAAAACAGTTTCACGAGCGCGCGGCCTTAGCTAAGCGCGCGACCGTAGTAAGACTTCTTATTTTCAAGTAAGAGTCCTGCTCGCTCAGCTCAATTTATTTCAGTCGCACCCTGTACTGAATTCCTAGTATAGTTATTAGTACATACATAGTTATTAGTACATAGTAATTAAATAATCATTGAGAGATTTGTAATATGCATTTTTACCTTTCAGGTCCATAGATAATATTGACTGTGAACTTGTCATCTTCCTGAAGATACATCGAACTTTGAGGAAATTACTGGCAGGAGAATAGTGGACATCGGCTATTTTTTGAAACAATTAAAAGAAATGGAGCATGAATTTGTA
Organism: Cybosia mesomella; assembly: GCA_946251805.1. Taxonomy (NCBI): domain Eukaryota; kingdom Metazoa; phylum Arthropoda; class Insecta; order Lepidoptera; family Erebidae; genus Cybosia; species Cybosia mesomella. The sequence continues at coordinate 9,731,060 of OX276401.1, forward strand.
TTTAAATGCAACTAGTCATTTAAATTTACTACGGGATTATTTTATATATATTAAACTTTTTTAATAGATCTAATAAGTTTAGTGTCACTTTATTTTGGAACTCTCATTTACGTTTTAGAACAAATTGAAATAAAAGCATTAAAATAAATAGATAACTTAGATTTTTTAGTCCGCTATACCTACATTGGTTTGTATGAAATTGAACCCAAAACTTGTGGCAATCAACTGACTTTCGACGACTTGCGGAAGACAAGAATTTTCATGGATGCATTCACATTATAAGAAATATCTGATCTGACAATTTCTAATCGGACACAACAAATGTTCTTATAGTGTGAAGATGGTCTAATTGATTTCATTTCAAAAAAAAGTCAGAATTACTTTTCTTGTGTAAATTACATACTTATAATACATATAGAAACGTGTATTAAAGACAAGAAACAAATATCTGTGGTTCACACAAATAGCCGCGGTAGCCTAGTGGTATGGGTAATGGACTGCTGAGACGAGGTCTCGGGTTCGATCCCAGGTTTTACCATGGCACACACCAATGAATTTTCGATGCTTTTCGAAGTTATGTGTGTATTTATCGCAGGTTTATAAGTGCCCGGTTAATGGCAATAGGCTCGCCACCTATTACATTGGGACCTAAACATAAACTGGCGAAATGTGGGTGCTAGCACCTCTGCCTACCCCTTCGGGGATATAGGCGTGAGTTTATGTTATGTTATGTTATGTGTATGCACACAAATATTTAGTCCCAGCGGGAATCGTACCCGTAACCTCCTGCATCGTAAGCTGGCGCTCGCCCGACCACGCTACAGAGGCTGTTACGTACGTACAAATATACGGTGATCATTTCACTTCTACTCATACTGGTGAAAAATAAATTGGTATCTTTACATAACAATACCGATATTACCGATACCCGGTCAAATTTACGTTGACCCTCAATTTCATGTCAACTCATCATACTGATGAAAAAAAAAATTGGTATTCGTAAAAGACAATACCGATAGCCGGTCAAGTGTACGGTGACCCTTATGGTCCGCGAACATAAAACGCGGGGGAAGATGGTTGCCCCGCGCATGCTCCCGCCGCACTTCATACCTCACCCCCTCACAAACGCGATGTGCGTGTTCCCACTTCATCTTAAAGTTAAAATATAATTAGGCTTTGTGACAATTATGTGCAAACTAACTTGAAGTATACAGATGAATGGGGCCCTCACCAAGATCTGCGGGGCCCAATCACGAAAACCTTGAGGTCAGGAGGTCAGACGGCAGTGGATCCCGTATAAACCAAGAGCAGCCCATCCATAAGGAAAGGAGGAGAAGGATAGCGGACTCTGTGCTCCAAAGAACAAACTTCGAATGCAACCAGGAAGGTGCTCAGATGTAGAGACGTTGGATTTAACATATTTAACATTTTCTAAATCTCTCCCGGGGGCGCTCCACCATCTCCTTCGCGAGTATTACATGCTCGCAGATGGAGGTGGCGGGGGCCACGCGCTCGCGCTTCGCACCATTGGCGCAATCATGCTGCCGAGCGAGAGGACTCCCACCCCGATGGAACATTTTTTACACCTAGCTTAAATAATTTTCTTAGATTAATAATTCTCAACGTTCGTCGTTTTTGTATTTTGATATTTTTCTTTAATGCTTATTGTATTGTATTAGGGGAGGCCTATATTCAGCAGTGGACTTCCTACGGCTGATATGATGTATTTCAATATAGAATCAAATTAAATATTCTCTAAAGGACAGTTCTTTCTTATCTATTAGTTAGAATACTATCTATTACGATTTAGGGCATGCTATGATGTGTCAATGCTGGCCAGTAGTGACCCCAAAGCTCTCTAAATCCTACTTCCTATTCTAATTAAATGAAAGTTTGTGACGGAGTTCACATATTTGGATGTTTGTTATTCAGCCACGATCGAATGGCAGAACGGATCTGGCTGAAATTTGGTTTGGTTTTATCCCTGGAATAGGTTTCCATGGGTAGGGCGGACGGAAACATAATTCCAAGCAGGTGAAGCCGTGGTCAACAGCTTAAAAATTATAAAGAGACGTATATGACCAAACATATAGTTTTTGAAGAAGTTCCATTGTTCTCATTTTCAGTTCCTCAGTGACTCCAATGTGAATATCTACTTCATATTAGAAAACATTCTGGAAATAATTTTAAAACAATGTTTTTTTTAATGGTAACTTCATTTGAAAGCTCTACGACCATTGTTTATGACTCTTAGAAATATACTTTCCTGAGGTAACCTCTGTAAATGAAGTTATCTTAATTATACCTAATTGTTTTCTTATCTGCCAAGCTTTGTGGTTTGTTCTGTAAAGAACTTCATAGAATTTGAATAATGTAAATGACGAATTATATTAAAGAGTATTAAACATGAAATAAAGGCTAGTTCATTGAATTAGGTGTATTATTTTAATTCATGTTTAAAATTCAATAATGATAATATTATTGGACAAGATTTCGATGAAACGTAGATATTGAATGTCGTAGACTTAAAACTATGCCTATTATTGCCAACCTATTTAAAAAAATAAAAACCCGGACATCAATTTTACTAACTTGATAATACTTAACTGAAAAAGGACGAAAAAAGTGGTGGGCATACATAAAAAAATAGATACAGCCGAGCATAGAACCTCCTGTTTGAAGTTGGTTTTAAAACTATAAAGTTAGGAAAACCGTCAAGGTTATCATCGTAACCATTTTTTAAACGGGACTAATCACACCTACATTTCGTGCACTGTAACTCCTATACACTAGGAGGCTCAACAGTAATAACCCACTAACATACCAATTAATGACACTCGGGGAATTCCAAGGTGAAGTTAAAATGTCTGGGAACGCTTATCGAAATTAATTAGAAGTAAATTGGAGGAGGTAGAAATATAATAAATTATTCATCGTTGCCAGTGTCCAACTAACTGCTTTCAACTCTTTATACGCTCTGATAGAAACAACAAGATGTATAAGTAAAAATTAAAGAAACCAGGTATTGCTTCTTGTATCTTCATGTAGGGCTGTCACAAGTCATGTTCACTTCCCAAGTATTGAATGCTCCCAATTCTAAAACACTAGTACAGTTAAAAGTGACAAATTTCGAAATATTGTAAGCGTAATATCTTATTAAATGAAACTTAATATCAATATAGGGGAAAATATAACGACATAAAATTTGATTTTGAATTTCAATATCTGACGTTGATATTGAAACCTTGATCACTGATTAAGCCAACCACTAACTATTAAGCTCGAAATAACACAGGATGATATTTGTAGATTATTAACCAAGGGGATAAAGCAGTGTTTTCTGTCGCGGGTGACGATTTAAATCGCGAGCGTAACGAAGGACTCGAGGTTTACTCCCGAGCGTAGCGAGGGTGTTAAAAACTTAAATCACGAGCGAAGCGAGGGATTTAAGACGAGTCCTGAGTGTAGCGAGGGATTTAAGTTCACCCAAGACTAAGACAGCTCTATCACCGAGGAAAATACTCTACTTTTCGTACCATTTGCGAAAAAATTAACACAATAATAATATGAGATAAGCATTTATTAAAATAATTACAATTAAAAGTAAAAGTTAACATTCGAAACATTGGTTCAATTATTGATAGAGAGAGTTACATTTTTGTTTGGTACATTTATTGTTGATGAGTTGATTTGAGTATTTCTCTGTTCTTGCGTCTGAGGAACTTGCGTTTCATTGTAGATAGTATACGTCGGAGATAGTGGTGGTGGTGCATCGTGAGTTGCGGACGAAGATAAGATGCCGGAAGGAGATGGTTGTGGCTCTGATGGATTAAGTTTTATATTTTTGTAAATTTGACTGCTTAAAACATAACATAACATAAACTCACGCCTATATTCCCGAAGGGGTAGGCAGAGGTGCTAGCACCCACATTTCGCCACATTAATATGGTTACTATGGTTTTATTCGCCATTGAGCTTTCGATATAACCCTCAGCTACTCCATCAGAGCTCCAACCACCGTGTCTCTTATTGACGTAATATCCGCCCCTGAATCCGCCAAGAAAGTCGCCGAAGTTCTTCTAAAGCAGTGACCGGTGTAGAGTTCAACATCTTTAAGTTTTAAATATTTAACAATTTCCTTTGGTATATTGCTAATTTTATTTTTGCCGATGGCTTGTCGAGTACATTTCCCATTCTGATAGTTTATAAAATATCTATTGTTTTCCATGTTGGTGGGACGTAATGCTTGGTATTTATGAATGATTTTAGTATATTGTCCTTGTACAATGAATTACCGATTTTTCTTTGTTTTAGTTTCCTTTACATTAATCAGCAGCAACTCATTGGAATGATTTTCAACGTCCTCCACCTTTAAGTTTACAAGTTCACATTCGCGGCAAGCACCATTGAATCCAAAAATTAAGGCCACCTATAACAAAGTTAAAAAACAGGTAAAATATATAGAATAATTACCATTACTAAGATACGAAATATTCATAGTTAAATCATGTATACTTACTTTTGTGGCCAGAAAAATTTCGTCAGGAGCTTCATTAAGATTTTTTTCCACATGTTGAGTCGTAAAAATTTTAGACTTCTTTGCGCAATGCCCTTCTGATTTTCTATTTATAAAAGCCAGTAATTTCGTGAATCTATTTATTTCAATGCTGTGTTTGATGCTTATTGTAGCTTTCAGTTTTGAGTATATGCACCAAAGTGTATTCGGATTCTTTGCCTTGGATAAATAATCAAAATAGACAAGAAGTACTGATTCTGAAATTGATAGGCCTTTCGCACTTCTCCACGTTGAAAATTCTTCATAAGTTTTTAAATAATTTTCCTTGGATTTTGTTGGAAGCAAATTATTTATAATTGCGGCAGCATTTGCACTGATGGAATCCGACAATTCACTGTCATTCATTCACTTTTTAGAACATTAACTTATTTATAAAAATAAATTAAAATAAACTTCACGTTTATGTATTTGAAGAAAACAAAAACGCGCCAAATTCCTAGACTAATATTTTTTTGTCGGAAAAGCAAAGGCATCAAGCTCATACGGCCTCGTCGGTTTTCGTAATTTTTAATAATCATAAATGCATAATAAATGCGTATTCCTTTTTCAAAACAATATTTATTATCAAACTTTTTCTGTTTTATCACATAAAATACTGGCAGGTCACAAATAAAGAATTAAAACTTCCAAATTAAATATCGCGCTCGAAAACCAATCAATCAATGTTTTTTTTTTAAACTGTTGGTTTATTAATTAAAATATGAATCGCGCGCGTAATTTTTGTAAAGGCAGCATTCCATTTGCAAACAGCCTTTGCCCGCGAACGCCGCATATGATTCGAAGCATGCAAATGGTCAAATGTATGTATAATGCTTTATATACAAACTCAATGGTGTAAACACTTGTTGTTGTGGTTGTGTAGTTCAGTATAAATTTCGGTAAGTATTCCAAATTTAAATCACATTCTCCCCCTAGAGGATGAATGAAATTCAGTACAATTTTCTTTCCCTGTTTATAACAAATTAAAAATGACTATTGTTATGTTCGCTTTTTGTGGCATAGAATGTCACTTTTTTGAGCAAATGGTATGAAAAAAAAATTATGTTTCAAAGTCTGTTATGTGGACATTTTTGGTAACACTGACTTAAATCTTCTTAATAAGGCTAAGCATATGTTTACTCAATTAATTTCATTTCAACACGTGGCTGTATGTGGCATTGTAATAAGGCATAAATATTGTGAGATTTTAGTGCCAGATTATTTTCTCACAGGTTCTATACGCCGTGTGGATCTGGCTCTATATGAAAAAGCATAGATCTTTACATTCACGAGTGTTACTTTGAGACCTAAATATTTCAATATTTAATTTGATAAACAACTGAAAATAAAGAAATAATTAATAAATATTCTACGACATTCTACTCAGCACTTTCTAGACCCAAGGTAAGCATAATTTTAACTAGCTTGTGTTATGGGTTCCAGAATGCGGATAAACATACTTATATACTTTTTTTATGTATATACATACATATTATACATAGTAATTCCCAGACCGATGCAAATAGACATATTCATACAACAAATATTTGCACTGAGCGGGAATCGAACCCGCGCCCCCTGTCGTAGCAGTCGAATGCACTACCGCTACGCCACAGAGGCCGTCTAGGGTGAGTGCACATACCAATGCAATGGTAGCCTTATTCTATTCTATTCTATTAAACTTATAAAAATGTGTGGTGGGTGCGTCAAAATAGGTAGGTAGGTGGCTCTCTGCCAATAACGTACAACAGCAGTTGAATTGTTGAATATTGTCACTGCAGCCTGCTTACATTAGCTTAAATTGAATTAACTTGATAAATGTCCGAATCATTTACAGTGTTTTATCTTTGTTTTAAATTTTTAATACTGTAATGTAGAACATATTTATTTTCATCGTTAAAACAGTTACAAATCATGAAATTTCATTAGAATACTTAATAATATAACATTTGTGTGCTGTATATTGTCTGTAAAGAAAAAGAAGCACAAGATTACAATAGTTTGCTTACTTTTTTGCCCAGTCAGCTCATACTTTGGAAGATATCCTAAAGAACATCAATACCTGAGAATTGTTTATAATGTCATGGGCTAGATCGAGCCCTTTTCTGTTAGTGATGCAAAATTGATATATGTGTAATATTGTATGAGAAAAAAAAAACCTTGGGGTTAAAGGTAAAAGGTTCTATACAAATCTTTTTTTTTTTTTTAACGTGCTGAAATCCCTTCGGATACCCCCCCCCCGCCGGTCAGCGGGGGTGTTTATGTCGTGTCTCGACTAAAACCGCACGGTGTCCTCCCCAAGTGTCCGTTGCCGGGCACCCCGGGTAAGCCCTCGAAAGGATAACCCCAGGGTTGCCGGTGGACTTTGGCCGCCCTGCCCTGGTCCCCACCAGGGCAGGGCGGCCAAAGTCCACCGTCCATCGGTTTTTATCCCGCTTCGGTGAGTTGGCAGGCGTGTGTAGGGCACACACGACACGCCTCCGCCACGGCCTGCTTCTGTAAGGACGGCGAGTCGGCCAACTGCCGTCCTCAGGCCCCGATCATGGAGGTCGGTAGTCCCGGGCGTAGATGAGTCTGTGGCGTCCTCGCCGCAGACTGCGAAACTCGGGGGGCAGGGTTGTTTCCCGCTCCCTCTCCGCCGTCTCTTTCGCGCGCATTACCTGCTCGCAGAAAGAGGCGGCGGCGTGCCACTTGCTCCCGTCGGAGACCACGGCCCTCACCATGGTCTCCAACGAGAGAACGTCCACGCCCAGGACCGCAACGAGATCCCGGCGTTGACTCGCCCACGCAGGGCACTCCACCAACGTGTGGAGCGCCGTGTCTTCGCCAGGATCCTCGCAGTGCTGGCACTGCGGCGTTGTCTCCCGGTGGATGCGCCACAGATACATACCGAAACACCCGTGTCCGGTAACCATCTGGCACATCCGGTAGGAGAGGTCCCCATGGTCCCTCTCCAACCACTCCTTCATGATCGGTCTCACCACCGCAATGGTGGATTCCCCCCACCTTGGGTGCTCAAGTCGCACCCTCCATGTCTCCATGAGTTCCTGGCGGAGCGGAGCCCTGATTTCTCGGGGCTCCGGCCTATGGCCCCGCTACAACGCCTCCTTGCGCCACTGGTACAGCAGCGCTATACTATACAAATCTGGATTAAGAAGCGAACTTATCGTTGCTGTAGAGACATATGTCTGTCTTTTTTTTTACGTTCGGAAATCCCTTCGCCGGCCAGCGGGGGTGGTGTATCGACTAAAACCGCACGGTGTCCTCCCCAAGTGTCCGTTGCCGGGCACCCCGCTGTCATTACCTTTATTAGTACTACAAGACCTTGCTTCTTGCCAAATTTCATGATTCTAACTGAGCGGGAAGTACCCTTTTTTTTTTTTTTTTTTTGTCGTGCAGAAATCCCTTCGGATACCCCCCCGCCGGTCAGCGGGGGCGGTTATGTCGGGCTTGCACCGACTAAAACCGCACGCCGTCTCGGGTCTTTAGACGCCGGGGTGTAAGGTTACCCATAGAGCATATCCCTCGCACCCCGGCTGACCCTGGGCCATCTCACCACTAACAGCATCGCTCATCCTGTCTCCTCTGAAAGCAGAGGAGTACGGAGAGCGATGTGTTCCCGCCACGTTGGGTATTGGCCGACGATCAACGCCAACCCTATGAAGGGGTGAAGGGGAAGCCATTGACCGCCGCCCAGGATGTACCGGCCGCTCCGATTCCGTTCCCCCCGGACTGCAGCGGGATCGGAATCGGAGCGACACTCGAGGAGGTTACCCAACACACACCCCAGCGGGAAGTACCCTATAGGTTTGGATGCCCTTGTATTTAGTAAAATTTGTTACATAAACGGCTGTACTTTTTGATTGCACTGACCTAGAAGGTTGATTTTCAAGCTTCAAGGCGTTGCAGACTTGAGTATACGGTATAAATTTCAACTTTATGCCTCTACGCGTTCCTGAGAAAAAGGTCTTGACAGACAGACAGACGGACGGACAACGAAGTGATCCTGTAAGGGTTCCGTTTTTTCCTTTTAAGTTACAGAACCCTAACAAGATGTACATATACACCATCAGGCTCGTAAATCCTAAGAAAACTTTAATCGACGATGCTCAAGCATATAACACGACTTTATTAGACCCACTGCCAACTCAATAAATATTATTAAATGTTTATCAAAGTAATTGATTGTCAAATATTACATAAATGTTTATTGGTTGGCTCCGACCACATTAGCTAATTGTAATATCCACGACATACTGATTGCAATTTACGCTTCATTTATTATCATCGGGTTCATTAATGTGGATGAAAACTGTCTGTTTGAAATTATTTCGTATTAAGTGAAACACACCTATTATTATATATTAAACATTCAATATTTAACAGGTTGCCAATTAATCAATCTGTTCCGTTTTGCCTCAACTTTTTGAGTTGCAAAACTTAGATCCTGCTCCAGCTCCAGTTGGGCCACTGGTACAAGAACGCGAGGGTTTGTGGCTTCCAAATCCCTACCTAATAGCGGTTACCTAATAGACTCTGATAGCCGTTGCCTGCTGCGGACTTCGCAATATTGCGTGGTTGTGAGCTGGCTAGACTTTTACCCAATCAATTGATACAATATTTAATATATAACTCAAATATACTATATTATATAATTATAATTAGCATCGCTGACCACAAACCACTAATTACAGTTTTTTTTTTACAAGTCATTAATCCAATAAGGTTCATCTGATATTTAACTGCCTGACTTCACTTAATATTTACTCCAGCCCTGAGATGATTCCCGCCGGTAACCCTGGGGTTATCCTTTCGAGGGCTTACCCGGGGTGCCCGGCAATGGACACTTGGGAAGGTCACCGTGTGGTTTTAGTCGGTCCGATTCCGACACGCCCACCCCATCGCTGGCACCGTTGTGGTGAAGCCCGTGGGGGTTTCCACACGTGAAAAAAAAAGCCCTGAGATGATAATTCCAGATTTAAACTGTGATTTTTACACTGTTCCAACCAATCAGCCATGCTATGGGGCGGCCATTGCTCTAATTCATACCATGAATATCTTACTCAGATGGATCTTACTCACTTCGCTCAAGATTCATGATTGTTAATTCCAACGTTCCAAGTTTTTATTCTTTAATAATTTATATTTAAATTGAAGCTCAAAGAAATTATAATAATACTTAATCTTGCGTAATACGATATTTAACTAACTAATATAAGCAATATATTATTAACTAAACTTTTAAAATATAATAAGACTTACAAGGGATGTTAATATTAAACTAAACCTCAAACTTTAATGTAATACTTAGTAAAATATGGTAGTACTTATACTTTTGATAATAAATGTATAATCGAAGCTGTTAAAAGTCAAATGAAGATATTAAAAGCAAACACTTTATTGAGTTCCTTCATGACTAACTTAAAGTTAAAAGCTACAAGGTTGGATATTTAATAATAAAGTAAGCTACCTGCACCCGTAACCTGTACAAGTAACTCCCTATAATGTATTATTATATGTATTATGTATATATTTATCAGGTAAAAATTGCGATCTTAATTTTCCGATGCTTAATAAATTCGTTACAAAAGTTATAAACTACAAGGTTGGATATTTAATAATAAAGTAAGGTACCTGTAACCTATACCTGCAACCTGTACAAGTAAGTCCCTAAGACGTTCATAATAATTTATCAGCCACAAATTGCGATCTTTCGACCTAATCAGTTTCTGTGACTAGATTGGCGTATTAAAAAAGGCAAGACTTTATAAATATCTGCGCAAAATGTAAAAACGAAAGAAAATAAACACGAACGAAAGAATCGTGTGACTTACTGGTTGGCTTTGATTCACATTTTTTCGTGCGGAAATCCCTTCGGATACCCCCCCCCCCGGCCAGCGGGGTCGGTTATGTCGGGCTTGCACCGACTAAAACCGCACGCCGTCTCGGGTCTTAAGACGCCGGAGTGTAAGGTTACCCATAGAGCATATCCCTCGCACCCCGACTGACCCTGGGCCATCTCCGGTTTCGAGATGGCCCTCTTAATTGCTCTCCACTGTGTCATCTGCTAATCAGAGGGACACGTGGAAAGCTTCCGAACAGCCCTCAACAGGGCCGTCTTCGCCTCGGTCGGAGTTGGCCGTAGGCGGCAGCGTCTCTCCCACCCTAGGAGAGAGGCGCTGCCGTCTCCGTTGCCCAGGGTGCACCGCGTGGAGGTCCCCAACCAAGCACCTCCCTGACCGAGTACCTGGGTGCAAGGGTTCGGGTTAGCCGTTACCCAGGTAGAAGCAGGCACACTGTGGTAGTGTGTTGTATTAGGTACGTGCGTGCTTGTTTATAGGGGTGGAGGTCATTGTACCCCAAACAACGCATCTGGTTTCCCGGTAATGTTCCCTGGACGTAAATGAAGACCATGCGGTTTTATACATTTTAACATTCACACCTCAACGTTAGCTTTGATGAGGTGAAATCCATATTCCTATTCATATTCCATATCAAATCCTTTGATCAGTTTATTCAAATTATTTCCATGATAATTAAAAACAGTAGTAATAATCTTTATTGTTTTTTTTATACCACCCTGTTGGCAGACAAGCTCACGGCCCACCTGATGGGAAGCGGTTACCTTGGCCTGTGGACGTGTGCAACACCAGCGTCGCACTCGCGCTGCCGACTCTGTAGAAACCTTCTAATACCCTTCTTGATGAACCCCATATTGAAGTCGCTTGGGAAAACCACAGCAGGGAGATCATTCCACAGCCTGAGGGTGCGCGGAATAAAGTGCCTTTCATACCTAACTGTACGCACAGTTTTCGTTCGCAACCTGTGAAGATGAATTCCCTGTTTGTGGCGAGCAGTGCGATGATAGAATGTGGCCGTGGGCATCATATTATCATACAATTCTTCTGAACACACTCCATTATAAAAGCGGTAGAAAATGCACAGAGAAGCGAAGTCTCTCCTAAGGTTAAGAGGTTCTACACTGCCTGTAAGTATGGGATTGTCGACGACCCTCAGCGCCCGTCTTTGCACCGAGTCGAACGGGTCAAGTTGGTATGTAGGTGCTCCAGCAAAAAGGTACATTCAGAGTAAACTATAGTCTAATAGACTATAGTTTGAGGGCCGATGCGCTGGGGGGGCAGGCCCTATTTGGCTGCTGGTGGGATGCTGAGGCATGATTACATCTCTTGCATCATAAAGCCTAAAAGACACAGGAAATGTAAGCCTGACCTGAATATGAAGAGAGAGGAGTGGTAGTTTTAGTTTATCGGATTTCCTTTCTTACCCCACTTCGAAATATGCTATAGGTATTTAGCATTCACGCCGCAATAGCGGCGGTAAGGCCCATCATGGAGGATTGGCTAGAGAGGCGACACGGAAGCCTCTAGTACCGACTGACGCAGGTGATCTCCAGGAAAGTCCTCGTCGCGTACCAGCCCATTAGATTCACGAACGGCTGACACGCCAGCGGTGACAAGAGCACGGCGAATTATGTCGTTGATACTAGCTGGTCGCGATATACAGTCTGCGCTTCTGCTGCATGAAAAGCCATGGTGCCCAAGGCTGTCGACAGCTTCACCACAGTAACAATGATGCCAACAAGCCCGCATGCTCTGAAACATTAGAAGATGTATTTATTAAGTTATCTTTTACCAACTTGCAGAGCTGCGCATCCCATTGTCTCTTGGAGAAAAGGTGATGCGGAAGAATTCTATGACGCATGTATGTAAATACTTGTTTTATTTATAATTAGTTATATATAACCATTTTAAGTTATTGTTGTATTTATATCTGAATTCTCATATTAAAATTTGAATACTTCGTTTTAGATAATGATGATGATAATCATCACTTGCGACCCCGTCGTTACCTTTTTATTCGGGTTTTGATTTCGATAATGTATCACCACTTATTTAAAATTTTCATAATTAAGTCTTCTTAAATCTGAGAACCCTGCCTTGCATTGGCACTGGCGAGATCAATTGTGAAAGTTCACACTTTTAGTACAAACTGCATTGAGGTACAAGAGCTAGTCGGTTCAAGCCCGACATAACCGCCCCCGCTGACCGGCGGGGGGGTACCCGAAGGGATTTCCGCACGAAAAAAAAAGGCACAAGAGCTGTTGAGCTGTCAATCATTTCGTTACAAATGTTAAATACAACCGCTATATCGAATGGATAAATGGAACGCAGCCATAACCACCTTCTAGATTGATTAGTGAACGGAGATTGATTTTACAGTGGCACAAGTCGCAGGTGGATATTAGTGGGTAGTTTCTGTCCCAAAACCATTGCTCCGCAAGCCCATTACCCCGTAATAAGTCACTGGGTAACTCATAGCCGAAGATATATATCTCTGTCAGAAATTCATCATTCAGGAAACATGTATTAATCATTGAACTTTAAGTGATGCTCTTCTATTACTATATATTAGACAACATTCTGTGATGTACAATGAAAGGACTTGTACTCAAAGAGGACCAACTAAATTCTAACACTAATTCTGTATAGTTCGTTTCATCATCATCATCATCATCAACCTAATCTAGTCCACTAGTTCGTTTGTCTTCTTCTAATTTAAAAAATGGTTGTTTTTTTTATGCCGCTCCATAGTCACGACGAAGCCACAGTATACTAAGAACAGTATTGTGTCACGGCCCTGTCCTTGAAGTAAGTACTTACAGCCGACGTAAACACGCCATAGGGCTGCCTGCGTACATTATTTTAATTTCATCTGCCTACTTGAGTGTCTTTGTTATTTAGTGATTGTAAATATTATATTTTTTCCTAGCTATACCCGCAACTTCGCCCGTCATAAATATCATTAGGTAGGTAACTTCCAATCATTTTTACGCTCATAATCATTGCAAAATGATATTTCGACTAATTCAATGATATGGAAGTGATATACGTACATTATTAGTAGATAGCCTAGCCTAGAAATCTACCTATTAGCTTTTTAACACGAGTACACGTACACACAGTAACGAATAATAAAGAGTATTATTATCCAGGTATTTTACTAGGTGGAAAATGCGAAATACCTAACTTTCCAAAAAAGAATCAAATTATGTACTAGTGTGGCGATACCACATATACCCAGCGCCAGCTAGCGACAACAAGGTGAACTACTTGGATTCTACTACATCAATACCAATCCTGAATCGCGTAAGTGAAGTTCACGCGCTGGTATAGCATATATACAACATCCCAACGACAACCGTTGGGCCGCGGCCCGCCAGGCGTGATCACCTTGCCTGGTCGGAGGATCCTCCCTTTGTATTGGTGGAACGTCACACCCCGTTCCTCCACACTAGAATGTAAATAAACATTATTTTGTTATGTTACCTTTCGGAGTTTCTAGGTAATCTAAAATTTGTATCTCTGGTTACAAAACCATCACACTATCCGTTCTTCAGTGCAGTGCATTCGGGACTTGTTGTGTGCTGAGCAGTAGCCGAATTCGAGGCGCTTAAGTTGAAGATAAAATACTGTTGTTTGTAGTATACTGTGACGAAGGAATCATGTTGGAGCCGGACCAGCTATAAACAACTACGTACTTATAATATTTTGCGATTTTGATAGAACGTGCCTAAATTCTTCAGTTACACGTTATAACTCACTATATAACCGCTAGAGTGTCTTAGGCAACAATTTTTTTACGACACGACACATTACTGGTTCCAACTTTAAATAATAAGGTTCCAACTTTAGTCGAACAATATTTGGAACCAGCAATGTGTCATCCCTTACCCCAGATTGTAGGTATTGATCACGAAAAGGTTTAAATTTTACCTCTAAACCTTTTCGTGATGCACTAACTACTAAGTGTTTCGAGTATTTCTCTGTATTGTGCCGCTCCCCACAATAGACTTCACCGTCGCCATATTGTAGGTTTATTTGATTCGCATATCTCATAACTAAAATATTCATGCTTCTGACGGATATGTTCCATATAGTATGGAACATATCCTTCTCAAAAAATCTCAGATAGATATTATGTTATTCTATTGGTAATATTCCATAGGGCTTGATTTATTATTTCCGTCTTTATACTCTTGCTTGTTCCCATACATTTGCATAGAAGCATACGTGAGGTACTGTCTTTGCATGTCTAGAAGCAGTTGGCATTTCAATTCGTGACCACAGAGACAGGCGTGTTTACAGGCCTTACAAGAAACTGTTAAAGTTTGATTGTGAACCTCAGGACGATTTATGAAGTTGAAATATGAATGTCGGTTATTCGCCTCCTGTCGGAGTTTGAATATTTTGTTTAATCGGCTCGATTTAAAGTAGAGGTGAATATTAACTTTCACTTTCGTTTCAATAGCGGAGTCTATTGAAGTCATAAGATAAATTGCTCTCCCCAAAGAATAATATGATTATAGATAGTTTTGAATTTTATCGAAATAAAAGGTTTTTTTAAGACTATGGTGGTTTGTAAGTGATATCCATTTATATTTCAATGTGAAGCTATTTTTGCAATCTATGTTGTACTGTGATTTCTGTAATGGTAAATATTATCCAAAATGTTTCTGGAGATTTTGTTGTTTTTTGTTTATTCAACCTGTATAATGTTTTTATGGGTAAGTCGTTGTTACCGGGTTCAATCCCTATTTTTTACCTCACTCGAACAGCCATTTCATGTTTTTTTATAAAATTTACGAGTTTGTTAGCCCGGAGCCCAGGCTACCAATTGCCCACAAAATAACCAAGGGAGTAATCAGCCGAAGCATTGAAGCAGAGACCAACCGGAGATGGAAATCATCGACAGGCATGAGACAGTCGAAGATATTCATAAAAGGCATAGACAAAAAAAGGACGAGCCAACTGATAAAACTCTCTAGAGTAAACATGAGGCTCGTCATAGAAGTGTTAACAGGACACAGCCGATTGAACAGGCACCTGACACTGATAGGCGTGAAAACCAACCCCAAATGCCCTGAGTGCATGGATGGTGACGAGACCAGCTTCCACCTGCTCGCCGAATGCCCCATGTACTCACTGATAAGATGGGAGACAATGGAGTTGGATACACTGGACATAGAAGACCTGGAGGATCTGAAGGTGGACCAGATCGTAAGATTTTGTAAGGACACAAGTAGGTTCGACGGAACGCCGTGATTGCCGGGTAACCACATCCTTCCCAAAAGGGAGGATCAGGGGAAATGGGTGAAATAACCCACTAAGGTAGGGTTGATCACCCGCCAGGTCACCGGCGTCCCCGTTGGAAATAATAATATTAATAAACTCTTAATTTAAAGTTAAGCTATAAGAAATGAAAAGCAGGTACTTATTCTTATCCTTGGCTACTTCCATTATCGGCACCCTATCTCTTTTGGTAAAAATAAAAGTTGTAACGAACTCTTCTTAAAAGGATTTCCTGAACGAAATCTAGTACTAAGGCGCATATTTGAACCGAGTTCTAATAAGTACATTTATAACAAAAATATAAAAACTGACTTCAAAACCAAGAACCCACTAAATAGTGAAAATCAAATGTATTACAGATTTAATACAAACGATAAAAACGCACGTAAGACTTCAGTTGAAGTCGGTGCCCAGCCAATGAAGACGGCAAGCAATGACGTGACTATTAAAAGAAAAGCTAAAGACGTGACTATATACGTGTCTACTCGTTAGGATTACATTGCTTTGTACAAGACCCCACACACGCTTACACATTTATTCATTGATGATGTGGTAGGATTGCGAGAGTAGACCTACTCTACATGTCTACGTAATACGTATATGGTTTGGCACCGACTTCAACTAAAGTCTAACGTGTGTATCTTCTCAATTAAATCTGTAATTCATTTATATTTCACTATTCAGTGAGTTCTTGGTTTAGAAGTCGGATATTTTTTTTATTAAAAATGTACTTATTGGATATAAAACTAATATTAATAAATAATTGTAAAACGATAAAATCAATTCTATATTTAACTTCTTAAATAGATCCATCTGGCGGCAAAATTAGAATTATCAGTTCAATTTTGTTTATCTGTTGGTTGGGTATTCAGAAACGTAGTGACAGTTACCCGAGGTTAATCCAATACATAATTTTAGCGAATTATACTCCGCACGCCGAATGATGATCCCTATGACGTTTCAACTGACAGTTGTATTAGTTATGCGAAACAATTTCGATAAAATACTGTTTTTTCAGGCAAATGTCATGTCATTCAGCCAGGTCATTCAACATAATAAGCAATATTTATTTATTTTGAAAAAAAGCCTACGCGCATTGATGGACATAAAACACTAGATAAAAAAGTAACAGCCTTATTATATTTTATTTTAGTATACTTTAATTTTTATTCAAATTGCATAATTTAAAGAATTTAAAATTCTTTTTGAATTGAATTTTAACGAATTCATAATTAGTTGGCAATTATTGATTACATGGAAAAGTATTTAAAAGGAGGCCATAGACCTACCGTATTTTTTTAATTCAGTCATGTCATGTCTTGTCAGTCTGTTTTGTCTTCTTGTCACACCGCATCACATAGCGTCATACGAGTGCTCTAACGCCTTGTATGCGCCACGTCTTTCTTTGTTAGCTGAGTTTTGTTTCTGTTTTCGCTGTTTTGTGTTATTTATTGATTTTCTGTTACCTGTTTGTTGATTTTCGGTTTTGCAAAATGCCGAAAAGACAGCGGAAAACTGTTCTCAACAGTGAAGTTCGCGAGTTTGTAGTTCGTTTGCGAGACTATTTTGCTCTTTAACAACAAAATGGCGGACCATTGTTACCGCTTGACAATGTTCGCGATCGTGTAGCCGATGCTCTAGGAATCGGAAAGGCTACTGTTTCTCGAATAACAAAGGAAAAATTTGGGGAGTCGTCCATGGAGCACAATAAACTATTAACACCAAAGAAGAAAAAGAAAAGGTTATGTCATATAACAGAACCTGATGATTTTGATTTAGATGCTATACGCAATCATATTTATGGTTACTACCTACGAGGTGAACTACCGACCTGCCATTCATTAAAAGCTGCAGAACTCTTCAAAGGCGTTGCTACTTCTCTTAGAATTGTTTTGAAAAAATGTGGATTCCGCTATAAAAAATGTGACAAGAGAAAAATATTAATGGAGCGTACTGACATAGCTTTACTACGATGCGATTTTCTTCGCAAAATCAAACAAATTGATAACTGGGAGAAGGTAGTATACCTTGATGAGACATGGCTGAACGCCAATCATACTGTAGGTAAGGCATGGACGGATGACACAGCCAAATCCAGCACAAAAACTCCTGAAGGAAAGGGCCAGCGCTTAATCATTTGCCACGCTGGCACAGCTACAGGTTTTGTGCCGAATTGCCTGTGGGCTTTTAAGTCAGTGAAAACAACGGAGTACCACGAGGAAATGAATTTCGAAAACTTTAAGACATGGTTTATAAAACTATTAGAAAATTTGAATGAGCCTCACTATATTTTAATGGACAATGCTTCATATCACTCAGTTCAAATTAACAAACCCCCCAGCAGCAATAACAAAAAAGCTGAAATTATAGAGTGGTTACAACGCAATGGTGTGGAAACTGACAGTCAGATGTTAAAAAAAGAGTTGGTTAGACTGTTGAACTTTCACAAACAACAGACGCACCCATCATATTTTTTGGATGAATTGGCCAAATCAAATGGACACACGGTAATTCGGTCACTGCCAATATAATGCAATCGAGTTGATATGGGCGCAGATCAAAGGTATCTATATTTTTTATTTATATAATATTATGTATATGCATATATTTCTAAAAATAATTACTAAATGTACAAATATTTTCAGGTCATGCAGCTAGGCATAACACAACTCCGCCATTCACGGCAAATAAAATGATGGTTTTATTGGAAGAAGCTTGCGCTCAAGTGACAGCTGACGAAAAGTGGTCGAAAGAACGAAGAAAATTTGCTTACAAGACTGGGATCGAGATGTACAATACGACAATATCATTGACCAACCGTTAATAATAAACGTCACGGATAGCTGCCGTTCAGACTCAGATTTTGAAGATCCGATTGACCCTGTATCAGATTCAGATTGATATAAATAAAATACAAACTCAAAGCATTTGTTTTGTTTTTCCAACAAATTATCGACCCCCCCCCCCCTTCTTAGTCGATAACAGCTTGACGACGTAACTTTTGCAGCACGTACCATGTACATTTGCATTGAGTTTTTTTCTATTATTTCCGAACATTATGTAATATTTTCTTAATATTCATTTTTATAATTTACAATTGTACACAATTATGATTATTCGACTTTTTAATGGACCTCTAAAGGATTTGATGTGATAGGACGTCAGTACAATGTTAAGCGCTAACGAACTGTCATATGGATCATCATTCAGCGTGCGGATTATAATAGCTAATGCGACGTTAACTGGTACGAGTATAACCACAGAAGCCGGAAAATAGTCAAGCTACATGAATTCGGATTGGAGTCCACGGTATCTGAATTTGGGTAGGGTCCAATCTCGTTTGAATTTACGATAGCTTGTAAGCTACAATAGCTTTCATTCCTTTTCTTGTTATCTTGTGTAGGTACGAGGTGCGGTGTTTCTCCGACAAGAAGGAAGAATCCATCGACCAGGCTATATTATACCTGGTGAGTCGTGACCCACAGATGATGTTGTTAGTATTTATAGTAATCAGTGTGTGAATATTTATTCCAGTAGTTCTGTAAAAGCATGGCTTGAATTTGCTAGATGGCGGTGCATTTAGGTATATCATTTAATTAGGTACCTGGTGAGTAATAAAACATAATTCTTATAACCTATTTTCTAAATTATGTTAAGATGGTAATCTTTTACAAAATTGCTTCCACTCAAAGACTTAACGCACTTTTCAACAGAGTAAAATTAATATCAAAGCTTTCAATTCACACTTAACAATATTGAAGGGATACGACTCAAATATCGAACTGTATAAATCTTTGACCAAAGAGTTTCTAGGTCAGCCGAGAAACTCTAAACCATGAATCTTCAAACAATCTCGTCTAGTTTCGCCAAATGAACTTCAACCCGCCATCCATTAAGTCCTAATAGTTCAGAAGCTAACTATGAGGTCAACTTCAAAGACCAAACCCAACCCTAAACATCGGAAATTGATTGTTAATACGGACATGATACCAAAGTTAAATTCGAATTTAACAATGCCCTTATCGTAAACGAAGCTATAAATAAATCTCGGTAGGCCAACCCGAAACTAATAATTAGTCCATGTGCTTCAATGGTTCTGTATCGAATAATAAGTGTTTGATGAGTTTTCAACTGAACGTATGTAGTTCAACTATATGGCTTAGTGATAAATGATAATTTATGGAATAAAACCATAGCCAGCTGTCAGAAAATGAACGATCAAAACAATAGTTTATGAACATAGAGGGCTTTAAATTCGTCTCTGTGAATATTAGCTGCTGAAAATTATGTATAGTTAAGGTAAAACTGAAGGTGAAACGATTTTAAATACATTAAAAAAATTGGAAGTCTATTTGAGTCGTAACCAATATAAATCATGGGTTATATGAATAAATTTAGAAATTACCTTTTTATAGTTTTGTAGTATATTGGACACTAACGTAAGGAATTTATACTAATATTATAAAGAGAGTGGTCAAATTTTATGACTTTGTTTTTATGTTTGGGGTAATGTTCGAAACCACAACTGCTCTTAAATTGAAAAATTATTTCTCTATTAAAATGTCCAGTATCCCAGATAGACATAGGATGTACGTTACGCGTAAATTACGATGAATTGAGGTAAAAAAAAAAACAAATAATCCGAAGCAAATCAAGGGCGGGTTGCAATGTGAAATAAAGAACAACGTTGGAAACCATCAATTGGTTAACGTAAGGTAAGACGCAAACTTTTCCCCTCAGCCCATCTCCGTCATATGATAGTGCGATGACCTGAAAAAGGTAGGAAGCACAGACTGGATTTGAAAGGTGAAGGACCGGGTACTATGACGTAAATTGGGACAGGCGTGTACCAGCGGCAGGTTGTGATTGATAGAGTGATGGAAAACGATAAGTGTTATGGCTGTCGATGTAAAGAAAGACATTTTTACAAGAGCTATTTATATATATGAAACAAAAGTAATATCATCGTGAGGCTGTATGTCTTTAGTCATTATAATTTCTATTTTTTTATTGAAGAGGATATCAATAAAGAAAAAATAAGTACTGATTAAGATTTATGTGATTAAGATTAAAAATTATAGGATATTTAAGCACTTTTATTTTACGGACACAGTAACCACTTAACATCGAGTGTATCGTGTGTAGATTTAGTTTCTAAAATAGTGCATGTATAAGGGGATAAGTTCATACTCTGTTGTCGACATGATTTATCTAACAAGAAATCCCACTGTAGAGGGACGCTCCTTTGTATGATTTCTACCTGTAATCTCAAAGTACGGACATTGAAATTCCTATGAATTAATAAGGCCTTTAGTTGAACAGAGGATGCCGGAATATTTACCAAAGGAATACTTGGCGACGGGTCGACTTAATCCGAGAAAGCTATGGGATATAACTTTATATGAAGGGACACGCTTAGTTTGCCTAATCTCATACCTTAATGTTATTGGGACTAAGTTGAAGTTCTCGAAAAATAATGTTTCATTAGAATAAATAACAATCTAGACTGATATATTTATTTTTATTTAAAACTATTACTCGTATGAAAGAACTGCTCCTACATATTGCAAGGAAATAATTATAATAATTATGCTACGTGGTTTCACTATTTCACCCGTGTTAAACTAAAAATCTTAGAGGATAAGGGAATAATGAAATATAATATTAATTAATTATTAAAACAATTACTTTCAAATAATAGGTAGGTACTTCTAAATGTTATTGACTTTTTAACAGACTTCAAAAAGGAGGAGGTTCTATGTTCGTCTGTATCTGTCTTTGTTTTATGTATGTCTATCGATACCTCCGTCGATTGAGAACCAATTTAGAAAAATATGTTTGCTTTGGGTTTGGTTTAACTCCAAGTAGGTCCCATATAAAGGGAATTGCTCACTTTGTATGGGGGCTTAGGCTAAACGTGAACAGTAATTAAATTAAAAAATAACTTGTGTGTTTAATGTTTCAGACCTAACAGAGTCAGATATCTAGATATTGTACTAATGTTGTAGCCAGATTCCAAAATGTACCATATCCAGCATGTGTAATATTGGCCGAGTTGAAGTAATATTTTTAGTAAAAAGTTACAATATTAGTATTTTCTTTACTGTATAATGGACAAGCATATGTTATAATGGCACTATCTCATATAAAAAGCAGTGGCGTAAAATAAAACAAGCATTTATTTTATAAAAAAGATTTATTCAGACTAATAGGCTATTAAAATATGGACTAAAAACTGTGCTGGTGGTTTTACATTATTTTCATGCCTTGCTCAGCCAAGATGCCACAACCCTGCCTACAAGGCAATTGCAACAATATTCTAGTAGTCTAGTTCTCGCTGTGGTGAGTCGCAATCTGGACAAAAACAATAAGCTTGCGTATCAGGTGCTCTTTTGTAAGCTGGTAAGTTGATAGTTTGCATAACCACCGCTACATTTGCACCTGTTACAGCTCGAACTGATGCTCTGTCAGCTCGCTGCCAACATGAATGGCAGATGTGATCTGATACATGCACCTAAAAAAAAATGTATTTTAATAAGTATAATTTCAGGAACACAACTCCCTTTATAATATGTCATGGACAGATAAAAATTAATCTGATTTTGAATAATATCAATATCCTATCTATATTAAACATTCTTTAAATATTTGTTAACTGACATTATATCAGTATCAACCCAAAATGAACAATAATGTGTATTTCTATAAAATGTGAACTT
Source organism: Cybosia mesomella (assembly GCA_946251805.1). NCBI lineage: Eukaryota > Metazoa > Arthropoda > Insecta > Lepidoptera > Erebidae > Cybosia > Cybosia mesomella. The sequence goes on from OX276401.1 coordinate 9,753,484, forward strand.
AGTTGTCCATGTTTTATATTTTTCATATTCTCTATAAAATAAGTACATTTAATCTGCTTAACTGCCAGGGAGCTATCCATTCACTTATTCTATTATGTACATTTCTCTGTACATACATATTATGTATATTTCTCTTTCTGAAGTAGTATGCAGGATATGAGATCTAGTACGTAGAATTGACATTTTACACAATCCACAATATAGAATCCACAATTTACGCATAATTTTCGATGATGGCCGCACAATCATATGGCCATCATCAACAACTATGGTGCATTTTCTCAAAACGAGGAACTATGCATGGGCTGTGTAAACTGTAAAGCATGAATGGCAGACTATGTAAATAAGAAAGACATTACTCTTTATGTATCGACAGTACCCTGCTGGTACCATTGATGCCATTTAAAACTAGATATAAATACACTTACAACTTGAGGAGCAATCCATTGTCCAATAATGAATTGTATTTCAACGAGCTCCAAATTGTGTCGTCTGCGATGTGTTACATCAATGCCGCAATTGATGCATCGCATAGCCATAGCTACGTTGCTTTCATTTGAGGAAACAAAACGGGTGCGTGAAATCCATGTCCATGCCAAACAAAGTCATCACATAAAGCTAGTGCGACATCCGAAATTGCGCCAGAGTCAACGGTAGAAACATGTTTAGTGTCCAAGCGGGCAGCTGGGTTGTTATGGGTAGCAGTATCGGAGTCCATAATAACTAGCAAAATCCGTTGATAACCAGAAAATACAAAACAACATGCACAGAACCACGAAGGTAGATCGATTTGACATTTAGTGTTGTCAGGTAAAAATAAAAAACGATTTAATCGATTGATTGAATTGGTTTATATACTAAAGTATATACTCAATATGGTAGACAAAAATCTATGCAAAATGTTGTAGTGTTCTAGGACAAAGTACACAACGCCATCTAGACCCAAACTAAGCAGAGCTTGTTGTTGTTGTTGGTTCTAGAATGCGGATAAACATACTTAAATACTTTTTTTTTGTAAATAAATACATAATATACATAGAAACATCCAGACCAATGCAAATATATATATTTGCACTAAGCGGGAATCGAACCCGTGACCTCTGACTTAGCAGTCGAACGCACTACCGCTACGCCACAGAGGTTCTCAACTTCAAAAAGCTCACGTATGTGCACTATATGGCCGATCAAAAAAATAAAAGGACTGATCAACTAATGACGCGAGTCCTTTGAGCCCGAGAGTAGTTTTATATATTTATGAATGGTTGATTGACGTGCCACAGCCGGCGCCCCTACACTTTCCGCCAATAAACTCGTCATCTAGAGTACATCATTGTCAAGATTGTTTCCCCTACCTATAGACTGGATGCGGAAGGCGGACGACCAAGTCTGACGCACATTGGGAGAGGCCTACGTTCAGAAGTGAACTGCAATAGGCTAATTGATTGATTGTAATTAAATTAAAATAAAGTGAATTATAAGATATGGATATTTTTTCAGTCGTCATTAATTTTTTTTTCATCAATTATTATGAAAAAGCTTGTTATCGATTCTTTTAATCGATGTTTTATTAAAATTACATTATTACGTGGCAGCACAGATGCGTAATGGCGATGCTTTGTAGATTTCAATATGTTTAAATACGTATTAAAGTATCTTTCTTTGTATACACTTGTCTACAAAAAGACTTGCTGAAATATTTACTTTAGAATTAATCTTTTTTCTCTATAAAAATACTTTTTACTGAACATCATGTCCACACATAGCCGAAAATGAGCAATTCCCTTTCATTATGTATGTATATTATATATCATCGCCCATGACGTATTTTGTTTGGAATTTTCGCATACATATTCCGTTATTCCGCGACCTTCATAATTATAAAATCCAGATTTAATCCGAAGGCACATAGAACAAAATTTCAAAATTCAAATGCAATGGTCTAGAGATTATTTAGTTTAGTGAGATGAGCAATAGAATTAACGCCATTTTGTGAATTCAATGTGGACAGTGGAGAGTGGAGAGCGGAGAGCGGGGATCGGAGAGCGGGGATCGGAGAGCGGAGAGCGGACAGCGGAGAGCGGAGAGTGGAGAGGAGAGCGGAGAGTGAAGTGAAGTAGAGTGAAGATGAGTGTGAAGTGGAGAGTTTAGTGGAGAGGAGAGTAGAGTGGAGCGCACCATCTACATCATTCACTAAGCTAGAAAGCCAACGTCACCTGCAAACTGGTACTCCAACTGATTGACGGACGAGGCTCTGGAGCAGATTTACTATTTGCACTGTTATTATCCAATGATTTTTTTTAAGCAATTAGTATGTAAAGGACTGGTCGCGGGTTCAAGTCCCGTCCTGGATATTCACTTTTCCGAACTAAATCTATTAATTTTAAATTTATTATTTTTGACCGTAAATTATAATAGTATCTATTTGTTTATTATTGATCCAAAGCAATCAAAAAATTAAAAGTTTGGATTTTGCTACACTTTCATGACATAGTAAAGCAGCATGTGCAATTTTGGCATTAAAACGATTAAAATTGTGAATATGAGTGATTTTATTCATGAATGAGCTGTTTCCGTGGCTTCGCCCTCGTGAAATTCTGGTACCGTTTCCGCTACCGATGGGACCCTATTTCACCACCATAACCTATAAGATACACAATTCCACCATACACACACCATCCACAGTTATATCTCAAAGGGTTTAGGCAGCGTTTAGCTCCCATAGATTTTATTTTATTAAACAAATACTTGACAAATTATATACTAAAACCGTCCTCGAGAACCACTCTATCCATTAGTGAATACAGCATGAAAATCATTGCAGTAGTTTTTGAGTATATCGCGAAGAGACAGATAGACTGACGCGGCGAAGGACTTTGATTTATAATATGTAGTGATATAGTATTATCTATGAATAACTTTTCGATCGTAGGTATTCTATTAAGAAATGATCATGGAATTAACAAAAGAAAGTGTAAAGTACTGCACATCAAATAATACTCACAGCACTATTATGAAAGAAATTACCATCTGAATACGATTCCACACAAGAAAATATATGAAGTCGTGCAGAAGCTACACGACAACTAAGACACACAACAACACATGTATGCTAGTACATTACTTCCGCATTGTTAAGATTATCCATCGAAATCACGACTACTTCTCTATAACCTTAAACTCATCGATAGTAAAAGTTATAATTGCACATTGAACATTTAAAAATGAACAATGTGACTGCAGGCGAATTTAACAAACAATTACATCTAATTATAATCCCTGAAAAGCCGTGCTAATACGAGTAGTCACTGAAAATAAAAAAGATTCGTCTTCCTTCAACACCATTTATTTAGCCGACATTGAAAGGTCGAATGCATTTAATTGGATACTTTTTATCTCTCTCTGCCCTCTCAAAATTGATTGCAAATAAATTCCTTTTGCTTGTAAATCTTGTTCACAGAACAGTTCTTGTAATTCAAAGTTTAATTAGTTTCAGTTGGACATTGAAGTTATTTTTAAAAATTCACAAACTATTAACAAATTATGAAACTTTTAATGATACCCAAAAAAATGAGAGAATTTTAATATTAGAATTTTTTTTTAGTTGAAAGATGGTAAAATAGATTATGCGTCGGGGATTAGATAGGTAATTAGCGATTAAAGTGGGTAGGCCCCCAAATTTGTGCAAGAAAAGTTTTAATTTTAAATTAAGGCATCTGTGTCTAAACGAAAATTTTACGCCCGTACCAATTACCCAGTTCGAAGGAAAAACTTTTTTAATAGAAGTGATTTTTTTTTGTCGAAGTGAGCGGAATTCCTCAGATGAAAAAAGTTACGGATGCCTCTTATGATATTCGGCACTAGATCAATTATTTAAAACTGGGACACTGCACGCAACTCCACAGGAAATAAGCACGGTCCAAAAACTTTACTAAAACAATTGATAAAAAAAACCATTAAGAAACTGATTACTTTACAAACAGGAGCTTGTAAAGTAATTATTCTTCTCTAAGGGGTTGATGTTCAAACAACGGAAAATTATACTTTACTTAAAAAGGACTTTTAAACAAAGCTTCGCTGCCAGAACTTAGTAAAAATAAATTTTCTTTAATGTCATCATCTAAAAAGAAGTTCTGATATTTATATAAAACTTATCACATTTTTTAAGTTGAAGACTATAAAAGAAGTTGAGAGTTTTATTTTATTTCAGGAAGATCAGTAGTTTTTAAGAATAAAATGAATAATATCCAATTAAAACAATGGGGTAAAAGTCCTTGGAAATATGAAATATGTACAGCTGTATGGTGCTTGGTCAGTTAATATTAAATAGTTTAAGATAGTGTATATGTGGCTCAATCTAGATCTACGGGGCACAAACCAACCTGACCTGCAAACCCGTATACCTGCTGATTGATCAACGGACTTACGAGGTTGGGGAGTCAAACGGCAGTCGCTCCTTAAAAAACGAACCAAATCAATAATGATGTAGAACCGCGGCCTCCAAAATGCAAGCGATAATTTTAGGTAGATTTTTTAGAAAGATCTTCATCCGAGCACTATCTACTTTGTAGATCTAAAATAACGAGTTCGTGTATGTTAAAAATCCGTCAAATTGGAGCCTTAGTATAGCTGAAAATCCTGGCATTATTAATCCAGATTTTTTTTAAATATTTAGTCCGTCAAATTGACTGCACCCCGCCTGATGGTAAGCTGAGGTGAAGTCCAAAAAGTAGTGGCCACCATTTCCAGAGATTGTCCCTAGAATGCCTAGACGGCCTCAACAGATGTTTTTTCACGCCCCGCTTAAAGAGCCCAGAATTGTAGGTAGAAGGGGACAGTGTGTGGGTAAAGCGTTCCATTGCTTTATGGTCCGACAAAAAAAAGGAGTCACCAAACCGCTCGCGATGGTATCGATTGTACTGTATGAGGATGACACCTAAGTCCTGCACGTGTCGTTCGGGACAAGAAGGGAGAAGGAGGAATTAATTGGAATAGCTCATCGGAACATTCACCATGGTATATGCGATAGAATACTGCCAAGGAGGCTATATCTCTACGCAGCAGCAGAAGCTCTAGAGACCTGGTGACCTCAGGATGAATAAAATGATGAATAAAATAGTAGTAAATTATCATAACTCCTGTTCGTTTTTAATATAAAGATAACTCTCACACTAAATACTCCTAGAGTATAAAAATAAACCTATACGTCAGAGATACTGTAATTATTGTTGTTTTTCAATCTAGTTGTGTAGAATGTTTTAGAAAACTATTCGATACCTATACGATTTTCAACAATTAAAATCTTTCATAATCAATTATTAATCTGATCCCAATTAAACTGTACACTTCAACAAAATCCATCCATCTATGATTTGCCGTCTATAGAGTATTTATTTCTGCTCTGCCCGGGTCGTATAGAAATTTTCCCTTCCACACAGAAAAAACTATCATAAAGTCATTTCGTAAACTATTTGTTGTATGCAAAAATTACATCAATTCGTTTTCTCTCATTGCCGGAAAGAAAAGTGAATCAATAATTTTCACTTTTACATTTATAATTCACTATATAAACACATAGACATAATATATAAGTGATAGTCAAAATGGTCCAACCATTGGAACCAAATGGTGCCAATTTAAGTTTTATACCTGGTAACATTCTTTTGACTTTTGGAATGTGTGAACTAGTAGTTTATTTTGAAATAAAACTATTTTTAACGGAATCTATCGTGGTTTATTTGATGTTATTTTTATTTTATGTTTTGTAATAGTAGTTCATTGTTATTTGTTTAAACGATGCAAAAACACGTAACAAGATATTATCATCATTGATACAGTGTGTTCCAATCTTTAGATGAAATTGTCGTAATACCTATATTAGCTAAGTGACATCAGCAAAGATTCTAAAGCTACATTCATGGATACCATTTTAAAAGAGTAGCTATAAAAATAATATTTATCACAACACTACAACAATTTCGACAGCTAATATGATTTCCAAGTTACCCCGCAAGGTGTACATCAAAATCACATTCTCAAATGAATGTGAGTAATCAGCTTAATATAAAAAGAAAACATTTCCTTAACTACTATATATATTTGTATATATATATGTATATATATCAGTAGGAAAATAGTGGCCGATTATCGTAATGAGGAGATTGTAGAGGGTGAGGGCTCGTCACACTGTACGAGTGTAATTAAGGAAATGGTCAAGCAATCGACGTGCTTGGCAGGAGATAATTTTTTTGTACGCTTTTTATTAGCTTCACCTGTACGTTTGTTTGTATGTTTGTTTGTAAACGACTCCTTTGGGCGCGATTTTGACCCATTTTAAAGGCCAGATTTCGTTCAAACTTAACTTTTGATAAAACTATTCAATTTTTCAATTTGCAAAATAAGATTTTTGTCAATTTATATAATTTTCATCTATAGTCGATAAGGCAGAAATTTTAATTTCCAACCATTATCTTTAGCTAATTTATCTGATATTAACAAATTTTCGAACACCAAAGAGAATTTTTAATTCAACAAAGCATATAATGGTTTAAAAAAACTCAAAATTTTATTACAAAAATTAAAAAAGAAACGTTTTTATAAATAAACAAAACTAAAAACTTGAAAATAAATAATAGTTAAAAAAACAAAAAAAAAGCTTCTTATAGAAAACCGAACTAAAAAAATAGAAAATAAGTTTTAATAAATTTAAATTAAGAATAGTGTTATTATATGTCGTCTTATGCACTTGTATTATACAATACAATATAACAGATGTAAAAAGTGTTGTTATGAGTTTTGTGTTTAATGTTTTAAAGGTTGATTTTGAGTTTTAAATTTAAAAAGTGTACTTATGGGAAAACAAAAATAGGATTCTCCGGAATTAGTGATGAATAAGTTTTGAAGCAGTGATCTCAAAACTTATCCGGAGTGATAAACATTGTCTGGTACATACCACTACCCGGACTTAGTCGGCACTCTGACTGGCAATAAAGACTCTTAGGGACTGCGAGGAAAAGCTATAAAAGTCACCCCAGGCAAGATGAACCCATTTGGTCTGAGGTCTAACTACCGCCACCCGGCTAAGCCATAACGCTGACCGACTATGAGAAAGAAGGAAGGCACGTAATTGGCAACCTCCGGCAACCTGTGATATCATATACTTTATACCACTATTACCACTATATACCATATACGATGTGATATCATATATGATACTCGTATCATAATATATTCTACTAATTTTATAAACGCGAAAGTTTGTGTAAAATGTATGTATGTATCTTTGTTGCTCTTTCACACAAAAAAGGCTGAACGGATCTGGCTGAAACTAGGCACAGGGATAGATTATAGTCCGGAATAAGACATAGGCTACTTTTTATACCGGGATTAGGTTCCCATGGGTTGCGGGAATGGGATCAGAATTCTATGCGGGCGGAACCGCGGGCAACAGCTAGTAGGTATATCATAAACGGGCCTGACGAGGCTTGATACTCATGCACACTTTAATCGTAAATAAAATCTTCATCATTTTAAATATGAGGGTAATATTAGATTAGTACAATGAAAAATATTTCGCACTTTATATCAAACGTCAAGCAATAGAAAGTAATTGGATTAATGTCAAATTAAACTATTACAAAAACTCTTTCGTTAACATAAAAGCGTTCATTGTTAGGGTTCCGTACCCAAAGGGTAAAATAGGACCCTATATCTGTATCTCATGAACCATGATAGCTAGACACTTGAAAAAATAAGTATTTAAGGGGCTCCCATACAAAGAACGTGTTTTTTTTTCCTTGCCGTTTTTTTGCTCGATATTAATAACGGCTACAGGTAGACGTTTGAAATATTCACATAATATTTGGTCATAGGTATATTCACTTGAAAAATAAATAATTCAAGTAAAATTAAAAAAATTAAGGGGCCCTCATTGTATAGATACTGGTACGGAACCCTAAGTGCGCGAGTCTGACTCGCACCTGGCCGGTTTATTATTTCAGTTTATTTTTTAGCTCGGGTTCCTTTGACTGTAAAAATGTTGGCCGTATTCATCATGCTTTGTGGTTAGATTGTCCCTTTACGGTGCTCATGGGAGCTATAGGTCATACCCATTGGAAATAGCACTGTGGAACAAATTGGAGAGAACCTTGTTAAAATATACAAGAACTCGCTGCGTTTATAATATTAGAACATTGGTTGAAAAATAAGTATTTTTTTTTTCCGAAATTGAAACAAGTTGTAATTTTAATGTTTAATAATGTAACATTAAAATTACAACAAAATTACAACAACTGAACAATTGCACAAAAAAACTGAATGGTGTATCATGCAGTTTTTTTAGGTAATGAAACAGTTGGTCAAAAGTTGGAACATATTCTACTTAGCATAACATATATATAGCTATTCTCTCAGTTTTTTGTCTATTCTCGATTAATACAATATCAATATAAATAGGTTTCAACAAAATATTATACAGCATAGAATGATGTAACAACCTATTGAAAGGGTGTAATTTTAAATTTTCAAATAGTCGTGTAAGTGTCGCTTTTTTAATTTTTTGTCAATATAAAATTGCACAACAATATAATGCTATTTTTGTTACTATTCCAATGAATATTCTCAGTCTTGCCCCGAATATGATTTATTTATTTAATTGAATATTTTTTTCTGAATAATCCACATTCTCTTTACATCACAATTCATCAATTTTGTCTGCAAATCATCTCAAAATTCGTTATACTGTCTTTTATTTACATTTATATTATTACTGTTATAGCCACATACTCTAAAACAACAATGGATGGTAATAAAAACCCTATGGCAAAAACTAAAAAATAATTACGAGTAAAATTTTACCAACGCGAGTCTTCGCGTGGGGCCTTCAGAGCTTTGCGCTTATATACATGTCTGTATCAAACAGTGTATGTGCACATGCTGAGTTTTACTGATGTGATCGTTAAGTATAACTCTTTTTAGGAAGCTTTTATTTTGTAAAGCCGCGGTAGCCTAGTGGTATGGGTAATGGACTGCTGAGATGAGGTCTCGGGTTCGATCCCAGGTTTTACCATGGCACACACCAATGACTTTTCGATGCTTTTCGAAGTTATGTGTGTATTTATCGCAGGTTTATAAGTGCCCGGTTAATGGCAATAGGCTCGCCACCTATTACATTGGGACCTAAACATAAACTGGCGAAATGTGGGTGCTAGCACCTCTGCCTACCCCTTCGAGGATATACGCGTGAGTTTATGTTTATTTTGCATTTTTTTAAGAACTGGGCTTTTAAAGACCCCACGCGACGGGTCGAAAGTTATTAGTTTTTAAATACCTACCGGTTATCGTGACCTAAAATTTATTTTTTTACTATAGTAGAATCCAATCAATATATAACATGAAATTTGCCATTAATATATATATAGCTGCTCGTGCTGATTCACTGACTCACTCATTGATCACCTCTCCTGAACAATTATGTATGAAACATTTTTTTTTCACTGATAAAAATATAGAGCATAAAAATTCATTCGGAGGAAAAATATGGAGAGAGCTGATGATTGAGGATTTTGGAGACGGGTGAAGAGCACGCTTAAGGTATTGAAGATAGGTTGGGGGTGCTTGAGCAAATGTCACTCGAAACGTCATTCAATTGCCAGTGACCTAAAAAAAAATTCAAAATGGCGAAAAAAAAATGGCCGCCATACAAATTTCATCGGTGTCCATCTCGGAGAGTATAAAAGATGGAAGAGTAGTTTCTTCGCAAAAGATGATCAGGATCCAAAGGTCTCCTCGATGAATAGAAAAAAAATTCAAGATGGCGGAATTTATTTTTCTATACAAAATGTATGGCGAGTATTGAATAGACCACAAGTTTTGAACTATGCAAGACCTTGATTTATGGTTTCTTTTTAAAATGTTTTTGTGGAAGGACTCTTAGTCAGAAGTATGTAGATAGATGATGATCGAGGGTTTGGAAGATGGGTGAGGAGCACGGCCAGGATATTAAACATAGGTGAGGGCTGCTCAAACAAGAAATACTTGGAACCTCATCCAATTGGCAGTGAGCTGAAAAAAAATTCAAAATGGAGAAAAAAAGATGGCCGCCATACAAATATCGTCGGTTTCAATCTCGGAGAGTAAGGTCTACTCAATGAAAAGAAACAAAATTCAAGATGGCGGAATTTATTTTTCCATACAAAATATATGGAGAATATTGAAGAGACTGCAAGTTAGGAACTATGCAAGACTTTGATAGGGTTCCTTTTCAGAATGTTTTTATGGAAGAACTCTCAGTCAGAAATATGGAGATTTTGATTGATTTGGAAGATGGGTGAGGAGCATGGCCAGGGTATTAAAGATAGGTGATGGCTGCTCAAACAAAAAATACTCGGAACCGCATCCAATTGGCAGGGAGATGAAAATAAATCCAAAATGGCGGTTTCAAGATGGCGTCAACACAAATGTCATGGGTGTCTCTCTCAGAAAGTATTGAAGATGGATGAATTGTGTTTCGGTTCATCTCTGCTGTAATTTTTTTCCCTGATGCTTTCGTATAAAGGACGAAAATTCATTCGGAGGAAAAATATGGAGGGAGCTGATGATTGAGGATTTTGGAGACGGGTGTAGAGCACGGCCAAGGTATTGAAGAGAGGTAGGGGTGCTCAAATAAAAACCACTCGGAATCTAATCCAATTGCCAGTGAGCTAAAAATATAACCAAAATGGCAGATTCAAGATGGCGCCCATACAAAATTCGATAGCGTCTATCTCACAAAGTATAATATAAGATAGAAGAGAGGTTTTTTGGCAAAAGATGATCAGGACCTAGAGGTCTACTCGATGAATAGAAAAAAAATTCTAAATGGCGAAATTTATTTTTCCATACAAAATATAAGGCGAATATTGAAGAGACAAATGTGCAAGACTTTGATATGCTTTTAACCGACTTCCAAAAAAGAGGTGGTTCTCAAAACGGCCCGTTTATTTTCAATGTATGTACACCGATTATTTCGAGGTTTGTGGACCGATTTGCAAAGTTTTTTTTTTATATAAACAGTAGAAGTTTTCATCTTGGTCCCATAAAAAAATCTGTATCCAGCTCCTTAATCCTGATGCTGAAAGTTTACTGCCCGCCTAGGCCCTAGGTTATCAAGATTCAGAAAGTGTTCATAGTGAATTAATATTATAGGTACCAAGCAACGACTTCATGGTTAGATTTCAAGTCCCAACTCCTCAACCCTGATAATGCAGGGTACAGCTGCACTCACAAACTATCGATTACCACTCACTCACTCACTGACACAATTGTTCTCCTAGAAGGAGTAATGGGGGATATGGATGATGTATGGAAAAAATGTAGAGAGAGCTGAGGTGACCATGGAAAAAATCCGAAATGTCCAAAAATTCAAGATGGCGGCCAACATGGTGGTCGTTTCTCCGCCATCTTTGATGACATGGCAACATGGGTGTCATTTTTGAGTAAATCGAGGCTTCTGATTTTGAATTTTTGAAAAAAAAAGTTGAAAAATCCAAGATGGCGCATCGATTTTTTTACATGACACTCGCGAGCTGCTTGCAGCTCGCGCACCGCGCAAAATACTAGTTAATATATATATAGCTGCTCTTGCTGATTCACTGACTCACTCATTGATCACCTCTCCTGAACAATTTTGTATGAAAATTTTTTTTTTCACTGATGGTTTGGTAAAGAGGATAAAAATTAATTCGGAGGAAAACTATGGAGAGAGCTGATGATTGAGGATTTCGGAGACGGGTGAAGAGCACGCTTAAGGCATTGAAGATAGGTTGGGGTGCTTGAGCAAATGTAACTCGAAACGTCATTCAATTGCCAGTGACCTGAAAAAAAATTCAAAATGGCAAAAAAAAAATGGCCACCATACAAATTTCGTCGGTGTCCATCTCGGAGAGTATAAAAGATGGAAGAGTAGTTTCTTTGCAAAAGATGATCAGGATCCAAAGGTCTACTCGATGAATAGAAAAAAAATTCAAGATGGCGGAATTTATTTTTCCATACAAAATATATGGAGAATATTGAAGAGACTGCAAGTTGGGAACTATGCAAGACTTTGATTTATGGTTTCTTTTTAACATGTTTTTGTGGAAGAACTCTTAGTCAGAAACATGTAGATAGATGATGATCGAGGGTTTGGAAGATGGGTGAGGAGCACGGCCAGGGTATTAAACATAGGTGAGGGCTGCTCAAACAAAAAATACTTGGAACCTCATCCAATTGACAGTGAGCTGAAAAAAAATTCAAAATGGAGAAAAAAAGATGGCCGCCATACAAATTTCGTCGGTGTCTATCTCGGAGAGTATAAAAGATAGAAGAGTGGTTTCTTAGCAAAAGATGATCAGGACCTAAAGGTCTACTCAATGAACAGAAACAAAATTCAAGATGGCGGAATTTATTTTTCCATACAAAATATATGGAGAATATTGAAGAGACTGTAAGTTGGGAACTATGCAAGACTTTGATATGGTTCCTTTTCAGAATGTTTTTATGGAAGAACTCTGTCAGAAATATGGAGATAGATGATGATCGTGGGTTTGGAAGATGGGTGAGGAGCATGGTCAGGGTATTAAAAATAGGTGAGGGCTGCTCAAACAAAATACTCGGAACCGTATCCAATTGGCAGGGAGATGAAAATAAATCCAAAATGGCGGATTCAAGATTGGCGTCAACACAAATGTCATGGGTGTCTCTCTCAGAAAGTATTAAAGATGGATGAATTGTGTTTCGGTTCACCTCTGCTGTATTTTTTTTTCCCTGATGCTTTCGTATAAAGGACGAAAATTCATTCGGAGGAAAAATATGGAGGGAGCTGATGATTGAGGATTTTGGAGATGGGTGAATAGCACGGCCAAGGTATTGAAGAGAGGTAGGGGGTGCTCAAATAAAAACCCCTCTGAATCTCATCCAATTGCCAGTGAGCTAAAAATATAACCAAAATGGCGGATTCAAGATGGCGCCCATACAAATTTCGACAGCGTCTATCTCACAAAGTATAATAGAAGATAGAAGAGAGGTTTTTTGGCAAAAGATGATCAGAACCTAGAGGTCTACTCGATGAATAGAAAAAAAATTCAAAATGGCGAAATTTATTTTTCCATATAAATATAAGGCGAATATTGAAGAGACAAATGTGCAAGACTTTGATATGCTTTTAACCGACTTCCAAAAAAGAGGTGGTTCTCAAAACCACCTTTATGTTCAATGTATGTACACCGATTATTTCGAGGTTTCTGGACCGATTTGCAAAGTTTTTTTTTAAATAAACAGTAGAAGTTTTCGTCTTGATCCCATAAAAAAATCTGAATCCAACTCCTTAATCCTGATGCTGAAAGTTTACTGCCCGCCTAGGCCCTAGGTTATTAAGATTCAGAAAGTGTTCATAGTGAATTAATATTATAGGCACCAAGCAACGACTTCATGGTTAGATTTCAAGTCCCAACTCCTCAACCCTGATAATGCAGGGTACAGCTGCACTCACAAACTATCGATTACCACTCACTCACTCACTGACACAATTGTTCTCCTAGAAGGAGTAATGGGGGATATGGATGATGTATGGGAAAAATGTAGAGAGAGCTGAGGTGACTAGGGAAAAAATCTGAAATGTCAAAAAATTCAAGATGGCGGCCAACATGGTGGTCGTTTCTCCGCCATCTTTGAAGACATGGCAACATGGGTGTCATTTTTGAGTAAATCGAGGCTTCTGATTTTGAATTTTTGAAAAAAAAGTTTAAAAATCCAAGATGGCGGATCGATTTTTTTACATAACACTCGCGAGCTGCTTGCAGCTTGCGCACCGCGCAAAATACTAGTTAGATATATATTAGGTAGATTTCGATGAAATCGATCTACCTATTGGTTTCTTGACTACTGTCGAATTTTAAAAAAAAATCTTCATAGGAGGTCTAGTTATGACCCCCTGAGTCCGAAATGACCACTGGTCAAAAAGTTTATATACGAATATATGTATGGTTCCACTTCCCAAAATTTGCGGCACTCTCACGGTTGCATTTTTGCCCCGATCGCTTTCAAACTGCGGTCAAAAATTGCTTGGGTGTAAACTTAGTTTAAGTTCGTGAACGGGTGGAATCCGGCCTAAGGGGACGGCCTCACTTTTTGTGAAATCAGTTTTTCCTCAAAATTTCACGTTCCATGAAAGATATTCGAACCGTTCTAATTTTATCCCATAGTATACATGAACCCTGGGGTTATCCTTTCGAGGGCTTACCCGGGGTGCCCGGCAACGGACACTTGGGGAGGACACCGTGCGGTTTTAGTCGAGACACGACATAACCACCCCCGCTGGCCAGCGGGGGGGTATCCGAAGGGATTTCCGCACGTAAAAAAAAAAAAAATAGTATACATGAATACCAACAACTTTTAATTATAAACCTATAAGATTAAAACTTTAACTAAAAGTGGAGGGGGGGAAAACCAAAATTTTTCGGGATAAAAATCATAACTTCTAACCGGTTAACTTTCTTGCATTTCAAACATTTCAACTTTCAAACATTTTTAATCGATAGGCCATTTTGAAGTCTAAAATAAATGTCTGAAAAGTTTTTCGCTAAAAGTTACCGTTTTCGAGAAATAAAAATTAAACATGTTAAAAATGCGCTCGGCGTTGGTCATAGAAGAAGCATAGGTCATATTAATTGCGTCACGAAATCTATCTGTGCGTTCCCCCTGCGGGAACGGATTTTTCAACATAGAATCAGGCCTCACGCACTCTATGTACTGGCGGGCTATAAGCGCACTTATATTTCATTCAGTCGGGTTGTCAACAATCGTGCGCGCGCACGTAACGTGTGCATTCATTCGAATTTTGTTGGGTTGGTAATCTATGCTATTGTATCTAGTCCGTGTGTAGTGTATGGATGCAAATCCAACAAGTTAAATAATATACTTTTTTTTTCCACTTGAAGAAAGGAATGTAATCTTGTAAATTCACGTTCGTTAAACAATGTTATCTACCTATAAACTTCGCCTACATATTCTTTTATCGTCTGATACTGTAATGAAAGACTTAAAAAAATGGCTTCATTACTTAGTAATAAAATTATTAATCATTTAATGATAAAAGTATTATTTCACTAACTAGCAGCCAGGAGCTTTACCACGACGGGCTAAAATTAATTCAGTTACGGGCACTCAGCTGAAGAAGAGAGATGGAGCTATAAACGGTGTATAGGCCCCTGGGTCCTGGCTCCGTTCGAGAACTTGGCGTAGAACCTACTAATACATTCGTAAATAAGAAATCCTAGGTAAGTACCTAGAGCCCAGTCGGTGCGTTGCATACAGGTAGGCTCTGCAGAGTCGTCTTTGTCGGACATGATGAAGCGGCTTAATCTAAACCTCCTCACAGTCAACATACAAAAAACTTTTTTCATGCCATTCGCTATCAGACGTATAAATAGTCCGCCACATACATTCTCGCTAACTGCTCACACTTGCGTGAATCAACAGCTCTCGTGCCAATGTCCATCTATCACTAGAGCCAAGCACGTAAAGTATTTGGGTATTTACATGGACGAAAGATTAAAATGGGACAAACAACTTGAAGTTCAGGTTGCTAGAACATTACGTCTCATACAAACTTTTAAGACTCTAAGACGATCAGCAAACCTAGACACACTGAATATGGTATACATCTCCTTGTGCCAATCAATCTTGAGCTACTGCATCACTGTTTGGGGCGGATTGCGTAAAACCCACCTCCTGAGGGTGGAGAGAGCACAAAGAACAATTCTCAAAGTGATGACTAAAAGTCATTTAGATACCCAACAACACTTCTGTACTCAGAATGCAGGGTTCTCACAGTCCGGCAATTATATGTACTGAAAACGATTCTGAGGAAACACTGTACTCTTCCTCCATCTGACCCTAACAAACGAGTATACCTCCTCCCGAGTGCTCCACACAATACTGAATTCGCTGAACATTAATATTTTATACTAAGTAACAACATATACAAAAAAACAAATAAACAACTAAGTATCATTGACCTAAACCTACAACTGGTTAAATCAAAAGTGACAGAGTGGCTAAAGCAACAAAATTATACCTCCACAGAAACCCTACTGACCTACATCGCATAAATATTTATACACATACAAATATATGTACATAAATAAAATATATTATATGAGTATAAATATGACGGACAAACGCACCCTCACACAAACACACTCACCCACACACCCACGCACACACACACACACACACACACACACACACACACACACACACACACACACAAATACCCTTACATGCAACCAACGCACATCACACATGCTTACAATAAAAGTATAGAAATTACATAGATGTTGGTAGTCGACCGGTCATTAAAATAAAACATCTAATGATCAAATTATTCTTACACTGTCTCTTAAGATACAAGATTTTCTTAGTTTAAGGGACAGGGCTTTATTACAAATGTAAAGAATTGGTAAATATTTTACCCAAATTGCCTTACCAACATATTTGTGAACTTTCTCGAACCCTTATGTAAACTTTTGGAGAAATAAAAGATTATTAACGCTTTCTTATTAACGCTTTCTAATTAGCCTAGTTTTGAGTGATTGTTTTAAGTACCAGTGCTGTATTTACTTCTTTTTAATATAAGATGACGAATGTACGCACCACCATGCGAGGTAACGGTATAGTAAATTGTCATTTTGTTTTGTTATCTGAGTTGACACGTACCTTTTTTTTTTTCGTGCGGAAAACCCTTCGGATACCCTCCCGGCGGCCAGCGGGGGCAGTTATGTCGGGCTTGAACCGACTAAAACCGCACGCCGTCTCGGGTCTACAGACGCACCGGGATGTAAGGTTGCCCATAGAGCATATCCCTCGCACCCCGACTAATTGACACCTACCTACCTATCATTTGCATATTATTTTCAATGCATAATTCTTGGTCATAGAAGCATGAAAATTAACCAGAAAAAGAAAATGAATTATGAAATAAATATAGCTAAATATTCACAAAAATTAGTTTTTATTCTCCCCTACAAAAGGTATTGTCCAGCTAAGAAACACCGGAACACCCCACCTGGAGAAAAAGATAAAACTGTCCCGAACAATTCATAGATAAATTACACTTACCTTAAAAACGCAGCTGTGAACGGGACAGCGTATTAAAGACCCCGCACAATTACCGTCGGACAGGGTACGACTGGAAGGTGGCATCTCCAAGCCATAAAAAAATGAATATTCAAAATGACAAAAATACAGATATAGAACATTATAATAATGTGGCAGTCACGGGATGTCTGGATATTAAAATTGAAAATTGACGGTGACACAAGATCTTGTCTTAAAGGTGGGATGTTTGCTATCACGGCATATAAGTTGGCCCTACGAAGCACCAATAAATCTTTAACATTAAAAATACACAAGAAAAATACGAGCAATGCTAAAACCCCACTGTAACAATGAAAGTCAAATTGAGTTTTTTATGTATACTTTTAGAATTTAATTTATAAATACATTATAGAAATTCACTAAATATTTGGTTTTGAAGTAACTAATCCAAAACTGTAAGAAGAACCCATACCGCATATTGTATATGAAGTGTGGTTAAATAACATAATTATTGATTTTTGTAAAATATACACATATTACATGTTACAAAAATCAATTCCGTCATTTTGTTGATAACATTTTAGTCAAAAATAATTTGTCTTTCCAGGTTCATCAAGTTGAAGTATCATCTATATTACTGAAACTTACTGGAAATGTAATAACATAACGCAAACAATTTATCTACCTCATTCGCGTCTTACGGTCTAGCAGCAGTTAAACAGATCCAAATGTGCACATTCCCTAAAATGAAGAGGGAGGAGGACCGTACCCGACATTTATCATTAAGGGTAACAATGCTTTTTGCGGGATTTCCTTCAAGAATCCAAGAGATTAATGAAGGTGGCAATAACGTCCGACCATCCGATAAATAACAAAATAACGCACGCGGCCCTTAATGACTCAGATTAATAAGACGCATTAGGGCGACGAATAAAATAAAAGTTTTTTTTTTAGTAACTGTAAAATAGTGTGACATTCGTTTATTATTTCATTCATTGATTTTTCTTCGGTTTTGACTTAACTTCAGCTCCAGCTAGCTAGCTACCTGGCGATAGTAGGTTGATAAACTAAGTGTGCCATCAGTTTTCTTACTTTTGACTGTATAATGGGCAGTAAATGAGAGTGCAATCAACTACTTCAATAGTGTACCAAATTACCTATGATCATAGATCAGCCAAATGGCTTACCTAAATAAAAGGTTACCGCTTCAATTATTTAGACAGGAAATATAGAGAATAATTTAAGAATATATGAATTGAAGCGTCGGTAGCTTAGTGGTTAAGGAGTCGACCCTATGATCGCGAGGTCCCGGGTTCGAATCCTGACCATTACACTACCGACGTGAACTCACTCCTAATATTAGTAATTTCGGTTGTTAATATTCTTTATATTAAAAAAAAAAACAAATTATACTAATTTGTGTTGTATGTAAATAAATTTCTAAATATTTACGACTGTAAAATAGCATTCCAATCAAAATTCTACTTTGAATGTGTATTATAATATAGACAGGAACTATATTGTGCCACCTTTATAATAGCTTCTCTATATCACAACCTGCATATTTTAAATTTCGATTTTTGAGATAAGAGCTTATTCTAAGATACAAAAAGAACAGTGGCGTAGCGTGCCTTGTCGGGGCCCCGTATAAAAATTTTTTTGAGTCCCTTATATGGAGGTAAAGATTTTTCACAAAAGAAAAAAAATATTGTGAGAAGAAATATTTATTTATCACATTTTACCCATTTTACAAATAAAAATCGAATTTTAAATATTCACTCTCCTTGCCTTTTTTTCGGCAAACTGATTTATTAAATCATTTATGGCTGATGATGATTTTAGTTTTTCTAAAGTTTCTGCCTCTATGGACAATAGTGAGATGTCTGACAGCCGTTCTTGTCCCATCGAAGTTCTTAAGTAATTTTTTATTAGTTTTAATTTTGAAAAACTTATTTCTGCCGTTGCGGTTGTAACTGGAAGGGTCAAGAATAAAAAGCATGCTGTGATTACCTCGGGAAAACTGGATGCAAGACTATTGAATTTTACTAGCAATAATTCAATGAATTCTTTAATGGAATAATTTTTTTTAATTTCAGAATTTAAGCATGTTTTTAGAGCCTTTAATTGGTCACAAAGATTAAGTGAGATGTCTTTACTGTATTTAGCAGACAGTTTTCCGGAAGCGTTTAATATCTCTTCGCTGGAAGAAGATAGGAGTTTCTCCGGTTGTAATATTTCGAATATACTACTCAGGTTGCAAAGGCTCTGAAATGTTTCTTTAGTTTGAGAAATTAATATATCTAAGCAGCAATAGTATACATTGACTTTGAAATAGGATTCCGGGTCGGAAATTCTCTCATCTTGTGATAACTCATCAAAAAAACGCTTCGTTATCTTTCGCCTACTGTTTTTAAAAACAGTTGTTACCCCCCACTCTTTTGCTAAATCTTTGGATTCATTTAGCAAACTATTAAATGAATTCTGATTTCTTAATTGGCACAGTCTATTTAAAAGATTACTTAATAAAATACTAGATTTCTGTAAGTCATTATTTTCATGCTGTAGAGCTTTAGAAACAGGATTAATAATTTCAAATAGTGAAGAAAAAAATGTAACGAGCACTAAGAAATCAAAACTCTCTAAAATATTAATTATACTTTTACATTCTTCACGTTCATCTTTTTTATTTGAAATTAAATTTAGTAGGTACAAAGTTTTCATGATTAGTAAAAAAAAAATCTTTACTGCTAATAAAGCGTCGTTCCTAGAAGACCATCTGGTAGGACATACCTTTTTAAGGGTAATCAAATATTTTTCAGATGAATCGTCACTTAGCATAGCCCAGCGTTTTATACTATTGCCAAAAAAAGTATATATTTTTTCTAAATTATCGAAAAAAGTCGATACTTCACGAACATCAACGGTCAAAACCAAGTTTAAAGCGTGCGCAGCACAATGAACATAATCGGCATTTGGAGCATGCTCTTCTATTAGGGTTTGTAATCCTCCATACACACCCGACATAACATTTGCTCCATCGTATCCCTGTCCTCTACATTTAGTCAAATCAATTCCATATTCTTTAGTCAAATTTAAAATGACAGTTTTCAGACCTGCAGCACTGCAATCGGTTACTGCTATAAATCCTAAAAAGGACTCACAGATTTTTATTTCTTTAGGCACATTATCATCATTTTCTGTAACCGAGATATATAGAAAAACTACAGATAGTTGGTCAATTTTTGACAAGTCTTGTGTTGTATCCAGAATTATTGTCAGAAATGGAGCTTTTTTAATTTCTGAGATAATATTGTTCCTAACGGTGGTACCAAGCAAACTAATAATTTTGTTTTGAATCGTAGGGCTTAAATAATTTATTTCACCTTTCGGTTTTAGAAGAAGTTCTTTTAAAGTTGCATCATAGTTAGATAGCAGACGTGAAATTACCATAAAATTGCCAGAATCAGAATCATGCCCCCTCAAAGGTAGATTACAAGATACTAAAGTAATTATAACATTAATTATACGATGCAGTACATCTCTCCAGAATGTAATTTTACTATCGATTTCACTTTTCAATAGAGTATCGATGGTATTTTTCGTTCGCATTCAGTTAAATTGTCACCAAAATTTCCTCTATCTGACGAAATTATATTACAATCTGCAGATATATCAGAATCGTTGACTTGGGGTTCCTCGATTTCTGGATGGACATCCGATAAAGTATGTGCTTGGCTTTCTTCTATTTCCGGATGGATATGTGACGAAGAACATGCTTCAGAAGAATCTAAAAATAAACGAGTAATTGTTAAAAAATAAATACGAATGCTTTGATACTAAACTAAAAAGAGTTATATATAAATAAATAACGTTACTAAGGGTCACAGTTAGAGAGTGTTCAGTTCAGACGCACACAGACTCTACGCGGATTGTGCTCGTACCTATTAGTAGATACAAAATCACCTGCAGCCCGTCCGTGCATTACTATACACCTGCGTGCTATTTAAACGCAGCGCGTAGTGTAGTGACCATACAAAACGAGAACCCGAAAGCGAGTCTGCACATCTGAAGTTCTCAACACGCAATTAACGATACGATACGCACTGAGACTGATAGACAAACAGACAAACAACAAAACAAATCGATCCTATAGATAAGTTAGACTTTCGTTTTTTTTTAATCAAGGCTCGGAACCCTAAAAACAGTATAATTGTGAAAATCGAGGGGGGAGACAACTTTTTGTGACGGACAGATGGACAGACCGAAATTAAAAGATTTCCTTGTTTATCACTACGAGCCCCTAATAAATGGGTTGGGTAGTACTTACCTTTCCAATCTAAATCACTCATAGTATCTTGTCTCTGAAAAAATGAAGAAATTTTGGGCACTTTTTTTATAACCTCGTCCCTTTTCTGTTTAATTTTTCTTTTCTCAGCGCCGCTGGGATAATCTCTTTTCCTTTCACTCATTTCTTTTACAAATCGCTACTAATACTGCTAAACCAGAAGAACAATATTGTTTGTACTGAATTACAATGTAATGCACATTTATATAAAGCACGTAAATAAACAGTGCACTGCACTCCGTGGTTTAACATCCAATGCAGAGTACAACAACGTACACGTACATCGCGATATCGATGAAGGATTCCCGGGGATTCCCCGCTGAGTTGAAGATGAAGTAAGTAAAACGGGGAAGTCCCGCAGCCCGCCATAACGATGTAGAGTGTTGCCAACTTTTGAACGCACGCTTAAGGCGGGAAAAAAAGGAATTGCTTTATAGAATTTTGTCATTGCAGAATAAAATAAATTAGAAAGTTTTTATTCTTTTTCCTTACACACTTTGGGGGCCCCCGTGGCCCGGGGGCCCCGTATAATTGATACGGCAAATACGGCGGTAGCTACGCCCCTGAAAAAGAAGTTAACTCTAAATAAAGGATACATAAAAAGAAAAAAAAATTTACTACGAAAGGTTCATAATCGATTCAGATGTCACAAAAATGTCTGCAAAGAATAAGCAAATCTGTCAGGTGCTACTATTAAATCTGTTTATAACACCTCTCCATCATCCTTGTACCATAGCAACTTTACAAGAAAAGCGAACTCCACCAAAATACAAAAACTGCTAAGGAAAAGAGTTGTGAGAACTAAAATCATGCAGCTGTTGTTAGCTATAAATCATCTTATACGTATTCATGATTGATTAGCTTTTGCCGCGTGCACGAAATTAACTAGAACATTTTTTTATTTATGGAAAATTCTTTGTGATCGCCGCCGTGAAAGTATTTACATAATTGACGTTATTTTGAGGCCCTTTTGTTATTATGTTAGCAGGAACTAGAGGCGTGACGTTGACTTATATGGTTCTTTATTTAATACAGCTATATCCACAGCAAACAGAAATGCATTAACAACTTGTTTTTGCCTTTCATGCTATATTTATGTACAGGTTGTTTAGATTTAATATATACGAGCTAATATAATTCAAAAAGATGCTCCTATATGACAAATAATTGAAACTTAAGCTAAATTGTAAACAGGGGATAAAAAATCTAAAGTTGTCTGTGAAAGGTTTCTAATTCATATGTTGGTCTGAGGTAACCTATAGAACTACGACACCTATTTAAATAGCTGTTTCAATATTTGAAAGGTACTTTATTCTGAACTAGTGAACGCCAGTGGCTTCATCAGCGTGATATTATACATTTATTATACATAAATCGTAGTTGCGTAGTTTTAAGTGATCTAAGCAAAGATAGGCAGACGAGGGGGTGCGACTGGTTGGATCACCTCCAAGTTTGGTGCACCCTGGGCAACGTGGGCGATGACGCATCATTGATTGCTCCTCTGGAGTAGCTGGCGTCAACGTCAACGGCCAAGAGTCTGACCAACCGGCCCTTTTCAGGGCCAGCTGACCCCATTGCACAAGGGGGTCGGGGTATGGCGGGAGTGCAAGGCCCGCGGGGGGGATGGTCAGGGCGGGGGGGATGGAGATGGAGGGGACACTGCGAATGGCCCAGGGTCAGTCGGCGTGCGAGGGATATGCTATATGGGTAACCTTACACCCCGGCGTCTGTAGATCCGAGACGGCGTGCGGTTTTAGTCGGTTCAAGCCCGACATAACCGCCCGAAGGGATTTCCGCAAAACAAAAAAAAAAGGGACAGACAGACGGGAAAAGCGACTTTGTTGTATACTATGTAGTCATGAACATAGGTTTTATATTTATAGTGGCTAGAGACATAAAGCTATTCGTCAACAAACTCAGTACAAGTCGTACGCCTTGAGAGAGTTAATAGATAAAATTACATGAAAGTAATGTATGGTTGAAATTGTTCCTCTTGAAAAAATTTATAAGGATTCCGTGGGACCCTATCTAACTTATATATAAGATAATTAAAAACGTTGAAAAAAAAACGTTGATTGTTCACACCTAGCTTGCCTCTAACTCCACCAATTAATGGATATTAAACAAAAAATACATTGCAATTTTCTCAAGAAATTTTCATGTATGATATGATATTTAAAATTACCCTCCACATTGCCACCAACTAGCAGTAAGCTTACTAAGTCACTGACTCATACATTTTTCACACTGATGCGTCCTGACTGGAACTCACTGGAATTTTTGAATTTAAAAATGGCCAAATCATGTCTTCCTTTGCGTAAATATAACATTATACACATTTGAACCTTATTTACATGGAAATAAGGGTGACGCCATTAAATGAGCAATATAAGTTGTAAGTTGGCTGACAAAATCGTTGTGTAGGTAACTGAGTGCTCTTGGCGGTAGTAATGACACTTGTAAACTGGCCGCTGGCTGTTTAAATTGTTGCATAAAATGATAGATATAAAATGAAACCCGGTAGTTCAATTTTGTGAGTGGTTGTAAAACCAATATGTTCTGTCTTTATTTATTTAGTGTTTTTAATTCAATACACCGTTATATGTATTTGTGAAGGGTAAATGGAGCTCCAATAAGATCTTCAGGATCTGAGCCAACCTCACCTGCAAGCCAGTACACCTGCTGATTGACGGACGGAGCTCTGGCATAAGCTTACCTCTTAAAGTTGAGTCATCAGACGGCCCTAAAAGCCAAAACTAAACTAATCATGGAAAGAAGGCAAGCAGGCCCCTTGCTCCAAGGTGCAGAGTTTGGATGCAACTAAGGTCGAC
Source organism: Cybosia mesomella (assembly GCA_946251805.1). NCBI lineage: Eukaryota > Metazoa > Arthropoda > Insecta > Lepidoptera > Erebidae > Cybosia > Cybosia mesomella. The sequence goes on from OX276401.1 coordinate 9,777,772, forward strand.
GCTCGGATGGGGATGATATGCTTATGACTGACTATACAGCAAAGATGAAGGGGCGAAGGCACATATTAAAAATTCTTGACAAAAACCGCAAATAAAAATTAGAATACATTATGAAATTTTACAATACTCTGTTGGCTTACTAAACTTTGTCTTGATATATTTAGATATCTTGGAGTAGGTTTTCCTTATTAATCTTACCTTTTTTTTAAATTTCCGTTTGGTAACCGCCCGTTTATCTCCAATGAACGATGAAAATGAAACATTGTTGTCAAGGTTAACAGTGTAGGTGAAGCGTTGTTGAATATTACCTCATAATGCTAATGAAAATTTTCCAATACACCTAACAAAGGGGAATTTATCGCTAATTCAGACACATGTTGTACATTATAGCCACGAATCCCTTTCACATAAACAAAGGAATTCACAACATATGAACCTTAATTCCTTGAATTCCTCGCAAAGGGCTTTTAATAATGTAAACGTACCTTGATATTGAAATTTATGGATGATGATTTTATGCCATAGCCCAGTGGCGTACGTAACGGACTGCCGAGACGAGGTCTCGAGTTCGATCCCCAGTCGCCCCGGGTACACACCTCTGACTTTTCGTAGTTATGTGTGTATTAAAAATGTTAATTATCGCTCGCTTAGTAATGTGCCCGATAGATGGCAATAGGCTCGCCCCATATTACATTGGGATCTAAACATAACTGGCGAATCGTGGGTGTGTAATACACCTCTGCCTACCCCTTCGGGGATATAGGCGTGAAGTTATGTTATGTTATGTTATGAATATCAACATGATATAATAAACCTATTAATAATGTTAATTATATTGTAAATGTAATGACAATCATACCCAAGTGTTTTATAAATATATTTTAATTAATATATGAAGTATAAGTGAAGTAACGTTGATAGATCAAGTTAGGAAGGAGGCGAGATGAGGGATGTTAATGTTGTGGTATCATAGAAGAAATATTTTATTATATTATCAATTATATAAGATGTATTTCCAGCAGTGAAACAATAAAACAAGCTAACCACCTACTTGACAAAATGAATAACGAGACCCACTATATTTTTCCACAGCACATAGGTTCTTAGAAAACGAATGTAAGCGAAAGAGGAAATAGGATTTAGCACGACATCTCTTTACTGAATTTATATGTCAAATGCCAGTAAATCGTTGATACGTGAATTTTGAGATGGCACATATTGTGATAAATTGAAAATTTTATTTATTGACTACTGTTAGATTTGGTTTTTGTTTACTTTGTTACCCTTTACCCCTTTACATTACCTTTGTTGTTTATTTATTTTATACTTGTAGTGTATTTCCATTGCTTGAAAAGGGGAACTTCTGCAAGTTTAATATGTTATAATGTTACACCACGTTAATTTTTTTAATTTATTGAGAATGTTGTATAAAATCAAAGTGAAATTGATTGGGTCGGGTTACCACCAGTGCCACATTGAAAGGAATTTCAAACTTATAACTTCCTTATTGCATGCAATTTTGGCCTTCGCTTTTCAGTTCTTATTAGAATTTCTTTTTATGTTATGAAGAAAAGTACCTAGGTATATTCTTTTTATAATTGGTATTATAAAGGAGTCGTATTCTTTTTAACTTTATCGTATTACCATTCTTTAGGCACTTTTTAATATTATCATAACTTTTTAACACAAAACCGTCTAAAATAATATATTAATCGAATCCAAAACCAACAAAGTATGTTACACCTACACGAAGTACTTCAATATTCTTCAATACGATATTAAAACATATTTTATACACACAATCCATCACCTTTTTATAAACTTTTCGCGTCTAAATCTTGTTTAATCTTCTAAGCTAAAGTATTGGAAATTATCATTAAAAAATCACAGAAAATATACAATGTTTGAACATTAACATAAAGTCATGTGTATTTTCTGCTCGCAGATATGTAGATCCACGTTCCTTCGTACTATTATATAGCTATGTAGATAACGTTAGTTTTATTTTAATCAAAATAATATTCGGTACACAACCTTTACCTCCTTTCCTAGTACGTTGCAATCATATGTGTTTGTAATCTAGTCTGTTATTTTATAAGATTTGCTTACTCCTCTATCTTTTCCTATTACACCAATAACTACCCAATATACGATTTAGCTCATTTAAAATTCATGTCCATCCAAAGGTTGCCTGTAAGATATTGCTTTTAGCGATAAGGCCGCCATTTGTACATGTATTGTTTAAGTTTCCATATATGTATATTCTGATTGGTGTACAATAAAGTTTATATCTATCTATCTATCTATTGAGTGCAATGTATATACAGAACAAGATTTCAACTGTTTACTAAGCATGTTATTCAATTTACTACACAGTATTTCATTAGCACTGTAGGGGTTTGTTTCGATGTGCAGATCTCTACAGTTTAAACATAGAGTTTGAATAAAAAGAATAGTGAAAATGATAATTAGAACATACATCAAGACGGAATAAAACATTTGTTTTGAGATTCAATAAAGAGTAATCAAAGGACACAGTTCGTTTCTCTTGATAATCTTGAGTCTCTTGAGGCTCTATAGTACTGCTAATATACGAAAAATATAATAATAATAATATCACTTCGTTTCTTCTTTATTAAACTATATTTTTTGTAGTTATAGGGTGCTGTCACTGTTATTGACGAAATCGCACTGGACAAAACAACTGAAGATCATTCATAACAGTATCGTCTGTTTGAAATGTCTGCAATAAAAGTCGTTTAACGCATTCTAATTTGAAGATTACACCTAAGGGCAGCAGACGAGGGAGTATTGTCCGTAGAGGACAAAAATCCCTGAATCTTGAATACAATGTCCCACGAGAACTTACCATGGACTTAACGCACACAGCATACGATCATTTATTTGTTGCTCGGCAATTTAATGAAGCGCAAACTTTGTAAGCAATAAGCAAAAAAACTTATTAACTTCTTTTCTTGTTTCAATAAAGTCTAGATTGCATTACCTCTCAGCCGAAGTCTATATCACAAAAGTTTCATAATGTTTCATTTACCGTGGTTTGTCACATAACGCTCTGTGAGTGGTATTAAGGCTTAGGCGTCGTTTATTTAACTAACAACTACACCCGCGTTATAAATGTTTGCACAAACTTTATTAATCGTAGACTTAAGTACGAGATTCCACACATAACTTTATATTACGGTGCTTTGCCCACTTTGGAGGCAACGTTGATAATATATAAATTGAACAGAGGGTGTGTTACGTTTCGTTCTTATTCATCTTGAGTCAATGTGCCTAATGAGCCAGTAACTTTTTATTGAAACAGGGAGTCACTAGCTCGTTTTTGGCTGATTGTGGTGTGCTAAACTGCTACAGCTGGGATTTTCATTTTAGATGATAAGTCGGTAAAACCGCCCAATTTCGCTACGAATTTGGTAGATATCAGTTTATTTTTATTACACTTTTATTAACGTGGATCAATTGATTAGCCTAGTTATCTCGAGTAACGGCACTGCGCCTTGTTCATTTCTTCAGTTTGTCGGGTCAAGAATTCTTTTATAAAGTTTGTTCATCAGTTTCAAAATTTACGATATTGGGTATTTTTCACGGTTTCTCCCATTTATGTTTCTAATATCGTGGTGAAACAATATTTTTTAAATCGAATCATTAAGCATTTTAACATAAATTATTCATAAAAGTCAATCTGGAGTTGAGTGTAAGATTCAAATAGAGTTCTATCTTATAATATAATGTTGTATACTCGTGCCTATATATTCCTGAAGAGGTACGCAGATGCAGAGCAAACAATAACATTACACCAACGACTTTCGAGCCCATGTGAGAGAAAGTGAAATCATAACCACACAATAGATAATTTCTTAGTTATTTAAATAAGACTCATGCCGTTAATCAGGCACTGATATATTCCTAAGATTTTTAACACCCAGGAATTAGTTGGGATCTTATGTACAGCAGTTATGTGTCGACGCTTCATCACTCACAGCAAATTAACACTAACAAAATTATAGTTTGTATAAAACTACAATGAGAACTATTTTGTAAATTGTTTCTCGGACATCCAGTGCGAAGCACAGTAAGTTTTCATTGTTTATTAAAAACAATTTATAGCGATACTAATCTGTAATCTTACTTTTGAGTTCAACATCATAGAATATTAAAAATAGTTGGACCAGCCTCTGTTCAGGACACCTGACGGCTGATTAATAATATACAGAGTAGCCATGAGATGCTCATCCCGTCCAAAAAAATCAAATTCATAGAGCATAATCTCACAAAAATAAGAATACAGTATCCATTACATTCCAACACATAATTCTGACAAATATTTTTCCTCTATTTCGAGATGATCGTAAATGATCGTTTCTCTGGGATGAAAATATAACAAGTAACCCATGATCGATAGTCTTTCATTTCAGCATTCCGCAATTCCACAATGCTAGTGTCATGTCATTGTGGCTGTTCCATTTCGCTCTGAATAGAACTACGTCATTTCTTCCTGTGAAAGTTTTCCTGACTATATTGTAAAGCCTCACACAGTACCCTCACACACACGGTACTACACGTGCCGCTTGAAGAGTCATCCATTTTTTTCTCGAAGAACTTCCAAAGCTCTCGCGCTACATGTGCAATTTAAAAAATAAAAAACCCCCGACATAGCTAAGAACAGTCCTGACCAAAGCACCTTTCAAACAAGAAAGAAAACAAAATCAGAATCGGTTCATCCTTTTGGGAGTCTGTCTGTGGCAATGTCCACAGACAGACATTAATTTTTGCATCGAGGGTTAAAAGTAAATATCAAAATATAGTTACAATAATAACTACTTATTCTGTTTTGTCGCGATCATTCAGAGTCGCGATAGAAAGACCAAAAATATGGTCTTTTATTTATATTTTTTTCAGCATGAATCTGCTGTGGGCTTGACCGGGGAAGTGTCAGTTTATTCACATCAAATAGACATTTTCTAATTTTGTGTGGTTGTGGCATTACCTTTCGTAATCTCTGTCCTGTTTTCCTTTCACGTACTGTAAGCACTAGAGTAACAGTAAGTCCGGTAATACTAGTACGTAGTAGTTTTATTATTTTATTATGTAATAAAATTATATTTCATTTTTAGTTGACATAATGTTCGTAGTTTTTAATACCTAAAACCGATGTTAAAAGCCTAACAACAACACAGCAACATTTTTATAAATAGGATTGCAGAACTTATTCATCACCATCATTACTGCCTGCTTATCCTTATTCTCTGGGTTCGGCGCAACATGTCATTCTCTTCCATAATTACCTTAATTATACTTTTCCTTAGCATACTATCTTTCAAGCAGCATGTTGATTCTATACAAATCAGGCAAATTTAGTTTGGTAAGGTAATCATTTAATGAGATATTAAATGATTACCTTAAGTAAATGATTACCTTAAAGTATCAAAACTTTCGAGGGTTTACCCGGGGTGCCCGGCAACGGACACTTGGGGAGGACACCGTGCGTTTTTAGTCGAGACACGACATAACCACCCCCGCTGGCCAGCGGGGGGGTATCCGAAGGGATTTCCGCACGTAAAAAAAAAAAAAAAAAAAAAAAGTATCAAAACTATACTGAAATTTTTTTTTTTTTTATGATATTGTCGGAAGTTTACGCGAATGTCACACATTGAAACAAAACTATTTTTAACGGATTCTATTATATATTCGGATTCGGACGGATTATATTCTATATTTGATGTTATTCTATATTTTAAATTCAAATAAATCACGATAGAATCCATTAAAAAATATTTTTATATCCAAAATTTATATCAAAACCCCACAAAAAACCTGTTAAGGTTAAAAAATAACAGGTTGTTTACAAAAATAATTTACGCCTCATAATTTTGGCACTCAAAGGTCTTTGTAACATTTCATATTTCAGGAAACGAACAGAAACAAACTAGCCCTTGCGAAGCCTGTGCAAACGGTGATAAAACAATATGACATACTTAATGTGAAGTTCGGAAGATAAATTTTGTTTTTGGCCACACTTTTCTTTATCTTCGAAGAGGGGTTTCTTATAACAAACAATGGAAGCCAGGTAATCACATATTGGGTATGTAGTTAATGCTAAGACTTTGTAGTATCTTTGCTTTTACTTTGAATTACCATATTGTTTTTGTATAATTATATTTATAGTTTTCTTCAAGGGTAGGTTCTTAGATCAAGAGAAAGATTGCGGTTGAAACGATGATAAAAGCTGTAGATAGATAATAATAATAATAATAATTTATTTAACATAATGAGTTACTGATACATAACAATTACAACACAAATGAAACAATCTAAGCTACACATACATTTGTAACGTTGTCACCTGTACTAGTGATAATACACTGTATCACAGGTGTCAGCGCCCTCCATAGTCAGGGAACAATGAACATTAGACACTGGTAAGTATGATCTATAACAATTTACATAATTTCTTAAATTCTAAATTCAAACACAATAATTATAAAGAACTAGCTGACCCGGCAAACTTCGTACCGCCTTAGCATAAATTTGATGCACTAAGCAAACAAAAAACTTCTTAGTCTTTTAAAACAAAACGAACTTTATCAAAAACTTAATAAAATTATTTTTAACGCGGTTGTGGATGTGTGACAGATTACCACATATTTTTTTGTTTTAAATTGAATGACGTTGACATTTGTTAGCGCTAACTCTGTGGTGATCTATGACACCACAGACCTAACGTCTGTGGTGTCATAGATCACCACAGAGTTTTTTATTTTAAATTGAATGACGTTGACATTCGTAACGCGCTTTTTTTAAAATATGCAAAATTAAATGTATATTTTTCAATCTTTCTGAAAGATTTTCTTAATATTTTTTCCGTAAGAACCTTGTACATAGTATTAGAAAACTACAAAAAAAAATCAGCCAAATCGGTCAAGCCGTTTTCATGCTATGTCGTGACAACGGAAAACGGGTTTCATTTTTATATATATATATTAACCTATTAGATAAAATTGAGTGTGAGTATGTGAGAGTGTAGTCTGTGAAGTGTGTGTGTGTGTTTTAGGTATGTTTGTGATTGTAGTGTATGTGTTGTATATGTATGTGTAAATGTGAGTGAAAGTGTGAATGTAATGTCAGTAACGTGTCCTAAGATGGTGTTTTTAAAAAACATTCGGTCGCCTCATAGTCAAACGCCTTTAACCATTCCGTCAGACTTGACTTGAATTTATTTTCAGTTAGAGAATGGATGTAGATCTCTATGTTGGTACGGTTGTATAGCACCGGACTGAAAAAGTAAAAGCTACGACCAGCAAAAGACGTTCTGTGAGGTATATACTCGCAAATACGGTCCCTTCTGCGTTTTTTGCATGTTATGAAAGGTACTTCAGCATACTTACGTAATGCCGTCTGGAGCACAAAGAGTTGTCTCACAGTGAGGACCGAATATTCTTTATACAATGTCGATGTTGGATATCTAAATGGTTTATGTAGCAGAACTTTAAGGACAGCTCTTTGTGCCCTCTCAAGTTCAAGCAAATAATTGGAAGATGCATTACCCCATACCGGAATGCAATAACAAAGTACAGATTGTACCAGCGCGAAATACACCATTTTTAAGGTTTTAATGTCAGCTGAGGACCTTAACTTCTTCATGACGTACATTAATTTTCTGGTGCGAGCTGAGAGACTATGAATATGCATATCCCAGCGGAGGTAAGAGTCTATATGTATGCCAAGATACTTGGTGCTAGACGCGTGTACTAAGGATAGGCAGTCACAATCACCATTCAACATATCACATGTGAGCCTTTAATAGTAGGCCACTGTGCGGTTGATGGGAAGAGTAGCAGGAAAAGGTAACAAATTGGTTTTTTTCAATATTCAGTGTGAGAAGACTGGCAGCTAACCAAGACATAACCACTGAAAGGGCCTTTTCTGCATTTATATAGGTCTCCAGCCAGCTCTTTCCATGAACAATTAAAACTGTGTCGTCGGTGTATGAGATAATTTTGCACTGTGTTAGGGGAAGGCGACTTAGGTCATTTGCGTACAAAACGTACAGCGTCGGACCCAATACACTTCCCTGTGGAACGCCAAAAGAGAGTGATTCCTCGTCACTGATATGCTGACCAATCCTCACACACTGAGTACGGTCCCTTAGATAGCTCCGGAACAGATCCAAGACAGTTTCCTCTTATTCCTATAGATTCCATCCTGTCTAGAAGCAAAGGAACAGAGACACTGTCGAAAGCCTTGGAGAGGTCTAAGAATATTGCTAACGTCTTGTATTTGTTATCAATCAATTTGACAACGGAGTCCGTCAGGGTGATAACGGCATCCTCTGTTGATTTACCCTTAACGAAACCATATTGATTATCCGAGATGAAATTTATATGATTGAAGTAATTTAAGAGTCTTTTATTGATACACTTTTTAAGGACTTTTGACATCGTCGTCAGGACGGAGATCGGCCTGTAGTTGGCAACATTTTCTCCGTCCCCACCCTTATAGACAGGATGGACAAGTGCTTTTTTAAACACCGCAGGGAAAGTGCCTGTTGATAAAGCAAGATTAAAAATATGCTTTAGGGGTGGGATTAAATGCTGGCGAGTCGATTTCAAAAGAGCAGAAGGAATATTGTCCCATCCCACGGCAGAGCTGTCCTTTATACTTAGGATTGTGGCTTCCAGTTCAGACTCAGTAATATCCCAGAGAGCCATAGAATTACCATCATCATTTTGGGTTGGTAGTTTAATCGATGCAGAGCTTGAGCCCGTTTTTTTTTGTATTTTTGAAGCTAATGTTTTGCCTATGTTTGAAAAATAACGATTCGCAATATTAGCAGACTCTCTAGGATCACCATGTAAGTTAAGAAGCTCGGTTGGCAGTGACTTCTGTTTACCTGTCTCAGCGATAGACTTAATGGCGTCCCATGTAGCCTTCGAGTCACCCCTAGCCTTCTCAAGTTGAGTTTTATTATATTTGGTTTTTAGGTCCTTCAGAAGACTGTTACAGAAGTTGCGATATCGTTTGTTTGTTTGAATGATTATGTTACTAGGTGATTGTCTACATTTTTGGTGAAGGGTATCTCTAGTCTTAATACATTTAAGTAAGCCAGGGGTAGCCCAAGGCTTAATAATTACTTTCTTATGTGGTATCTTAACTTGCTTAGAATGAATGTTAATAATGTTTGATATTTGATTAGTTAGTGATTCAGCAGCAAGGTCGGTATCGTTAAATTTTTGTATGTAGGAAAAATCTATATATATAAAAAAAAAATATCCGTGACAATTGAAGACAAATCCCTGCGATTGACATACTGGGCTGGCTTCGTGGGTGTATTAATAGAGTCAAGGCTCAACAATGTGGGAAGGTGATCTGTCATATGCGTATTCAAAATTAGTGACATAGCATGTTTGGGAGTTCGCAATAATATGAATTCTAAGCAAGCACCGTCTAGATAGATAGATACATACTCTTTATTGTACACCAACCAAAGGATACAAATGACTAAGATACTTAAAAATAAACTTGTACAATGGGCGATCTTATCGTAATTAGTTAGCTGTAATATTACTATATTTTTTTAAGATTTTGAAATGTTTTTGTAGTAGATAAACACCTAAATAATATTAACGGCTTAAAAATATTACAGATGGTGTAAAATCCCTAACCCCTTTTACTATGCAAAAACCAGATGTATAACGCAGTGTCACTGTGAAATGGTATTTTATAGTTTGGATTTCCCGATAGCTACTCGTAGTACCTAGGTGTATTTAAATCGAAAAATACTATTGATTAGATCTCAATTCATCACTTAGTATAAGCTGAGATAGTGATCAAATTCAACACTATCCAATAATAAAACAAGCTACTCAACAAACTTTCGTTGTAAATAGTTTCATATCGTGCACATTTCACTTCCGATATATTCAATATAAATAAAGAATTTGCTTAACTTTGCAAATTAACAACGTTTCAATTCATCAACAATGAGAAATGTCTATGATGAAATGATACAATTAAAAATTCTTTGGTAGGTATCGCTATCGGAATTAAAACAGGAATAAAATGCTTGTAGTTGCGAAATTTGAATCATAGAAACGTTAGCCGTCTTGTGACGTGGCATCCAATTTATCAGCGCATTTGGAACAAGAGAATAGCAAATGATTGAGTGAACCAGTGATTTGAGTATATTTCACTAAATATTCGATCCAGTTGGTTTTATTACTTAAATGGTTTTATTACTTTTCAGACTTGAACATTGAGTATTTTGTTTGTGAGCAAAAATAATGGTTGAACCGATTTGATGGAATTCTTGGCGATTCGTGTTGGTGCTGATTTGATTAAATTAGTGATTATCGAAATTGAATAATTTACCCTTTTGTTGCGATTCCAATAATTTGAGTTGAATTTAATATTCAGGATATTATTGTAACACTAATGTTATTACTTCTTTAAGATGTGATGTAACGGGAAAATAACCCTATAGGCCATCTTATCGTCACGAGCTTGGCTTTGATCGTCTAATCTAACCTAACATGAAATTAAACCGTGAAATTAATTTACTTACCAATTTTTTTTTCTAATATAGGCCGAGATAATTGTCTTCACTAAGATAATCTAACCTAAGGTTTATATTATATCTTATCTAAGGTTTTAACTTTTTTTTAAACTTTGATATAAAATGAGATCTATCTGCATTAAATCTAGCTTCTCTATATACGGGATTTTGATTTAAATGTCAAGTTATCATTTACGGTCATAGATAATATCTACACGGAATAGAGGTTTTCTGGATCCAGTTTATAATAATGGCTTGTATTTTTTTGTGTCGTGATGTGACGTGTGATATTTTGGTCGATATTAAATCAACATATTTTCCTCCCCCCCTCTCTCTCTCTCTCTCTCTCTCTCTCTCTCTCTCTCTCTGTCTCAAGAATAATTTAATTTTGGTTATCAGTACCGCCACTAGCGCTAAACGTATAATAGTATTCTTCCTTTTTTATATATTAGTATTCACTAACTGATATCATTATAAGTTTAACCGTCCCTTTGCAATCGCCTCACAAATCTTTGATATGCCTTCAATCCCAACTTAAGTTTCGTTCAAGATTTCTGTTAATACTGATTTATTAGGAATTCATCTATTTTAGTTTGTAAATATAATTTATGGATTTCAGGCAGGCTCCAGAGTTGCTACACATTGATACCTTGCTCAAACTGAAATCCCAAATGGTTCCAGGAGCTAAATTATATTTAAAGTACCTACTAAGTGAGATGATTGTAACACATATATTTGTTCATGACTTTATTTGACAAAAAATTCACTCTTTCGTAAGGAAAACTGTGCATAAATATTAATATATCAGGTATCTCTGCAAGGAACCTTTATTAAGATCACACACGATAATTTCCTTGTATGGTTAACACTGTTTTCATGTGTTACTCGATCATATTACAAATATTAATTAAATAATCAGCCACTTCGATAATTGACTCTAATTTATTACTCGTCAACTTTTGTTTACTTAAATCAATATTCTAAAACTGACATCGGTATAACTGTTTATATTTACTCTAATTCACGAATGACGTATTCAGACGTGTTATAATGCACTTCGTCATTTGACTACAGTTCTTGGGTAAAATGTTCTAGCGATAATGATGTTGCACGTTTTCCTTTAAGTCACACCCGAACGTATTTTTATATATATGTTTTAATAACAGCTCTTTATCTAGCTTTACAAAACAATGCACTATATAACAGTAGAAAATTACGAGACACTTTCAATTATCTTATTTAATAATAGATTTTAAGTTAAACAACAAGCTACTACAGTTGATTGAGACATAGTTCTGGAACTATCTTTGATATAACTATTTAACTAATTATCTTTAACGGATTGACCTGAATAAAATGGCCCTAGTTTATTTACCCTTGGTCTATGAGTCTCACCACGGACAAGTAGGTGTGCGTGTGATTTTGTGTGTATGTATGCGAATTGTGTGGAAGGGGATGTATGATATGGGAAATGTATGTAATCCGTCATTGTATACAATTTCTAGGAAATGTATGTAATTAATAAAATCGCACGGAAATGTATAAAATAAATTATATTAGACACATTTCCTAGGAAATCTATAAATTGCCTAAATAGCAATCGGAAATGTAAATATTTGAGATATCAATGGGTCGTTGTTCAAAATGGCTACCGAATCACGCATCGCGCTTATGAAAGAGCGATTTTATAGTACTTTAGAACAAACGCTGAGATGAAGCCGCGGGAGCGAGCTCGTGGACAACGCGTGCCCCGACACGGATAGATATAGGTTAGAAGGGTTATTGCGGAGGTATCTGCGAGACCTAGTGTTAGGTCACTTCTGATAATCATTTTAACAACGTGTTTTATTACAGAAAGCATTATTTTTATACATTTTGTAATACGATATTGGAATTATATACAATTCCTAGGAATTGTGCACATTTCCTAGGACATTTATGTATTAAATAGTTTTTTAAACAATTTTTTATACATTTCCTAAATAGCTTCGGAATTATATAAATTTCCTAGGATTTGTATACAATTCCTAGATTTCATACATTTCCCGTAACATATATAAATATAGAAATATTTGAATATTAAATTTAAAGACCACCACCACTATGTCACTGATTTGCACACACAGCTCGTTTAAATAATCGCCAATTATATCAGTATTACACAGCCAAAGATAATTAATAATCGTATGCAGACAGAACATTAACAGAACGTGAACAGAACGTATGCATCTAACCGAATAGCAACTCCCTTCCTCCCCGTTCGAAATTAGTTTTTATACTCGGCATATATCTGATAACCTATACCCCCGCATAATCCTCGTGAGATTCGTTCTAGTGACGTCACACGCCCCTTGGCTGCGCTTGCTAACTCCAAGCATTTTCTTTTCTTTTTGTACTTAAAAAGCGTGCCAATATTATTCCCAACAGACATCTTATCTTGTTCAAATTGAACGTATTTTAATTATATACACACCATTCTTAATCTTAAATTACTAAAATTCCATGCGCCATGCAATTTTTAATATTTAGTTCCCAAACTACGTATCATAACGCAATTCACCTTCATAGCCAAAGCTCGTTTCAAAATTAACCGACAGTCTCGTATCAAAGCTTGACAAATCAATCAAATTACTTCTTGTTTGGTACTTAAACAATTTATAAATTATTTCATATCACATTAACCAATGAGATAATGCAGATGTCTATAGAGTTCATTTTGCAATAATTAACACATGTTAATAGTTCCTTTTTAGGGATTTTCTTTATAAAAGCCCTATTGCTATCGACTTGTCGTCGTCGACGTCGTCGTTGCCAATTTTCTGTCACGGTTTTGGGTATGAAGGAGATGAGCTATCGAGTTGCTGTTTTCGGTAATGGATTCGTGCTGGGGTGAACCATTGCAAGACAAAAAAAATAAAAAAATAAAAAATATTTCTGTCACGGTTTTGGGTATGAAGGAGATGAGCTATCGAGTTGCTCTTTTCGGTAATAGATTCGTGCTGGGATGAACCATTGCAAGATAAAAAAAGGGATTTTCTTTAGAAAAGCCCTATTGCTATAGAGTTGTCGTCGACGTCGTCGTTGCCAATTTTCTGTCACGGTTTTGGGTATGAAGGAGATGAGCTATCGAGTTGCTGTTTTCGTTAATAGATTCGTGCTGGGGTGAACCATTGCAAGATAAAAAAAAATCGCAAAAAATCGCAAAAAATAAATAAATCGCTAAATCGAAAGTCCCTTGTATTCGGCTGAGCTCGTCTCAGGAATTCAACTTGTTTATACTTGTTGTGAAGTCGAATATTTTTTATATTGTGTCGGTGGTATTTTAAAGTATTGCTTTTAATAGATGTGAGTTAAAATTCTCAGCGTAGTTTATCAATTCGTGTCGATATAAATAATACCATCTCAGGGAATGTAGAAGAAAGTGTTAAAACTGGAGATATGAAGGTGATCACGTATTGAACAAGTTGAATTCCTGAGACGAGCTCAGCCGAATACAAGGGATTTTCGATTTTGCGATTATTTTTTTTAGCGTGTGGAAACCCCCACGGGCTTCACTCCATCGGTGCCGACGATGGGGTGGGCGTGTCGGAATCGGACCGACTAAAACCACACGGTGTCCTTCCCAAGTGTCCATTGCCGGGCACCCCGGGTAAGCCCTCGAAAGAATAACCCCAGGGTTACCGGCGGACTTTGGCCGCCACCGCGGCCTCGCCTGGTGGGGTCTGGTTTTATTCCGCGTCAGTGAGTTGGCAGGCGTGTGTAGGACACACACAACACGCCTACGCCATGGCCTGCTTCTGTAAGGACGGTGAGTCGGCCAACTGCCATCTTAAGGTCCCGATCATGGAGGTCGGTAGTCCCGGGCAGATACGGCTAGAATAGTTTATTTCAGTTACTTGGAGTTTATTTATTATGAGTTATGGAATTCTCCTTTGAGAATTCCATAACTCATAATAATTAGTACCTAATGCCGCGGATTTAATACCGGAGTCTTCTCAGGACAGGACCGCGTTTCAAACCTGCGCGTTGGGCTATTTGCTAAACATAAGGCTAATTCTTTTTTGACGTTTTCTAATTTCCGCTTTAATTGTTTATAGAAGAAGACAGAGATAAGAAGAGAACTTTTGTGGGTAAATTTAAAGAAACAAAGTTCTATTTGAGTACTCAAATAGAACTTTGTTTCCTTATATTTACCCACAAACCGTGAGTATACTCACAACTGTCTTAGTTATATTTTTTTAAGTAAGCAAGTAACATTACGATAAGGTCTGTTCATATTATTATTTGATGTTATGTTTTTGCTGTACTATTTATGAGTTGAATTGTATTAACTTTATATTATGCAATATAATTATAACAAAACTTCAACTGTTAAACGGTTTGCGGCTATAGCATATTTAAATTAAGCTTTTCATTTTTATTGACATACAAAATCCTATAATAATATTTTTAAAAGAAAGTACAGTCAACGACGGAAGTCGCTTAATAAATTCTAATGTATTGATCACCTTAGCTCTTAACCCTTTCATAAAACAATAAATAAAACATGAATAATATTAACTTTGTCCTCTGGGGATTATAAAACTACTTAAACATCCACTTTCGGTTCATGTATTCCAATGTAAAAAAGGTTTGTAAATATTTTAGTGTTAACCAACTTTTGTCGTTGACTATACAATAAAATGCACAGGTAAACAAAAACTCTACGAGGGCCAGTCGTTTCATACATGATTCACAAAGAAGTCTGTCTGTTGATTTCATGGACGTGTTTGTGTCTTGTATTATTCAACACTATGGTCTTACATTTACATAAGCAAATTGGTCGCATTGCAACACACAGAGTTTTTTTTTGAATTTTTCTACAAAGTTTTAGATACTTCCTGGTGTTAAAGTTTTTATTAGATGCAAGCTTGCCTCCGACTTCGGTAGAATCGAAGTCATTGGTAGATTCGTTTTGTTTTGAAATTGCTTTTCCTTTTAGACGGATACCTTTGAAATATAAAAATAAATTAATTTTCAAGCTGTTTCATGGAACCAAGATTGCGTTCTATTAAAATCTTCCTTGTCTCAAAATTCATTTCTCAAAATTTAAACATAAAAAATGTTGGATAGCAGAACAATGATTTAATTGAATCGATTCATCAATCGTTTTGCGCCTCGCAATCGCGGCCTCCATACATCATTTTGTTATATTTCAAAGGGTTGAGGCAGCGTTTTCGTTGAAAGCTCCTACACTGCTAATTATTTTCCGACACCTCCAACCAATCTACATCTACATCTACACTAATAATATTATAAACAGGAAAGATTTGTATTTTGTATGTAACGAATAAACTTAAAAACTACAGGACCGATTGCAAAAAATCTGTTACCATTAGAAAGGTACATTATCACCTAAGTACGATAAGCAATACTTATTACAGGAAAAAAAATGAAATCCTTAGGAATCCATAATAAAACCAACCCAAGACGTAAAAAAAAATGTCATAAAATATCTTTCATCGCATGCGCTGCGGAAAGTAAAAAAAAAAAAAAAACCATAGTGTTATTAACAATATTGTTTATAAACTAGTGTAAGTAGGTACATTACATTACTAAACATGTTTTATAATATTATAGAACGTATCAATATCTACAAAAAAACTTCGCGAGATCATAATATGTCCGACTATATTGTAGTTAAGTCAAGATACTTTACCAGATACTTTTTTTACATTTTTAAGAAATGCCGATCAAATTAAGACCATGTTTATCTATACCTTTATTTATTTATTCTAATTATTTTATTAATTCTTATCCAAATAAATGATTTCGTATTAGAGACTGTTTCAATACCTGATGACTATATTTAAATCTGAATTTCCATTCAAAAGATATTACGAAATTAAAAATACGAAATAGTTCGTTGGTCGCGATAACCGAAATCTACACTGGTATCATTATATTTTAGGCAATGTATACAAAAACTTGACAAATTATATACTAAAACCTTCCTCGGGAACCATTCTATCCATTGTTGATTGCTGCATTAAAATCGGTGCAGTATTTTATTAGTTTATCGCGAACAGACACTGACAGACAGCCAGACAGACGCGGCGGAGGACTTTGTTTTATTATATGTATTATTAAAAAAGTATGATAGTTTCGAATGATTGGTACTCTTTGGTTTCGTGAAGCTAATTATTATTCATAATGTTCATTTCAAATTCAAAGGCAATTATTTTTCAATTTATACCAAACCCGCTAGTTGACAGTTAATCTTTGTTTATTCAGCTATTCACGTTGTTTAAATGAATATATATTTTCAGAAGTAGAACTCAAAACGAAACAATAAAGTTAAAAAATAAACATACGAAAAATGGGTTCAATAAAGGGAACTTTAAAAGTCCAATTTACTAAGGTATTGAGTCGTCTTGGGACGCTAGTGTAGGTAGCGATTTTATTTTCTTGAGCCCCTTGGTTCGTATTGCTATCTCCCTAAGGGCTTTCTGTACGTGATGCCAATATTCAAAACGAATGATGTTGCGAATCTGTTTCGGCGCCAATTTAAACGCTCGTTTCGATCCAGAGTTTTGTGGAAATGTACGAAACACAAAACTCGGTTAGATTTCAATTTACTGTGGGAACCTTGGTTATTGTCTTTGTAGTGGTTAAGTGATTGTACCAGTTGTGTGTGCTGTTGTATCGTGTACACTCGAGGATTTAAAAAAAAAACATTTATTACAAAATCTATCACTGGTACATCATTCATCATCATCATGTTCGGATGTATGTATGTTACGCATGTCATCCCGTACGACGTCAAACCAGCACTTATTAGATCTCAATACAATATTACTAGCACATACATTAGGGATTTTTGAGACGGGACAGTAAGATGACGGGAAAAATATCTTTAAAAGTTATGGATGGTCTCCTAGAAACGTTTTCCTGTTACTACTGGTTATGGTACCTGCCCTTAATGTAGATTAGAAATCTACCCGGTATAACAATATTTCTAGTGATAAATAGGGTTTTCAGAGACTCTCTGGTATTGTAACCGTTTATAGGCACTGATGACAGCTTACAACGGTACGGCTGCATGCACGAGTTCTGCCTGATGAGGCAGACCGTGTGCGTGTAGCCTAGTGTGTATAAGATGTAGCATAGTGTAAAACTGCATTTTTATGGTATTTTAAAAATTATTTATTTGATCTGATTTTGAAAGCAGCAGCACCAACGACCATAGTAATGTAATCCGTTTATAGTATAGTATATAGTATATAGTAGTTTGTATCTCGTTACCTTTATCGCTGTGGCAGAGACCGAAACCTTGGAGAAAATACAGCTCGACTGTGTGGTTATAAAAGTGAACTAATATACTAGGTCTGCAAGGTGAATCGCTGCTTGCAATGTTGAGCTGAGTGAGACAATCAGAGACAATGAGAGAATCAGATTTTAAAAATTTTGAACAGTGATCATTCCTCCGTGGCAAGTCCGATTTTGAAAATTCTTTTTGAAAGTCACAACTCTGGACATGCTTTCTGAGCGTGTAAAGTTTGGTCACAGTGTCTCGAGCGGTTATTATTCCATCTGGAATTTTTTTAACGGTGATCATTCCTCTATGGTAGCATTAATTTTTTCAAAATATATCCATAAACCTTCCTCTGCTTGACCTCTTTAATCATGCCAAATTTGGTTATGATTGGATTAGTAGTTTAGTAGGAGACCTGTGACAAAGAAAATCCTAAAGTCCTGTATGAGGAGCTTTCGCTCGACTTCGTCTCACTCAGCTCAAAAAACAGTTGTAAGTAAATACATTTCGAACAACTTATCATCGCAAACGTAAGCTCAACACTCAGAGTTGACCAATAAACTTACAGTGATTCAAAAGTTATTCATCTTAAAACACAATTCTTAAACAAATTTCGAATTCAAATTGAACATAAGCAAATGCACAAACAAAAAGTTGCCGCAGGATTGTTCAAATCCAGGGTCGAAAGTGGCATCGCCAAGTCGAACTTGAAAAACCGCAGTGCGGCTACCTTGTTTTAAGGTGATTGTGTTGATAAATTATCTTATATATATATGTAAACATATAAATCATACTTTTTCAATTCATTAATTTCAGCACAGAGTACAGATAAAACATTACAGTTTTCTCCGAACTGCCGAGGAAGGGTTATGTTTTTCACACGTATCTTGTATGTATGTTTCTAATTTCTTTAATACCTTTTTTTTTTTTTTTTTTTTTTTATCGTGCGGAAATCCCTTCGGATACCCCCCCGCCGGCCAGCGGGGGCGGTTATGTCGGGCTTGCACCGACTAAAACCGCACGCCGTCTCGGGTCTTCAGACGCCGGGGTGTAAGGTTACCCATAGAGCATATCCCTCGCACCCCGACTGACCCTGGGCCATCTCACCACTAACAGCATCGCTCATCCTGTCTCCTCTGAAAGCAGAGGAGTACGGAGAGCGATGTGTTCCCGCCACGTTGGGTATTGGCCGACGATCAATGCCAACCCTATGAAGGGGTGAAGGGGAAGCCATTGACCGCCGCCCAGGGTGTACCGGCCGCTCCGATTCCGTTCCCCCCGGACTGCAGCGGGATCGGAATCGGAGCGACACTCGAGGAGGTTACCCAACACACACCCCAATTTCTTTAATACCTCATATTTTCCAAACGGTTAGATGGATTGCGACAGCTAAGGCATTGTTAGATTCATCTTTAAAAATCCTTGTATCCTTAGATAGGAGTAAAAAAAATCAAAGTGGCGGTTATTGGCGCTAAATTTGTAAGTCGCTAGTAATTTTTTTAATCAAACCTATGGAGTAGGGTATACAAATTAAGGAAATTAGAAGGATATTTTCAATTATATATATGAAATGTGTTTAAATACAATTAAGAATTATAAATTGGAATTGAATGCATTCAAATGGTTATATTTATACCTTTGACAGTGAAAAAATTGGTCAATTAAGAAATAAAAATACACAGTTTTTATTCATAGATGTATGCTGGGGCACTAAAAAGTACAAAATAAAATGAATAATTGAAAAAACAATGTATCAAAATACAAACGATCGAAACAAATTTGATAGCAGGCGGCACCTATTTCGGATTATGATTTGCAAATGGCCATCCCCTGCTGTCAAACTTGTTTCGGTCTTTTGCAATTGAGTATATTAATTCTTTTTGTTCCAGTCACGTGGAATTCTGTTACCGTTCCTGCTTCCCATGGGAACCTATTTCAAGGATAAAAATGTCTACGTTTAGCCTATGTTTTATTCCAGACTATAATTTATCCCTGTTCCAAATTTCAGCCCAATCCGTTCAGCCGTTAGAACGGGGTTAAGGAACAAACACCCAAACATCTTTACAAACTTCCACATTTATAATGTCATTTCAGGATCAAAAGTCTATTTTGCCTAGTTATGATATTTGTTTTGTTGCTTAACTAAGCTGTAGGATAGTAATACTGAATTTTGTAATAGTTTGAATATATCGCAGCTTTGCTGCACTGTGAATAAAGTAGCACTGTAAATTATCAAGGGATTCGGCTTAACTCTTTGCAAAAAAAATTTTTGGTAGGATTGTAATTTCAAAGAAAGTTTTATAATTTTGACTCCTTCGTATTTGTGTAGACGTTCCGTTTTCAGTTGATTTTCAAAACTGGCGGAAGTCAAATGTTCACGCTGGGCAATGAATTATTCAGGTCAGAACGGAAACTGTGTATTTACATAAGCAAATTGGGTGCGACGACTGAGTACGACACGGCGACAACGGCGAGGAAATATTGGGAAGCGATCACATTGTGTAAAACTCATACCTGCCACATATACAGCCGGTTACTGTCGATTTACAGCGTTAGGTACTGTTGTACGGTCCACACTCAGAGAGTTTCACTTACGTTCCTACTCAATAATAATCTGAATACAGCAGCCTATAAAAGTAAAGCATAAGTATAATAATAATATGTCACCCTAGATCACTTATATATTATTAAATAACGCTTAACGCGTAACGATCATTAAAAATATTTTTGATCAAAAACAGTATTTGGCATCCGTTATTGTAGGTATCCGTTATTTGTTCGGGGTGCGAGGGATATGCTCTATGGGCAACCTTACACTCCGGCGTTTTAAGATCCGAGACGGCGTGCGGTTTTAGTCGGTTCAAGCCCGACATAACTGCCCCCGCTGGATAGCGGGGGGTATCCGAAGGGATTTCCGTACAAAAATAAGGTATATCTAAAAACTTAATTCTTTTTTTTTCCTAATTCAATATTTTTTCTGTATTTGACCGCTTTAGATGCTTCTGTCAACCAGTATGTCAAATACAAGTGATAGGTACGTCTTTACAAAGTATATACGAACCCTTACATTTTTACGAGTGCCAGAGTCCTACCTTCTGTAAAAATGTGTCAGTACGATGCTAGTTCACCCACATTATTACCCCGTACACATCGATCTTATGAATAGTAAGTTGCGTGTAACGTTTAAGTAGTTTTACTTAACCTTAAAGTGCCTAAAATGACTTGAACATAAAATGATATTTTACCTTCACCCCTCTGGGTTAGTCTTTTGTTCAGAAAAATTAGAAATATAGTTTGCCGTTCAAAATAGGAGCTATCTAAAAGGTTGAATAAATCGCTTAAAACTAAAGTATCTCTGTAGAAAAAACGTGGTGCTGGATAGCAGTTCGCCCCAGACACTTGCAGTGGAGATAGGGTAAAATATAATCAGTAACCAGTTAACAACCGTGAGCTGCCCTGGGTCAGCCGGGGTGCAAAGGTGCAAATTGCGTTATGGGCAATAAGGCAATTTGCAACCTTACACTCTGGCGTCTGAAGACCTGAAACGGCGTATGGTTTCAGTCGGTTCGAATCCGACATAACCACACGAAAATTATTGCCGCACGAAAAAAACAAGCCCGACCGTGAGCTTGTTTATCAACTTGATAGTGTGATAAATATAGAACTGAATTTTACTACACTAATCTCACATTATAGGAACATTAACATTTTGGGGTCTTATCAAAATCTTTGGAACCCAAGTGAACTGTACCTACGAACAGACGAAGATCTCACGCTGGCTTTCCTCTTGAAAAGGATTGCAGTCACCAAAGCCAAATAAGGTTTATCAGGAGCAGAAAACCTAAGAGAGTGGACCCAGGACTCCAAAGTACAAGTTTTAGATGAACCGGGATTAACGCTGATGAGATTAGAAATATTAGGTTCCTAACAAGGCGTGAACACAAGCAAGACGATAACAGTCTGGCGTAAAATAACTTCCAATTACATCAAACTTCGTCATCACTTTTTCTATTCTACGAACCATTGATTCACCTTACGATATATAATAATGATAGACCTTTTTCTACACTCCGTGAGCATCTACCTTTGTGTTCAAACATAAATCATTCATAGTTGACGGTTACAAATGACTTGGTGCGTTTATACAACCCGTTTACGTGAGAACAAAAAGTTAGTAGCTGTTTGATATATTCCTAAAATGTATAATTATCTTTGGAACTAGTTGTTCGTTGTTTGTTGAGTCATGTTTTCTTCAGATATTAGGTCAGCTAATAGCTTCAAATTATCGACTCTCAGCTATTCTTGTAAAATGGAATATATAATACATACTTAAGCGTTACTAAGGGCACTAATACTCAGTGTATTAACTTAATGATACAAGTGACCCGCCACTGCTTAACGTAGCTGGAATTTGATTTCACGTTCTTCTTTAGGTTATATTTGCAGTATCTTGATAAAATTTATACAAAGTGTAAACTCCAAAAGCCTATTGATCTGTAAAAGCATCAAAGACATAATATAAAGACTACTGGATAGATTAAAATAAGTTTATGAATTAAATATACTTTCTTTTTTTCTACTACTGGTACTTTAAAAAATAATATAATATAAATATATATGTATATATAGGGTGATTTTATCTAAAAAACAGCTTGAAAAACATAACCCTCCTTCTGGCGCAGTCGAGTAAAAAATAACATCAAATCATTAAATCAAACAGTACGGTAACGGTATTACAAAAATAACTTTATCGATATTTTCACACGTAACAAAAGCCTTTGAAGTGTTCGCTAGGCTTTTCCAAATCAATACCATGTACAAAGGAGCTTTTACATCTCCGAAAAACCAAACGGATCGCAATATTATTATAATGTAACATAAACAAATTGCATGATACGTTTTGTTTATCGAAACTGAGCCCGTTTCACAAAGCATTTTGTTGTCTATAAAAGACATTGATATGTGATATGTTTTTATTTATTTATTTAGATCCACCAATAACTGTTAACATTCATACCACTGTACCTAGCGATATCAATAGGTAACACGTCTAGGTGCGACATTATTATTAATAATAGGTCTTTACCTATGAGGGGTGTGTGTTGGGTAACCTCCTCGAGTGTCGCTCCGATTCCGATCCCGCTGCAGTCCGGGGGGAACGGAATCGGAGCGGCCGGTACACCCTGGGCGGCGGTCAATGGCTTCCCCTTCACCCCTTCATAGGGTTGGCATTGATCGTCGGCCAATACCCAACGTGGCGGGAACACATCGCTCTCCGTACTCCTCTGCTTTCAGAGGAGACAGGATGAGCGATGCTGTTAGTGGTGAGATGGCCCAGGGTCAGCCGGGGTGCGAGGGATATGCTCTATGGGTAACCTTACACCCCGGCGTCTGAAGACCCGAGACGGCGTGCGGTTTTAGTCGGTGCAAGCCCGACATAACCACCCCCGCTGGCCGGCGGGGGGGTATCCGAAGGGATTTCCGCACGATAAAAAAAAAAAAAAAAGGTCTTTACCTATGAAATTGCCGAAATTTTCTTACAAATTCATGAGTTTCGTTATTCCTGTAATTTAATAGCTATTTCCATTATTTATATTTTGTTTGAAAGTTGATTTCAAGATTTTAAAACTCTGTATTAAATTTTGTTTTTATTGTCCGCTTGATAAATTGACAGTAACAAAGGTTTTTTGAACAAAAATAGTTATTTAACAGGATCGTCTTTTCTATATGCAGCAGAAACAACACAGAACATAATAGTTTTTTTTTGTGATGATTCACAGTGTTAACTGAAATAAATTAAGCCAGTTCTGGCAAGGAGCCGTAAACTGACTTTTGCAAGCGATTTGAATGGAAGTGGATTTCAATCAGAACCATTTATCACCCGGCATAACATAGCATAAGGAGAATCAGCACCAATAAGAGTTCTTCTTAATGGTGGACACAGTGGCGTCTTACTTAAGTCATTATACAGTGATTTCCATTAAGAGCACTCGAACTTTAAAACTAAACAAAACTTGCAGTTCAAGTGATAAGGATTTCCACACGAAAAAAAAAAAAAGGTATTACAATTTTTCTAAATATTTTAGATCGGAAAAAGATAACATCTAGAACGGGACTTGAAGATATTACAATTTTTTTTTTAAGATGTGCAACATTTTCTGTACCGTTCCGAAATATTATTATCACTAGAAAAAGTAATTTATTAATACGATTTTTATAGTGTTACTCAGCGAAATAAAGCGGAACATTTTACCTTCGTTGTAAGCTCACTGTATCCAACTGTGAACGCCAACGTAAATAACAAGTTCATTTACTTCACTTCACGGTGATACACTTTTCTTAATATATCATTTTATTGCATTAGAATTTTATTGCATAGCTGACTAAATTTTTTTTTTATAAGGCACGTCAATATTACTTCACTTCGCCTGATGGTAAGCTAAAGGAGAAGTCTCAGGAATAACCTGAACTTAAGCCATCTTCGGTGCATTGCATCCATTTAAAATATAGGTATATGATACTATTGGTTGCCAATATTTCAACAGTAAGAGACTCATAATCATCATTAAAAAAATATATAAGCAGTTTTTAACATTAAATCTTTAACTAGTTCTTACATAATTGGGACTGATAAATTTTACTATAAATGGTTATCAGAACTAAAAAATAGGTACCATTACCACGTTGGGTGTCAATATTTCAACATTATAAGTCTAATTTCATTCATAATCATTATTTGAAAAAAAAAAATAATAATAATAGTAATAATAGTAATAGTAGTTTATATACCTTAAATGTAACACAAAACTATAGTCCTATTATCTCTAATAAAACCGTAGGTAGCTTAATACACCAAATTTCAGTATAACGTTACTAAATGACTAGGCGATTTAATCAATATATAATTCCACACTTCACCCGTGCAGTATGAAGTACTTAACTGCCTAAGACCTCGGTTACTACGGCCATATAATCCCGTCAGGCAAAGGGCCGTCTTAATAAGAAGGGACAGCTATTGTAAGAGGTGTTACGCACATTTTGCCCTTGCACAAGATTACGTGCTTGCGAGTTTAACATTAATTTCGGAATTTCCATCTCAAGTTTGCTAGAACCTCGGCAGATCAATTTTCGTCAACGACACTTGGTACTAAGCTTTTAAGAGGGTAAGTAGGTTGTTCTCGTGTTGTTTTAGGATTAAAAATATGAGAATACAATTTCGTTTTTGTTAAAATTATTATTTGCAATTGAAATATTATATAAGTTAGAAAACATGCTAGCATAACAGTTAACAAATTATAACCAATAAAATCTATAGAATTATTTATATTTTAACGTTCCAATTGGATAAAACATGTAAGTAATTTGTTACGGCATATGACCAGGTACCCGGAACAGCCTAGAAAGAGATAGGTGTACCTGGGAAGTACTGTCGATGTATGTTGTTGACTGTTGATCTATGTGATGTACTATCGACCCAAAACCTACGTACAATCTGCTGCTTGCAACACCGATGAGTTGAGTGTAGCGGAAGGATTGCATCAGAGCGCGGCGCTAAGACGCTATCTCTTCCTGCTAATGATGGATGTATTGACATCGGAGAAAAAGGAAGAGAGCCCCTGGTGTATGCTGTTTGCCGATGATATTATACTCATCGGGGAAGTCGAGCTTGAGGTCCCGAGTAGATTGAAGAAATGGCAGGATAGACTGGAGAGTGTAGGCTTGAAAATCCTTAGAACCAAAACTAATTATATGTTCGCTGATTTCGGCGGCCTCTCCAGTTTCACACCCATGATGCTAGACCAATACCAGCCTGCTCCAAATTCCGGCTCTATTATCCAGGCCGATGTTAAGATTGATCGTGCAATGAAGCTCAGAATTGACACAGGTTAGATGAAGTAGCGGCAGGTCAGAGGCACAATATCTGACCTGCAATTTCCCCTTAAGCTCATTGGGAAAATTTATAAAACCATGATCAGACCTGGCGTCCTGTATGGATCATCACGTTTGGCCTTGAAAGCAACGGAAGACAAAGCACTGTATGTTGCGGAGATGCTAATGTTAAGATGGATGTGTGGTGTGACAAGAATGGACAGACTAAGGAATATTAGAGGAAGTTTGAAAGTTGCACCAGATAATGAAAAATTGAGAAGCGAGTGACTGGTCGTGGTATGGACATATTAGGAGAAGAGATGAATGTAATGTTAACAACATTGCATTCATCACTTCTCTCTTCAAAGGTTCAAAGTATGAATGTAGAAAGCTTTAGGAGCCGAGTTAGGCCCAAGAAAAGGTGTATGCAATGCGTGAAACAGGACATGGCAGGCAAGGGAGAGTGACTGAGGAGATTACTACTATTACATAATAATATCATTATCGATTTAAAAAAGGTAGACCAACAACCAATAAGTAATGTTAAAAAAGCTTGGATCTATGACAATTATTTAACCTCGCGTCTTAACTGGCCGTTTCTTATATATGATATAAACCAGAGCCTCCTCAAAAAACTAGATGCGAGTGTCACGAAGACACTGAAGTCGTGGCTAGGGCTAGCTCAGTCGGCCGACCCGTCGGCACTATATAGAACCGCGAATAATTTTGGAATGACGCTTAAGAAGCCATCAGAACTCTATAAACACCTAAGAGTAACTAAAATGCACGTCTTATCGGAATCTAAAGACGAAATAGTAAAAGTCCTTCCAAAAGATAAAAATGCATCGGAGCTCGAATCACGCCTCCAGTTCCATAAAAGGTTCATGATAGGCTCGCAGACTGGTAGAGTAGGTCTAGGTAATATTCAGAGACAAACAGATAAAGAAATAACAAAATCTTTTCTTCAAGCAGACGAAAACAACACCTATAAGGTGCACGCAATGAACCTAGAAATGCAAAACGAATCTTTGACTCTAGGTGAATTTTGTATTCCCATAGCCTTAAAATGGCGTACCATAATATACGACTGGTCACCGGCCTTACTTAAATTTTACCTGAATGCATTCCAGTTGACCCTCCCCGACCAAAGCAATCTGGTCAGATGGGGAAAAGCCACAGATAAAACATGTAACTCATGTGGTGAAGCAACTGGTACGGCTAGGCACCTACTAGTGGGTTGTAAAACGCTATTAGACCGGGGTCATTACTCGCGCCGTCATGATAAGGTATTAGAAATCATACGTGAGGCTGTAAGTTTGGCGGTAGCTAGAGCGAAAAAAGGATTAACCACAAACCAAAGAAATGACATTGCGTTTGTAAAGGAAGGCTGCTCAAAGATATCACTTCAAAAGCCTTATTCAATTTTGATAGCTGCCGTTGACTGGACAATACTCGTAGACACGTATGAGAAGCACTATAGGATACCGGAGGATGTCTGTGCCTCATCATCCAGACCCGACATATTCCTTTTTTCACGATCGCATAAGCGTGCAGTGCTTGTAGAACTCACAGTACCGTGGGAAACTAATATACCTAAAGACCACGCTATAAAGACAAACAAATACTTTGATTTGACTAACGAGTTAACCAAAAACGGCTACGTGGTTAAACTCTATGCCGTAGAAGTAGGAGCAAGGGGAATTCCAGCTAAATCCCTGTACAACTTACTTAAAGACCTCGGATTGCCAAGAGCTTCAGTAAGCTCTTTATTAAAACGTATATCAAAAGCGGCATTGTTAGGATCTTACCAAATTTGGATAGGTAGGGGGGGGAACACTACTGACGGTGGAGGTGAGCGCTGATGCATCACAAGGTGGCCACCCTAAACCTACATCTGGGTCGCAAGTCCCAGTCGCCGTCATGGTGTTCCTCTCTGTACCACGCTATGGACCCGGCGACCGCACGGTGAATCCATGGAGTGCTGAGAATCGGATCTCTCTCTAATAATAATAAATCATTTTTTTATTCACGTTTAGTTTGCTTACAAGTGATGAACTTAAGTAAATAATAAAAAACATCCGTATTTTAAACACAAACAGTAGTTCTCTCTGGTACCCATAATAAGATTTAACTTTTGTTATGGGTACCAAGGTTCTCTCACAAAGTGATACCTCTGATCTCCAGACATCTGATAGGAATGTTTGGAAGAGGCATGTTGCACCGACTAGTTACCGTTAGTTAGTTACCCCCCCGCCGACCAGCGGGGGCGGTTATGTCTGGCTTGAACCGACTAAAACCGCACGTCGTCTCGGGTCTACAGACGCCGGGGTGTAAGGTTACCCATAGAGCATATCCCTCGCACTCCGACTGACCCTGGGCCATTCGCAGTGTCCCCTCTGATAACAGCAGAGGGGTACCTGGAGCGACCACCCCCCCCGCAGGCCTTGCAGGACCGCCATACCCCGACCCCCTCGTGCAATGGGGTCAGCTGGCCCTGAGAAGGGCCGGTTGGTCAGACTCTTGGCCGTTGACGTTGACGCCAGCTACTCCAGAGGAGCAATCAATGATGCGTCATCGCCTACGTTGCCCAGGGTGCACCAAACTTGGAGGTGATCCAACCAGTCGCACCCCGCCATGATTTGAATACCTACCTATAAATTAAATCTCTAGCAGACAATACTTCAGAGTTAATTATGTTTGAGATTCTAATGAAATTGAAGTATCTACACAGTTCAGAAAGCGTGATTACTAAGATTCACATTTCTATTGAAATCAGAGAGTTGTAGATGGTAAAGTCTTTATATTTTCTATATTTGAATGGAGCATATATTTGAGTGTATGAAATGAATTCGGTGAATGTTATCAACACGAAGTATTTTTTCAAGTTTGGTAAATTAGTAATTAACATTTTAAATATGTATCATAATAAATTATAATATTTCTAAATTTGCCAACAATCGCAACAATACTTTCAGAGACATTAATAATTGAAGTTTTTTCTGCCACCAAAACTGAAAACACAGAGCTGCAAAATCAGATGTAATGGTAAGTATGACCAAAATAAAAATTAATATACAAATATTTACTGAAAATATTACCAATAGTTACTGTTCCACAATAATCATTGTAATCATCAACATCATCTTAGCGTTGTGTTTCGATTGCATCCGAGGCCTACACCTCGGAACCTGGGGTCCACTATCCTGCTTTTCCTTCTCCACTTCACACGATCTTGGGCATCTACGGTATTGAGAACATTGACACGCATGTCGTCCCTTACGTCATGCCAGCATTTCTTGGGTCTCTCCCTCCTACCGAAGATCAGCCGAAGTGCCATGGCCAGATGTTTGTTTCTCACGTAGACATGCGGCTGCCGCAAAAAGTGGCCGCCCCAGCGAAGGTGACACTCCTGTATTTTATCTGCGATGTCACGGACATGAAGGTTACCGCGGATGCGGGAATTCCTCACGCGATCTTTACGCGTGACTCCGCATATTTATCGCAGCACATTCATCTCCATGACACGCAGCTTCTGCTTATGTCCCTCTAGCAACGACCACGCTTCACAGGTATGTAAAAGGACACGCCTAATGATGGTTTATAAACCTGCCCCTCTCATCTCATCTGACTTATCTCACACCACTTGGCCCATGGAGCGGCAATGCTTGCCTTGATGTCGCAATCGATGTCACCAGTCGCAAGAAGTTCAGATCCAAGAATCGTGGTACATGTCTAGGATGATGTCAATATAAGATTCTGGGACCCCTTTGGACCGCAATATCCATCAGATTATCGCACGATGAACACAGTCGAGGGCCTCTAGAAAGTATGTCCAGAAATAGACAATGCAGCGACGTATTCTTCCTCTTGTATTTCTTCGCAACTATCCTTAGTGTGTAACGGGATCCAAAGTTCCATGGCCAGGGCGAAACCCATATTGACACTCCGAGAGTGCACACTCCTATCGAATCCGGGAGTCAATTAGCTTTTCGAAGAGCTTCATGGTGAGGGACATTACCTTTATACTGCGGTAGTTGCCACACTCCTGTACCAACCCCTTGCCTGTGAAGACTGGAGTAATGATACTCAGCCTCCATTAGCTTGAGATCTTCCCGGTGAGGAGTATACGGTTGCAGAGGTTTGTAACGATGATCCATCGCCTTCCAGGCCTCGATAGGGACCCTATCGGTTCCGACAGCGTTCTGATTCTTCATGCGGTGAAGAGCATCCAGGACTGCTGAATGTTATGCTGCTTGTTTAGCAGCTCGTGGAAATAAGAGCATCATCTCTCCTTTATCGCGACTTCCTCGTATAACAGATTACCTCCAGGGTCTTTTAAATTGCGGTACTTGGATATATCCAGTGCTGCTTTGGAATACGCCAACTTATAGATGAGCTTTTTCCCTTCAGATTATTCCAACTTATCACATAGTGGTTGCAAGTGGTCCTGTCTGGTTCTGGCTACAGCTTTCTAAAGATTTGGATGCTAGCCACTTTTTAAAGAGGGCTTTCTACACTAGTCAGCCTACTGGACTGTGTCGTTCCACCACCAAGTGCCCTTGTCACAGTTTTTTTTTTTGCATCCGCCTTTAGACATGCCGTGCACAGCTCTTGCTGCTCCAAAGAGAGACAACTGGATCTTATCCCAGCAGTCCTGAACAGTGGGCCTACCGCCCAAGTGTCGTCGATATCACAGCCGTCGAAATGTTGCGCTGGTCAAGGTCGACGGCCATTTTGTACCGCCCCATTGATAATCGATGCCGTCGCGGCGTAAGAATGAATGAAACGCTGTTTTTGACAGTTAAATAGCTGCCGCCTAAAAAAATTCAAATCTACGGCGTCGCTTTGAAGTGTCATTTCATTACGGCACCTCATGAGGTGCCGTAATGAAATGACACTTCACACAATGAGCTGTCGTTTTGAATATTATTTTCTTTTCCGACGGTTGATTACGATGCCGATTGCACCTAACACTGGGCTACTATGGCTTTTATGGGTGCGACTGCCGACGAGTGGATTCTGCCGTCCTATTGCACCTAACACTGGGCTACTATGGCTTTTATGGGGGCGACTGGGTTCTGCCCTCCTATTGCACCTAACACTGGGCTACTATGGCTTTTATGGGGGCGACTGGGTTCTGCCCTCCTATTGTACCTGCGACTAATTAAAACACTCTTTAATCTTTACCTTACCTACTTAAACGTTTATGCTGTGTTGTTTGTTGTTTTCGTATGTTTCAGAAGGAAGGAATAAGCGAAGGAGTTGGAGGACGAAATTCCATCGTTGGCAGTCGCCCCCATAAAAGCCATAGTAGCCCAGTGTTAGGTGCAATAGAAGGGCAGAACCCAGTCGCCCCCATAAAAGCCATAGTAGCCCAGTGTTAGGTACAATAGAAGGGCAGAATCCACTCGTCGGCAGTCGCCCCCATAAAAGCCATAGTAGCCCAGTGTTAGGTGCAATAGAAGGGCCGAACCCAGTCGCCCCCATAAAAGCCATAGTAGCACAGTGTTAGGTACAATAGGAGGCCAGAATCCACTCGTCGGCAGTCGCCCCCATAAAAGTCATAGTAGCCCAGTGTTAGGTACAATAGGAGGGCAGAACCCAGTCGCCCCCAAAAAAAGCCATAGTAGCCCAGTGTTAGGTGCAATAGGAGGGCAGAACCCACTCGTTGGCAGTCGCCCCCATAAAAGCCATAGTAGCCCAGTGTTAGGTGCAATAGAAGGGCAGAACCCAGTCGCCCCCATAAAAGCCATAGTAGCCCAGTGTTAGGTACAATAGGAGGGCAGAATCCACTCGTCGGCAGTCGCCCCCATAAAAGTCATAGTAGCCCAATGTTGGGCAGAACCTAGTCGCCCCCATAAAAGCCATAGTAGCCCAGTGTTAGGTACAATAGGAGGGCAGAATCCACTCGTCGGCAGTCGCCCCCATAAAAGCCATAGTAACCCAGTGTTAGGTGCAATAGAAGGGCCGAACCCAGTCGCCCCCATAAAAGCCATAGTAGCACAGTGTTAGGTACAATAGGAGGCCAGAATCCACTCGTCGGCAGTCGCCCCCATAAAAGTCATAGTAGCCCAGTGTTAGGTGCAATTGGCATCGTAATCAACCGTCGGAAAAGAAAATAATATACAAAACGAACGCTCATGAGACGCGGTCGATTTGAATTTTTTTAGGCGGCAGCTATTTAACTGTCAAAAACAGCGTTTCATTCATTCTTACGCCGCGCCGGCATCGATTATCAATGGGGCGGTACAAAATGGCCGTCGACCTTGACCAGCGCAACATTTCGACGGCTGTGATATCGACGACACTTGGGCGGTAGGCCCACAGGTTCTCCTACAGCATCAACATTCGGACTTCACGCAGAAATCCACAAGCAGACGATGTAGTACAGTGAGACTCGTTCCGCGGATAGCCTTGCAGTTGGCCTTTGCTGATGATGTGTCTCCTAGTGAGTAGGAAATCGATCTGAGTAGCCCACCCCGCGTGTCTGTAGGTGATAAGATGTCTGGATTTATTTAATTACGTGTTCACAATAGTAAGATCGGCAGCCGCACACGTTTTGAGGATGTACTCACCATACGCATTGCACTACCGTACCTTCCCATCCCATTACCCACATGACCGTTCACGCAACCACTCAGAACAATTCAATTAGCACTCTCCGAATTAGTTGCAGAACTAGATCTTCTCAGCTTTGCTACGACTGGCCTGTGACATGTAGGCATTTATCAGATGCGTAGCAATCCCCTTCGATAACCACCCACACGACCATAAGCCGGTTGCTACAGCGTTTCACCTCTAAGATGTCACTTTGAAGCTTCCGGGAGAGTTTTAAGACTTTTTTATAAAACATAATTACTGGCACAGGCGATATAAACTAACTACACGCTAGTTTGTTTGTTGTTTAATTTTAAATTGATTTTGTTTATTATTAGTGTATCAATTACCATCAAAATCTGAAATTAGCCATTTTCTAAATACATAATGCAAAAATCTAGTCCAAGTTAAAAAATTGTATTGAAAAAGGGAATAATTTGCAATATTCACCACCAAGGCCACCATAGTTGAGCCCAAAATACTGAAAAATTATAGAAACAGGTCTATCGAAGTTTAGTGTATTAGTTAAATCTTATAATGACAATATAGGGAAACAATGATATATTATCCCAGTACATAAACCTAAAAGGAAACGAAATATTCGATCCACCAAAACGTCAAAATAGTTGGAAAAACGCTACCCGACGCATTTATTTGCATTTTGGCGGGAAATACTGCACAAAGTCACACCCGCAGACTGCGCAAGCACCAGCACGCGACTAAGGGGTTGCAGGTATAAGCAAACTAACACGTCAAATTTGACCATCAAAACTTACCTTTTCGCTCGGACAAAATGTAGATTTAAAATAGTTCATGTTTAAATGGTACAATTCATAAATCTTCCGCAAAAAGTTTTTCAAGTTTTTATTTATTGACTGTAGTCTTGGCGATTCCAAGTTTAACAAAAGGTAGGCCGCCACCGAGCACTTAAATCGACTAAACATATATTTATTTTTGAGCTGAGAGTGAGACGTAATCGAGCGAAAAGCTGTCTATACTACACTCGGTGTATTTCGGTTCTGACGCTACTCCTCCTAAACGAATCAACCAATTTTGACCAAACATGGCATGTAAATACCAAGGAAGATTTACAAAATATAAAATTGAAAATCGAACATACCATGGAGGAATAATCACCCTTCAAAAATTTCAAAATCTGATTTCTCCAAAATGATCAATGTTGAGACCACGGTTTTGGCGCCAAAATGTGCAACTTAACTGTAGGCGATGGGTGGCGCTGGATCCAGGAAATCCGTAAATGAAAAACTAGAATAAGATTTTTGTAGCTTTCGGGGTCGCAAACGTATATGTGGTCGCGTTGGCTAGTAT
This sequence comes from Cybosia mesomella, assembly GCA_946251805.1. Taxonomy (NCBI): domain Eukaryota; kingdom Metazoa; phylum Arthropoda; class Insecta; order Lepidoptera; family Erebidae; genus Cybosia; species Cybosia mesomella. The sequence goes on from OX276401.1 coordinate 9,811,434, forward strand.
CGGTCAACTCCCGCCGCCGCTTAATCCATATGCAAGGTGCGAGCACACATACGCGCTGCCCCTACAGCGCATTTATTCACGCACACAGGTACAAGGCGCCGAGGCGTGACCTCGTGGCAGCCATCGGGGTGGGAGTCCTCTCGCTCGGCAGCATGATTGCGGCAATGGTGCGGAGCGCGCCCGGGAGAGACTTAGAACTCTCCCGGTCCGCCGAGCCCGCAACTTGCTCGCCGCGCGTCGCAGGCAACTCAGGCGCCGGAGGTCGCTTAACGACCTCCGTCCTCCATGAGCGCAGGCCTGGGGGTGGCGGGTGAGGCCACCTGTCACCCCAGCAGAAGCAGGCCGGGACGGTGGGGCGACTAGCGCCCCTCCCCCAAACCGGGGCAAGACGGGGACTCCGTGGTTCCCAAACCCGAGGGGGCCATCTCGAAACCGGAGATGGCCCAGGGTCAGTCGGGGTGCGAGGGATATGCTCTATGGGTAACCTTATACCCCGGCGTCTATAGACCCGAGACGGCGTGCGGTTTTAGTCGGTTCAAGCCCGACATAACCGCCCCCGCTGGCACGCGGGGGGGTATCCGAAGGGATTTCCGCACGAAAAAAAAAAAAAATAAAAAAAAAAAAAAAAAAAAAAACAGGTACATTTAGTCATGCCAACATGTACAAAGCTATATTTTATATGTAAGGTGTATTGTATACATGTACATTGTAAAAGGAAGTTATGAACAGATCGTAGTTTTCAGTTTGGTGTTACAAAAGTAGCAAAAAATAACACACGGTTTCACCTGATGGTATGTGATCGCCGTAGCCTATCGCCACAGACACAAGTCCCTATACGCGTCGTCTACACTCTCCGCCCCATTGTCCGTCAAGGACAATCACCACTAGCAGTAGGCAGCACGGCTAAACGAGTAGCGGGTCTGGTAAGTACACCGGTCTGGGTTTTAATCTCGGCAATGCGCACACGACCATCTGCTCCAGGATGGACCTTCTCAACTAGGCCCCTTGGCCAGGTATTACGGGGCAAGGTGGGATCCACAATAACTACGACGTCTCCTTTTTTCAGGTTATGTCCCTCTTGGTGCCACTTCTGACGCGGTAAGAGGGTAGGCAGGACCTCACGAACCCAGCGCTTCCAAAACATATCCGTAAGACGCTGGGCTATTCTCCACTGCTTCTTCCTGTACAGGTCACAATCCGTGAATTCCCCAGGCACAGGTAGGTTTGATGATGACCCAATGAGGAAATGGTTTGGAGTGAGTGCCTCTGGGTACTCATGGTCGACGAACACGTGACTTAGCGGACGGCTGTTCACCATATTTTCTATTTCAACCAGAAGGGTACTCAAAACCTCCTCTCTGGGCGCTCGTTCTTTCAGGATAACCCGAAGTGCCGTTTTTACACTCCGAATCAGGCGTTCCCAAGCACCTCCCATGTGAGGACTTCCAGGTGAGATAAATTGCCAATCAATACCTTTATTGATCAGTTCGTAGAACATTTTGAACGGCCAACCACGTCGTGCTGCCATTCTTCGTAACGCCATTATAAAGGCATCAGTTGATAGCGAGGGAACTATCTCAATGTGAACCGCCCTTACGGTCAAACAGGTGAACAGCACACCGTACCTTTTTTCTCGGCGGCGACCGACGACAACCTCCATCGGGCCGAACAGATCGACTCCACAAAATGTGAAAGCTCGTTGATGATGTGCGAGTCTTGCTTCCGGAAGATCTCCCAGTCTAGGGTTCGAAGGTTTGGCCTTCCTGATACGGCAGACCAAGCAGCGCGAAGCTACTGTGCGCACAGTAGGGCGTAAGTGAAGTAACCAGTACCTTTGACGTATCTCATTGACTACCATTTCATTGCTCCCATGTGCAGCCATCTCATGATAATATTTCACAATTAATTTTGCAGTTGGATGGCGGCCGTCCAGTATTACGGGATTTTTCAAGTTACGTTCTACGTCGAACAACACCTCAAGTCGCCCACCGACGCGCAGCAGTCCCCGTTCATCAATATACGGCGTTAAGGTACGCAGCCTACTGTTTGATTCAATAGGCCTTTTATTTTTCAGCATGTGAAGTTCTTCTGCGAATGACTGCAGCTGGGCGTGACGTAAAATCAGAGTTTCAGCGTGATGCATTATTTCGGGGTTGATTTCAGCTTTCCCGGGCTGTCTGCACTTCTTTATAAACAACAATACGTTTGCTGTACTTCTAACTAATCGACGCCAAGAAGAAAATTTCGTTGCATCAGGAATAGGTAAGTCAGTACTTTCAATATTATGTAATATATTGACTTGTAATAATTGTGTATTAATTTTATGTTTTTCAGGTTCATATTTCGGCCAATAATCGGGCATCGTGTATAGGAATCGTGGACCCCGGAACCATTCGCAGTCGTCGGTTAATTCGTACGTATTTAATTTAGTAGCTTTGTCGGCTATATTCATATCGGTAGGTATGTAGTTCCATTCATGCGACTGAGATAACTCGTCAATTTCTCCTAATCTATTAGCCACGAACACTTTATAATTGCGAGTATCGTTCTTAATTTGATGCAATACTATTAACGAATCCGTCCAGAAGTACCTTTTGTTGATAACTAACCGGTTCTCGCGCGTTATTGTTTCAGCGAGCCGGCATGCGATGACTGCTGCTTGTAACTCAAGTTTAGGCACAGTGATATATTTATGAATCGGCGAGACTCGATATTTGCAAGCGATGAATGAGATGCGTATATCACCTGTGTTCGTTGTTTCCCTGTAATATGCGACGGCAGCGTAGGCGGTAGGGGAAGCGTCGCAGAACACATGTAAATCGATAGTAGTCTCTTTCACTCCTATGTTATCTATTTCTTTCTCTAAATAAAAGTTATATCTAGGTATGCGCAAGCGTTGCAGATGCCGTAGTCCGATAAACCAGTCCTGTATAACCTTATTTTCTGTTTCAGGTATCGTTTCGTCCCATTTGATATTCATTTTCCATACATTTTGCAGCACTATTTTGGCTCTAACCGTAAATGGTGCGAGGAACCCAAAAACGTCAAAGATAGACATAACTATGCGAAGTAGTTCTCTCTTGGTAGGTACTTTCTGTGAGTTTAGGATTTCTTCCGGAATACGCTTGAACGATAGATCGAAACCAAACGTGTCACACAATGGGAACCACAGCAGCCCGAGAGTACGTTCGGGTAAATCGTCACAGCCGGTTTTCATTCTTATGGCCTTATCGCTTATTGTTTCATTTGACGTGCACTTCAATACTTCTGGTTTATTAGATGTCCAGTTTCTAATTTCAAATCCACCTTCACTATGAATCTTCGAAACTTCTTTTATTAATTTCACGGCCGTTTGTTCATCGTCCACAGATTCTATATAATCGTCCATGTAATGAGATTTCAGGATAGCTGCAGTGGCTTCAGGCATCTCATTTTGGAATCTCAGGGCGTTTTTATTTTTAATAAATTGCGCTATAAACGGCGAGCAGTTTGCACCAAATATTAGAGAAGTCATGACGTAAGTTTCAACATTACATTTACTATTTTCGCGCCATAAGAAACGAAAGGCGTGCTGGTCTTCTTCTTTTATTTTTACTCGAAGGAACATATCTTTAATGTCACCTGTAAACGCGACAGGCTTTTCTCGGAATCTCAGCATTATACCTAATAAAGACTGTAATAAATCTGGACCCTGCAATAGGAAATCATTTAGTGAAAGACCTTCGGTGGCGGCCGCGGCATCAAAAACTAATCTCAATTTATTCTTATTAGGATTATCTACTGCGAAGTGCGGTAAATACCAAATGTGTTTTCTATGTGTAGAAATTTCATTTTCGGTCAGTTTTCGAGCATAATTATTTTCAAACAAATGATTAATTCGTTCTTTATATCTTGAGGCATAAGTCTCATCTAAATGCATTTTTCGCTCGACGCCTAAAAATCTTTTGTATGCATTGTGAAAACTATTCGGCATTACAAGTTCACTCTTCCAAGGTAAACAAACCTCCCAGTATCCATTAACTAACTTAGCAGATTTTTCTATACAGTCGATCGCGTAAAGGTCATTCTTATTAACTCGTGGCTTACAATTTACTCCAATTGCCTCAAATGCGAATGATCGTCGTACTAACTCGTGTAGTTGTAAACATTCTGCGTTATCAATTATGTTAATGTGTGCATTACCTTTACAATTCCTTTGTTGTTGCTGCAATGTGGTAGACGGTGCTCCGGCGCATGTGTGCCTCTCCCGCTGTGTGAGTAGACTACTCACGGGCATGGCGGCGGAGAGGGGTGCGACGGTACGGGTGGCGGCGGCCGACGATGGCTCGCCCGCCAGTGTCATAACATATGGCTTACCAGTTGCAAATGATCGATGGCGAGGGAATGTACTAGCGGTGGTGGGAACGATCCCGTGCAGACACCACCCGAGTGGCGTTAGGGTTGCACACGGTTCGTTCTGGCCACGATAAACACTCTTTAGGGAAACTAACAATTGATAATTATCTTGTCCAATAAGTAATTTAGGTTTTACATCAGTGCTACACAAATAAGGTTTTATATCACGTAAGTGTTCGTAGGCGTCGACGTTAACTTTTGACAAACACTGCATCGGTAAGTCTAGTTCTCTTATCTTTCGCGCGCGCACCTCGTACACTTCATTGTTATTGTTTGAGAGTTTAAAGTTCACTATCTCACTTTGACACACCATATTAGAGTTAAACGCGCCGCGGATCCGTATGGTTTCGGGCTGACCTTTTAAGTTGATATAGTTCGCAAGATCAGCCGACACCAACGACACAGTAGCTCCGTCATCCAATAAGGCGTGCGTACTTATAGTACCGTTCGGTCCGTGTATGTTAACGCGCACTATTTTTAACATAACACTTGCGTTCGGCGACATTAGGGTAGTGTTCGTGACAGTTCCGCTAGCTGAGTCATCTACTCCACTTGCACTAGTCAGCGTTAGTCGCTCACTCGGGACGAGACTGGATGATGCAGTTTTCTTGGCAGGCCAATGTAGTAAGCGATGATGGGCCATACCACACTCGTCCACATCGCAGGGTGACACAGAACAGACTTCTTTACTGTGACCGGGTAGTAAACATTTGTGACAAAGCTTGTTTACTTTCACGATACGCCACTTATCTTTTCTTAGCGCTCGTTTAAACTTTTTACAGTCCGTAAGCGGATGGGTGCCCGTTCGGCACACGTTGCACTTAGCACTAGACTCAATGTTGTGCAGCACAGAATGAGTTTGAGTCTTGCGCTCGTCGTTCTTCTTATTCACCCTGTAGTCTGATTGGCTGTGAATGTAGCTTATTCCAGCGGAGGCTACTTTCGTGGCTTCGTTATGTAAGAATGTTGCGAGTATTTGTAGCTTAGCTTTGCTGTCATCTTGGTGCTCATATAAATAATCTACCCATTTGTCTATGAGCGTACTAGGGCACTTGGATACGACCGTGTTCAACAATTCTGGGCTTCTCAGGTAATCAGTTTGCTGTATTGATTCGACGGCTGCAACGTAATTTTTTATTTTTACAGCAAATGCAACTAGCTCAGAATGGTAAGTCTGCGGTAAGGGTGGCAGTTTCTTCAGTTGCGTAGCAATTTTATGGATGATGAGCTCCGGTCTTCCGAATTGGAGTTCTAGTGCTTCCATAATAATACTAGGTTCGGTGCTAGATATAAGAAGTGACGAAACTGCCTCTCTTGCATCACCACGAAGACTTTTAGTAAGTCGTGAAATATTTTCACTGTTACTGAAATTGCACATTTTACTTGTTTCTATGTAGGTATTTTTATATTGCAGCCACTCGAATGGATCTCCAAGAAACAAAGGTAAGTCCTTGGGCGTCGCTAGTCGTGACAGCAGGTTCGTTTGTGCGGTGGAGGTGGCGGTGGCTATCCGCTCCATTGCCTCGACTAGGGGCTGAAGTTCCGACGTGCAGGTGACAACGGGGGGCGCCGGCGGTTGAGGTACCGCGCGCTGTCGCTGTGACCCACTTTTAATTAGCCATTCCTCCACTTTATCCGAAGCGTTAGCAAGCGAATCCGTCTTACTGCACTGTGAGCTTTTCGATGACCCACATTCGAGTTCCGCGAGTTTGGCTTCTAACCTCTTATCGATGAGGTTTTTTTCAATTGCAGCTTTTGCTTCAGCTGCCTCCAACTCAAGTTGTTTCCTACGTGCTGATACAGAGGATCTAGTGGAACTTCTTTTCGAACGTAAGGATGCAGCACCAGTAAGTTCCACTTTCAAGCTACCCTCTTTTTTAGGTATCTGGTTGACGATGTTTTTCAACTCGTTTTTCGGAACCACTATTTCCGATTGCACTTTACGTGAAAGCACTTCACTTTTTTCTTCAGTGGTTTGTATCAGCGCTTCTCTTGCGAGAGTTCCACGCGTCTTCACCATTGTGCGTGGCGGTGTGCTGAACATTCCTTTGTTCATCTACGGTGATCTACTGGATGATCCGGCTGAAGGACCAGTTTGTAGGCGATGGGTGGCGCTGGATCCAGGAAATCCGTAAATGAAAAACTAGAATAAGATTTTTGTAGCTTTCGGGGTCGCAAACGTATATGTGGTCGCGTTGGCTAGTATCGGTCAACTCCCGCCGCCGCTTAATCCATATGCAAGGTGCGAGCACACATACGCGCTGCCCCTACAGCGCATTTATTTACGCACACAGGTACATTAATCATGCCAACATGTACAAAGCTATATTTTATATGTAAGGTGTATTGTATACATGTACATTGTAAAAGGAAGTTATGAACAGATCGTAGTTTTCAGTTTGGTGTTACAAAAGTAGCAAAAAATAACACACGGCTTCACCTGATGGTATGTGATCGCCGTAGCCTATCGCCACAGACACAAGTCCCTATACGCGTCGTCTACATTAACTATTGGCTTAAGACATAAAAGAAAATTGAAAATCGCTTTAGCAACAGAGGAATAATCACCGAAAAAACAATTCAATGGTATTCAATTGAAAAAAAAAGGTAATTATGTAGTGCACTCTCAGCTCAACATTGCAAAGGCAGAATGCATTGCGCTCCTAGTTCTTATATACATTATAATGTTAATTAAAAGTTAAACTTAGCCAAACGAGTTTTTAAATGAAGTATATGCCAAAAAAATATAACAAAATATTATCCTTATATTACGATTCTCTCACTCACTCAATAATACTGTCGGGATATTCACCCATTTGATATTTTAAACGGAATATTAAAATAAAACGGTGTAGCTAGGTGTTATAATGATTAAATAACGTTATTTGCAAATTTAATTGCAGGACACTTAATTTAATGGCCATAAATATTTTAACAAACCAATAGGCACACAAGTCAAATATAAATTGAAAATGAGTGGCCTGAAAAAGAGTAGTGATGCTTTCGTAAAAAATATAGTATTTTTCTATTAAAATCTTAAATCTAACCAAACTTGCCATCGAAAAAGAAACAAATAAAACGTACGAATTCCACAAGTATATCATATAAAAAAATCTTTAAACGACTGTTTTACGAAAGAAATTCTTACAAAGATTGCAGAAATATAAATTACGACCGGGGACTTTGAAAAGTTGAGCGCGCTGGAGCAGATTCAAATACTCTCTGTTCAAGTTTTATAAATTGTTTCCCGTTTATTATATAACAAGCTTATTGTTTTTTGATTCCGTTCACTCACTATAAAAGTAGTTTTTAATAAGAAAATTTTCAAATTTCGCAACAAAGGAAAATGCACTTTAGTATTTATTACTTTACTGAACTATTTTTAATATTTTTTTAAATGGGTAGTATGGAATGATGGTTATCATTATAGTAAAAAAAACTGGTCAAGTGCGAGTCGGACTCGCGGACTGAGGTTTCCGTAAAACTGGATTAAAAGACGCACTTCACGTTGCTGTATAGCTTCTAGTATTGACAGACAGACACAGATATTTTTTGTGATACGGGTACTAAATATTTACGGTTTCCGGATTTTTCCGTTTACTTGTGCTATGAGACTTTACTTTCTGCAATATATCATATTTCTAGCTCATAGGGAAGTAGCCCTATTTTATTTTTATAAGATAGGTTTTGATTCCTTTGCGATAGCCTAAATATGTTTACATAATATAAAACAAAGTCGCTTCCCGGTCTCTGTTCGTTGAGAACTTCTAAACTACCCAACGGATGTTGATGTGGTTTTCATCAACAGATAGAAGTCACTCTATCAAGTGAAAAGTTTAATTATAATATCTCTTGGTAGATGGTTACGAGAGTTAAGTTACGAATGTGAATGAAATGAAAGCCATTTTAACTACTGAAATAAAAGTTTAATTTATATAGTAGTTGGAAAGCTATTTAGACGAATACACCACTAAATATGCTAGTCACATTAAGCATTTTACACCACACAATTTAATTGAATATCTTTTGAAATATCGTAATAATAAAACATTCACGCAACAAAAATTAAAGGTTCACACCGGTGCCACGTGAAACTGCCTCACCTCAAAGAGTTTCCACGATTTCATGAAGAGGAAATTATTTAAATTGCATCAAAAACCTATCATTTAAAACTGGCCTAATAGTACTGTGCAGAACACTTTCGTGATGGATTGTACATGTACATAATCTTCATCGCTCAAATAGAATTACTAGCTGATACCTGCGGCTCCGTCATAATCTTTTGGTCATTTTGCCGGTTCTACTTAAACAATTGCAATCAAACATATTATGGTAATTTTTAAGTCTGACCAAGACCTTTGTAATAGAAAAAAAACGCATCTAAATCCGTTCAATATTTTTTGTGTCCATTGTGAACAAATAGACAAACAGACAAGAATTCCAAAAAAATATCTTTGTGTTCATAATAGTTCATTTAACATTACCCAAGTAGTTTTTTTTATGTAGGTATAGACAAAACTAAATTACAATTTTATAATAGTATAGAAGATAGATAGATAGAAATCGCCAAAATGCATTGAGTAATTTGTCAAGATGCGATATAGAATGATATCGCCAAAATGCATGATTGTCTAGATTAGTGATTTGTCAAGATGCAGTATTACCACTACATATTATTAAACAAAGTCCTCCGCCGCGTCTGTCTGTCTGTTCGCGATAAATTCAAAAACTACTGCACTATAAGTATAAGAAGTGAAAATACAAAAAAAGCTGTTCGACACTTCTTCAAGGTCTGAACAAAACAGTTTTGTTAAGGTTTCAAACGAGTTCATCAGCTACAACAAAGATAGCGTTGTTATAAAAATATTAGATGCGTTCGGTGACGATGATACGAGTTCCATGATTAATATTCACATTGCTTTTGAATATTTGTATTGTTTATAATAAAAATGTACTAAATATATGCTATATGTTATCGCTCAAATACATAAACCATACGTTATATGTGAGTGTATACAATTTGTGGCCTTATCGTACATTTACTATCAGGAGGTCTACTCGTATTCTTTATGATGGATTTACTGTATATAGAAGAAGCTTGCAGTTAGTCAAGCGCTCAGACCTCCTTGAGGGCTTTACCAACAAACCAGTGATCCGAACTAATAAAAGCATGTTAAAAATAGCAGTAATAGCATGGCATGTCCAATTCAATTTTTAGATGGCAATACTTTCTACATATTTGAGTCAATTCACCATTATTCCAAACTGAAGTTATTTTTATCATTCGAACTTCGAATCACTTCCATCACTCTCTTCTATATTTCCCCTTATTCATAGAGCTACATAAACACAAGTACACCAGTGGCCCATAAATTACCCTACCCCATTACACTGTCGCTAACATTTAAAAATCCATCATAGGGTAACGCAAGTCACCTTCAGTTCATTAATACGACGTCACGAGGAATGACAGTTTGGTTATGCGAACTCAAAATAAAATTACGTAAATGGATTACCATGCTTTGTACTTACCCCGTTTTAATATTCAGCTAAAAAACCGACAATTCAGGGTTGCGTTTTTTGTATTTTTTTTTCGCTTTTGTGTTTAGTTTTTATAATGCGGCTACTGTTTTGACTCGGGTTGAGTTTTTAAATAAGTTTTCTGTAATCACTTAACGTCATCTTTTTACTGTAAGTTTAAACCGTCGGCGTTATAAATCTTTTGTTTGTAAACATTTTACATAAAGTAGACCGCAGAATCCTTTTTCACTTTTGACATCGAAAAATATTTCAGCTGAGGAAAAACCTGAACTTTAATCTTGTATTATGGTACTTAATGATAAAGGTCTTCGGCTGTCCATAACAAGTATTACACGTAAGACACGCAAGTATTCATATATGACGCTAAATTTATTGACTGACTTGATTGGTTTTGATCTTAAAGCAGAATACAATAATACATTTGTGGAGGAACGGGGTGTGATGTTCCTCCAACACAAAGGGAGGATGCTCCGACTAGGCAAGGTGATCACGCCTGGCGGGCCGCGGCCTAACGGTTGCCGTTGGGATGTTGTATAAATGTTATACCAGCACGAGAACTTCCATTTCGCGATTCAGGATGGGTAGTGACGTAGTAGTATCGAAGTAGATCAACTTTTTGTTACTAGATGGCGCTGGATATTAATGGTATCGCCACAGATTTTTCAATTTCATATTTGTTGCAAAAAGGCGCCAGAATTAAAAAAAAGTGATTGTATTATATAGCTGCCGTAGAGTAAAATACCTTAATTCACAAGACCCAAGAGCTACATAATACAGTACAACGAATATAATAAATAAGACACCGTCCACAGATTCCATGCATATTCAGTAAAGGTTTTAGCGCATTAGAACTTTGATCACGTACTTTAAACCGTTCTAATACCTATATACATTAACATATAACTCGAAAACAAAGTTCTTAATTACTTGTAACGAGAAATAAATTATTCAAAACAATTAGCGGATCCAACAACAAGTATTGAATATGGACGCTGTAGAACTCGCAGGGGTTCGTGTAACAATTTCGTCACGAGTGGCAGTAAAGTTGAACAAAATTCTAATTCGTGAGCTTTTCATTTTCATAAGTTTATATCATACTAGCTGATGCCGACGGCTTCGTCGCTGTTATCACTGTTTTGTTAAATTTCCGATTTTACTTAACCAATTGCAATGAACATACGACAAATTTTAAGTCATCTGAAATAAAACAAAATCCCGCCTAATAAAATTAAACCGCATCAAATTACGATCAGTAGTTTTTGCGTCCATCGAGAACAAACACACAAGAATTCCAAAAAATATATTGTTGTGTTGAGGGTCGTTCATTTAACATAATCCAACTATTTTTTTTAAATATCTTCAATGTACAGACACCACTAATTTACAATTTAATATACAGGTGTCGTTGTAAAAGATACACAAAACAAGCAATTACGATCATTCTGTCAAAGTAAACGTAACTTATCTGAATATCTAATACCTTTAAACGATCAATTATATTATACAAGAATTGCTCGTTCATATATATATATATATATATACATACATATATATATATATATATATATATATATAACCTGAATCTCGGAAACGGCTCCAAAGATTTTCATGAAATTTAGTACTCACGCTTAGTTCACTCGCTTACTGTATTACTAAAAATGTTAATAGTCAAAAATGTAAAAACCATCAAACCTAGTACCAAGTTCAATTCTATCTCAGGAATTTCAGTTATGAGTTTGCATCAAATACAATCATCATTACTTCAGATACGTCAAGTTAATAATTTATTTTTATGAAATGTGGTAACACAGCACAATAAACTAACTCACTCAAACTGCTTCTAGGTTAAGAACTCGAGTAAATATTTAAACTTCCTAATGCCAATTCCAAAAGTTGACAACAAAAAACAAGGCTACGGATACAACTGTCAAACATTCACTTAACTGCTACTGGCACACTATCCCGCAAAACCAATTACAAAGACGGATTACGCTAACTGCCTACAGAATCGAACCCAATTTGTGGACATATATATTTTAATCCTAATTTACGCATATCCGATTTACGAATGGCTGAAATTTGGGCATACCGCGAAGGTAAGTCATGAATATAAGTCAATTCAAAATATTAGGACGTTGGTTTAAGACCTAATTTCTATTTAATATGTTAATAATTATAAATCTTTATCGACACCTAGAGAAACATAGATAGGTACACAAATTAAGGCTAGATTTAAAATGATTTCACAAATATTAAACCCCGTCTTTTTTGAGCCTCTTTGTTAGCACTCGTCGGTTTTCATCCAGTAAAAACTAACTCGGGTCATCGCAAACGGATATACATGATGCACTTATTATCGAGATGAAACTAAAGATCTTTTTTGGTTATCAAATGAAAAATCTTTAGTTACTTCAAGTCGCTATCATTCAGACTCAATGAAACTTTTCCCGATTGGACAGGGGGAACAAGCTTAGGACTTCACGATCGCAAAAACTAATTTGACAAACGAACAATCAGACAAATTAGTATCGCAGTTGTTGGGTATGGTTTACTTTATAAATAGTTTAGTTTTAATAAAAATAAGTCACATACACTAAATATTAACCAAGGTGAACTGAAAATATATAAAGATCACCTACATAAAACTAAATAATGCCTTATTTCGAATGAGCTGTTAAATACATTCACGACATGTCTCTTTACCTATTAAATAGTTTCTCAACTAATTGAGATAGAGGGTAGAAAAGTCTATAACTTCATTAAAAGCTGCAAAACTTTACACAAACTCGATTATTATGCCCATAAAGGTTCAACATCTTTTTATGGCCAATAAAGAACATGTTAATATTCAATACGAATATTTTATAAGAAAAGTTTTCTCATCAGTTCTTACGAAGTTTGCAGATGTCGGATACAACCACAGCTTGCATAGTGCATACTCCAATTCCACTTTTTGTAGAAACTAAGAGACGCGATGTCTTAGCAAGTTAGTCACATATTACCCAAAATAGCTAACAGACTAATATAGGAATTCCCTTTTTAGAGCAGCGTTTGGTTTTTAAATGAGAGGAAGACATGTAAAATCGATTTGTGCTCGAGTAAGTTCGGACAGTGATTATAATACTAACTAGTAATGTATTTCCAAATCATATTATCTCACAAATGTTTCTGTAATATAGAGCTATGAAAACTGCATTAAATTTATAAATATAAATTCACTTGGTTAACGCTAAGCACTCGTGTAGATTTGTATCACGCTTGTTAATGTAGCGATAGCTTTTAGTATTGTTTTCATATTTTGATTTATAGCTTATGACATATATTTTTAATTCATACATTCACAATTTGATTATTCTGCGCTTGCTACAATAGCTGCCTTTTTTATTTACTAATCATTACGGGGTACTACCCCACTGAGGGCACAACGAAATGGTTAAGTTGTAGCGGGGCAGGTATACGTTGCTCGGAATATCTACCAGCACTCGATAGCTCACAGCCCCAATCTATGTGACAGTCTTTTTGGAGTTGGCCCCCTATTCTTACCAATTTTTATCTCTAGTGATAAGAATTGGTAAGAATATTTTTTACGTATAATGAAGTCTTTCCTTATAATTTACAAAATTGAATTTCTACAAAACATGAACTCACACTCAAAACTAATTAAATTCATTTACACCAATTCTAGTAAATGCAACTACCATGTTTGTAACGTGAACCAGTTTGTGTTCGCAAGTTTCAGAACCGAAACTATTATAAACAAGCTACGCGCGAAAACTTATCCTAGAACTAATTAAATTTAATGTTGTATGTATTCGATTACTTAATATAATAATAGAAGATATTGTTGGAAGTTTACGCGAATTTTACACATTTAAGTAAATCAAATTATTTTAAGATTCTAACATGAAACCGAAACTATGGAATCAGTGAGTATATTTTAATTACTCTGTGGATCAGTGTAAATAAAAAATAAATGAATCGCGATAAATTCAATTTAGAGAAAAAGCAGGTAATCTGAAATTTTAAATCTTTCTAAAATTCTGAATTCACTTCAGATGTCGAAAGTTTTTTTTTTATTTTAGTTTTAGTTGCATCGTAAAATTACTAATTCACGTCTCAATTCTTTAGTGCTATATATGCATAATATGGCTTTGCTCTATCATTCACCTCTATTGTAAAACATACTATTATAATAGAGCCATAAATTTCCCAGAAAGAATCTGGTGCATTGACCTGCTGATTCAAGTAATATAAACTTTAAGCAAGAGATTACCATATTTTGTATGACTTTTGGGTGCCAGAAACCTAACTTCACTTTTCTTTTTACCTGTCTTCTACTTTCCTTCCTCCGGCTCCTGCTACAATTGTTGATAGGTCTCAATAATCATTTACAACCTACTAACAATAAACATACTAGCCGTATGTTTGCCACCTTAGTGGTATTAAAAATGTGTTTTTCTGTAAACAAAATAATATCCCTGGAAATACATTGGTGTATCGTGGATAAAAGTAAATTTAATTGCTTTGACAAATCATCAAACAAAGACTTGGATTTCCGCAAAAATGAGCCCATACAAATCTTCAAAGGACTCAAAAGCAGAGCATTTCTGAAACAGAAACAATATAGTACATTATATCAATGATATAGATTGGAATTATCGTCATATAACTCATATGGTCCTCATTAGTGTATTTGCCAAACCAGCTTTTGACTAAAACAACACAGCAACGAGCCAAATATGGATCATGCTCACGTAATTAGCACTAAAATTTTAGTACTATATTTATTTATGTCCTAGAATATACGTGTATTATGTGAAAAATTTGCACTGATATCGTTTGTGGTTCGTAATATAAAGCGCCTACTATTAAAGTTATAGCAAAGTTGGTATCGTGATAAGGCTGAAATGCTTGATGCATACATTCAGGAACATTCCTTTGTTGCGTTATAAGGTATAAAATGAACGTGTTCTTTGTTCCATTTGTTTTTTTTTTATTATAGATAAGTGAATATGTGTAAATATTTAGTTATTCGTGAGCATCTACTGCAAATGAGTTTAGACTTGATCTTAGTTACTACAACTTCTTTATACATTCTCTTTTATTACTTCGGGCCACCAACCAGGTGGACACCGAAGTCTTAAAATCACGCAAAAAAAATCAAAATCTTACACCCACTTTTTTATCAATTTTCTCGACGTTTCACATGATTCTAAGTCTAATTAAGCAAAAAAAAATTTTGTGTCGGTCTGCCTGTTGGTCTGGATGTCTGGATGTCTGGATGTCTGGATGTCTGGATGTCTGGATGTCTGTTTACGCAATAACTCAAGAACCACTTATCCGATTTAAAAAATTCTTTCGCCAATCATCTTGTTTGGTTAATGGAAAGAACTGATTAGATTTTGGGGTTTGTACGTTCAAGGTTTCGGGTACCTTTTTTTTTTTTTTTTCGTGCGGAAATCCCTTCGGATACCGCCCCCGCTGGAGAGCGGGGGGTCTCCAGCGTGGGCGGTTATGTCGGGCTTGCACCGACTAAAACCGCACGCCGTCTCGGGTCTTAAGACGCCGGGGTGTAAGGTTACCCATAGAGCATATCCCTCGCACCCCGGCTGACCCTGGGCCATCTCCGGTTTCGAGATGGCCCCTTACTTGCTCTCCACTGTGCCCTCTGCTAATCAGAGGGACACGTGGAAAGCTTCCGAACAGCCCTCAACAGGGCCGTTCTCGCCTCGGTCGGAGTTGGCCGTAGGCGGCAGCGTCTCTCCCACCCTAGGAGAGAGGCGCTGCCGTCTCCGTTGCCCAGGGTGCACCGCGTGGAGGTCCCCAACCAAGCACCCCAGGTTTCGGGTACCTTTTTTTTTTTTTTTTTTTTTTTTTTTTCGTGCGGAAATCCCTTCGGATACCCCCCCGCGTGCCAGCGGGGGCGGTTATGTCGGGCTTGAACCGACTAAAACCGCACGCCGTCTCGGGTCTACAGACGCCGGGGTGTAAGGTTGCCCATAGAGCATATCCCTCGCACCCCGACTGACCCTGGGCCATCTCCGGTTTCGAGATGGCCCCCTCGGGTTTGGGAACCACGGTGTCCCCGTCTTGCCCCGGTTTGGGGGAGGGGCGCTAGTCGCCCCACCGTCCCGGCCTGCTTCTGCTGGGGTGACAGGTGGCCTCACCCGCCACCCCCAGGCCTGCGCTCATGGATGTCAAAGTCAAATACGCGTTACTCTGATAACTCGAAAGAAACTCACTTGTAAAAGTTTTTAGGGACATACAAATTGTCCCTAAAAACTTTTACAAGTGAGTTTCTTTCGAGTTATCAGAGTAACGCGTATTTGACTTTGACATTTGAGAGACAATGACAATACGTATATTGTATATTTACATAAAACAACCAGACTCTGAAAGAAACTGAAATATAAACGCGTCGAATAATATGCATTATATATGCAAGCCTAAGGTCTGTAATTTTGAATAAAAATACTGCAACAAAAATATGTAAGTTTTACCCGAAGTTTGACAATCACTGTGTGATTTCCGTCCCACTAGTTTTTTATATGAATTTTAAAAATCCTTATTTTCAATTGATTGAAGCCATAATTTGGCATTCATTCAGTTAATTAGGTGAAGTTATTCTAAATTCAGTTTGACAAACTTCTGAAAATGGCAGAGCAGTGATTAATTATGCACGGTCCCTGTGATATAGGTGTTAAATTAATGAGAAATACAAATATAACTTGTTTAAAAAAAAAATAGATAAATTATTAAGTATTTTATCTTATTTGCTGTTACTTTATGGAACAAATCAATGTCATCTTGCGTTATGAATGCATGCTCTGTGAAACCTAAAAAGTAGGTACCTCATACCAGGCAACATGATTGCGGCAATGGTGCGGCATGCTAGTCGCGCGTCGTAGGCGACTCAGGCGCCGGAGGTCGTTTAACGATCTCCGTCCTCCAAGAGCGCAGGCCTGGGGGTGGCAGGTGAGGCCGCCTGTCACCCCAGCAGAAGCAGGCCGGGACGGTGGGGCGCCTAGCACCCCTCCCCCAAACCGGGGCAAAACGGGGACACCGTGGTTCCCAAACCCGAGGGTTCCCATCTCGAAACCGGAGATGGCCCAGGGTCAGTCGAGGTGCGAGGGATATGCTCTATGGGCAACCTTACACCCCGGCGTCTGTAGACCCGAGACGGCGTGCGGTTTGAGTCGGTTCAAGCCCGACATAACCGCCCCCGCTGGCCGGCGGGGGGGTATCCGAAAGGCCAAAATTCCGGATCCTTTTACAAGCGACAGATTGTAAGTCCCCAGGAGTAACACATTTTCGAAGTACCACGAATGAAACTAAGCTTGGATCTTTACGACACCGCAGGGTTTTCACCTAAGCAATTTGTTCCATTTTCTTGTCCTGGAAAATGTTCGGAGCTATAAAGTTTATTGTTCCTGTCAGTGTTTTAAGGATTTATGAGATTATAACTTGTTGATCGGGAGTTTCTGAGGTTGATAGATTGCGTTACGTCACGAATCTCACTTAAGGGATAGCTATACTATGTCGTAATTTGCAATATAGAGATGTACTTAACGTCAAAGAAAATTCGAAACTTTTGTTTAAGTTCTTGGTTCTCTTCAATCTTCTAAATTTTTATATGAAATTAGTAGCCATTGAATAATTATTTTACTTATACAACGTTATAATCGATTTCATAATATATATCTAGTGGGGCGGAAATCACACAGTGATTGTCTAACTTCGGGCCAAACTTAGATATTTTTTAGGGACAATTTGTATGGTAGGTACCCGAAACCTTGAACGTACAAACCCCAAAATCTAATCAGTTCTTCCCATTAACTAAACAAGATGATTGGCGAAAGATTTTTTTCAATCGGACAAGTGGTTCTTGAGTTATATCGTAAACAGACATCCAGACATCCAGACCAACAGACAGACCGACACAAAATTTTTTTTTGCTATATTAGACTTAGAATCATGTGAAACTATTGTGAAAAAGTGGGTGTAAGATTTTGATTATTTTTGCGTGATTTTAAGACTTCGGTGTCCATCTGGTTGGTGGCCCGAAGTAATTTGGTTTAAAGAAACGGTATTATTTTGTACCACTCTGATATCAACATATCAGCTGGAAAATTGCTTACGTTAAGTTTGATTTAAACCTCCAGCGCTTACAAAAATGCTCAGTAGGTTCCAAACATTAATATGCCTTAATGAGGTAATAAATAACTGTTTACCCCAAAAGCCATTCGGTTTAAATAGGCTTGGTGAACATACCACACAACTTGTGTAATGAATTAATTAACTTCAACCAGAAAATGTGGACATCGGCATAAATTACCGATACTTATTAAATGCACCGTCAAACTTGCAAAAAGTTAATATTCATTGGCAATAGGTATTCCAAACTTTACTAAATTTTTGAACGAGGTGTCTTGTTTGTGCCAATGTTATCATTCAATATTTTACAACATGCCCAAAGTATGTGTACTGAAAAGAGATAGATACTAAGTTTTGTATTTGGGCACAACGCCAATACTTTAGACACTAGAATATTTATAATTGACCTAATGTTAGCACACTTTTTCTGAATGTATTGAAGGATACGTAGGTATGACTTGTCAAAGGAAAAATGATGGATAGGACAAAATATTAAATGATGTGGGTAAAAATATTACGACTTCTGACTTTAATCTATGGAAAGATTGGACAGCTAACAACCAAAGAAATGCAAAATAGTTTGAAGATCTTACATTCTTTAATTACTAAATATGTCCATAAAATGTGTGATTTTTGCAACGTCTAGCGAATGCAAAGTGAAAAAGTTACCAATCATAACAATATTATATCATAATATGTCAAAAAATTCAAGTTAACCAATAACTATAGTGATCATAAGTAAGAATACCTTACCTATTATAACACTACAAAAAGATGTGAGGTGTTTGTGTAAAATATTTTTTATCAATAATATTTCCTATCTTCTTCTCTTTTAACCTTACGGTCGTGAGATATTTTGTGGTTGACACATTTGCCTTTCCATCAGGAAAGATGCTCATGGAATCATATTTCCTCAAATAATAATTTATATCTTTGTATTAGAATATTAGATTTTATTAGTGTAGTTATTAATTAAGTAATTAGATTATTAGTGTAGTAGTGGATTATTAATGTTCTCCATATTTTAACTACTATGCAAATTTTAATATATAATTTGTTTTCGGAAGCTTTATTTCTATTTTTGAGTGGATTTCAATTTTGCTTTAAGATAAAAAACAACATATTACATCAGTAGATGATTAAAATAATAAGAAAAAGTTCATCACCATAGAATAATAAATGCAAGTGCAATTTAGTTAATAATATAATTTTTTTCATAATTCTAAGCTAATTTATAAACCTTTATCACTACTATAAGAACTTGTACCTTTTTTTTTCCGTGCGGAAATCCCTACGGATACCCCCCCCCGCCGGCCAGCGGGGGCGGTTATGTCGGGCTTGAACCGACTAAAACCGCACGCCGTCTCGGGTCTACAGACGCCGGGGTGTAAGGTTGCCCATAGAGTCACTATCCCTCGCACTATAAGAACTTGTACCTACATTATATTTTGATTGAAATTGGAAAAAATATATTTTTTCCATTACTTAATTTTAAAGTGTTGGCATTTTCCAATTCATACTTACCTACTGAACACCTGTCACATTCATTCGTTTTCAATTGTAGAATGTAACCAGTATCATCCCTTCGGTGTTTGAAATTGACTGTTAATCGCCGAAGTTTGACGATTAGGTAAAGATAGATTAAAATTAATTGCCCCCAGGGCTCGCCTTCGGGAGCCGTTGATTATCCATGAGGGTTTAGCACTTCGCTTCCTTTAAACCCCTTATTAATCTTCTGGAGATGTGGACCTTACATGCAAAGGCGCTTACTGGTTGCACTTAATGTGTCTCATAAACAACAAATCAAAAGACTGATATCTAATACCTTCAAATGAGCAATTCTTGTATATATGTATATTTTGTATACATATATATACCGTTTTTTTCCATTCGGCAACGGAACCCTAAAAACATGTTGATTTTATATGTTGTTGAATGTATGGCAATATTTAGCAAAGAGGTTGGGACTACCGACCTCCATGATCGCCTGAGGACGGCAGTTGGCCGACTCGCCGTCCTTACAGAAGCAGGCCGTGGCGGAGGCGTGTCGTGTGTGCCCTACACACGCCTGCCAACTCACCGAAGCGGGATAGAACCCGACCCCACCAGGCGAGGCCGCGGTGGCGGCCAAAGTCTGCCGGCAACCTTGGGGTTATCCTTTCGAGGGCTTACCCGGGGTGCTGGGCAACGGACACATGGGGAGGACACCGTGCGATTTTAGTCGATACACGACATAACCATCCCCGCTGGCCGGCGGGGGGGTATCCGAAGGGATTTCTGCACGTAAAAAAAAAGAGGTAAGAGTTTCATACTGATACTTTTTTGTTGGACGTCTGCTCGCAGGCCGGTTTGAAGTGATGAAGAAGTATGCTTTTCGTGTTAGGTAGCGTGAGAACAGCTACTTTAATCCACAAAATAAAAAAAAAATATAAAAAAAAAAATGAAATCTCTTATATACCTTTATATCACCGATGATTTTTCATATATTACATTCTTATTTTATCAACGAACTCCTAACTCCATGCTGCTGCTGAAATTTCGTGATTTGAAATTGGAACCCGAGACCGCATGCAGTGTGAATGCTGTGCTGAGGTTTCGATTCCGACCACTACAAGTATTGTTATAATAATTGTTTATTAGATTGCATATTAGATAGAATGCGACAATAATGTTTTGAAACATTAAATGAATACCATTGAATTGAATTGTATGGAATAGACCGTAATCTTAGCAATCCATGGATTCTCCGTGCGGGTGCCGGGTCCATCGCGTTGCTGAGTTGGGAACTCGGGACAGTGCCTGGGACTTGCGACCCAAGTGTAGGTTTAGAAGGGGCCCCTTTTGTTGATGTACATCAACACTCACCTTCACTACCCAAGTTCCCCTCCCTGCCTAACCAAATTTGATACGAACCTACTAGTGCCGCTTTAGACATTCGTCCTAGTAATGAGCTTATTGTAGCTCTCGATAGGCCTAGATCTTTAAGTAGGTTATAGAGAGATTTTGCTGGTATACCTCTCGCTCCCACTTCCACTGCATACAAATTAACCACGTAACCGTTTTTGATTAATTCGTTTGTGAGATCATAGTATTTATTTTTCTTTATTGTGTGGTCCTTCGGTATATTTGTTTCCCACGGTACAGTAAGTTCCACAAGAACCACATGTTTTAATCTCTTAGAATATAGGAATATGTCAGGTCTAGATGACGAAACCCCAACATCCTCCGGAATTTTGTAGTGCTTTTCATACGTGTCGATTAGGAGAGTCCAATCTGGGGCAGTATCTAAGATTGAATAAGGTTTGTTCCTGGGTGTTATGGATGAACCTTCAGACACAAAGTTGATATGACGTCTGTTAGTAGTCAATCCTTTTTGGGCTCTAGCTACTGCCAGACTCATTGCTTCACGTATGATGATAAGCACCTTATCGTGGCGGCGTGAGTAATGGCCTCTATCGAGAAGCACCCTAAATCCTACTAATATGTGTCTAGCCGTCCCTATTGCCTCACCACAAGTATAACATTGTTTTTCTGTGGCCTTCCCCCACCTTACCAGATTACTCTGGTCTGGGAGGGTCATCTGAAAGGCGTTAAGATAAAATTTTAATAGGGCCGGCGACCAGTCATAGATCAAGGTGCGCCACTTTAAGGCCATCGGTATGCAGAACTCTCCCATTGTCAACCATTCATTTTGGATTTCCAAATTCATCGCGTGCACTCGATATTTATCATTTTCGTCTTGTTTTAGAAAGGACTTAAGTATATCCTGGTCCCTTTCTGGCTCTCGTACTCCCAACCCCACTCTGTTTGACTGGGCCCCTATCATAAATAGTCAAGATACATAATTTTTCTATGTTCCTTCTAATGCATCTTTGAAATTTCATAAACACAGATCATTCAATAAATATCTCGAATCTAAATCATTGCAGAGAAACCCTGCAGCGAATCAGTAGCTTTCGAGAAATTACCAATGGAATGAAAAAGTCGCATAATTTATTTTCACGTTTTTTATTGATTTTGTTGTAGTAAATATTTTAGTTGTTACATCAACTAAAACCATCGAGGTAATAAATAAATAAATAAATAAATAATAAATATTCTACGACATTTTACACAGCGCATTCTAGACCCAAAGTAAGCATAGTTTAACTAGCTTGTGTTATGGGTTCCAGACTGCGGATAAACATACTTAAATACTTTTTTTTTGTAAATACATACATATTATACATAGAAACACCCAGACCAATGCAAATAGACATATTCATGCATACAAATATTTGCACTGAGCGGGAATCGAACCCGCGCCCCCTGACGTAGCAGTCGAATGCACTACCGCTACGCCACAGAGGCCGTCAATAATAGCTAGTATATTATTACCTCGATGAATAAAACATTTACTAAATATAATTTATCAAATGTGTCGGAGAACACACACAAATATTGGATAATTTGTTAAGAGATTTAACATCAACATTGCAATGCCTCAAATCGCTTCTCACACAGCAGTGAGCTTAGTTGGAAGTGTTTAAGAAATACTAATAAATAATGTACGATTCACGTAACTGGCTTAAAAAACCAAGCACTCAGCTTATGGAAGTCTAGACAGTGTACTATTTTAGACCTACTACTAGCATAACTGCTCATATAGCCAAATAATCGTCATTTGTTGCAGCTGCAACATGAACTACGACTAGATGACAACGATGCATATAAATGTAATTTACTCAATTGAAAAGGCGTTTTACTTAATGACTTCCATTTAGTAAAACGTGAAAAATCAGTTCAGTTAAACGATTTTTTATTGGTAAATTCCTAAGACGCTCTAAAAACTCTTAAAATATTATCCAATGATATCCCTTAAAATGAAACTTCAACTTTTCTCAAGATGCCATTTGGGAGAAAAGATTTTGCAACTAACAGCTTGGTTCTGTCACACGTGACTTTTAATCACTAATTTTACGTTCGTTGTAGCTCCCTTGGGTGATATTCGTATGGACTCTCAGTTTAAGTGAGGATTTAGGACGCTACGCTACGGAATATAGATCATACATACTTAATCGTTGACTTTATATGTGCCATATAATGTCGGTATATGTCACGCGCAGTACTGATAAAGATATGTTTTTATGAATTTAATGATGAAGAATGTTTTGAATTGTTATTTTATGATTAATGTCACCAATTTATTTGTGAATAAATGTTCTGGCGTTTCGTTTATTAGTTATATTATTATTTATGGACGATTTTGTATTTTAATACTGTTCTCGGTGTGTTTATTTATTTATCTGTTTGAAAAAGCAATGTAGTTACATTATCACTTACATCTATCTAAAGCAGGCAACCATTATATTTTATATAATGCACTACATTTTAAGTTGTGACGAAATGCTATAATCAAATTATCTCGTGATTCGTGAGAGGAAAACCTGCAGAGTCTACCCTCAATCAGTAGGTACACCGGCTTGCAGGGGTGTGTGTTGGGTAACCTCCTCGAGTGTCGCTCCGATTCCGATCCCGCTGCAGTCAGGGGGGAACGGAATCGGAGCGGCCGGTACACCCTGGGCGGCGTACAATGGCTTCCCCTTCACCCCTTCAGAGGGTTGGCATTGATCGTCGGCCAATACCCAACGTGGCGGGAACACATCGCTCTCCGTACTCCTCTGCTTTCAGAGGAGACAGGATGAGCGATGCTGTTAGTGGTGAGATGGCCCAGGGTCAGCCGCGGTGCGAGGGATATGCTCTATGGGTAACCTTACACCCCGGCGTCTGAAGACCCGAGACGGCGTGCGGTTTTAGTCGGTGCAAGCCCGACATAACCGCCCCCGCTGGACGGCGGGGGGGTATCCGAAGGGATACCCGCACGATAAAAAAAAAAAAAGGTACACCGGCTTGCAAGTGTGATTGGGTTGGGCCTCGGAGATAGTGGGGCCCTATAAACCGAACTATGGAGTTTTTTCATATCTATCAGATAAAGGTTTATATGACTTAAGCGAGTGACCTTATACGTCACTAGCAACGCGCTCTAACTTCGTATCGGTTTATATAAGTTATTTAACTGAAGCTATCGTAATTTATACATAAATTAGCCTATATCCATTAGGGAAAATGTACCTTTCAAATGGCGAAAGAATTTTTCCAATATCATGATTACCCTATATATAAAAACAAAGTCACAAAATTCGGCGTCTCTCATTATACCTTTAAACTTATGTACCGACTAATGCTAATATTGTAACTCTCAGGAAATATAATTTCAAGTGATATTCCACACCTAAAATTGTAAAGGATAAGTAATCAACGTTCATTTTGATTTGACATTTGAAATCAACACCGCGTTATACTATGGGGCAATTTCAAGCAGAGATAAATGTAAGCCGCATAACCAATAATTTAATTCTAAATATGTCTCTAAGTGGGTCGAATCGTTATAAACATTGACTGTCAGCAAGTGCGGGTTAATTTGAAATACGTCCGGTTGAGTGGCAGAATTCCTAAATTATTAGGATAGTAAAATTAATCACGTTTTAAATTGATTTTTGCCTACATTACAGTGTTACAGATTGTTACTGATTTTATTCTGTAGTCCAAAAGCTGGCAGATTTGGTTAAAGAGCCAACCTTACGACCGAGAGGTCCTTGGTTCGAATCTAAGTCAATACTAGTGACTCGCCCCGGCTTCGCACGGGTGCAATGGATGTTATTATACATATAAACCTTCCTCTTCAATCACTATCTATAAAAAAAAATCGCATCAATATCCGTTGCGTAGTTTTAAAGATTTAAGCATACATAGGGATATAGGGACATAGGGACGGAGAAAGCGACTTTGTTTTATACTATGTAGTGACACTGCCGACTTGAAGTCACTGCTAATACAATAAATTTAGCTTAGCCGGAGGGTTTGAGGGAAATACTAGTAGTTTCGGTTACTAATATTTGGTTTATCTCGAGTAACAGTTTACAATCGTACCTAATTAATACTGGTAAGGATCATGTTTATTCGTCTTATGTAATTGTATAATACAATAAAATTATTATAGGTATCACTATATTGGATTGATCTATAATCTAATTGGGAACATTATACCAGTACCGTAATGGGGCGATTATTCTGATCGATAAAATTTGTAAGATTTATTAGTTGTAATTATGTAACGTGCATAAATGCACGTTACATAATTACCACTAATTACTAAAATTCTAATAAGAACGAGTAAATGATTAGCATAGATTCGTAATTTAAACAGTCGTACTAAATTTCTTCGAATATGGTTCAACTGATGTCAAGGACGTTTATTTGAAACTATTAATTTAACGGTACCTATTTTATTTTTTTATGTCAATTTAATTATTTATTAGGCAATTTCAGACCTACGATCATCTTTACCTACGTAAATAATCCGTCGCTTAGTATTTATAACAGAGAACTGTATAGTCTCCCCGTGACCATGGCTGTTGAAAAGCAACCGAATCGTCGGGACAAATGTAAAATATAAAATAACATCAAATAAATCGTGATAGAATTCGTTAAAAATAGTTTTAATTCAATGTGTGACATTCGCGTTAACTTCCAACAATATCATAGAGAACTATAGAGTCAGAAATATAATTTATAATGTGAATTCTGCACAATAACGGATAACGTCCTCCAAACAGGCGTCAATTTAAAATTATAGTATTCCTCATTCTAATATCATACTCAGTACGAAGCAATATGAAGTAATTTCAAAAGGATATTTTCATTGTATCTACAACCTGTACAACACACATAATGCCATCTATCGGCAATACAACGAACTTGAAGAACCCACACTCGTCAGTAACAAGCCTCTTCGTAACTTAAAGCTAACTTATCGCTGAAATAGCGCTGTATTATTTTATGATTTTAAACTGTAAGCACACTGTGGGAATTTAAAACGAAAGGAATATAAGTTAACAAACATTTTTCTCAAGGTTTTCTCAGTAAGTGATTGAGAAAAACAAATATACCTACCTATAAGTGATGGGAAATTTATCATTGACTAGCTGATGCTCACGGCGCCGCCCGCGCGGAGGTCGGTTATCGTTTTTGGGTCATATCTCCGGTTCTACTTAACCAATTGCAATCAAACATGCGGCAGATTTTTAAGTCTGACCAAGACCTTCTAACAGAAAATACCGCATCAAAATCGGATCAGTAGTTTCTGCATGCACGAACAAATAGATAAATGTTAATGTATGTTATGTTATAACCCCTAAAGAACTCTGGTTCACTGGAACACTATACACAAATAGTATTCTTGATTCGGTAATCAAAGGTGCAATAACGGTAGCTAGCTATAAAATAATTACAAGCTGGCCAAGGATAATAAATACCTAAAGAATTAGAAAGATCCTGTCTATTAATCTGAGTTTGATAAGTTTGGAATATATATTTATATATAATACAGGTTTGGAATTGTGCAATGTTTTCAGTAATATTACATATTATATATATATATATATATATATATATATATATATATATACACATAAAACAAAGTAGTGTTAGTTCCGACCGCGATGAACTCTAGAACGAACGGACCGATTTTCATGATTTGATTGACCTGTACTGTGCCTTTTTGAGATTTTTTTTGCTATATTCCCCACAGTTACCCCATCGCCGGCCGAAGTGGAGGTAGTTATGTCTTACTCGAACAGACCAAAATCGCACGCCGTCTCGGGTCTCTAATGCCGGGGTGTAATGTGGCTAAAAATGCAATTCGCTTGCACCCTGGCTGACCCTGGGCTATTTATAGCTTTGAGGATGGCCTTTGGGACACTGTGCCTATACTAGTAATTAGGATAATTATTTAAAAATATGAGACATTCACGCATATCAGCTGATAAGGTAGCCAACATAACTAGTTCCTAAGGCGGAACGAAGTTTGCCGGGTCAGCTAGTTTTACATATTCACGCCTGTATAATTATCCCCGAATAGGAAGGTAGAAGTCTATTTCGCACACACTATTCTCCTACCGTTTTTTTTTTGACATTATTGAGAGGTACACTTGGGATTTGCCGAACAGAAACCTCAGAAAATTATAATAACATTTTGACCAACACGGAAATTCATCTCAGGATTTTAAATCTAAGTGCATTATAATGTCATAGAATATATTACATGATACGAGTAATTAATCGTAATAAGTATGGGGAAATTGCTCTGAGAATTACGTGATTAAGCAAAAAGAAAAAAATTGTAGCTAACATTTAAATTTCTCATTTTAATATATGTGCTGGAACTATCATGGTAAAACTGTTTAATTCTAGGAATTAAAACATTTCAAAACACATCGGGATTAAAATCACCGTACGAACAAAGTGAGTTCAAACGATAATCGTCTTTTATTGTTTGCAATATGAGCTACTATTAAACTTTCTAACTGCAGTTTGTTAACAGATAAACTGTTTCCCTAAGTGAAATTGGTTTAGTTTAAAGGACTGCACCTAGTTTCACGGTCCTTTGTTTGGAGACTAACACTTTAAATAGATCATTTTTAACAGTAATACTTGTAATAGTTTTAGCATGAATACATGCTTAGTTATGTTTCTGGAGACAAGTAAATTTACGGAAATATTAACCGGGGGAAAAAAATGAGGTGGTGGTGAGTGGGCTGCCGCCTTTCTGACGACCTCTGTGGCGTAGCGGTAGAGCATTCGACTGCTAAGTCAGAGGTCGCGGGTTCGATTCCCGCTCATTGCAAATATGTATATTTGCATTGGTCTGGGTGTTTCTATGTATAATATGTATTTATTTACAAAAAAAAAATAGTATCTAAGTATGTTTATCCGCTTTCTAGAACCCATTATGACAAGCTCTGCTTAGTTTGAGTCTAGATGACGCTGTGTAATATGTCCTGGAATATTTATTATTTATTATTATATTTCTGGGGGCAAGACGGGGACATCGTGATTCCTAAACCCGAGGGGACCATCTCGAACCGCAGATGGCCCTGGATCAGTCAGGGTGCGTGGGAAATGCCATATGAGCCGACCTTAAACCCATCTGAAGACCCAAGACGGCGTGCGGTTTTAGTCGGTTCAAACCCGACACAATCACCCCCGCTGGCCGGCGGGGGAGGGGGTGTCCAATGGGATTTCCCCACGAAAAAAAGGTTGTGCTGAAAGCCTTCTCTTTGTTCTCTGAAAGCTTTTTCCCGAGATCAATTGAGTGATATGAAGTTACATTTATAATACACTTTGATGCCCTCTAATAAAAAAAATCTTACTAAATAAGAATTTAACAGTAGGTGGTGCTGCTGTTTCTTCTTTTTAAGGTTCCGTAGCCAAAGGGAAAAATAGGAACCCTACACAACCACTTTTATCCTATCGGTTCGCCCGTTCATTCCTTCTTATCTACCTGTATATAATATATAAACATGAATTCCTATTTCCCTTGTTTACTGCATCATGCATGAACTGCTGGACCGATTTCGTTAAATATTTTTTTTTCTGTTTGTTTCTTAGGTTCTTCTGAAAGAAAAATAGGCCTTCAACATACCTACCTATGAGTCGTTTGTAATTGGTGCGATTGACTGACACAGTAACAGATGCATTGGTCGGAATTATATTGAAAAAAATATTATTTTTTTACTTTTTAGTGCAAATTTCACAGGAAAATTTATAAATACACAATAAATACATTGAGTTTTTTGATAGGTATTTCTTCATCACGGTTAGTCCAGAGCAATTACGCCTAGTGTTAAAGGTTTAAATAATTATACCAAATTCAATAAAATCAAGAGAGAGATTCTATACTCATAACCAGGAATGAAAAAAAAAGAATGCCTCTACAACGGAATAGATATAAAAATGAAAAAAATAAATTAATTATAAAGAAGTAAATGCTGAGTGAGACGTGCACTTTGAACGGTGAAAGAAAGTGTTGCCTACTTCCCTTTTTCATAGAAGAAAATTTTTTGAAAGTTTGAGATATCTAGGTGTTATAAATCACTAAATAATACCTAATTGAATTATATATTTTGAGACCAGAAAAAAAAATCGGTTACCTTTTATTGGTATGTAGGTAACTAATATACTACACAATTTAATTCAAAAATTTAATTGAATGAAATTTATATGAGTCATTGTGTGATACCCTAATTGGTGAACGGCGTCTTAAGTTTCAATAATACATTTTCTAATTAATGTTAATCGTAAGAATATCTAAAGGCTACAAAATATTGTATAGTTTAGTTTATTAAAAATGAAAATTTTATTTACATCAAGCCATTAAGAATTCATAAATGCATTTGCTTTTAAATTAAATGGCTTTAAAAGCAACAAAATGCAGTTATGATTTCTTCTTTTGTTATTTTTTTCAAGGGTGCAATAAATGGTTAATTTTTTTTTACAAATTCCAATTTCGAACTTTGTAATATTTTAGTACTGCATTCACTTACCAGTATGCCTTCATGTGAAGCTGTATTGATAAATAAGTTATAAGTGTGCGGGGTGTGCGTTGTTTTATAGACAATTGTTTTAATTAATTTCGTTTTACAGAAAATGTTTCGCATAATTTCGTTTCATAGAATAATCAATATATAGAATACTTACTTTAAAGATTTTTAAATCATTGATTTTTGTTTCACATACAGTTTAACATTAGAATAATCATATCATAGAATAACAAATCAAATATTCTTTATCATTATATTGTTTATTTAATATAAAACTTATTACTAAGAATAACATATTATCAAAGTGAGAGTTTCTAAACGTTTCAATTCATACCGTTCATTTCAGTTAAATAATTTACAGGTGAAGCTATACTTTTTTTAAATATAACGATAAGTTAATACAATAAACGATTCTGGGTGATAATATTTCTGGGTGATTAAAAAAAAATAACCACGAAGGCTAAGGCGGGAGCTCCGCTCCGCTTCGCTCCCGCCTCAGCCTTCTAACCTAACCTATCCGAGTCGGGGTAATCTGAGTCGGGGTGTTAACTATAATGACGTTTTATTAACAATTTAATAACAAATTGATTTCATTTTATTTTACAGAAGAATTCAAGCAAACAAATTTGCAACAAAATATGCGAAAGATAAAAAAATCTAAATTGATATGAAATTATTCAGAGATTAAATTACTACAAGCAATCGGAAAAAATTTAAAATTGTAAATGTTACAGTTAAAAATAAAAGATAAAAAAATCTATATTGGTATGAAATTATTCAGAGATTAAATTACTACAAGCAATCGGAAAAAATTTAAAATTGTAAATGTTACAGTTAAAAATAAATGTGATTTGGAAAATTATAAAGGTGGTTTAATATTCTTTTGAAAATAATTCTACAGTTTGATAAGTTTGTTAAACAAAAAAATGTGATTAAAAATTCATTCAATTGTGTTTCTGTGAAATATGTTTCATTGTAGTTAATTGTTTTTGAAACAATAATATTCGAAATAAAAATATAAGGACCAAATATTATATGAAACATTTTCTGTGAAACGAAATTCTATGAAATTTCTTTCTGCGAAATAAGGGGCTCCCCGATAAAACGTGATCATTTTCATGACAGTAGAGAAAGCTCGTGAAGTATGTAAAGATAGAAGCAGCCAAAATATACTTTTTGGGTATTTTTTCGAACCGATCAAAACCGCACGCTGTCTCAGGTCTCTGCCGGGGTGTAGAGGTTGCCCAAAAAGACAAAACTAGGAGAACATACCTTCTTTTTTTTTCGTGAGGGAATCCCCTCTGATACGACCCGTCGGCCAGCGGGGGTGGTTATGTCGGGCTTTAACTGACTAAAACCGCACGCCATCCCCCATCCGTTGTCCTGCAAGACCAAGGTAAGGTTGCCCATAGAGTATATCCCTCGCACCCCGACTAACCCTGGGCCATCTCCGGTTTCTAGATGCCCCCCTCGGGTTTGGGAGCCACGGTGTTCCTGTCTTGCCCCGGTTTGGGGGAGGGGCGCTAGTCACCCCGCCATCCCGGCCTGCTTCTGCTGGGGTGACAGGTGGCCTCACCTGCCACCCCCAGGCCTGCGCTCATGACGGACGTAGGTCGTTAAGCGACCTCCGGCGCCTGAGACGCCTGCGACGCGCAGCGAGCATGATGCGGGCTCGGCAGGCCGGGAAAGTTCTAAATCTCTCCCGGGCGCGCTCCGCCAAATCCTTCTCGAGCATTACATGCTCGCAGGAGGAGATGGCGGCGGCCCATGCGCTCGCGCTCCTCACCATTGCCGCAATCACGCTGCCGAGAGAGAGGACTCCCACCCCGATGGCTGCCACGAGGTCACGCCTCGGCGGCGCCTCCCACGTCGGGTAGTCTACCAACGTGTGCAGCCCCATGTCCTCGCTCGCGTCGCAGTGATGGCACTCAGGCGTTGGCTCCTTCCTAATCCGATGCAGGTGGTCCCCTTACCGGAGATCACCTGCGTCAGTCGGTACGAGAGGCTTCCGTGTCGCCTCTCTAGCCAATCCTCCATGATGGGCCTACCGACGCTATTGCGGCGTGCCCTGGGAGGAGAACATACCTAATTGAAATTATATTTGAAATTACATTTTACTTAAAATGTTTGCGAAGAAAAATTCTGTTGGTACTTTTTTAAGTTGCTCTGTAGTTGTTTGAAATATAAATTAAATATTCTTCTCATATGATTGAGTGTAAATATGTGAATATGTTATATATGAGTATTTTAACTTTAAGATCTAATCCAAATTAAGATTTTTCTGTAATTTTGATAAACCGAACTGGACCATCCATACAATATAGCTTGAATGAACCAACTTGATCACGTTGGTAAAGCAAATCGTGTGTAATTTTAGCACGAGCTTCCATAAATAACCAGTCTCTATTATTACAAGCGCCTTAATCAAAAGATTAAATCTTAGCATAGTCGGATGCGACTTAATCGGAGCTTTTTAGCGCCTACCTTGTGCTTATGAGCAGTTTTCACGCGAGCGAGTTCCGATCGAGTATGATAACAATGACATGATAAATATGCCGACAAGTGGCACGAACGAAATTGTTGTATGTCGTGACTCATAAATCTTTTGTTTTTAAAAAGTTGACAACTTAAACTACGTGTAGATATTTTTTGGGTTTGATTTAAGATAGGTGAAAGGTTTGTTTGAATTATATTTAATTATTGTTCATTTATTATGAATACATGCTTAAAATATTTCTACAGAAAGTGTCTGTTAAAAACAAAAGCAAGAATGAAATTTACGAAGTTACAACCGCGTTCTAAATGTGCTCTGGTGTCCTTAATTCGTAATATAAACATCTGCTGCAGGTGAAAGTTGAGGGTAATTGACGTAATGTAATAATTTAAAAATAATAATAGCTCATAGTCTTTCAAAATATTTTATACTTTTATGTTTGTCGCTTTTTAGGATTAAAGAAAATGTATCGATTCTAAAACAGATTTTTACCAAATTGCTATAAGGTTAATTATGGTAAATATTATAATAAACTGCACATTATTCATATCATTGTATATTTAAATACCTATATCATAAAACATTTATTAGGTAGGTATAGTGCTACTTCACAAAATTATTGTTTTGTATTGTGTGCAATCTATTTTTTATGTTACTCTCAATATTAAACAGACTTACTTACAAATGTCTTATTCTATAATTTATACTAAATAGTATATGGGGTTGTTATTATAACCTATTTCTGATCGTGAAAATTCTTATGTCTTGTAGTAAGGGAAACCTATCATCTAAAAATAAACGCGCACAAGCACAAAATAAAGACTATCGATGGTTTCAGTAAAGCACAACATGTAATAAAGTAGTCTCAAAAGAATCAGTAAATCGTAAAATTGATAGAAATAGAACAACACATCCTAACGTTCGTTGTACTCTATAGTTTTTAGACCTTTTCGTATTCTATTAAAATTATTGTTGTAGGGCTGTTTAACATAATCATTGAAGTCTGAGACTAGTTACAACCATTTTTGTGTAGGCAGACTAAAATTTACCAATGATTAAAATAACACAAGATACATTGCAATAGAATTGATTGAAGATTATTTAATTCTAAATAATCAAATTAACATTATTAAACGAGAACTTGATTTCACTGAACGAGAATAAGTATACTAAGAGGCACTGTCTTTACTATAATTCAATAAATTATTCCAATGCAGTAACAAATATGACTATGTAATAGGTAAGTGTACAACAGTAGGCCATAAACATAACAACAAAACTATTAAAGCTAAACAACTGATTACAATTAAAATTAATTACTATAGTCTTTTTCTATCACAAGCAGGTGAAAGTAAGGAATAGCAATTTCAAGCCAGTTATTATCAGTGAATAATATACAAAACCTGTTTATAAATAAGGGCATAGTAAATTAGCTATTTTTAGAAGGAATGTTATGTTCTTTGAGACAATCCTACTTGTTATTTCAGATAGACCACCTACAGCGCAAGTAATTAATAAATAATTTACTTGGACATAACATATGCAGGTGTAATTTATTTATTATTTTTAAGTGTAGTCTCTTCTTATCCCAATGAATTTATTAGATCTGTTAATAAGTTTATAAAAACCCGTATAAAATTAGTGTTTATTTTGATCTGTCAGAATTTACGATCAGTGCTTCATCGTCAGCAGATTGTTTACCTTGAAGAGCTTTTTCTATAGAAGATCTTGTTTGGGAACAAAGAAATAGTCACAGAAAACCAGTTTTGGAGTGTATTTGGGGCTTTTATATCGCAGGCACTATCTTGCAGATGCACCACACCCTAAACCATAGTATTTTTCTCCAATAGCTGCTTTTATTTGCAATAGAAATTGGCATAGTACGGCACGTAATACACCTATTTTGTAAATTATGTAAGCCTACTGACGGGCTTATTATTATTGCGGGGTCAGATATACGTCATTCTTGTCTTGTCAGATTCTTACTGTGACAGTAGCAACTGTCACAGTAAGAATCTGATTCTTCTTTTTAGTAACATCCTTTCTAAATAGACCTTATATTTTCATCCTAGAAAGTAGTCAATTCATTAGTAGTAGAGATTCTATCTATTTACTATTATAAAATAGTAAATTAGTTCTGTCTGTACATTTATTTATTTATGTAGACATATATTATCAACAGTGTATGCACAAACATTGTTCTATAGGTTATTATATACATTGATAAAATATTATTAGGTAAGTGCTACACCAATTATAGATAAGCTCAGCATTGGCTGATTGTCATACAAAAATAATTATTGAGAGTAACAAAAATAATTATAAAAAATGTCAAAATAATGCTTTCAAACATGTCAACATAGTTTTAAATAATTAAAATATATATATATATATATATATTATATTAGGTCGTTACATATGAAATTGCCGTTTTTCTTGAAGAAATTGGAGGAAACCCAATTTTCAGTACTAACATTTTTGCATTTTTTTAGGAATGACAAATCCAAATTTTATACTTTTTTTTGTGTATGAATGAGACAACATTAAGCTAACAAACAGCAACTTTTATTACATTTTTGAAAAGTGACAGCTTTTAAGTAATACGAATTTTATCATCAAAATGGATAGCATTTAGGAAGTACTGTTTTTGAAGATCGAATTAATTTATCAAGCCGCCAATAAAAACAAAATGTAATACAGAGTTGTAAAATCTTGAAATCAACTTTCAAACAAAATATAAATAATGTAAATAGCTATTAAATTACATTAATACCGAACTCAGGAATTTGTAAGAAAATTTAGGCAATTTCATAGGTAAAGACTTATTATATCTATATGATATTGTTGGAAGTTAATTTACGGGAATGTCACACATTGAAATAAAACTATTTTTAACGAGTGTACTACGTGAGTTCGACAAATGGAAGTGCGATTAACGATTGTGTGACAAAACTGTACTGCGACTCACCATATTTCGAATGCACGCTAGTGCGACACACTGTAGGTCGACATTACCATGGCTGCTGAAAAGCAACCGAAACGTCGGGATCATTGTAAAATATAAAATAACATTATATAACTATAGAGACCGATATTCTTAGCAATCCATGGATTCTCCGTGCGGGTGCCGGGTCCATCGCGTTGCTGAGTTGTGAACTCGGGACAGTGCCTGGGACTATATGTTATAATTAGTCAAGTATTGCATGTCAAGTTTTAAATAACTACTAAATATTAAAAAAAAAACAATAATCATTCACTATAAAAATAGAATCAGTGGTTAGGAAGGGAGTGAATGTTGATATGACCGCAAGCAGAGATGAATGGAAAAAGCACACATGTTGCGCCGCCCCCAAATAATTTTGGAATAAGGGCAGGAGGATGATAATGAATAAAAATAGAATCAAAAATAAAATCAAAGAAAATGTACAAAAGTAATTCAAAAATAACATGCAGATAAATATAGATTATAATTATTACGATGTAATCTGCTTAGGCTGTTGAGTCAACTTAGCCTTGAAGCGCGTGGGATGGGCGTGGAAAATGTCGAGGTCTAGGTGTCTCCAGCTACCATTTATGTGGCAGTTAACCTGGCCAAGAGAGCCTGTGCACCCAAGTTGGTCTTATAACGCGTTACATGGAAAAACTGAAAGTTGTTCCTAAATCTGCTACATTGGAGATATTTTTAAAAGTGTAAATGTGTATTGTCGGTTTGTCTGTTTATTTTTTGTCTGTTGGTAAGTGATGGATGCAAAAACAACTGAACGGATTTTGATGAGGTTCTTCCTATTAAAAAGGTCTTAGTCAGACTTAAAATCTGTCGTATGTTTGACTGCAATTGGTTAGGACGAATCGAAGATATGACAAAAAATTATAACCAACCTCCGCGTGGGAGGAGCCGGGGGCATCGGCTAGTATTTTAAAAAGTCGAATTTAACATTTATAAAACTATAACAAAGTTTATCCATCTTCATAATAGTTTAATGTTTATTATTTTAATTTTTAATGTTTATTGTGTCTAAATCTATTCAGATTACATCTGACTTTCAAAGTTTCAATTCGATAAATTAGAAGTAAGTTGACTTAAAAGTTCTGTTTATGTACATAGTTAAGCAACTAAGCAAGCAACTTTTAAATCAATCAATCACTTCAAAATGACTTTTAAAACTCTCCCATTGTAGTTTTCTTGAACTCCTAGTTGTTATCTTGAACTGTTTATAGGGAGCTCCCTTGTATTAAGATCCTATATCCTGTATGGATTATATACTCGACCCAGAATAATCAATATATAATAAATATAAATATAATAATGTCAAGATGTACACTTACATTCTGATATAGAACGACCGTTATTCATTTGCTGTATTTTTTTCTATTTCCCTTCACTGAGTCCGAATTTGAAATTGAACCGGCTCAACCGATACTTCCCGCTTCCATTTCGATGGTTCTTTATTGAAAGCTTCATTCGTAATTTAAAATCGAAGAAGTTGCTTTATTGAAATATTATTGAAATGCGACCAAGATTTGATAAAATTAGTTTTGTTTTCTGATTGCTTTTGTTTTTTTTTTGCTATACTATTATGTCAGATATGTATTAACATAGTTAATTGTTTTTAAACTATTAAAGGCACTGGCTATGCTAAGGCTATGCCTGTTTTATAGGAATTGATTTTTGGCTTATTAGCTGATAAACTTATAAGAAGAAGAAAAAGTGCAACACAAGTTGCTGCATTGACACCCCAAGAAGACAAAATACAGTAAACGATCATTAAATAAAATAATAACTTGCATTTTGAAACCGCAATCATCAGGCAAGAAAGAAAACAAACCAAAATACTTGTATGGAAACTATATAGTTATACCATAACCTAAACGACTTTAACTAAATATGTTCCCATAAAGTGCGTTATCATGTCTTAGTAACAGTTAAATTAGATGCCCAGTCTAATAAAGAGCTATATCCAATTTAGTCAAAGTGCGAGGTAGTTCGCACCTAACCAGTACCAGAATTAGCGCACATTTCTGCTTCGAAATTACCATAAACATATTACTACATCGTAAATTGATCCCAATTAGTAGTTAAAGACATATTAAGTAAATAATTATTTCAGATTTCTTCACTGGTCAAATCAATAAATTAGTTCTCCATGACAAAGTACCTACAAAATGGTGGCTTGCAAAAGTAAGAGCCCGTGAATACCAGACTAATGTCAGAGTGTGAAGGCTTATTCTGCTAAAAAAAAATTATTAACCAAAGTTGCTTAGAACGTTTGACTATTATAAAGCAATCCAGCTGGTTTTGGGACTTAAGCGTAAAATGTTAGGTTTTTTTTGCTTTAGCTACTATAAGGGGCTAATTTCGCATTCTTCTCAAAGTTCCTGTCTCGGGGTTTATGTATCCTTGTGATTAAACCCTCTTTTACAAATTAAAATAATTTTAAAATAGGTGTTTTAATAAACTTCTATTTAAAGTGAACTCACTACATGGACGTGAACATTTGACAATTTAGTCGTACCCGACAAACTGCTCTCTAGACACAAATATAGTGCTGCATTTTTGGGTTAGACGAATAACTTGGAGTGTACTACACAAATTGTACCACTTTGGAAGTGTCTCTCGCGCAATCTATTCAGTTTAGAGAAAAATGATATTAGAAACCTCAATATCATTTTTGAAGGCCTATCCATAGATATCCTACACGTATGGGTTTGAGGAAAAAAAAAAATAAGTATGGGAGCCCCCAAAATTTATTGTTTTTTTTTCTATATTTTTGTGAAAATCTTAATGCGGTTCTCAGAATACATCTACTTACCAAGTTTCAACAGCATAGTTCTTATAGTTTCGGAAAAAAGTGGCTGTGACATACAGACGGACAGACAGACAGACATGACGAATCTATAAGGGTTCCGTTTTTTGCCATTTGGCAACGGAACCCTAAAAAGAGACAATGTTAACAATAATGTTTATATCCAAATTACAGTAGCCTGCAGTAACTACTTCTAATAATATAATATAGGAATTATATTATATTGCTAACTATATAGTTATACGCTCCTCATAAATAATAGGCTCGAGGTTTCAGAAACGAAAGGCAGACAAGTTTGACCATACAACCATATATGCAGACATTCTGTATTAACAGTGTACTTTCGAATGATTTATGGTTTCCCAATGACCCGAGTTCTGAATTCAGCGACCTAATTGTTTTTGGGGTCACAGAAGGTTACTTTACTAAGTATATATTTACTAGGTAGGTATAGAACTTAAATTGATCATAATCATAATAATATTATAAATGTGTAATTTCAGATGTTTATTACTCAATCATGTCAGCATATAGATAGTTTATAGCTAGGAAACTTTTCATCCCAATTTTACTACTCTTGCGGTTAACTTTATATAAGAATTAGTAGTGTGAGCAGGTACCATTATATTAATGAGTTTGAATGTTTTTATTTTACTGACTCCGCGTTTCTAGGAAGAATTTTCTAATAGACAAAACCAATAGCACTACTCGACTCGGGTATTGAGTACGGGGCCATATTTAGAAGCTTATCAAAGAGCACTTACCAATCCCACACAAAATAATATTTACATCTAGGCAATTAAGTTACGGAATTATAATATGGGGGTACATCCATAGCCCAGGTAACAATTTAATTCAATTTACTTCGAAAAAGTGGCTACGATTAAATTACAATTCCAGAGTGCTTCTCAGAGTTCAATATAACTCTGTACAAAAAGGATTTCAGGATTAGCCGATGACATAATACGCCGACGGAAGTAATAAAAGTCGTCGCTCTCAATTTCTCGGCAGTTCTTTTAAACGGCCAGTTAGTCTAAGTTTTCAATTGGATTTAGATTCCGTATGAATTTATTTAATTTATGTAAGTAATACCGATTGAAATGTACCAGATTATATATAAAAAACGGCGAATGATCAGGGCTTAATGGGATTTTGAAGTTTGGAACCACCAAAATATTACTACTTGACTAGAATGTTCGAATGATGTCTTCCCTGGTAAATAGAAAAAACTAAGTTCTTTAGTCAGAGCTAAGATCACAATAATACCTTTAGTATTCTGAGTGTTTATAAGCAACATATTCTAACTTATTCGTTTCGTTAGTACGATGATGTTTATAAAACGTTTATTGTAGTCTATGATAGATAAATGTATGTCATTTGTATTTGAGACTAATTCCATTCACACTCTCAATACTTGAACTCCTTAACGTCAGGATCAACAACCAAACTATATTTCAACCTATGTTTCAACGCAAAGTGGGTTTACTAGGATAATATTATCACAAATGCAAAACTATATTATCAAGTATCTTAGCATACGATGTTATACTAACAGAATATCATGTATTTTAAATTTCCCATTGGGGAATATACTTTCGAAGCATTTTGAAGCATCGGTAGCTTAGTGGTTAAGGAGTCGATCCTATGATCGAGAGGTCCCGGGTTCGAATCCTGGCTATTACACTACTGAAGTGAACCCTCTCCTAACACAAGCAATTAAGCTTAGCTTGGAATAGTTGGGGGGGGGGGTAAATTAGTAATTTCGGTTACTAATAATCTTAAAAAACATATTAGACTAATCAATTAATTAGCATATAACAATGCTTGACATAGGCCTCTCCTAATGTGCAGCTTAGCTTCCGGTCCTTCGCTACCTTTCCAGCTACCTTTTTCAGGTCCTACGTCCATCTAGCAGCGTCCCACCTTCCCTTTACCGATTCCCGATCTTCACTCTAGGGCTCGTGTCCTCCAGCGGCCATCTTCCCTTCAGCAAGTGTGGCCGTCCCATTGCCACTTCAGCTTATTCTCCATCTTATTACATTTGCTAAATAACAATCCTATTCTATCTAGTAAATGAACACAGAGCAAACTTTTAAGGGATTTTAAAAGATTTGTTATTTTATAAACCTCACGGTACCCTATAATGAAATCAGAGCTGTTGGAGTTAGCTGCACAGAATTAATTTTTAACACTAGACATGAAGAAGAAGATAGAATTTTTATTAACTTCGTATATCTTAACAACTGCTTTGATGAGATAAACTAGAATTACGAATTCAGGCCAGTAAAGCATGCACTATTAATATGAGGTCACTTGTTATTTTCACATAGAGGATTAGAACGTTTGAAGTATGATTTGTAGTTTAATAAATTTAATTCGTTATCGGTTCGATCTAGATTCAGTCGCAAGACAGATT
This sequence comes from Cybosia mesomella, assembly GCA_946251805.1. Classification (NCBI taxonomy): domain Eukaryota; kingdom Metazoa; phylum Arthropoda; class Insecta; order Lepidoptera; family Erebidae; genus Cybosia; species Cybosia mesomella. The sequence continues at coordinate 9,851,658 of OX276401.1, forward strand.
ACACTGCACACATGATCTCAATAATAAACGAACGTGATTGAAATACTGTTCATGTATATACACACATATACTCACGTCTTTTCCTTTCGAGGAAGCCCGAAACAGCACACCATTTAATTTCATCCTATTCATTTTAACTGAAGTAATTTGATGTGTATATCACAGTTAAAACTCTTAGTCGAGTGAAAGTACTTTAACTGAACAAGTCGTTTAAGAAGTAGTTTTTTCGACAAATCGTTGGTTAAGCACTTTTCGTATTAAGTTACTTGTGTACACTGCATAAAGAAATCTGAGTAGTCATAATTTTTTAAATTATATTCCAAGGTACCAAATCACCTGTCACCCCAGCAGAAGCAGGCCGGGACGGTGGGGCGACTAGCGCCCCTCCCCCAAACCGGGGCAAGACGGGGACACCGTGGTTCCCAAACCCGAGGGGGCCATCTCGAAACCGGAGATGGCCCAGGGTCAGTCGGGGTGCGAGGGATATGCTCTATGGGCAACCTTACACCCCGGCGTCTGTAGACCCGAGACGGCGTGCGGTTTTAGTCGGTTCAAGCCCGACATAACCGCCCCCGCTGGCACGCGGGGGGGTATCCGAAGGGATTTCCGCACGAAAAAAAAAAAAAAAAAAAAAAAAAAAAAAAAAAAAAAGGTACCAAATCACCAGATTTCGTTAGGTTACCATTTATAGTTTTGGGAGTTTAAAAACCGTATACATGATAATGCTACTAAAACAGGAAATGATCATTATAACAACACCACCATAAAATACGCTAAATTAAACTGAAAACATGGTTTTAATGGCCCATTGCTAATCCCTACATTTAATCAAATAAGTACCGTAAAATATTTTCAAATTAAGTATTTTCCTCAGTATATGAAGATACCTTTTTTTTTTGTGCGGAAATCCCTACGGATACCCCCCCGCCGGCCAGCGGGGGTTATGTCGGGCTTGAACTTCCTAAAACCGCACGCCGTCTCGGGTCTACAGACACCGGGGTGTAGAGCATATCCCTCGCACTCCGACTGACCCTGTGCCATTCGCAGTGTCCCCTCTGATCACAGCAGAGGGGTACCTGGAGTGACCAGCCCCGCAGGCCTTGCTGACCCGCCATACCCCGACCCTCTCGTGCAATGGGTTCAGCTGGCCTGAAAAGGGCCGGTTGGTCAGACTCTTGGCCGTTGACGTTGACGCCAGCTACTCCAGAGGAGCAATCAATGATGCGTCATCGCCCACGTTGCCCAGGGTGCACCAATCTTGGAGGTGATCCAACCAGTCGCACCCACCAACGAGTCGCACCCCTATATGAAGAGACCTACTACAATGGTCTGTTTGTTATACCTCAAGGAATAAACAGAATTTGAAGCGGTTGCAAGCTCATTGCTTACAAACATTATTAATTTACCCGCTTCCTTGCAACTCTTACAACATATATCTATCACTACGTACTGCGGAAATTGTAAACTTTGTTGTTAGTGGTTCATACAAATTCGCAGATGGATTAGTGTAATACCCTTAATATTTGATTAAAGATATATTATATATACATAATATGAATTAAAGCTTTGAAATATTCTAGTGATTGTATTTTAGTACTGATGGGATAGAATTATTTTAGTCTTGTAATGGTCTAGAAGTTCGAGTTGAATTTTATTGGTTGCTATGTCACTTCTAATTACTCGGATGAATTAGAAGATCTTTTGAATTCAATTACTTATTTTAATAGACGCAAACCAAGTTGCTTCTGGTTTACCCAAGAGTACCTTTTTTTTATTGCGGAAATCCCCTCGGATACCCCTCCCGGCCATCTCCGGTTTCGACATGGCCCCCTCGGGTTTGGGAACCACGGTGTCCCCGTCTTGCCCCGGTTGGGGGGGGGAGAGGGGATAGTTATTTCCTTCATTAGTAGTTTATGAACTGTACTCCAACTAGAAAATGTTGATCCAACAAGAGATTTAATAACACCTCTCTTATATCCATTATTTACTAATGAAGAGAAATGGGTCGAATTACCTTTATTTGTTTAAGGAGGGGGAGTTCGAATAATGAAATTCAGAATAGTTGTTTAATATTATAGTTAATACATTGTTTTGATTTCGCCTGTTTACATTGTTTTGTTTACGACTTCTGGGACCTGCTGATTATCGCACTCTCGGAAGCATATAAGTGACATGTCTGACATTAACGCACTATTTTATTTGATTTCATAAACAACAGAATTATTTATCATAATGTATTGTTGCTGTAAAATACTTTTGAAGTTGCTGTATTGTAATATTTTACTACCAAATGTTTTTATGGTGGGTGCTGTACTTGTTTTATGTTCAAACTTTTTAGACATTTAAGTAGGCGTCGCATCTGAAACAAACATTTTTATGTTCTCAGTTTTTTATAACTTTTAATTTTCTTGATAGTGCTTTCATTATGCTTGAGAATATTATTGTTGAGTATTTATAAATTAAAGAGTGAATTAGGTATCAACTCAATCTGGTATTTAAAAATTGCAAAATCAATGAAATTTTAATGTTATGATGATTATATGTGAAATTAAGTTTGTTTTTATGTTTATTGAATTATTTTATAACATTGAATGTTTTTTTTAATCTGAAGATATAGATTTTGAAATCTTTTAACTTTTTGTTTTAAATAAATCAAAAGAACCCTACGGTGCGCGTAATCCGACACTTACTTGGCTGGTATTTTTCTATGTTAGAACTGTATTCGTCGATATTATTTTTTTAAATTACACAACTCAAGAATACAATAATTAACTATCATTTTGATGAATGGTTATAGTCAAGTGAGCTGCTACCTGGCATCTGACCCTACAAAATGAAATGCCACATAAATTAAACCGTTACGGCTGTTTCATGATCATCGCCTCCAATCACTTTTAAATAGACAAAATCTGTAATTTCCTCACTCGACACGACAAACTAAGACCGTATTTGACACAAAATTTATAGTCAGATTAAATTACGAGGCAATTTTAGTACTACTAGATTTATATACCCGAGGCAACGATATTGCGATGTTTTCTGTTGATAAATCCAGAACAAGCTCAATTTTCCTATCAATGCAAAAATAAACCAGATGAGTGGTAGGTTATAAATCACACATGATTATTGACTTCATCGCCAGTATAATTATTCACCAATAATAAATATTCATTTTGATACCAGCCTTCCGACATCCCTCAATTGACGTGCACTCGGAAAATGATGAATATAGATTTTGGGCTGAGTTTAAGATTAACTGTCTCGATTAAATTATCTATTTTTATTACCAGGTGGCAGACAAGCTAACGGCCCACCTGATGGGAAGCTGTTACCGCGGCCTATGGAGGTGTGAGTGCGATGTCAGGGAACACCAGGGGCGTCACACTCGCGCTACCTACCAACATTATAATTATGGTGATAGTTTATGTTTGTATTTTATTAAGAACATCTATTTTGTACGATAAGTTGTGTTATTTGCTGTCAAGTTCTTTTTTTCTGTTATAACGTAACATTGACAACATTAAGCTCATCTGATGATGAAATTCTAAGTGGAGTTCTTCAACAGCTAGGCACTAGTGAACCTCTTAAGCAGGGGCTTATTTGGTTTGTTTTTAAGAATTCCATAGATTACATTTGGTGACGACCTCTGTGGCGTAGCGGTAGTTCGTTCGACTGCTAATTCAGAGGTCGCGGGTTCGATTCCCGCTCAGTGCAAATATGTATATTTGCATTGGTCTGGGTGTTTCTATTTATACTATGTATTTATTTACAAAAAAAAAAGGTTTTAAGTATGTGTATCCGCATTCTAGAACCCATATGACAAGCTCTGCTTAGTTTGGGTCTAGATGGCGTTGTGTACTTTGTTCTACAATATTAATTATTTTATTTTTTATTTATCAAAATTAAAAAAATGCCACACTGGGCACTATGGTCACTATTGTTTTACTATTTTTAAAGAAAATTAGTAAGTGAAATTACTGTTTTTTCACATAACCCCTCCAGCTAAGCTAAATTACTTGTGTTAAGAGTGGGTTGACGTTGGTAGTGTAATGGCCAGGATTCAAATCCGGGAGCTCTCAATCGTAACGCCGACTACTTAACCACTAAGCTAGGAACGCCTTTGTTTGTTTTAATTATAGTAGTTACTTAAAAAAACAATATTTAGTCATAGTGTCTATTACCTCTATCACGATGAGTCACCTCTTCTAACTGGCGCTATATAAACATTAAATAATTAACACAGTCGTCAATCATTACTTATTAAGATGTTCGGCGATAACACGTGTAATTAAAGTGCTTCCGCTCTGAATAATAGAAGGTGCGCCGATGGAGTCACATGCATTAAATGGAGTGGCATCGTGTTTGCGATGCAATCGGATTTATATAGTGAATACTGCAATATGTATATATTTCGAAGGAAATTTCACACAGTTCCTAGGCATCAATATTTACTAACTATAGACTTTATAACATACAATTACAAACTATGTTCACATAGATCATTTTTTTAATTAGCACAGTACAAATTTTAATAATGTCGAAAGAAATAATACACATGTAAATTTTTTATCATGAGGGTCAAATCAAAGTTGCGTCCTCTTATGTATCCATCTGGCTGGCAGCGTTTCCTCGTTGTATACACAGGGAAACATTTCGGCTCGAATACTGGCCGGGACGTGGGTCCCGATCCCTCTCTTTAATTTTCATGCATTGCGTTTTACATTGAAGCGTGCACATAACGGTTTAGGTAAGTGTATATACTTATATCCACCGTATGAAGCTGTGGGAACAGCTAGTGTAACATAATTTAAGAGAACCAAATATTCTCGACGCCCGAAGGCATTTGTATTGTATTTCTAAGCTTAAAACTACGTGTCCGAAAACCAGATCCCGTAAACTAATTTAGTTCAGAATTTCATTAGCGACTGGCAAGCAGTTGTGTGACTATCCTTAGCCACAGATCGCTGAATGTGTTGATACCACAGACAATACAACCTGTTGATACTTAAGTAGCTACATAACTATATTTTTGTAGTTAGTGTGTGAATGGAGACAGAGACAAAGCAAATCAAGGAAATCCTATTAAGAATATAAACGCGAAAGTTTGTGAGTATGTATGTATGTATGTTTGTTGCTCTTTCACGCAAAAACGGCTGTACGTATCTGGCTGAAATTTGGTACAGGGATAGACTAAGGTCCGGATCAACACCTAAGCTACTTTTCATGGGTAGCGGGAACGGGAGTGCTGGCAACATCTACTAATTAATATAGATTAATCAAGTTGAACATAAATGTAGCCTCTCTTCAGAACAATTCATAATAGTTAAATGATAAGCAGGAACATGTTCAGTATTCCCCGTGGTTCAACCACGGGGAATACTGAACATGTCCCAGGTAACAAACTAGTATCCTACTAAAATTATAAACGCGAAAGTATGTGAGTATGTAAGTATGTATATTTGTTGCTCTTTCACGCAAAAACGGCTGAATGGATCTAGCTGAAATTTGGCACAGGGATAGATTATAGTCCGGAATAACACATAAGCTACTTTCATGCCGGGAATAGATTTCCATGGGTTGTGGGAACGGGATCAGAATTCTACGCGGGTGGAGCCGAGGACAACAGCTAGTTTCTATATAATCGTACTTATCGCTACTTAAAAATGTTTTTTTTTCAAAGTAATGAAATATCGCAATGATATTGCACTCAATGAAAGTAATCACTATTTATATTTCTAGTGATACAAGAAGTAATGCTCATTTTTTAACAATAAAACATAATGTGCCCTAAATTAGTAGTTAGAATAATGTGTTCGTGTAATCCTCCGTTTGATTATTTGTATTTAAATAAATAAAAATATCAATCTGCATTTATCTATGCAAAGTTTGGCATCAATTGAATGAAGATAGCATTAAATAATGTATAGCCTATGTCAATCAGATCGAGGCCATTTTAAAGAAAGGCCGAATCCTACATGTTTGAAAATAACTATGCGGACGGTGTATGCCAGGATCGTAGTAAAGAGCCTGAGGACGGCAGTCGGCCGACTGGCCGTAATTACAGAAGCTGGCCAGGACGGAGGCGTGTCGTTTGGTTTTAGTCGGTTCGATTCCGAAATACCCACCTCATAACTGGCAACGGTGAGGTGTAGCCCGTGGGGGTTTCAAAAAAAAAGATCGTTGTAAATGAAAACATGGTAGTCTCTGCGTACGCCATTGGGAAAGAGGCATGATATGTAAAGTAAATGACCTAGCATAATCTAGCTTAATTAAAGGTCTACACATATTATGTATGAAATTATAGCAAATAAATATTATGACAATGAAATTGTAATATTATAACTGTTATACGAAAAAGTTTTACTACATTTTTGACACATAATTAATCGATATCATGACTTTCCATATTATGTGGACGTACATGATTTCGTAATTAGGTTTAGAGTAAAAATGCATGTATCGCAAATAGAACTCTGTAAACGTTGAAGTAATCTGGCTATTTTATTAAAACATACAATTGATGATGATGATGATACAATTACTGCTATTTAGTTATCAAAATTAGTTACCTCGTCAAGCCGTCATTACAAACACTGACCTAGTGGAATTTATTCCTTAACATGACATAATAAATGACCGATTGGCGAAAATATTAATAGATCTACGAAACTGCAGGAAAGGTTCTTTGCTCTGTGCCTATTTATACTGTCATAATTAGCTACCAAGGTTACATCTTGTGAATTAATGAATTTAGATAGAGGTGCCCTACTTTAGAAGATTAAGATAGATTTAAATGGTGCATGAATTACTGAAAATTTCCTGTATCACTAGTTTATAGGAGTAGAATTGCTACAAAACAAGCAAGGGATGTATGAGGCACCTTCAAGAAACGTGAGGCCCAAGTCAACCTCACTTCCAAGCCTACACCTGCTGATTGAGGAACGAGAGAAGGTTTTCCTCTTGAAGCTAAGAGGTCCGACTACAATCGGTATCGTAATAGTGCAGGCTTTGGATGCTACCGGGATTGGGGCTTAGATGAAGAAGAGGAAGGTTTTCGTGAGCAATTTTATATCCAATACCATAATATTTACATAACATCTGCCTGACCATTCCCTAAAGTACGATTTATAGATCTGGTTCAGATGGACGAATAAAATTATACTAACAGGTTGTGTGAAGTTTTCTAGTACAGATATGTGTTTTAAAACTACTCGTACAATTTACCCAATAAGAGCAGGATTTCCACACTCCAAGCTCTAGAACTTAACATGTACTTACGATTAACTATATTTCTGATTTCAAATGTTCAAACGCTAACATAATCAGTACCATATTTAGTAGCAAGTTGGCTTTACGAGAAAACTAGGTTGTATTATAATCAGATGTTGAGTGTTTCAAGAGCGTACACAGTTCAATTGAAAGTAGTATCTAGTATTTGTAAGAAGCCTATGTTCAGTAGTAAATGTACTGAATAATGTTAAGTCACGACATGGGCCAGGCATCAATATTGTCTTAGGTGCTTGTGAGAATATCTCTTTGCCAAGTTGCCTGTACGAAACAACACATTATCTTCAACTAGCCCAAGCTTATCCCACTTTACTTCCCCGCAAATATCTCTTAGTTGAAAAAACTGGTTAGCACAGAAAAAGTCAGAAATGAAAATAAGTACCTATATAACATACTTACAAACTTCATTAATCCATCGAAATAAATCCTCATAAATATTTTTTTTTACGTGTGGAAATCGCCGGGTATCATCCTCGCTGAGGACACGTGAACGCGATTATGTCAGACTCAAATCGGTGTTATTATGCGGTGTCTCCAACGTCAGACCTATCACTGTGAGGGAGAACCGGTTCACCCGTGAAGTCACTGAGGTAAGTCTTGGCCACCATTACTGGTGACTCCACCTTTGTAGAAGAAGGCATGCTCTCCTAGACACTTGTGAACCGCATTCTTCTCTGTCCCGTCCATCACCATCAGGCTCTCAGGGTGAAAGTTAGAGCGGTAATATAAGAATAAATAGACGGTGAAGCTACCTATCCCCTCGTAGTGCACTCGAGGACAGCATAACCCAAAATATAAGCTACCTTGGCAGGACTAATTCTGATGCAGGAAGCAGAAACGCCTCACATTAAGGAAAGAAGGCAGGCTTTCATTGCCGTGGTTGCACCACGAAGCGGTTTTCAAGTTCAGCACCCTAGACTACTAAACCTGCACTTTCCGCAGCCAGCATCAAGTTCATTTTTTTTTGGTGTATAGACCAAAAAAAAAGAGTATATAATCATGATACATTATCATGATAAAGAGTACATTGTAATAGATTATTCTATGAATATTTTAGTAAGAAAAAGTGCGTAAAACTCTTAACATAAGCAATTTTAACAATCATTGCAGTGATTATAGTGTCATATCAAATTGTGTAGCACATTATGGAACCCAGTCACAGGTTAACGATTAATGCAACATGATGGAACATTATGCATGACGCATTTCAATCAAATGTGGTCGTTAAATGATTTTAATCTGTAACTAGCCTACGCGAGATGGGTTATAATCGGTCTACCGAAATGGACTATTTTGATATGAATGGTTATAGGAAAGCGACTGACGAATGTAATGAAAATATTTTAACATTGTTTAAATAAATGTACGTACGGTACGTAAGGTACGTACATTAAAAGTACAACTTACTAATTGGTAAACAAGTTCTACAGGTAAGCGGTTACCCTTGACAAGGAGAGCTTGCATCACAAAATGTGTTTGTTACCCACATGTTAAAAATAAGATTATGGAAGATACCCATTCTTTGTAAATATCTTGGTTAGCAAGTTTTCTTAGCAGTGGTTTTATCTATATATCGTATGTGTGTGATCGTTGGGAACTCCTAAAAATCCGAAATATTTAATTTCGAATTTCAATAGGTATTCCGAATTTCAAAATTCCGAAAATTTCCGAAAAAAGTAAATATTTTGAATTTCAGGTTTTTAATAATGGGATTTATGATAAATCGGATTTCTGATTTTCGGAATTTCGAATCATTCAAAATTATGAAATGCGGAATTTAGAAATTCGTGATTGTGAATTTCGGAATCAAGTTTTTCGTATATATGTAGTGTATCTGCGATAGCCCAGTGGCGTACGTAATGGACTGCTGAGACGAGGTCTCGAGTTCGATCCCCAGTCGTCCCGGGCACACACCTCTGACTTTTCGTAGTTATGTGTGCATTAATAAATGTTAATTTAACTGTCGCTCGCTTAATAATATGCCCTATAGATGGCAATAGGGTCGCCTCCTATTATTACATTGGGACCTTAACATAACTGGCGAATCGTGGGTGTGTAATACACCTCTGCCTACCTTTTTTTTTTATATTTGTTCCGTCAATTGACTGTACCCCGCTGGATAGTGAGAAGCTAGGGTTAAGTCCAAAAGATATGGGCCACCATCCCAGATGCTGACGATCCAAAAATGGTAGCCCCTACCTTGACGGCCTCAAAAGATGCTTTTTCACGCCCCGCTTGAAGAACCCGGGATTGTAAGAAGAAGGAAACACGTGTGCGGGCAGAGCATTCCAGCTCTTTATCGTGCGACAAAGAAAGGAAGCACCGAAGCGCTGAGTTCGGGACTGTATGGTTTCCACCGTGTGTGGATGGCATCGCAGTCCAGCACGTGTTGTTCTGGATCGAAATGGAGAAGGTGGGATCAGTTGAAAGAGCTCCTCAGAACACTCGCCGTGGTAGAGGCGGTAAAATACAGCCAGAGAGGCAATGTCTCTACGCAGCTGCAGAGGTTCTAGGCTATTGGTAATCTCAGGACTCCCAATGATACGGATGGCACGCCGCTGCAATCTGTCGAGAGCGTCTAATAAGTACTTTGCGGAGCCATCCCAGAGATGAGAGCAGTATTCCACGCAGGGGCGAATTTGTGTCTTGTACAAAAGACACCGCTGCTCCGGCGTGAAAAACCGTCTCACCCTGTTCAGAACTCCGAGTTTTCGTGAAGCTGTTTTGATGACGCTCTCGATGTAGTTTTTATTGTGGTCTTGCAGTGGTAGCGATGTGTTCTGAAGAGTTGAGAGAGGAAGGAAGGAGGATACTTTAGCTGTGAACGCGCACGCTTGTGTTTTCTTGGCATTGAACTCGACCAAGTTCTCAGATCCCCATTGGGAAATGCGGGTCAGGACCTGGTCGAGCTCAGTGACAAGTTGTCGTCTGTTTTCCTCAATATCGGTCCGCTTGGCCGCAGGGTGTCCGTAGTATCCCCCATGCAGAGTGCTATCGTCTGCATAGCAATGAATGCTGCCCGTAGACAGCATGTCATTGATATGCAGAAGAAAGAGAGTGGGTGATAGGACGGACCCCTGAGGCACGCCAGCATTAACCTGCATGAACTCTGAAGCTCGGCCGTCACAGAGAACTCGGATGCTGCGCTCATGCAGGAAGCTGGCAACCCAATTGCACAATCGAGTAGGCAGACCGTAGGCCGGAAGCTTGGAAAGAAGCGAGCTGTGCCAGACTCTATCGAAGGCTATGGCGATATCAAGGCTGATAACCAATGACTCGCCATGCCTGTCCATAGCCTCACCCCAGAGATGTGTGACGTACGCCAGAAGATCACCCGTTGACCGCTTCGGTCTGAAGCCATATTGCCGGTCATTAATTAATGAGTGACCTTCTAGGTAACGCATGAGCTGTGTGTTTATGATATGCTCAAACACTTTACAGAGGACTGAGGTGACAGCTATGGGTCGATAGTTGCCCGGGTCCGAACGGTCTCCCTTTTTAGGGACCGGTTGTATGTTCGCCTCCTTCCAAGCCCGCGGGACTTTTCCTGAGGAATAGGACAGGCGGTACAGCCGTGTTAGCGTTGGAGACAACTCCGCTGCACATTTTTTTAGGACCAACGCAGGAATACCGTCAGGTCCACTGGCTTTCCGGATGTCGAGAGACTGTAGGGTTGTTCGAACGTTGCATTGCCTGATGCGAATATCAGGCATTGAGTGGTCGCAGCTGCGTGGTGCAGCGTTGGTGGCTGTAGTCCACAGTCATCGACACGGGAATTAGCCGCGAAGAGGTTAACCAGCATGTCTGCTTGCTCTTGCGGCTCGTGAACCAGTGAACCATTAGGGTACCGTAGTGGCGGTAGCGAAGGCTGGCAGAAGTTGGATTGCCAGTAGCCGCGGCTGCCTGCGGGATGCGACATGAGTTCTTGACCAAGCCGTGCTAAGCGCTGAGCATCCGCTCTAATGTATGCCCTCTTGCAGTCCTTTGTGGCTCTGTTATACGCCGCCTTGAGGTGACCCACATTTGGATCGCGCATTGCGCGTGCCCTGACCCAGGCGCGGAACGCCGACTGCTTTTGTTGAACAGCGTCATTGCACTCACGCCCGAACAAGGGGCGAGCTCTGCGAGCACTGGTGACCTCGGTGTATGGGATATAATACTCCATACCCAAGCTGATTTCACCAGCGACGGCAGAGGCGCAATCTGATGAGTCCCTACCATCAAAGAAGCGCTGAGTCCACGGAACCGAAGTAGTCACGTAGTCCGTCCCAATCTGCTGACAAATAGTGCCATAGTCGCCGCTTTACCTCCACAGGTTGCGGAAGTACAGCGACTGGCACGTTGGCACAGACCAGACTGTGGTCGGAGGAACCCAATGGGGCTCGCACCGAAACACTGTACTGGGCTGGGTGGGTCGTCAGCAGAAGGTCAAGCAAAGAGGGCGCGTGACTTGCTATGTCTGGTATCCTGGTGGTCTGGAGTACCAGTTGTGTCAAGTCATGCGTGAGAGCGAATGCGTGGGCGGTCCGACCCGCATGGTCCGTTCTGGGAGATCCCAGCCACTCCTCGTGGTGGGCATTAAAATCTCCCAAAAATACCAATTCCGCGGACGGAAACCGCTCCTGCGCAACGTCTGCCGCCTGACTCAGGTGGTCAAAGAGTCGAGTCGTCTCCGTGTCTCCTCCTTTATGGGAGCGGTAAACGCACACGTAGACCTGGCTGGACGGGCCATGGTCCACGTATAGCGAGAGGATAGAAAAGGATGGGTCCTCCAGGCAGCGCAAGCGACGACAACAAACATCCACCCTGACAAACGCACACACCCCAGCTTTTCCCAGGAAGTTTTCCTCTATCACATAACCGGGGTAGAGTAAGTAAGACGTGTCATCAGGGTGGCGTATTTGTGTCTCCGTCAGGAAAAGCAAAGCTGGCCGTACCGCCTCTAGGTGATGGTGGACGGCTGTGAGGTTTGAATGGAGTCCACGAATGTTCGTGAACTCTACCTCAAATGGTGTTGACTTGGTGGGAGAGGGGTATGCCGCTGTAGAAATTGTACTTTTACTTTGCGCTGCCATAGTGTGAAAAAAGGGAATGCGTGAAAAAGAGGTGACAGACGCCGCAGCAGTGTGTGACAAGGCGTGGGGTTTGGTTTCGTCGGCGATTATGCGGCATGGTGGTAGCCAACCCGCCGAACGGATGGGCCTCCGTACCGTACCGTAATGTGGACGCCGGGTCCACCGTCCGGTCACCAACCGGCACGACGAGCCACATCGAGATTATGCGCGACCTGGTGGGGCAGCCTTCCGGGGTGGTTAGTCCTAGTCGGGCCCCTGTACTATGCCGCGGGCGGCCAGCGGCACCACCGTTTCTACGAGTCTCCCTGTCCGGCGGGTTGACCCAAACCATGACCACACTCGACTCCACCAATACTCCGCTGGTCCCATTCCTGATGCATCGTCTGCCCCCTCATCCTCGGCTGTGCAGTTGCTGACCCCTGAACACAACCCAACCGAGGTTGAATTATTTGGAGGGTTTTTCGCAACTGCATGGTGGTACCAACCCGGACCAAAATTGTGCCACCAGTATCTTGCGCCAGAGCCTCGTCCGTTGTTTAGCAGGTGCACCGACTTGCAGGTGAGGTTGGCTTGGGCCTCTAGGATGTTGATGGGCCCGATACACCCTCACACCTCTTCGGGGATACAGGTGTGAAGTTATATTATGTATCTGTGATAGTTACCTAGGAATAATTCTATGCGATATGGGTTTTTCTGTTTAGAAGAAGTGAGAGAAGCAAGGACTTATGACTCTGAACACTGGCCTGACTGATGGCTGTCTTTTTTTTTCTGAATCCATTTTATGCTTTTGTACTTGCACGTCCTACATTCTGGTGAATCATGGGAAAAATTATGGCCCCGTGGTCCACCCAAGTATGATCACAGGGAATAGACGGGCAATAAGCCTGCCCTTATAATACGTTAGCAAAATATCATCAGTGCAAGATAGACACATTCTGGAAATTGGGTGTATTGGGCCCCACCAACCTCACCTGCAAGCCGGTACATCAGCAGATTAACAGACAAGGTTCTGGCGTGGGTGTAACCCTCAGGGTTGTGAAGTCGGGTGGTAGTCGCCTCCATAAAAACCGTATTAGCCAAAACTAAAGGAGGAGAAGGATTAGGCGGACCCTGGGATCTGATGTGAAAGACTCGGATGCTACTGGTAACCACGTTAAGGTGATGATGATGATGATGTCGATGATGACGCACTTTCTGAAAAATACCGATGGAGGGATAAAATAAAGCTTAATATTGAAAATGTGAAATGTGTAGAATTTAAATTCATTAATCATTTTCATCATCATTACGAACCTAGCTACATAATTATGCGGCATGACATGTTATATTTACATACGTTCATACATATACTCACGCCTTTTTCCCTCCGGGGTAGGCAGAGATAACAGAGTGCCAACTGCTTCTGTCCTTACATACTTCACGAGCTTCCTCTATTGTCATTAATCCTTTCATACAAGCCCGCCAGTTTATAGTGCTTTTGGTCTACCCTTTTTTCAATACCTCATTAATTTGATCAGTGTGTATTCTGCGGGTTGGTATGCCATTAGCTCAGTACTCATTCGTTCTAAGTGCTCACACTAATTTAGCATAACCTATACAATTCTCGTTACAATATTCTCTTCCAGGCCACACCATTCTCGTATATCTGTATGCCTCTTTCTATCAGCCAACCTTACTTCACACATGCGCGATGACTGCATCTCAACTGCATTCACGCTTCAGTCTGTATATTTACAGTATACAATAATAATATAAATAAAAATAAAAATATAAATAAAAGCGTCGGTAGCTTAGTGGTTAAGGAGTCAACCTTACGATCGAGAGGTTCCGGGTTCGAATCCTGGCCATTACACTACCGACGTGAACCCACTCCTAACACAAGCAATTTAGCTTAGCTGGAGGGGTTAGGGGGATATTAGTAATTTCGGTTACTAATATTCTTTAAAAATATATATATATATATATATATAACATAATGACGAATGGACCTGATTTACAATATAAAGTTTTAAACTTGAACGATTAACATAATTGTTGTTTATTGTTATGGAGTAGATACATAACGGACTGGGTATAGACCATGAGAATTAAAATTTCCATACAGAATATGGTAAATAGAAATGCATGTTTTATTAATGTTGCCTTTTCAACGTGCGCTGCAGGTGCGGCCCTGGCGTCATTGTTTTGAATAAAAATATCTATTCAGGGAATGACATCAGCTTTGAAACTGTTAATTCAAAGAATTAATCAGATGTATTTAGCACATACGTGATGCAGAATCTGAATAATTGATATGCTATAAAGTTAGCTCAATTACTGCATCTTATTGAATGTAAATATTATAGGCAATGTACGGTAATCTAATTGTAATCAAATGAAATTATGAAATGGCTACAAATTTCAGCTTTTACAATATAGTATATGTAATTTAATGACTCTCTGTATATTTTTAAGCTAAATTTAAACTGGTCCTTACATAAAGACATGAATGAATTGGTTTTTGGATAGTTTTAAATTAATATAAGATGGGACACCTATTGAGAACAATCAACGCCAGCGCTCCGAAAAACAAAAATGATAATTAGCTCCAGTAGATGCTGAGTTATGGTAAATAATACTAAATAAGTTGTTGTCTATGAAGTTTCAATTAACTGTATTGGGACAAACAAAGTCTGCCTTCAACAAAATGTTCTGGCTTTTAATTCACCGCACTTTTAAAGGTGACTTAACACTAACTATTCCATTAAAGTCGATTCCATCCCTTATAGTTAACAAAGAAAAATGACAATTTTAACACCTAGAAATGTTGAGCGCTGTCACCATCAAAGATCTCCTGCCATGCTGGTGTCTCGATCCCCGTGATCGGGACACCAGCATAGCAGGAGATCATATAAAATAGGAACCGGGAGTCGGGACTGGCTTTAATCTGTAACATATCCGTTAAGAATTACATATCCATCACAAACTAGCCTGCAGAATTTATTTTGTCGTTATCAGAAGGTTGGTGTAAAATAGTAAGCTTATATACTTTGCCCTCTGAGTATTTCATTGAACTCTTGAAGAAATTATGAATGGCCCCGAGAGGCTACCTAATTATTGTTACAGACACAATAATTAGGTAGCCTCTACTACCGTACTACTCTTACTAACGTATGTAAGAGACTGCCTACAAAGTTCTATAGACAACTAGTGTTGCTTGTAAAGTAAACATAAATAAGTTTCAGTATAATCGATCAATTCGTAATATTATTCTAATTCTGTATTTAGTTGCAACTTGAGCAAATTTACGTGCAAGTAAATGAATTTATCTCTTGAACTGATTAATCAAATTAATTGGCACATCTGTCTATTTTTATTACAACTTATAATGAAACATAAGAGTCATTCACATATTACGAGCAATCAATCAAAATTTAAAAGGAACGTCGTACCGAGAAATGATAAATTAACTTTAATAGATAACACCCGCCCTTTAAATGGAGCATATAACGTAGGAGTAAATTGAATTAATTCTTTATGTTGATTCTCTGAGAAAGTTCATAAACAATAACAAGACGTGGGACCAAACGTTTATGTTACGTACAATAATATTGTTGGTTCAAAAGTTTACAGCAATAATACCAAGTTTAGATTCATATTTACTTTTATTTCTAGTTGGAGTAACTTTGTTCAAGTTGTTGGAATCGGTTTAGATACACGTATCGGGAAATCTAGAGCCATTTCACGTATCGTGTAGATGGCGGTTGTAGTGTATACGTACAAAGTCGTGGTTTAAAAGTAGCTAATTTTCAGTCCATATTGCTCACGCTATCAGATCTAATGGAGAGCCACGCTTCTAACTCCACACGCTCTAACCTAACACTTTGAATCTCATCTAGTCCAGCAATATTAGTTTCAATCAATAAAAGCCTTAACTGCATTGTAGTATGATGTACCTACATGAGCAAACAACGTTTTGTAAATTTACTATTTACGATCCTGAATATGTTAGTTTCTCTTATTTTTTTTTTATTATGACTCCTATTTCGTAGAGAAATGCCTATATGCACCGTTACATCGATCGTTAATAATGGCTAGGTAATATTAAAACTTGTCCGTTCGATTCGAGCTGCGGACAGACCGTCATTAGGCGTGGCCATTGCAAATTACACACGAACGGGTGACGAGCTGTAAGGGATGTCAATTAAGTGTACCTCGTTTGTTTACTGTTATTTAGTAGAGAATATTCGTACACTGAAGGATTTTAGTTTGTATTTGTTGCTTTCGCACTGGAAAAAGTATTAAAGCTAAAGCTACTCTATGTCATTAAGCTACTTGGGATAAGATAAGTAACTGATTAAAACAAATACTTAATAAAGGCATTTGTGGCTACATTGTACAATTTGTACATAAAATATGGAAGAAAGAAAGATATTTAGATAAATATTTACTGATTTATTTATACGACAGGATCAACATTAGTTAGTCAAATGTAACGAAATAGAAATTGAAACCAAAACTCTGTAACTATCATATTATCTAAAATCTAACACGCACTGCTTAATTTGTCTAGCTTGTGTCTATCTAGGTACTTGATGTGTGAAGGGAGATTACTAATGTAAGCATTACTAATGCAGTATAGTCTTGCTTTCAAATTTCGTCGGAGATCAGTTTGATTGGTAGGTAGTAAAGCTATATATAACTACAATATCATAGAACTAAACATTGATAATTGGTAAAATTTTATTTAAGTTATCTACTTTATCTTTTGCAAATTTTACGATTACGAATTAAAATAAAATCAAATATCCAAAATTATTCCAGACCTTGAATCATTGTCTACATTTCTTACTATAATTCTAATAAATTGAACAAGAATACATTTTGAGAACTAGAAGTATTACATAGATTTTAAATAGTTATACAATCCGGTGTTAAATTAATTGCAACATAATGTAAATGCCTTAGATTTAATCCATTTAAGAGACTGCCATTTCAAAATGAAATAATAATCACATGCAGATCTGCAACAACCGGTAATCATACTTCAAGTACACAGAACATAATTATGAACCAGTTTTTAACACTGAGAAAACCCTTGAATTGTCTCTTGATGAACTGCACAACGCTTTCCTACAATTATTAACGTAAGACGTTGACGGGTCCAGAATTTACCTGCAGGTATAAGTAAATAAACATTATTGATCTCTTACCCGACCGGGGAATGTAGATAGAATAAAATAATATTGGCAAGCTGCCTAAAATTCTATTAGAAAGCGGCAAACTAGAAAAAGTATTTGACTACTCTTGAACGTCTTAATAGACATGTTATTGCACGAAGACGACGTGACTAAAATCATAGGTGTTTAACAAAGATTTATTGTAGTTTATTCATTTTTTTTTATCAATAGATTTACATTTATATTTTTCTTTTTATGAAAATGTTTCGTACTAGCTGCGCACACATGATTCGTCTGCATGAACTTAGATCTGGGGATTAATATTAAAATAATGAAATTATTTTAAGAATCCTGAAATTTATTTTAAAAATAAAAATAGTTATAAAAGCCGAAGTTATGCCTTATAAAATCAGCTATCTGCCAGTGAAGGTTCCGTCAAAATCGGCTCAGCCAGTCCACAGACTAGCCAAGTCAACGTAATACATAAATATACACCTAAATACACCTAAATGAGAACCATGTTATATACGAACTCATGTTATAAATGATATAGGATATTATCTCAGCTCGCATTGTATTTGCCTAGATTATTTCAACTTCCTTCGCGAGTAGTATATTGCAATAACACCCCGTATTATGAAATGCTCGAGAATATAATCTGACAGAATGAGAAAACTGATAAA
Source organism: Cybosia mesomella (assembly GCA_946251805.1). NCBI lineage: Eukaryota > Metazoa > Arthropoda > Insecta > Lepidoptera > Erebidae > Cybosia > Cybosia mesomella. Next base: position 9,869,862 of record OX276401.1, read on the forward strand.
GCTGAGTTGTTTCGAGCATCTGAAGTTGCTTATAAAACTACGACATAAATAAAAACACCCTTAAAACAAAATATGCTTCAACTACTACTACTACTAACTATTCAAAAACGTAGCGTTGTCTCACAAGTTGAAAGTGTATATTTAGAGCATTTTGGAATACTTTAATCATTTTTAACCTCGCAGAACATACACTGATCAAATTAACGAGGTTTTGAAAAAAAGAACAGGTCAAAAGCACTCGAAACCGGCGGGCTTACATGAAAGGTTTAATGACAGTGAAGGAAGCTCGTGAAGTATGCAAGGACAGAAGCAGATGGCGGGCTATTGTCTCTGCCTACCCCGGAGGGAAAAAGGCGTGAGTATATGAATGTATGTATGACAGTTGTGCCCTTGCGGTAGAACAAGGGCACAACTGAAAACGTACAATTTGATATAAAATCTTGTTATTAAGTTATATAGGTAATCTGAAAAATGAATATTATTATTGCGAAGTTTAGAGTTACCATGAAATTCAAGATTTCGCTTGACACGTTACTATTGAATTACCACATTAGAAAGGCAATAAAATGACATTAACAGTTGCTTTTTAATTAGAGTAACAAAACAAGGTCTTTAATAATGTCGAATAAAGCGATGCTTAGAACTAATTTCGTTTCACAGTCCTGTTGTTAAAGTTATACGACTTCTTAATTGTTTTGATTGAATTATCTAAAACGGGATCTAGGACAATATTATTTAAACTCATGTGATGAATTCGTTTTTTATGAAATTAGAATAGCCGTGATATTGGAATAGATCTATCAGATGATATTGTTCATTTTATAAGTGAAATAGAACCAGCAGACCTTCAGTTCGAAATACCAAATCTCTATTCGAATTCTCTATAAGTAGTTATAATGGTTAGGGAGCCCACGTAGGAAAATCACAGCATAATGCACTACATATTATGTTTACAATATAAGGAATACTTTGTATTCTGTTCAGTATTCTCCACCATATCCAAGACTTCATGAAGACACATACGCACAGACACACACAAAAATCTACATATGTGAGCATAAAGTAAACAATATGGTATACCGCAAATTTGTAAACTCTATTTAAATGTATATGTTATATGTAAATACAAGTTTAAGCTCCAAGCAGTTGTTTGCTATCTTTGTCATACACATTGCATTGCGCATGTATGTATGTATGTAATTATACAATTATGTCCTATCACTAGTTGACGCGCTCTAATAATTATGTTTTACAAAGAAGGTCAGTACATACCCATGCATGGGTTTCCTAGATCCGAGGTAAATCTATCTATCTATCTATACCTATACATATAATAAATCTGTTACTGATCGCTGTCTGTACATGGAACTTGGGGGACTTTATGAATGTAATTGAAGCCAAAACAATAATTTTTAGATTCTTTTTCTGTTTATAAGTGCGCTTGTGCACGATAATCTCAGAAGCAGCCAAGCCTATGAGGTTACGGTTCTGGTTATTCGATTGTGGTAAGCTTCACTTAAAATTTAGTAATAATAATAATAATAATAATTTAGTAATAATTTAATTTAATTTAATAATAACTGAGACCTATAAATACTTGGGTATATCACAGGCGTTATGCATCAATGAGACCGGGATGAAACAAATGCTACAGGAACGTTTCTTTGGCCGCCTGAAAAAGGTACTTAACAGTCTTTTGTCAGGTGGTAACAAGGTTCGTGCCTGTAATAGTTGGGTCATGCCACTCTTGATGTACTCCTTTAGCATACTCAAGTGGACTCAGACTGAACTCGATGCCATTGATAGGAAAGTCCGGACTCAGTTGACTGCATTTCGAATGCATCATCCGCGGTCGTCAGTCATGAGATTGTACATCCCGCGGAAATGTGGGGGTCGGGGATTTTTAAATGCAAAGACCCTTCATAATCGCGAGGTGTGCAATCTCAGAGATTATTTTCTTAAGTCGAACGTGGATATGCACCGTGATGTAGTCAACGTAGATACCGGACTCACCCCGCTCGGTTTGGCTAAGGAGAACTGGCGCAGACCTATAGTAGTCGGCACTGACAGCCGAAGGGAGGTATGGCAGAGTAAGGAGCTACACGGTAGATTCTATCGGGCCCTCCACAGGCCCGAAGTAGACCTACTGGCATCCGTGTCCTGGCTACGTTTCGGTGACCTTTTTGGGGAAACTGAAGGTTTTGTCTGTGCGATTGCGGACGAAGTTATCAAGACGAATAACTACCGGAAGTATATAATGAGGGATGGCACAATTGGGGTGTGTGTTGGGTAACCTCCTCGAGTGTCGCTCCGATTCCGAGCCCGCTGCAGTCCGGGGGGAACGGAATCGGAGCGGCCGGTACACCCTGGGCGGCGGTCAATGGCTTCCCCTTCACCCCTTCATAGGGTTGGCATTGATCGTCGGCCAATACCCAACGTGGCGGGAACACATCGCTCTCCGTACGCCTCTGCTTTCAGAGGAGTCAGGATGAGCGATGCTGTTAGTGGTGAGATGGCCCAGGGTCAGCCGGGGTGCGAGGGATATGCTCTATGGGTAACCTTACACCCCGGCGTCTGAAGAAGAGCTAAAGAATTATTATACTACACTACTAAAAAACCTAAAGATCGCATAATCTACTGCTATTATAGCTAGGGTCTGGTCGATACTTTGTGAAATTGGTATGTCTTTCAATAAAAAAAAAACACTTTCGAAATACACGATTATATAATAAAAAAGAAAAGAAAAATTTCTAGCTTTAAAAAGAATAAATTTTGTGGAAAGGAAGTCATTTAATTTTGTCACTTGAATGCGGGGGGGTATCCGAAGGGATTTCCGCACGATAAAAAAAAAAAAAAAAAAAAAAAAATAAGGGATGGCACAATTGACATCTGTCGAGCATGTCACCAGCCTGGTGAATCCCTCAGGCATATTACTTCCGGCTGTTCTCGTCTTGCTAACGGCGAGTACTTGCACAGACATAATCAAGTAGCCAGGATAATCCACCAGCGACTTGCTCTGAAATACAACCTTGTGGAAGTTGAAGTGCCGTACTATAGGTATGTTCCTGAGCCGGTTCTAGAAAATAGTCATATCACATTGTACTGGGATCGATCTATCATCACTGATAGGAATGTTGTAGCCAACAAGCCTGACATTGTGGTGATAGACCGATCCGAACGCCGAGCTTTGATTGCTGATGTTACCATTCCTCATGACGAGAATCTCGTGAAAGCTGAGAAGGATAAACAAGTTAAGTACTTGGACTTGGCCCACGAGATTGTCGACATGTAGAGTGTTGACTCAGCAATCATTGTGCCGATAGTTGTGTCAGTGAACGGTTTAATAGCAAAGAGCCTCGACCAACACCTGAAGAGGCTCGGGTTAGACGGTTGGGTCAAGGGCCAGATGCAGAAGGCTGTGCTTCTTGATACGGCGCGCATCGTGAGGAAGTTCCTTTCTCTGGAGCCCTAACCACCGGTAGCTTGGTCCCTGTACCCGATACCGGTGGAGCACTGTTTTTTATATTTTTAAATATATTTGTTTTTTTTATATATATAGAATGTATTTAAAAATATAATTGATAAGTATTTAAAGTTAAATAAAGGCAATAATAATTTATTGCCAAAAACACAAAAGTTACATTATTTGCCGGTGACCCCACACTAGGCAAGCCTGTCCTGTGGGTGCCAAATACGTTGTACATTATTTGTAATACATTGTTGTTCGGTATTTTGTTGTTGTCATTATTTACATTTGAAGTTCGATAGTGTTACAGTTTTACATATTTTTCTTTGATATACGCAATATAAAATTAAGAGAACAAGTACATACAAAATGAGGTAATTATTAAAGAAATTTCACAGTATAACTAAGTCTTAAGTAGGTAGATGTATGTTTAATGTAATCTGATAGTGTGATGTAGTGTAGTGCTGTGTAGTGTAGTGCAGTGTAGTATGGTGCAGTGTAGTGTTGTACAGTGTAGTGTGGTGCAGTGTAGTGTTGATATTTTATGATGTGCGTGGTTTTCAGACCAGGTGTACTATTAGGTCTTCTGTGTCGTCGTACGATAAACTGAGCAACCATTTTGTGATAGTAAACTTAGCCTCCCCAACGGAACACAACTTTATGTCGCACCACTTAGCTGTTGTGTTGTATATGTGTAGATCCATAAAGGGACTGAACCGTCTGGCAAAACTGGTTGTTAGATTTATTTCAATCAAGAAATAGAGAGAAGCTGTATCACATTCAAAAAATCACATCAAACAATGTCTTAAATTAAATGTTCAAAAATACTTTGAAAATCGGTGAACAGATTCAGCTGATTTTGGATAAATATTTTTGAAGAGTCTGGTCATAAGCTTCGCCATATATCATCATGCTATTATGGGTATGATAGGAGCAATAGACCAAAATCGGTTAAAAAATTGCGACCTAAAACCGACGCCATCGCCGAATCGAAATCGAAAATCGAAATCCTCCGAAATCATTGTTGCGATTAGAGTGCCTAGTGCGGCGGTTCTGTAACCCAGAAGAATAGAAGGTTACTTTAGAACTGTGACCCCAACAGAGCACGAGTCGAGCGAGCGAACCGGAAAGTTGGATTTCGATAACGTGACTATCGATCGAGCGTACCACACATAAAAGGAATGACGAGACAGCGTGTTCGCGAGTCCGTCATTTGATTTAGCGATTTTCGATACAACGGCTTTTCGTAAGGGCGTACCACTTGATTTTTTTTTCGCAGCAGCGTGCGTTGCAAGGACGGCATTCGAAACTACATATCAGACCCAATATTAAGTTATTTTATTTAAGTACAGTTACACAGTTTTTTCTATAAGAAAGGTCTTAGTCATACTTAAAATCTGCCGTATTTTTTATTGCAATTGGTAGAATCAGAAATATGATAAATAAAAGCGGCCAAGTGCGAGTCGGACTCGCCCATTAAGGGTTCCGTAGCAGCAAGTAACATAATAATGTTTTTTTTCAAATTTTTATATTTGAATTGATTGAATGAAAGGTAAATTGCAGTTTACGATTCATATAGTATTAAAAAAAACTACTGACTAGATCTCGTTCAAACCAATTATCGTTGGGAGTTTACATGGTAATGTACATCATATATTTTTTTTTAGTTTTATCATTCTCTTATTTTAGAAGTTACAGGGGGGGACACATTTTACCACTTTGGAAGTGTCTCTCGCGCAAACTATTCAGTTTAGAAAAAAATGATACTAGAAACCTCAATATCATTTTTGAAGACCTATCCATAGATACCACATATGTATGGGTTTGATGAAATAAAATATTTTGAGTTTCAGTTCTAAGTAAAAAAAAAAACAATAAATTATGGGGGTCCCCCCCATAATTTATTGTTTTTTTTTTCTATTTTTGTATGAACATTTTAATGCGGTTCACAGAATACATCTACTTACCAAGTTTCAACAGCATAGATCTTATAGTTTAGGAAAAAAGTGGCTGTGACATTCGGACGGACAGACAGACAGGCATGACGAATCTATAAGGGTTCCGTTTTTTGCCATTTGGCAACGGAACCCTAAAAAACGAATACCGACATCATCGTGGGCGGAGCCACGAATATCAGCTACCATTTTAATATATTATGCATTCTACTTCCTATCGGGACCAAATTGTAGGTTATTATAAACAAACATAAGCTTTGATATTGAAATTCAGCTGAAAAACACTGATACACGTTTACATTTACACTACATACTTACATTTCTAACTAGAAGAAGGTACCTATATGGATTTTTATGCTTCTAACTTTAAAGTGACAAATTCTTATGTACACTTTCAACCCCTATTTCACCCTCTTAGGGGTAAAATTTTGAAAAACTCTTATAAATGTGTTCATTTTTTCTAACCAGAAGCAGGTTTATAAAATTTCGTGCCACTAACTTTGAAAATGACCGACATTCATACAAACGTTAATCCTCTGCGTTCTTGCACTCTGCCTTGATGAATCAGTCAGTCTGTCAATCAGTCAGTCAGTCAGTCGGGACAAGTAATAAATATATGTATAGATAGATCGATAATTCTATAGCAGATCCAATTTTTTACATTGAAGATGTTTTGAATTATTTTTGGAGAGCATTCTATAAATCGATACTGTAACCGAAAATATTTCTCTTTTTATTTTTCTATGTCTGTATGTGGGGAGACCGCGCATTAAGCCGAAACCACTAAATGGATTCAATGGAAACTTGGCATGTTTTGAGTTCATATAATGAGGTAAGATCTTAGATAGTTTTTATCCTGAAACTCTGCACGGTTTCATTGGGGGAGGGGATGAAAGTCAAAATGTGACATTAGCATTAATGCGTGGCCCGATTCATTAATTTAGTTTTATAAGAAAGAAGTTTCTATAAAGGTTGTCCCATAAAAATACATTGCTACTAGTTTTATGGTTCAGAAATTTCATCCAAATAACTTGAAACCTGGATTGTATAGCGTGATAACAGATCTTAACGAAATGTTGCAGTTGGGTGGAACTCAGACATAGACAAAATCAGGAATATAAATCATCACGCTATACCTGAAAAGTGATGAGCAGTACTCGAAACTGCACAGAATTACCTACGTATAAAAGTTGTAGTAGTTGTAGTAGTAGTTGATTAGAGCGGCATGACTATTTCATAATTAATATTATCACGCTATTATATTAAAGAATCGGACAGAATTGATTTAGATGTTACATACAATGCCACTGTGATATTTAAACATTTGTTTTAAAGGTTTTTTTTTCTTATTTTATTCAGCTTTTTGTTTCACATCGTTAAAAATATAACAAGTAACTAGGTTTTTTTTTTTTTTTTTTTTACGTGCGGAAATCCCTTCGGATACCCCCCAGGGTGGCCAGCGGGGGTGGTTATGTCGTGTCTCGACTAAAACCGCACGGTGTCCTCCCCAAGTGTCCGTTGCCGGGCACCCCGGGTAAGCCCTCGAAAGGATAACCCCAGGGTTGCCGGCAGACTGGGGTGTGTGTTGGGTAACCTCCTCGAGTGTCGCTCCGATTCCGATCCCGCTGCAGTCCGGGGGGAACGGAATCGGAGCGGCCGGTACACCCTGGGCGGCGGTCAATGGCTTCCCCTTCACCCCTTCATAGGGTTGGCATTGATCGTCGGCCAATACCCAACGTGGCGGGAACACATCGCTCTCCGTACTCCTCTGCTTTCAGAGGAGACAGGATGAGCGATGCTGTTAGTGGTGAGATGGCCCAGGGTCAGTCGGGGTGCGAGGGATATGCTCTATGGGTAACCTTACACCCCGGCGTCTGAAGACCCGAGACGGCGTGCGGTTTTAGTCGGTGCAAGCCCGACATAACCGCCCCCGCTGGCCGGCGGGGGGGTATCCGAAGGGATTTCCGCCCAAAAAAAAAAAAAAAGGGTTGCCGGCAGACTTTGGCCGCGCTTGGTGGGGTCGGGTTTTATCCCGCTTCGGTGAGTTGGCAGGCGTGTGTAGGGCACACACGATACGACTCCGCCACGGCCTGCTTCTGTAAGGACGGCGAGTCGGCCAACTGCCGTCCTCAGGCCCCGATCATGGTGGTCGGTAGTCCCGGGCGTAGATGAGTCTGCGGCGTCCTCGCCGCAGACTGCGAAACTCGGGGGGCAGGGTTCTTTCCCGCTCCCTCTCCGCCGTCTCTTTCGCGCGCATTACCTGCTCGCAGAAAGAGGCGGCGGCGTGCCACTTGCTCCCGTCGAAGTAACTAGGTATAGGCAAATTAATAAAGTTTCAATTGTATTCTTATTTTTGGGTTCCGTACCTCAAAACATCCGTTGCCGGGCATGTGCCAGACCATGCCCACTACTGTGTATACAGAGACGGTAAACCCACCAGGCTCATCGTTGTCTCCCCACAGTATCTACTAATCAGAGGTTACGGGTAATCTCCGAAGTGGCTGGGACGATTTTAGCGGGTCAGACGGCAGGCTCTCCTATAGTAGCCAAAATTAGCCAAACATGAAGTGGACCCTGAACCTAGATGCAACCGAGATCATCGCTAAGATGATATCGATGGAGACTTTACAAGATTTAATCTGAAACTAAAAATAAAATGACTTCAATTATCTAATACAACACAAGGATTAGGATGAGTTGAATGGTTACGGGTACTACGAAAAGGCATAGGACAATCTCTTGGACAAAATCAACAGAGATTACTCCATCCACTCAAATAAGATTAGTTGAGACGATTATGTAACAAATACAATTTTGTGTAGGAAAATGTCACAAAGAAAGTAATTACTAGAATCAGGGTTCATTGTGTAATACTACAGTCGGAACAAAGCTAGCGATCTAATGAAACAAGTCTTTATATCGAGAACTACAATCCAAATTTTATTTGCATGAATTTAGATCTATTTTAACAGTCTATTATAATTTATAATATTTTTACCACTCTAGCATGCAACTTTACTAATCAAAGTTTAACAAAATCGGTCTAGTGCTAGTCAGACTAGCACATATAGGACTCCGCATCAAACTAGATTAAGGGAAAAATTTAAAATAGCCGAAAAAAAATTCTAATGTATCAATGGACTGCAAGCGTGTCCTAGAATCCTAGAGTGCACCGTCCCCCCAGCTAGATATACTGAGGACCTGAATACGGTAGTTGAGCAACCCCACTCCACCAGGCTAGGCCGCGGTGGCGGCTGGCGGCTAAAGTCCGCCGTTAACCCTGGGGTTATCCTTTCGAGGGCTTGCCCGGGGTGCCCGGCAATGGATACTTGGGGAGGACACCGTGTGGTTTTAGTCGGTCCAATTCCGACACGCCCACCCCATCGTTGGCACCGATGTGGTGAAGCCCGTGGGGGTTCCAACACGCTAAAAAAAAGGGAGCAAATTGTATTTTGACGGTGAGGGAGCGCCTTTGAAGTAGCGACTTTGAACCACGAGCTTAGCGAGGGATTCAAAGTACATCGCCCGAGTGAAAATTAATTTGCTCTCGAGTCATATACTTTCTTTTCATCCCCTTTCTATGAGAATATATGTACTGCTTACAAGTACAGAGAGGTAATTCGCGCGCTTTTTTTTGTTACCGCGTGTCCCCGCGCCTTGCAGCCAACACGTGCCAGCCAGTAATTAATGATAAATGATATATGTTCCAAATTCATATCTCATTACGACCCTCTAAAAAGTTCCTTTCGGAAAAGACCTATTTTGCTCCCACTTATAGAAGAACAAAGTTACACTTGTTAAATAGACAGGATAAAAAAATATTTATTTAATTAGTTGAAAAAGTTTCTAATCGCATTTTTTTTGTTATGTGGCTTTCCCTTTACTTTTGCAATAAAACCTTGCTTCTTATCAAATTTGAAGATTTTAGCCCACAGGATTTTAATTCCCTAGCTAGCCACAGGTTTTAATTCCCTAGCGAGTGTAGCCTATTCACGCTGTAAGAAGCAGTCATTTTATAATTTTTTTGTGCAATATAGTGTATTCACAATAAACATAACAATGATACTCTTACAATTTTAGATCGGAAAAAATGAAGATCTAGAACGGGACTTGAACCCGCGACCAGTCCCTTACAGGGGAAACGCTTATTCTCAAATAATGCTACATGTATTTAGTACGTGCAATATTTTTTTACGATATAGATAAAAGAGGACCAGCAATTGACTCTCAAATTATAAGAAGTTAAATGTGTCCCTGGATTGCCATTATTAAGAATTAATATATTAAATATTCTATCATCATTGAGTTTTTTATTCTTAATATACCCATTATGGACAATATATTGTGGATAAATAAAATATATAAAGATGATCAGAATTTAAAATACACTTCGTTACAAAGTTGCAAAAGGCTTTAAGGCAACGACAATTGAGAACTGTAAAGTGACGACCACAGTTCCGAAAGCGATAAAACGATTGCAGAACGTGAAAATGTTAGCGATTATAACTCGAATATACAGTCATAAAGTAACGGTTAAATGACAACTGTGCATCTAACAAAGTTTTAACTTCAGTTAGAAATTACATAGTTAGGAGTTCAAATGACAAAACAGGAAAACATTTGTTATTAGCTTGTTCCAAGATAGCTTAAGGTTAAAGCTAGAATACTTACTTTATTTTTGTTTGTCTTTCTTCTTTCTTTGTTCTATTTGATATATTGATCATCTATTTTTTTACGAACGCAATCAGCGTTCTAACGCATCTTAGGCATTCCAACTTCAACCGCGCTGGCCAGGTGTGAGGCATAGTCGGGTCAAAAATCCCACTGGTAATAGCAGATCGTCACATCCCATTCTTCCAAATAGTCATATAAATCAAAGAATTAGACAAAAAAGTCATGAGCATTGGATCACCGGTCATTAAGAAATATAAAATATAGGTACATATATAAACATCAAATTACGCCAACGTGATGAGATAAATACTAGCTACAATGTAATAAATGGAACGCTAGTACAATTTGTAGCTGCATCATCACAATAAAACAATGCTTAATAAGCAAAGTCCACAGAACAAAATTTTACGAGCAGAATTAATCCGTCGGCGCGACGACATGTCCGTCAGTAATTGTGTCAACCATTCGCTTCTCATAATAATAAATTAATTTAGTCTTTCCGATTCCGGGAATTTGTATTCGGTATTTGTAATTATGTGGGAAATTGCCGTTTTTAATTATCAAGTGGATAGTTGACCACTGTGAAAATATAACGACCCAAAAAATATTTTAAGATTTTTTTTCAAACTAGGAGTTCTATTTGTCAGTATACGTAAAACTAAGCCACTGATATGCGGGAAAAGTATATGGTTCTGCCATAGCATTCATGGGGCGTGGTAACCGCTTAAAATGGTTTGTTACCTCAATGCTGCCAAATTATATAAAAGCTGAAGAAGTGAAAGTTCGGGTGGCGTATACCAGAAAAGTAGCAAGTGGAAACACATTTCATTTATTTATTTTTCATCCATACTTACAACAATTTTTACAGGCATACACCTAATGTAATAGTGTAGGAAAATTACATAATATAAGTATATAAAGGTAAAAAGTGTTATCTCTGCATACACCAATGGTAAATATGTATTCATACTCCCTTCTCTAACTGTGTCGTAATAAATAAATATTACCAATGTTTGTACTGTGAGAAAATTTTTCAATTTAGTCGTATGAGTATTTTCTAAGAACAACACATTTATTTTGGAAATTCGAAATAGTTTATTTTACAATGTTTCAATTGTATTGTTAGAGCCAAACTCGATTTAATATTGTTGACTTTAGCAAAGAAAGCATTTTAATATAATATTAGGGTAAACCACCAGGTTTTCACCACAACGTTCAATTTTAAAGGTAACATTTTATTTTCTAATTCCACCATTGAAATCTCTACAAAGAAAACATGGAGCTTTGGAAATCATCATGTTATTCACGTAGCTGCACTAATTCCCGTTGACACCCAACGCGAAAGCGTAATAAGCGTGAAAAGTGCCAGTTATTCTCATCAGACAATGCTGTTACATTGTCAGCAGTATCTGGGATATCAGCTTGTCAATTTGTCAATGTCAGCATTGTGTGAAGTGCGAAGATGATTTTACGTTATTAAGCTTGACGTCGTCGTTCCTCTCGTCATTGGAGATTTTGTGTGCAGTTAGCAAAATAATATTTTGATTGATAAATATCTTTAGTTTTAACTTAGAATTCTAATTTATATGATTATGTAATTTCTATATAAAAAAACTAATATAATGAAAATATAAATACTATAATGCTAGTGACAATTGCCTATTTAATAATTTAATATATTTATTATATTTATTTTATATATCTATGTATTCATAATTTCATCAAAATATTTTGATGATTGATGATTTGGTGGGTCTAATTTATTGACCCACCCCTCACCGTACCTGGTGAAAAGGTGCTCATTACGCTGGCTGCATTGCCCCGTTGAATAGCGGCGACGATTTCACGAATAGGTTTAATACACGAATGAGTAAAAACTACGGTAAGATTTGAATCTAACCGTAGCTTTTATTTATTCGCACTTGCTCAAGCAAATTCAAGACGCGACGTTATAAAATGGATGGCGCAGAAAGGTTGTGGGAAACTAGTGGACAAAAAATAGGAATGTGGTTATAGAAAGTGTATTTTGACTTTGCTTTGACAATCAGACTTCAACCGATACACTATTTACCGGTTGGACTCGTCAAATAATAAGTTTATAATGCCATGCTATGCCGTAATTATTGATGAGACAAAGAATTAGGACTCAAGTTTAGACTAAATATAAACTTTGGGACTGTACGGGACGTTATCCTGTACATTGACTCCTGTTGTGGAGTGTGCTGTAGTGGTTGTTTCGAGACAAACACGGCACTATGCATGCGATGTACAGTCCTGAGACTATACAGGTACTATGTGATCAAATTTTGTTAGCTCTAGTTGAAGTCTGTTTCAATATCTTCAATCTATTTAACATATATAAACGTTCAATAGCCGAAGCTCAGATTTATTGTGTACTCGAAATTAGTTCTCTTATACTGCGTCTAATTCAAATTTTCAAATCTATTAATTGCTGTTAGTAAGCACCTAGCTACTAACAAAAAATGGATCTTTGTTATCTAAATAAATAAAATATTATTATTATTTTACTCACTGCTTAAATGGCGTAAGGAGCAAATACAGTTTCCAAACTGAAGGTCCAATTTACCCCTATGAAACTACAATTTGCACTCACCATAAAAATAATAATATATATTATACGGGTTTTTAATATTTTTGGAGTTGTCTATCACTTACTTGTAAAATAGAATGTAAGGAATTTCTCGGTATACACGTATTGAAAATAAATTATTTGCTAACAAAGTTATGTACTGAGCGTAAAATCGGACAACGACTATGTGCAGACGATGTGGTTGCAGTAGCAGCCATAAAGCTACGCTTCCTTAACACGCGCTACCCAAGTTCCAGAACTAGAACAACTTCGATTACGGTTAATCTAGACCTTATATCTATTGAAGTAAAGGTAAAAATAGATAGCAAATAGCTCAAGTAATATTGGACCGTGTACCATGTAGTGTTTGGTAACAGCGTGCGAAATAAACTATGATAACACGAAGGTATGTGCTCTTCGGTGTTAAATTTCCTCTTGCTTGTATCCAGTATACATGCACGTAAAAAGCGGCTTGTCCCAGGACAATGTATTATTTACTATCACGAGGGCCGTTTGGAATCAGGTGATGTTATCTTAATTCGTTTATTAATTGCTCTCATCGGACTCATCGATCACTTAGACCAATATTCAAGTATTGATAGAGAAATCACACTAATATTATAATTGAGTTTGAATGGATGGATGTTTGTTACTCTTTCACGCAAAAGCGGCTGAACGGATCTTGCTGAAATTTGGTACAAGTATAGATTATAGTCTGGAATGACACATAGGCCACTTTTTTATACCTGAAATAGGGTATGGCAAGCGGAATGGGATCAGAGTTTATAATGCAAAAAATAAATGACATTGCATGTGCTTTAAACATTAAAACATAACTTCACGCCTGTATCCCCGAAGGGATAGGTAGAGGTGTATTGCATGTGCTTTAATTTTTTTCATTTTCATTTCATTTAAATATTCGCAATATGTGGGCATCGAACCCGCGGCCCCATGAAGTAGCAGTTAAGGTCTACCGACATAGGATATAGGTCGTTGATTCCGATCAACGTATTATGCAATAAGATTTATGTATAATACTAAGGTAACACCAAGCACGTGATTCAAGTGATAGCTATAATTTATATGCATCCGCAACTGAATTTATTTTTAATTTCAACATTATGACAACACTGGAACTAGTGAGAACAACTCGTTTATTTTAGTTTCGTTTAATGTTCGTATGCCTCATAATAGTAAAATTTGATACCTATATAAAATTATAATAAAATCTATTGTAATCTATTTATAATGAATAAATAAATTATTCTCAATCTGATTCTAATGGAATCTGAACCTTTGTAAAAACATGATAGCAATGCTAAATATACTTTCTCAGAAATATACAAATTTGATTCTGGGTATCTCGTCTCTAAGAGTACTTTAATAGAGTATACATACATGATGAGTTTGGAAGTGTTTCAATGTTATACAAAGTTATCTGTAAATAATTTAGAAAGGTCTTCTCTCTAGAATCACAAGTGATGTTATGATTTTAATACTTTATATACCGGGTGTTAGAGAAACGCTCCCTTTAACGAAGACAGGTGATAGTACTGAAGATAAAAATGATTAAGCGTTTTTTTTAAATGCTTAATTTTTTTTATTAAAGTGAAACTTTTAATACGTCGTCTCAAACTTTTTCGTCTGTGTGTTGCATGTCGCGTAATGGTCGGCCGCAGAGTAGGGATAAAGTGAAAGGCGCTCGTCATAGTAGCCAAGGCCAATATGGCGGCGTCTATAGTTCGCAGCAGCTGGCCATGTAGTGTATAGACTATAACTCATTTGTGCCAGTGCTCCACGCTATTTTGTTTGTTTTTGTCAGTGTTTAATGTAAATGTTGTTTGTCAGTGTTTAATGTAAATGTTGTTATTTAGTTAAATGTCTATAATTTGAAAAAAAGATTCACTTTTACCGTGGTTTCATAAAACCACACAATCCTTTTTTTTTATTAACATTTTTCAAGTTCCATCGTGTTAGTCCAGCTGATTGAAATCGGTCCGTGACCCCGGTGGCGTGCGGGGTTAACGACCGGCGACGGTATGCTGATATTCATTGCGACATTCATGTTTTTTAGGTGAAGTAATGCATTTATTTCATGAAATTATCATTTCATTTAGCTGTATTAACACGATGGAACGTGCAAAATGAGGATAATAATTTAAAAAAAATACATTTTTTTTTTATATTCAGTACTATCGCTTGTCTTCATTTTCTGGAGCGTTTCCCTATATATATATATATATATGTATATATAACATATATAACACCTAGTATTCATGATGTATATTTGATCTAATTTATAGCAGTATAAGTCATAACACTTTAGCCTCATGCCTTAGTTTGATTAGTGAACACAATTTTTTTTACTATTTGATTCCGATCTAGTGATTGCTCAGAATTCTAATTAGCGAGTGTTACAATATGCCGGTTGTATCAAAAGCGTACAAGTTAGGAATGGATTTAGAATCCGGAGCCCGCTCTACTTCTCTTTTCCATAATTTGGTTAAGTAAGTGAAGGAGCGAGAGCTCTCTTGGTGATCCCATACACCCTGAAATCTTTGAACCGCCATCTTTGTATATAAAGCATCATTATTTTCCAACATTTCTTATGAGAACTCCTCATGTACACTCATAAAACAAAGTAAACAGAAAGAGACACGTAAGTATGTATATTTCCATCATCAGCATGTTAACAGAAAGAAATATGTCATAAAGACCGAATCATCTAACAGCTGTTCTTTGATAAAATGTCGTGTTACGTAAAAGTGACGCGAAATTACGTTGTTTTATTGAAACTTATGTAGGTACGTTTTGAGTACGAGCTTCTACATATTATGTTTTCGCGAGTGTCGTAGGGTGGTCCAAATTACAAGAGCGAGTGCGTTCTGACGCAAATGGTTTATGGAATACGTTCGGTGAAAGCCCGTAACAAAGGAACATAAAAATGTTGCGTTAAGTGCCTGACGTTACAATGTATTTGAAATAACCCGATGACATCCAAGTTAAAACGAATACGACTATGGATATGCTTTACCTGTTCTGGACTATTTTTTACGTGTAGAAGCCCTCACGTGCTCTACCCAATCCGCGCCATCGATCCATTGCCGGGCACCCCAGGTGCACCCTCGAAAGGAAAACCCCAGGGTTACCGATGAACTTCAGCCACTGTCGCGGGCTGTCATTTGATCCCGCGTCGGTGAGTAGGCCATATATGTGTAGGACGCGCATAACATGCATTCGTCTTGGCCTAATTCTGTAAGGACGGTGAGTCGGCCGACTGCCCTCCTCGGGCCCTGATCATGGAGGTTGGTAGTCCTGGGTGTAGACAAGCCTGCGACATCCTCGCCGCAGACTGCTGAACTCGAGGACCAGGGTTCTCTTCCGCTTCCTCTCTGTCACCGCTTTCGCACGCATTACGTGCTTGCAGAACGAGGGAGCGATGTGCTACTTGCTCCCGCCGGAGACCACGGCTCTCACTATGGTCTCCAGCGAGGAACGTCTACCACCAGTTATGGTGGTGGACGTGGCTATGGCTCAACAATCTTCTATACGAACCGACCCTGTAAAGGTAAGGGGATGGGAAAGAAGTTTGGGAGGGGATGGGAAAGGAGTTTGGGAGGAGATGGGAAAGGAGTTTGGGCTCCGGCACTCTCACTCACCAAACGGTACGCAACAGTTCAAATACTGTTACTTGGCGTCGATATTCTGTGAGAGGGTGGTGCTTCCCCGGTCGAGTCGGCCCATTCATGCAACGGCCAAAATGACTGTTGCTTGACTCTACCACCTTCAAAAATAAAGCACATCTTTGAAGTGGCAATTTGTAGGCTCTACAATGTAACTTGTAAGTTTTCCATTGAGTCTAAGAATTCAAAACTATAAATGAAATAACTCAATTTTTTTTTTCGGTGCTCCTTTGAGTGTTATTGTCTGGTGCTGTATAACCAAGAGCAACTTTGGATGGCGACTTTATTCTTCAAGTTGGTCGTAGTTTAAAAGTCTCTGATTTTAAATTACGTTATTCATAAATTACATGTACTTACAGAATGCTTCCGAAAATGCCTGCAATCCGTCTATAACCATTTGAGCTTAATCAAGATAATGAAACTGTGGGGAATACTGCAGTCTTCGTGGAAATATGTGCCGCCTTTCGATAGCCCTGAGGATCTTGTTCGCCGAGGGGTAAAACTGACCTTATCAGTTTATTACTACTATGGAAGTCTTTGCCACAGTTTTTAAAACAGCCTAAGTTGTTGCCTTAACAACAAATTGACAACAAACAGATTGGTTGCATAGCAATTTATATAGAAAGATTTATACTTCATACACAATTATTGTAACGGATATTGACGCGATAACAGTTTATAGGTATTAACATGTCTTTCAACGGGCAATATGTTTATATACAATTGCAAACAGATTTAGGAAATGTTTCAAATGGATGTTATTTATATAAAATGTAAATAACTCAAATTAATAATCCCTAAACTAAAGTACCATTAAATAGTTATTTCTGTTCCAAATTATTTGCACAGTGGGCTAACACAATTATGCAGTGTCAACATTATAAACAAGAAATCGACGGTAAAAAGATTATCTTTTATTATCTTATTTATATCCTTTCACAGAGAGATGTGGTAAGGGTTAAGAAAGTTTAAGGTCGTGCAATTTATTTCACGGTCTTATAGTAAATTCCTTACTTTTAATACATACGGTCTTCAAACATAACCTGCAAAAGCACGTGAAATAAGTATCTTTCCAAAAACGGTTCTTTTCTTTTCTCTGTCTGTTACAACATACAAAAAATCATGCTTTTCTCTAATTATCTTCAACTACTTCCTCTTTAGGTATTTCTGTCTAGATAAATAAGAAATTATTTAAATCAAATTACAATAAATTAATAAAATATATAAGTTAAGGTATAGTTTAATGCACAAAAAATTATGGTTTATATAGATCTAGAGAATCATCCGATAAAATTAGTTATAAAACTTTAAAAACCGCTCCTAAAAATAAAGGAATAGGGCCCTGTTTAACTTTACTTTATTCGAATACTTCTTATCTTTCCAGACAACAAAACCTAATACCCATAAAACGAATCGTATTATCTTAAAACCTTAACAGCCTCATAACCAGCAAGTCTTAGTGAAAAGCTCACAACATACATAATATTTAAAGTTCATAAAGAACTTGAATGTTTAGATAATGGTGTTTATTCTAAGAAATGTTTATTTAAAATGCAGTAAAGAAAACTTATCCAAAGATAAAGTTATCAGTAAATAAAACATGACATTCGTTGTGATAGTTGACACTTTGCAGCTTAAGTGCTTCGTGATTGAGCTTCCTTGTGAGATAATGGACTAAAATAACACTGATGTGTTTGGAAAAGATAGTTACTGGTTTAGTTGCGACAACGGCTATCTATCAATGACTACAAGAGAAAACTTTTACACAAGGAAATAAAAAATGGTACACCTATAACTAAACTTTTAATTCAAATCTATATATTTTTTCTAAAGATTATAATTTGAAAATTAACAAATATTGCATTCTCACATAATGTGTAAAAATATTCAACCGAAGATATACCACGATCTCAGTAAGTGTTTCTTCACAGCATTTTATGAGAATGTCAGGGTCTTTATCTTTCCTCTTTTCTTTTTCCATGTACTTCTTTTTTTACGCCCACTTCCTGTACTCGGATGGCAACTACTTTTGTACGCTTTCGTGGCCCATAGTAACTATTTACCATCATATGGCTAGAGTGCCTGTTTGCTATTTCATTTGCTATTTAGTTAAAAGTATTAGTTAATACCAAAGATTATCATCATTAAGCATAATTGTGGTGAAAAATCAGCTGAAGAGTAATAAAGACTTTTGAATCTCTTGGTAACGATGGTCATCGGTAAAAATTTCCAAGAAAGATCCTACTTTCTTAGAATCCCAGTTGAAAAGCGCCAAGTCAGAGAAAATAACTATTCTCTTCATTACAAACTCTCCCAGCAGGGAGAGTTTCTTAGTACGGGACAAATCTAGGAAACCCAAATAGAATCACTTCCTGACGTTGCGAACTTGCGCATCTTCAATGACAATGCGATAATATGGTACTATGAAGCTGGTCTGATGATGGAGTGGTAAGGTGTCCACCAACCTCTAACAACAATATACCAACTGCTGAACTAAACAAGATAAACTAATCGAGTTTGGGCTCATTTGTTTTGTCATGGCAAATACTCTGTGCTACAAGATATCCAGGTTCTGAAAAGGTCGTCATAGGAACTTATGAAATAAATAAGATAAACCCGTTATGTTTGGGCTCATTTGATTTGTATTACTGGTGGTAGAAATTTGATGACACAAATTTGTCACAAAATTCGGCCGGGTGGGTACCACCGTGCACGATTGCGAAAAACCCTCCATAGTAATCCAATTTCGGTTTCATTGCGTTCAGGGGTCAGCAAGTGCATAGCCGGACAGGGGGATTGTGGTCGCAGCACTAGTGGGACCGGTGGGTGTCACGCGGTGCTGCGACGACAATCCTCTTCTGATGAGGCCGTCAAGCTGAGTGCCACCATTGTTAACATGGTACGTGTATGTAATGGTGACCCTCTTTCCTGAGATTCTACCTTAAGCTTACCATCAGGCGAGGTGAAGTCAAATTGACGTGTCCTAAAAATAAAAAAAATCAATAAAAAAGGACCTTCTTTTATTTGTTGAATAATAATTTCACGGAACAAGATGGTTCTTATTAATGCTGTTATAAATTATGTTGTAGGCTTAGCTTCCTACTACAATTTAATTAGTGGCTTAGTAGTAGTATAAGCAAAAATTATTAGCATAATTTAATTAAGCCCTGAAAATGACACTTCCGCTCCCGAGTATGTAACTCTGGCTACAGAGTTCTACGATTACCTTCTAGCCAGTCAATTATGGCGAGCCATAGTTAAAAGATTTGTCACGCTCTTACGTTTTATTTGACGTAAACTCATTAGCCAATGAAGGTCAGTTTGCCAAAGAGGATCTCCAATCCCCTGAAAAATATGTCACCACGCACATTTAACTATCCTGACAATTTTCGGTTTTCATTAACCATGTCTTAATTTTGTTTCATAGAAAATAAAATAAAAATGATGAATGTGTCTAAAATTCTTGCATCGCCTATTATTAATAACCGAGTAGTTTCAAAAGGTTATTGAAATTTTAATCATTTATACGCTGCAAAAGCGCACCTTCCTGCTAGATAGGTGAAAATGAAATGAAATCATGACTTATGATTGCCAGAATGTTTACATCTAAATTGCACATGTGCCATCTTTTATTTAATTTACTATCGTACTGGTCTCGGTAAAAGATAAAGAGGTAAAAATATATAGTAAGTGTTTCGTGATAAAATATTCAATATTATCACAATATTTTAGTCATGCTTAGCTGTGTACAAAATGTAACAAATACCACCTGACGATAATGCAACCGCAAATGGTCCTGGGATAATTATGTAAAATTAATTACTATCTAAGTCACCAATAATTTTGCAGCATAGTATCGAAGCAGTTTGCATAGCTACATGCACTTTTTATATAGATTTTTTTATCCCAGGACACAAGCCCTGGAAGATGTAAAAAATTATGTTGTTCTCCGTTCTACTAAACCGTATGTAAGAAAAGTAATTCTTGGTTTACGCGGCTTTCATTATGCGTTGTTACTGCTGAGCATTTTATTAACGTGTTTTGTTCGACTATTTTTATGTCAACGGTCATTGCACGGAAAGATTTATTTTCGTAGATTATTACCAAGCGTTAATTCGTAATTTTATAATTTTCAACCAAGAAACGATTACGAATAGACCTTGATACCGATTAAAACCATGTGCTGGCAGACTTTCTCTAATGAAATTTAAACTTTATTACTATTATATTGCGCTTTGATGTGCACATTGAAGATGTTATCGTTCCATAAAATTATTAGAAGTTTATTATTTTCCTTGAATAATTGTACATACGATTACATGCTAGTAACTTAATCTATCTTTAGAAAGAATTTAGAAATTGTTGAAATTTATAATTCTAGCAATTAATCCAATACAGTGGAGGTAGAAACATCGGATTTAACCGGGAACAACCCTAAGATGAAAATGAGTCTGGTTAATGGATATCTGATTCCACAAAAGTCACCATAATAATGTCCAAATAGGTACCTCCATAAAGAACATGGTAATAAGCTAGACTAATGGTGATGAATCAATAAAACTTAACTGCATGTAAAGATACGTAACGATTGATTGCTTCCGGACTTGATCATCAAAATGTTCAAAACATCGATGATGCCCATTTGTGGTAATTGGCAAAGTTAATTTTAAACATCATTGGTGCTTATTCTCGTACGAATGGCGGGGGGGTATCCGAAGGGATTTCCGCACGAAAAAAAAAAAAAGATACATATCTGTGGTTGATAGTTAACTTTATATAAATACTAGATAGTAGTATAAAATCATTCTTTACTAATATTTTATTGACTTACTGTCACAGAAGACACTCCGCAGCGTGAGGCCTGTTATCGGTAGAAGCAGTATACTCGAAATCAATCAATCACCATTGTTTGAGACCTCGGCATCTAGAAGGAGAGTGAATCATACTCTTTCTTTTAGAAACGGGTGAGAGATTAACTACTCCAACCCTCTCTCTACCAAACCGTCATGGTCATAAATATTTTTACGGAAATTTTCTTCCTCGCAGCACCGGTCAGGGGCAGTTAAAGTTGTACCGCTACGAAATTTTACTTAAAAACACGATTTACCTTCTGTATTACTCGTCCGCTTTCATTTATTTTTCTTAAAATATTTTATTAATGATGTTTTACTTTTAAATCAATTGAATAATTTATTTGATTTATCAGATACCAAAATGTCATGTGTGTCTCCGTGTCCTCGTTATCTCTATCTTAATTTGTATCTGAGATCTTTGAAGACGATCGATCATTATCTTAAGCTTCTGAAGCTTACCAGGTAAATGTTCTTGTCATTTATTTATGAGATTGTTATTAGTTTTATTAATTGGTTCTGTTAGCTTCTCTTTACTGCTTATAGTATTCTTTTTGTATTTTATATCCATGTTATTGTTGTTAGTTAAAGTAAAAATGACACAAACAATCAATTTTAGGCTTAACATTCATACTCTAGACGTCCTTTCTGTTCATTTATAATATAAACATATTCATATATATATATTATTTATACAAAATATAGTTGATTTAGTAATGTCTTTGAAATAAACATTTTCAAAAAGATAAGGTAATATTTGTAATTAAAGTATACATCTCAATATCAAATCAAAATGCTAATGTACATATATTGCCACGCATGTACTCATAGAAGGTCCAATCAAAAATCATTAACAAAAATTAACCTTTGTGCACGTACGTATGTACATACCAACTGGCTGTGACACGTTTCACCACGACCACGGCAATCAAAGTTGTAATTAGCAACTAGTGAAACAGCAAATTAAACGTCCTTTCATGTGACAAATTTACGTGAGTCTAACGAGAACTGGATTTTCTGCCACAGTTGAGGCTTTATTTTATTCAGTTTTGGTTTTTCTATATAAAAAGTAAGCCAATCTTTACTAACATAAACTGACTCCTTCGTTAAATCTAAACTTATTTTAATTAAATTGAATGAAGTTTGTCTTTAAGTCTACTAAAAGGTACAACCAAAGTTGTAGACATTTTAATTAGCAACCAAACTGTTTACAAATTAAAAACCATTCGCACACGTTTTACAAGTTGGCGGCCGCGGGGCTTCATATCCACAATAATAAAATTCGTTCACTGACTTTTGTACGCTAAGCATAACAAAAATTAACATTTCAATGTACTAAAATGACGTAAAATATTTTTAATATGGTATTAGTATTAGTAGTTTGTTTGGCAGCTTGATACGAGCACTGAGATGACTCTATGAGGGTTCCAGTGCTTGTGTCAGGATAGCAAAGACTGGTTCAGTGATTTTCACGTGATGCTCAAATGTTAATCCTGACAAAATAGTTTTTGGCATCGCAGCAGTATTGCTTCTGGAACATGATAGTCTTTATAAAAAAAATCGATGTACAGTTTTTTCTTCGTTACGTTTGTATTATTGTATAGAATGTTAGTAAGTTACGTATTTCTTTTTTCATCTACGACTTGTGGATTATCGCAATGCAACTGAGAGTATACAAGAATATATTTTGAAATTCCAGCAACGAACACAACGTATTCCCAGGCACAAGTGAATAATACAAACAGTGTTGTCCGTAACACCTGACGCAGGAGCTACAGTAGCAGGTAAAGTAATTTATTAAACTAGTACATCAACTGTACAATTCAATTATTAAATATCTTAGTGTTCGTAAAAACTAAGAACATTCCGTTATACACAAATGATCTTGCAAAATCAAGTCTTGTTAATCTGATAAAATCTTTCAAATAATTAATTATGACTACAAATATTATGTCTTTGTTAATCATAATAAACAATTTATAACATCCGAATTTCTTTACACTGTACACAGTCAGGTCATAAATTCTGTCACATGTTTAATATAAAATAATTGAAACAAGTTTATTCATTATGTAACCATTTATATACCAAAATGAACCTAACAAAACTTAGATTCTTATGACAATAAAGTTTATTCAAAATGACCTCCGTGATTTTGAATACAGGCCTTCAATCTGCGCGGCCAGTCGTCTATCGCAACACGAACGAGGTCCATGTCAATATCGGCGGCTGCCTTAATCAAGGATGTCTTGAGTGACTCCAAATTGGGATGAGGCTTTGAGCACGCCTTTTCCTCCAAGTGTTGCCATATCTTGTAATCTAACGGACTCAAATCTGGACTGGAGGAGGGCCAGTCTTCGTGCCGGATGAAGTCGATTTCACGCACCGCCAGCCAGTCTTGTGTGCTCTTCGCTCTATGAGCTGGCGCCGAATCTTGTTGGAATACCCAGTGCCTGTTATTGAACATGGTATGAGAAACAGGTTCCACAAGGTTCGTCAGGACTGTATTTTGATACATAACTGCATTCGTTTTTACACCTTTCTCACAAAAATGTACCTCTGTTAAGCCCCAATAAGAAACTCCCAACCATACCATGAGCGAGGATGGAAAATGACCTCGTTGGACACGCGGAATACGGTTGCTCGCTTCTTCACTACTGTGTGCGTACACCTTATCATTTTAAAATTAAAATTATAAACGGGATATTTACCATGTTTATTATCTTTTTCGAATACATCCGTGACCCTTTCATCAAACTTCTACATACTCTCTTCCAGGATTCCATTTAATCCGGAATGATCGCGCGGACGGTCGTGCTGGTGGCGTTGCAGTTTATCTGCGTACGCAAATTCCTTTTCGCATCATTGATGTATCAGTACAGCCACCACCTCCGAATGCGGGTGAGCATATCTTTTTAGAAGTGGACCTTTATCACACCAAAGTATTACTTGGTGTGTACTACTGTCCTTCATCAGATATTAACTTTTTCTCATCTTTTGAACGTATTTTGGAAAACTTAACACCTTCTTACAGTCATACAATCGTCATGGGAGATTTTAACACCTGCCAGCTAAAAAATGATTCTCGTACTTCTTCTTTTCGGCGCACATCACTATCTTGCAATCTTTCCATTCTTCCTCTAAATGCTACCCATCACTTTCCTAACTGTATTCCTTCCCTTATTGATCTCATTCTAGTCTCATCTTTACAACATGTCACTAGCCATGGTCAATGCAATGCCGATATGTTTTCCTATCACGACCTTATATTTCTTTCTTATAAACTGCATCCTCCTAAGGCAAGGGCAAAAATTCTTAGGCAGCGCAATTTTGGTAGTATGAACTATGATAAACTTCGTGATGACGCTGTCACTATCGACTGGAGCCCATTACTTGCTTCGGAATCTATTGATGACAAAGTTAATATGTTTTCTTCGAATTTGATAGAACTTTTTGACACGCATGCACCGGTGCGTGCAATCAAAATGAAGCATCTACCAGCTCCTTGGCTTACCGATGCCATTAAGACCATTATGGCGAAAAAAGCTGCAGCGAAATACAAATATAAGTGCCGACCAACCTCCAATAATTTGGAAAAATATGTCGCAATACGAAATCACTGCAATAAGGTGTGTAGGGATGCACAACGCCAATATATCCATGTCTCCGTCGAAAACGGTGATCCATCTAAAGTATGGAAGTTTTTGAGAACCATAGGAGTTGGAAAGTCAAAAGAAGATACTCCTCAAAACGTTGACCTCGAAGCACTTAACCAGCATTTCTCATCTTCGTCCAATTTTGGAGGGACTGCTAAAGTAAATACGCTTAACCATCTTTCGTCACTTCCAGCTCCTAACTATTCTCCCTTCGTCTTTGATCAATTCACTGATTGTGATGTTAAGAAGAGCGTAATGTCAATTACATCAAATGCTGTTGGCAATGACTGTGTCAGCCGTAAAATGATTCTACCCATTCTAGACCAGATCCTTCCTATTATAACTCACATTTTAAACTTTTCTATTTCTAGTGGCTTCTTCCCGTCTGCATGGAAGGAAGCACAGATTGCCCCCTTGCCTAAGAAACGTAATCCGTCTTCCTTTTCCCAGTACCGTCCGATATCTATATTACCTTTCCTCTCCAAAGTTCTTGAGCGTCTTGTACACACTCAGCTTAATGCTTTTCTCTTTAAAAATTCACTCCTAAATATTTTTCAATCTGGTTTCCGCCCTGGACATAGTACCATTACAGCCTTGGTGAATGTTACGGATGACATAAGATTAGGCATGGAGAAAGGAAATCTAACAGTACTTACTTTATTGGATTTCAGTAATGCTTTTAACACAGTGGACTTTCAAATCCTACTAGGCATACTGCGCTCGATTAACATATCTCCAACGGTGATTGATTGGTTTCACAGTTACCTGTCTGGCCGCCGGCAACGTACTCGCATAGATGATTCCTTTTCTTCATGGTGCGATATAACAGTCGGTGTGCCGCAGGGTGGCGTTCTATCTCCATTACTTTTCGCCGTTTTTATAAATTCCATTTCAAAACAATTACTTTCATCCTACCACCTTTATGCAGATGACCTTCAAATATATACGCAGGCGCCTTTGAGTCAGCTGTCTGAAGCATTTGCTATAATAAATATGGACTTAGAACGCATATGTGAATGGAGCAACAACTATGGGCTTCAGGTAAACCCCGCAAAGACGCAAGTCATTGTCGTTGGAAGCCCCTGGATGATGTCACGCATTGATTATACACAGCTGCCCCAAGTTATTTTCAATGGTTCTCCTATAGAAATTAGTGATAATGTAAAGAACTTAGGTATTTATATTGATAACACTTTGTCCTGGGGTCATCAATTACAGGAAGTCAGCCGCAAGTTGTTTGCAGCTGCAGGGTCCTTGCGTAGATTGCGAAACTTGCTTCCAACTGCTACCAAAACTGCGCTTGCACAAACCCTCTTACTCCCACTTCTTGATTATGCCGACGTCAGCTATCTAAATCTCACCGAGGAGCAACTTGACAAACTTGAGCGTCTTCAAAATTTCTGTATTAGATTTATATTTGGTTTACGCAAATATGATCACGTATCCGAATTTCGTAACAAACTCAAGTGGCTCCCAATTCGCCTTCGTCGGAATACTCATATACTTTCTTTATTATACAGCATATTGTTTAATCCTTGTACACCCCTTTATCTCAAAGAACGGTTCAAGTTCCTTCGTGACACACATTCAAGATTTCTGAGGTCATCGGAAAATTTGAGACTGAAAATGCCAGTGCATTCTTCAAGATTCTATGATCAATCTTTTACTATTCAGGCAGTTCGCCTGTGGAATGAACTGCCACTACATATAAAGAGAGCACAGTCATTGGTGTCTTTCAAAAATATGTTAAAAGATCACTATTTGTCCATCTCCCGTTAGGTGACTATATAGTTGGTATAGGTATATGTAAATATTTTTTTGTATTATATATATTGGTATACACTTATAATATAATATATTGTGTATATGCTTAAAATATGACTGATTTATATGTAATTTTTGTTTATTTATCTATGTATAATTTATTTTTCTTCTTTTTCATTGTTAATTGTACACTGCCCTTATCCATCTCTTTTGATTTCTATCCATCCAAAGGTTGCCTGGAAGAGATCGCTGTTAGCGATAAGGCCGCCCATTGTACATTTATTAACATAAGTCGAGTATTATTTATTTATTACTACTTTTATGGTGTACAATAAAGAATATTTTATCTTATCTTTATCTTTATCATGGCACTTGTAACAGTGCCGAAATATCGGATTCGAAATATCCCGTTTATAATTTTAATTTTAATGTAAATGACTATGTCAATCTAAAACCTTATTATTTTGTTTGTTGTAGCTCTCTTCTACGGTAAAAATTTTTTCATCCGAAAAAAGAATTTCACGATATTTTTTTCCCGCGTACCGCTTCAACAAAGCGCGGCATCTCTTCAGTCTCAGGTCCATTAGACGAGCATTTAAACGATGTCCTGTTTTTCTTCGATATGCCCGAAGCCCTAAGTCTTCATTTAACACCCTTTTCACCGTGGTTCTGCTTAACCCCATCTGAAGGGCCAACAATTTCTGCTTAGGTTTGGGATTTCTTTGAATTCGCGCCTTCACAGCTTTTATCACTGCTGGAGTCCTAACAGACCGAGGGCGACCACTTCATGACCTGTCATCTACGCTAGAGTCTTCATTGTATCGTTTGATGGTACGATAAACGAATCTTTTGGTTATATTCAAATTTTTCAGTATGTCGTAAATTTGAATTGGCGCGTAACCGCAACGATGCAATGCAATAACTGCAACACGGTCTTCTTTAAGCGTCCACTCCATATTTAAAAATGAGTAAAATTCTAAAAAGTACATAAACATTTTTATTTTCATGAACAATTCGAAATTCGAATTCAATAAACTTTTTTGTGGCCAGCATTCTAAAAGAAAAGTTTTTACTGTGTGACAATACTTATGACCTGACTGTGTATTTATTACATCCGGCTATCCATTTCTAAGCAGTATCTCAATCCTAATTCTCTTATTTTTTGTTCTAAGGATTGTACAGCTGTATCGAATTTATAACGAAAGAAAACTAGAGCAGCACATAACTATTTTAACCTATATAATCTGATTCCCACGGCTGTGATTGAAGATCTGGATGAACTGACATTACAAAAGCATGTTAATGTCTATATTAATAATTATAAAGACAAAATCCTCAACAATTGTAACGAGAATTTTGATTAAAAATATAACATTTCTACTATGAATTGTACCTTACCAGAGTCTGAATATAATTATGTATTCATAGTTCAAATGTCAAAAGGAATTTACACACATTAGAGATTTCCCGAACTAAAAAAGAGTTTGAGTATCTATTCCAGATATAGGCTTTCTAATATATAAGTATTTTATTCACCGCCCTTATGATGACTCTTCGTCAAAAGAATTATTTTTGCAAAATGTTGATTAGAGGAGAGTTTTATTTTGTCAACCCAACATGTCAAAATTTAAGGTAAAATACATTACTCCCTTGTGATAGCAAGAAATGTCAGATACAAAAGAAGAATAACATCACCATTTGCTACAAAAGCAGATCAATATATATATATATATATATATATATATATATATATATATATATATATATATATATATATATATATATATATATTTGTTATATGCAGTACTCTTAGCTACTACAGTCAACTTGATATTTTAAACCTATATTGAAAGAAAATATATAGGTTTCTTTTATAGGTTTAAAATATTAAGTTGACCGTAGCTAAGAGTAGATACTGCATATAACAAATATATATATATGTATATATTGATCTGCTTTTGTAGCAAATGGTGATGTTATTCTTCTTTTGTATCTGACATTTCAGTGTCAGGTTCATTTAAATTTCCCAGCTACTAGCACCGAGTTTTATTATTTGTACCAGCCAAATACGAATAATTAATTATATTTAGATTTTACAGTTGCTTTTCGTTGCATAATATTTTGTTCTGAGTGAAGAAGTTTGAATCGAAGAAATGCGCTAGGTATTAGTTAAATATGCATAGCTGAATATTTTCTAAATACATTCAGCTGCGGTCAACTCCTGTTGTCGAAATGCATTTCGGCGTCTGAAATTCGATTTAGAATTCGTCCTATTTCATAGTATGGTAGTGGTCATTTAATCTCTATTTTTGTGTTGCGGTAGGCTATTTAACGGTTAATTGAACTTTAAACATTAATCAGTACATAGTAGATTTGTGTGTGCTACTAATTACTGTGCTGGAATTTTAAGCTGGACCATTAATATTGTGTACCTACTGTGTGTTTCCATTCTATTGTAGTGATTCACTGATATTTGACATCGGCATCAGTAGTTTATGATACCGAAAATCTGTATAGCATGTCCTTGTTGTCATCTGAAAATATCAAATATTAGCTTTTGTCCGCAGCTTCACCCATGTGAAATGCTGTTCCCGTTCCAGCTACCCATGGGAACCTATTTCCAGAATTAAAATGCCTATGTGTTATTCCGGACTATAATCCATCCCTGAAATAAGTTTCAGCCAGATTCGTTTAGCCGTTAGAGCTTGATTGAGTACCAAACATCCAAGCATTACAAACATTTTCACAAACTTTCACATTTATAACATTAGTAGGAAAAGATAGGATTTTCTGTGGTTGAGGTGATAGGATTTTGTCCATTACCGGGGAATCTTTTAATACTACAGCATTCTGAGTTTAAGCATTATGCTTGTTTCCTGCCTCCTCCTATTTTGATCAATAACAGTAATATTTATCGAACCACTTCATGCCTATTTACGATATTATGTAGGGTCGACAGCGCGAGTGTGAGGCCCCTTTGGTTGTACATGTCCATAGCCCACGGTAACAGCTTCCCATCAGGGGCTCAAAAGTGCATAACATTTACACTTACGGTACGGTACGTTCGCACTTACGAAGGATATTGAGAAATATACAAAATCCAGTATGCTGTGAAATTGAGATATTAAGGCTAGGGTATTCGATGACTTTAGGTATTTTTGGCATAGTCAAGTTGCCACTTTACGCCACAGCTCACTGTGGCGTAAAGTGGCAACTTGGCGTTTGCGGTCCGCGTCCAGTGTTTTGCGTCAATATACAGAAAAAAAACGAAGTTTAACTTAAGGTGGTGTTGTAGTATCAAAACAAATAATGACGCAACTGTTATTTACATAGAAGATCTATGAAGCATAAAGAATAAAGCTTATAATAATTAAAATATTGTAATATAGCTATCAGAAAGTCTCTCCCATAAAAGCTTATATGAACCCAGCTATGAAAAAGAGCAATAGAAGAGTGGACCCCGAGAGCAAAGCTGCAAGAACTTAAAGGGGCCTCATATACCCATATGGCGCCTTAAACTCATGGGGGGCCATATACTAATGGGGCCCGTACAACCATGGGGCCTCATACATATATGTAACCCATGGGGCCCATACCCGCGTGGGGCCCCATTTCACTCATGAGGCCCATACACCCATGGGGTGTCATAGACCCATGGCACCCCATACTCCTAAGGAGCCCCATACATATTCGTTACCAATGGGGCCAATATACCCATGGCTTCCATACACCTATGGGGTCCCACAAACCCATGAGTTCCATCCATGAAACCATTAAGATCAGAAGAGCATCTGGGCCCAAGCAAGATATTGAAAGTCACAATGAACCAGGTTATGGAAAGGAGAAGTGGAAGAGCGTACCCTGGGCTGCAAACTGTGTGAGGCTTTGGATGCAACCGGGATTATAGCTCGGATTCATGAGGTTAGGCCCCAAAGCAAAAGCTTCATCAGCAATGAAAATATATAGATATTTAGAGGTAGGTAGTGGTAGTATTTGCTAGTGTTGAAGGTTCATGTCAGTTTAAATAATGTCGCTGGTAGGTACTGTTCCTAATGGGGTGTGTGTTGGGTAACCTCCTCGAGTGTCGCTCCGATTCCGATCCCGCTGCAGTCCGGGGGCAACGGAATCGGAGCGGCCGGTACACCCTCTGCGGCGGTCAATGGCTTCCCCTTCACCCCTTCATAGGGTTGGCATTGATCGTCGGCCAATACCCAAAATGGCGGGAACACATCGCTCTCCGTACTCCTCTGCTTTCAGAGGAGACAGGATGAGCGATGCTGTTAGTGGTGAGATGGCCCAGGGTAAGTCGGGGTGCGAGTGATATGCTCTATGGATAACCTTACACCCCGGTGTCTGAAGACCCGAGACGGCGTGCGGTTTTAGTCGGTGCAAGCCCGACATAACCGGTATCCGAAGGGATTTCCGCACGAAAAAAAAAAACAAAAAAGGTACTGTTCCTAATATTTAGTACCACCATGCCATATACGTCTATTAGTACCAATGTCAATTATTACACATTCTGGTATTGAATCGACTAATATCATAAGACATTTAATGTTGTTATAATGCCGATACATTCCTTAGTTTTAATATTTGTGCAATAAGTAACTACTTACTTATTTACACAACTTATACTTCAAAGAAAAAAGTGTACTAATATTAGCATTATATTCGCAAAAGTTCGAGTCTCAACTTTTTATCACTGTGCATCTACTGCAAACTGACACACGTCCTGCCTCTAACACGTTCGGCTCGGGATTAATTGACTCTCCGAACGCCACAAATAGGTAGAAAACGTAGGTATTTTGAATTTTTAGGGTATAATTTAGAATTTATGTAAATTAGATAACCATTTTTCATTCTCCTATCAATGAACTTCATTTTGGTATAATTTTAATGTTTCTAACTTGAACACAAATCAAATAAAACTGGAATGCGTTTTGGGTTAGACCAATCTTTGAGAGCAAATTCTATCGGGGAAAGTAAAAGTCATCGTGTATAATACTCGTATATAATATATAATCGATAACCGAAAATACTAGTTTGAAAAGCCCAGAATAACATATATATTTTCAGAATACAGGGACTTCTCATTTTCGAAAAATCTTGATCTAAAACACGCTTCCTCAGGGATCCTCGCCTTGAGTGAGAAAGTTGAAATTTTTCGGTAAAGCCGGAACATTCGTGATGGGAAAAGTATGACTCTACCCTTAACTACCTAATTTAAATCAGACACTGCATACACACGCACACCAGATCTTCTGAATATACTAATGTTTCATCAAGCTTTAAAACAAGCATGTGTCTTAGATATAGGGATCATAAGCATAATATGGGTACTGTACCACATTACAAAAACTCTTCACTAAAGAAAGAACATCAAATCGCCATTTAAACACAATTTTGAATTAACATTTTACATACCAACTCATAAATGAAAAATTGAACTAGAAAATTAAGAATCACTTTCCATTCAATATCCATCATTTACCTGTGGAGATAATTACAAACCATAAACTAAAATGAACCATAAATTAATTACTGCTACTTGTGCAGCATTTAAGCAATTAAATGAAAGCTATTTACTGTACATAAAACACTTGACTTGGCATTAGAAAATATCGATGTATAAACATTATACTCGTATCTCCAGAGAACTGTCACCAAAACCTGTTGCAAAGCACACTTGTACTTTATGTTTTCTAAACTTTCGACATATATTAAGTATATAATTTATCAACTGTTTAGAAGCTTATCCCTTTACCACACTACTTTGTGCCCAAACTGTCGTTCTTATTTCAAATTTAAAAATGAACATAACTAAACTGTCATATTTTGTTTTCGTATATTGTTTTTAAAATTATAAAGTACTTAAGTCTAGAATTGTTTGTACTAACATCTTATGTAATACGTCAATTTTTTTAAATTTATTTTAATATTGTATGATTCGCAGATAAATTGGTCTGAGCATTAGTTTATATCGTCGTTGCGCGTGCAAAAGTCGCTATGTGTTATTTAGCCTTTTTGCGGTTTTTGATGCATTACAATCGTTATTACAATACACACATACTGTAAAAAGAGTTATGTGATAAAGCCAATATTTAAAGAGTTACCGAATGTAGCTATGTGACTTTCATACATCGAAAGTTCCATATAAACACGCTAAGTATTATAATTCACATAGCTAAAATAAATTTACTTAAAGTGGAAGCAAAAATTGCGCCCGACATGTGCTTCACATGCACATAGCGAGTTTTTTAGTCAAGAACAGACTCGTACGATCACGAAACGCACAGGTCAAGCGTCACATAGATAGTTTTGTCGATGTGATTGCTCATTATAATACTAACAACGAAGGAGAACGTAGTAAAAAATATTTATGCTATACTAAATATTCGTAAAAAATAAAAGAAGTTGTTTGTAACTGTGTAACGTGCTAGTGTATTTACCGCAATTTTAAACCGATAATAATGTAAGTAAATTTTACAGAGTTAAAGTTTTGTTTTAATCAGGAAAAAAAGAGCGTGGCTCGGTGGCCTAGTGGTTAAGGCTAATTAAGGGGAATACCCTGTAAGGGAAAGATCGCGGGTTCGAGTCCCACCCGAGCGCTTCATGTTTCCTGATGTATTCGCTTTGTAAAATTATATCTACCGTTTATATTGTTTGTAATTAATACTTGACAATGTTAATACTAATATAATTGTGATGCTTTATATTTTTGTTTATTTTTAACACTACTGAAATATGTTGCTAATCACTAACGTAATAGTTAATTATTGGTGGTGGTGTGGATAGTGGCTCTTTATAAAACTATTGTGTACGGTTACAGCACGCATATCTCTAAAGGCTCTTTTGCTTTAGGTACGTTTATTTATCTGGGTATTATGTGGTGAGTTCTAACGATTTTTATTTTGCTACCTCTTTCAGATATATCGTAATGTCAAGATTTTATAGAAGCAAAAAATTAATATCTTTATGTAGGGAAGATGATCGTCAAGAATCAATTAATCAGTTAGCCAGAGAGCTCGAAAAAGAAACAGCTTCACTCTTTCAATCAACTGAAATGTTACCATCCAACAGTGAGGACCAAGATACAATGGACACTACCAGTGTGTATACTGAACATCCAAATAATATTTTAACGGCTGGAGTAGAAATTGCTACAGTTAATACAGGTACTACGCAATCTATAATAACTACAACATCCAGCAATAGAATCCTAAGTTCAGGTGATTTGAATGAAGTATCTTATCAGTTAAATGATCAAACTGGTTGCTTAGAGCCTATAGTACTCGAAAAAGAGAATATTTCTGATAATGTACCTGAGGAAGAGGTATTTACAAGTGAGACAAGAAAGAGAAAGAAAAATCAGCAGATGAGGCTTTTGGGAAAACATTACACAGGACATAAGGTTAACAAAGTTGATAGCGTTACAAAACTAGAAGAAATTTCAAAAAGCGATAGGCAATTGAGAGAAACCCCATGTACTCACGGGGCAGAGAAGAAATCAGACAGGAGTTATTTATGTGCTGCAATAAGTGATGAAATCAGAATAGATTGTTTTAGATACTTTTGGCAACTACCAACATGGGACGCTAAAAAATCCTACATAAACGGATTGATTCAGGCAAGAAAGATATTACGCCGACGAAAATCTTCTACAGATGTAAGAAAATCTTTTGGGTTTGATTGCTATTTACCAAACTCTAATGGTGGCAAGACTCGAGTTTGTAAAGAATTGTTTCTGGCGACGTTTGATTTGAAAAAAGATATGTTTCAGCTTTGGATTAGATCTAATATAAATATTTCAGAAAGTAGTGAAGGAACTCCTGTTCGAAGAATAGATAAGGTCCCTAAGACATTAGGAACTACAACTAGGGCGCTCAAATCTGAATCTGTTCATAAGTGGCTTGAATATGTTCCTAAAGTTCCAAGCCACTACTGCCGAGCAAACAGTTCCAGAATATATGTTGAAGACTCATTCGAATCTTTTAGCCACATGCATTCTGTGTATACTTCTTGGTGCCAGATTAATAATATAGATGCAGTGAAGAGAAAAAAGTTTCATGATATTTTAAAAGAGAAGAAAATTTCCATTTTTAAGCCGCGCAAAGATCAATGTGACATTTGTGTTGGCCACAAACAAGGGAACATTCCTGATGACGTATATCAGCTTCATATTATAAAAAAAGACGAAGCTCGAGCAGCTAAAACAGAAGCTATTAACCAAATCTCGGACGATGTGATTGTAGTGTCAATGGATATGCAGAGTGTTTTACTATGTCCTAAGCTACTTGTTTCAGAGCAGTACTATAAAATGAAACTAGGGCTACATAATTATACTTTTCATATTAAAAACAATAAAAACGTATATTTATATGTGTGGCATGAAGGCGCCGGAGGAGTAACCGCAAACAATGTCACTAGTTGTATAATTGATTTCATAGAAAAATATTGTAGTCAATACAAAAAAGTGATTTTGATCTCTGACGGATGTGCCTATCAAAATAAAAATAAAACACTTTGCAATTCATTATCTAATCTTAGCACTGCAAAAGGCATTACGATAGAGCAAATTATCCTAGAAAAAGGACACACGATGATGGAGGTGGACAGCGTACATTCAACTTTAGAAAAAAAGTTTAAAGGCCCCATCTACTCTCCATCTGACTATATATCGCGGATGAGAGATGCCAGACCATCACAACCTTACATTGTCCATCACCTAGACTACACATTTTTTAAAAATTATGAAGATATACCCGGAGGTTTTTCAAGTATAAGACCTGGAAGAAAAACCGGTGATCCAACGGTAACAGACATTAGAAGACTTATTTATTTCAATGGTGATGTCCATTACAAACTACGCCACACACATGAGTGGAATAATTTGCCGCAGAGGAGGACAAACACGGCACGCACAACTGAACCTACAAGTCTTTATGATGGCCCGCTAAAAATTGATTCTACCAAATTTACTCACTTACAAAGCCTAAAGCAATACATGCACCGCGATTACCACCTATTCTACGATAATTTGAACCATTAATATTGTTCCACATTTTGATCTCATTATAAATTGAATTTGTGTGATTATTAAAATAACAATATAACTTGAAATATAAAATTGATTGGGTTTTATTTACTTCCTTATTAATTATTGCTTTCTAAAAAATAGCTATGTGTCATTATGCTGCCAGTTTCTTCAATATTGCATAGAAATTTAAAGTAGTTATGTGCTCTAAATGCACATAGCTTGTATTTACGACTCAAATAAATAACTCTATGTGTCAAATTTGCCTGGTATGATCAATTTTGCCATTATTAATAATGTAATCTATCTAAAAGTAATCTAAAACTACGCACATTTGTTATATGTATTAAAGAAATAATAAAATATTAGAATATTTTAGGTATTTTTCGAGAAAATCAGTTTTTTGCGTCTCCTGTAAAATAGGTAAAAAACACATTGCGACTTTTGCACGCGCAGCGACGATATATGATATTTGCATTGGGATAATATAATTATATTTTTAAATAACTTTAGTTTAGTTTTAACAATTTCCTTAAAATAACGTAGATTTGGGCAAAGTAGTTACCATTTTTTCAATGATGAAAATGAAAAATAATGGCTGAATAGCTGGCCGGCCAAAGAAAAAAAAACAAACAAAATAGGCGGAAAAGCGGCAATTCGATCTTCATTTGTTTTTCGATTTGAAGGTTTTACTCATTTTTTCATTAGCTAATTCATGTTTTTATTTTTACTTTCCTTGCATTCGTAATGAAAAGCACAGTGTTTACCTCGGGTTAAAGACTTATTTAGTCCCTCGAACTGTTGGCGCCCTCACTACGTTCGGGCGTCAAACCTCGTCTCGGGACTAAATAAGTTACTTTCACCCCTTTTTTTTTTTTTTTTTTTTAACGTGCGGAAATCCCTTCGGATACCCCCCCGCCGGCCAGCGGGGGTGGTTATGTCGTGTCTCGACTAAAACCGCACGGTGTCCTCCCCAAGTGGCCGTTGCCGGGCACCCCGGGTAAGCCCTCGAAAGGATAACCCCAGGGTTGCCGGCGGGCTTTGGCCGCCACCGCGGCCTCGCCTGGTGGGGTCGGGTTTTATCCCGCTTCGGTGAGTTGGCAGGCGTGTGTAGGGCACACACGACACGCCTCCGCCACGGCCTGCTTCTGTAAGGACGGCGAGTCGGCCAACTGCCGTCCTCAGGCCCCGATCATGGAGGTCGGTAGTCCCGGGCGTAGATGAGTCTGCGGCGTCCTCGCCGCAGACTGCGAAACTCGGGGGGCAGGGTTCTCTCCCGCTCCCTCTCCGCCGTCTCTTTCGCGCGCATTACCTGCTCGCAGAAAGAGGCGGCGGCGTGCCACTTGCTCCCGTCGGAGACCACGGCCCTCACCATGGTCTCCAACGAGAGAACGTCCACGCCCAGGACCGCAACGAGATCCCGGCGTTGACTCGCCCACGCAGGGCACTCCACCAACGTGTGGAGCGCCGTGTCTTCGCCAGGATCCTCGCAGTGCTGGCACTGCGGCGTTGTCTCCCGGTGGATGCGCCACAGATACTTACCGAAGCACCCGTGTCCGGTAACCATCTGGCACATCCGGTAGGAGAGGTCCCCATGGTCCCTCTCCAACCACTCCTTCATGATCGGTCTCACCGCCGCAATGGTGGATTCCCCCCACCTTGGGTGCTCAAGTCGCACCCTCCATGTCTCCATGAGTTCCTGGCGGAGCAGGGACCGCTGAGCCCTGATTTCTCGGGGCTCCGGCCTATGGCCCCGCTCCAGCGCCTCCTTGCGCCACTGGTACAGCAGCGCAAGGGCTCTCGCTTCCAGGTCCCATGGAGGGGTCCCGGCTAGGAGACATGCCGCCTCGACGGAGATCGTGCGATACCCCCTGATGACTCTGACGGCCATCGCTTTTAACGGGCTGTTTAATACAGCCACGTTGCGGGCCGCCAGAGTCTCCGCCCATACTGGGGCCCCGTACAGGGCCATGCTTCGCACGATCCCCAGGTACAGTCTCCTAGTGGGGGCGTTGGGTCCCTTAACGTTGGGCATCAGCCGCGATAGCGCGGCCGCAGCCCCCCTCAGTTTCGGAACCAGACTTCGGAGATGAGGTCCGAAGTCCCATCGGCTATCGAGTACGAGCCCAAGGTACTTCATCGTGGGCTCGATGCCGATGCTTACGCCCCCTACGGTTATGCTGGTTCCCGCAGGTGGCCCCCTCCGAGGCCCGTGGAAACACATAGCCTCGGACTTGTGGAGAGCCACCTCGAGTCCCAGCCGCCGTATTCGACCCACGACTTGAGCAACCCCTGCCGTGGCCTTTAGTGCCGCGCTACGTTGCGTTGCTCCCCGCGCCATGACGAGGGTGTCGTCAGCATAACACGTTATGCTGACACCCTCGAGCAACGAACCGCGCAGCACCCAGTCGTATCCGATGTTCCACAGGAGTGGCCCTAGGACCGACCCCTGTGGAACACCGCACGACACTTCTCGCCGCCCTGGCCCTAGCCAGCTCGGGTAAACTATGGCCCTCTCGGATAGGTATGCCTCGACAATGCGGCGGAGGTAAGGAGGCACTCTGTGATACGCGAGCGCCTCCCTAACGCAGCTCCAGGGTAGGGTGTTGAAGGCGTTGGCGATGTCGAGAGACACCGCCACCACCACCCCACCCCGCGAGACTACTTCCTCCGCCAGGCGCCTAACGCGCATGATCGCTTCCACGGTGGAGCGCCCCCGGCGGAAACCAAACTGGTTGTCCGCCAGATCTGGCCCCACGTTCGTGAGATGCTCGACGAGGCGCTCTGCAATAATCCGCTCAAAGAGCTTGCACACCTCGTCGAGCAACACGATCGGCCGGTATCCGGATGGCTGGTCCGCCGGCCGCCCCGCCTTCCGGATAAGGACCAGTTTCCCCGTCTTCCAAGCCTTTGGAAACTGGCCCCTTTCGAGGCATGCGCTAAAGAGCGCCACCAGTCGAGGCCCTAGTTCCTCCAGGGCCAGGACCCATGCTCGGCCTGGAATGCCGTCGGGTCCAGGGGCAGTGCATTTCCGGGCTTTAAGCCGGAGCACTGCTACCCCCAGTTCACTCTCCCTGACTTCGGGCACATCGCTCTCGCTATTATCAGCGTCAGGCGCCTGAGGCGGAGCCATACGCGGAGGGCCGTGCTCCTCCGCTCTCGCTGGGAACAAGGAGCCCAGTATCCCCTCCAGCCGCTCCGGCTGGAGGCTCTGGGTCAGTAGGGGCGCCCTTGGGCGGATTTTGCCCCTGACCGCAAGGTAAGGACGCCCCCATGGGTTCTGCTCCAGAGACTCCAGCAGCTCTTCGCGGGCCCGCCGTTTGGCCTGCTTAATGGCTACCTGGAGGGTCCTCTTGGCCCCCTTGTACGCCTCATATAGCTCCGCCTCTCGGGCTGCCGCATCGTCTGGGCGGCGACGCCTCCGGCGGAACCTGGTGTACTGGCGGCGAGCGGTCACGCACGCTGCTCGCAGCTGTGCGATCTCCGCTGACCACCAGTACACCTGTCTCTTTGCCGGGCCGGGCTTAACCCTAGGCATCGCCGCATCACAGATATGCGACATGGCTCTCCTGAACCATTCCGCCTCTGCGTCGACATCGGCAGGCCTGGCCAGTGACGGAATCCAGGCCTGCACTATTGATGCCTCCAGGAGAGCCTCCCGATCCAGGCGTCTGAGCGCCCAACGTGGATCCGGGGGATTCGCAATTGTCGGCGGCAGGTTAGTTGGAGGGGAGACGTCGAACCGAATATACTTATGGTCGGAATCCGTCTCCTCCTCCTCCACCACACGCCAACCCTGGACGCGGCGGGCGAGAGCAGGGGTCGCGAATGCGACATCCACGACCGAACTGAGCCCCCGCCGCTCCCAGGTGGCGACACTCCCCCGGTTGAGGACCTCTAGACCACGGGTGTTGGCCCAGTCCTCCAGTACTCGCCCCTTGTCATTGGTTTCCCGGGAGCCCCAGGCCTGAGACCAGGAGTTGAAGTCTCCCAGGACCAAGACAGGACGAGGACGGCACGCAGCGAGAACAATGTCCAGTTCAGCGAGCCTTAGCTCAAGCTCGTACTGGTCAAGGCTTGGCGAGAAGTAGACGGCCACGACAGCCAAGCCCTCATAGTCCGCCGCGACGCAGCCTCTGCACCTTGCAATGAGTGCAAGGCGCGAGGTGTCCGCGGCGGAACCCCCGAAGACGGTCGCTACGCCGTCCAGGTCCACCGGGCTTCCGGGGTGGACCCAGTACGGCTCAGCGACCACGACCACATTGATAGACCACTCCACGATGCTCTGGTACAGAAGATCCTGAGCACCGGTGCAGTGGTTTATGTTCGCCTGCAGGATGCGGATTGGTGTGTCCATTAATGGACGTCCATCTCCGCATCCCGCCTCGAATGTGGCCGCTCTTGAGCGGCACCCCCGCTACCCGTTGCGGACGAACGGGGCTTTGGCCTCGAGGCGGCGCAGGTTCTGCTGTCCGCCCGGTGCTCCGCCGCTTTGCCCTCCGCTACGCATTTGTAGCAGCGCGGCGGAGCATCACAAGCACTGGCCTTGTGCCCGGGCTGACTGCAGCGGAAGCACCGATCCCCCACGGTGTCTCCCGCTGTGCACTGCACTCCCACATGCCCCACAGCCAGGCACCTGAAGCACCTGGTCTCGCGGGGCTGCAGGAGTTGCACCCGCGCCTTTAGGAAGCCCCCAACGAGGAGGCTCCGTTCGTCCGCAATTTTTTGCGCCGCTGCGACGGGGCAGTTGACGACTGCTGTGCCGTGACCGGTGGAGCTGAAGCGGATTTCTCCAGCTCTCACCTGATCACGGGGGCAGCCGCCCGCCTCCACGACGGCGGAGATGACTTCCTCCGTCGTGGCCGCGTCATCTAGACCCGAAATGCGCAAACCTGCGCATTTGTTGGGTCTGGTGACGCGGACGGCTTCGGTATCCAGCGACTCCCTCAGCTTGGCCGCTAGGGCGTCGGCTTTGGGGCCGCTGGTGGCGCCGGAGACCTCGAGGAGGCGAGCTCCGGTGCGAGTTGTTTTGCACCGGAGCCCCCCCTCTATATCGAGGGCCTTGAGGTCCACTGAGGCTTTAACCTGCCTCAGGACCTGGGCGTACCCCACGCCCTTCTCCACACCCTCCGTCGTCACCGTCAGGACGACGGCAGTGGAGCGTGGGGCGCGGAGCCTCTTCGGCGCCTTCGCCGCAGCGGCTTTTGCCACCTTCTTAGCCGCCTTTTTGGCGGCTTTCTTCGCCTTTTTGGCGGCTCCCGCTACCACCCATTCCTCCCCTCTGGAGGAACGCTCGGGTGCAGCGGGAGTGGCGGGTATGGCGGGGGTGGGGGTGCCGCGCTTTTTCCCCTTCCCTTGTGGCGTTGGGGCCACTGGGGTGGCGGGGCCGGGCTTACCAGCAGCTGCGAAAGACGCAGGCCGTGCCAGTGAGGGACGGTAAGCCCGGTCCTCCAGAACACCGAGCCGCCTCTCGATAGCCGTCAAGAGCTGCACCACACTAGGCGCAGTCTCTGGCGGCGGATTGGGCGCCGGCCTAGGCGCTGAATTCGGCGCCGGCTTAGGTGCCGACTTTGGCGCCGGCTTTTGTGTCGAATTTGGCGCCGACGTTGACGTAGACGCCCCCCCTAGCGGCGCAAGA
Source organism: Cybosia mesomella (assembly GCA_946251805.1). NCBI lineage: Eukaryota > Metazoa > Arthropoda > Insecta > Lepidoptera > Erebidae > Cybosia > Cybosia mesomella. The sequence continues at coordinate 9,911,172 of OX276401.1, forward strand.
GCCCTCGGGTGGTCCGCCACCTCCTGGGCTCTTGGGGCCTTCTGGGCCTCCGGGGATCCCCTGACCATCTGGGTCAGTTGCCTGACCTCCTCCCGGAGGACCCGCTGTTGCTCCAAGGAGTTGGCCAGCTCAGTTTCCAGGCTTGTGACCCGGGCCCTGAGCTTCGCCTCCTCCTCGGAGACGCTCCTACCGAGGAGCTCCTCCAGCGCCGTCCTGGCAACGGCGACATTTTCTGCCACCGTCTTCTTTTTGCCTGCCACATTTTTGGACCCCTTAATGGTGTCCGTAATGCGGGCAAGCGCTGCGAGGAGTTCCCTCGCCGCGGGGACGCCTTGGTCCCTGCCACTGGGTAGTGGAGGGACGTGCACCGGCTGCTTCAGCGTTCTGGTCGCCGCGGTGGCCAATATTTTGGCCGGCCGATCATCCTCACTCGAGGAGACCGTCCGTTGTCCGGAGCTTCTGCTCCGGTCAAGGGACGGTCCACCCGAGCGAGGCCGCTTACGTCGGAGACCCTCCTCGGTCTCCATACGGCTGGATACTGACTCGTTGTCAGTACCCGCCGTCGACGCCGCAGACGCAATGTCTGCGTCCGTTTCCCCACCTGTTGGTAACGGAGTAGCGGGTCTGGTGAAGACGGCCTTGACAGACCGCGAGTGAGGCCCCCGCCTCACCTCCTCTTCACCCCCCGCTACCTCCGTTTCATCATCTCGGATGCCGTTGTCCGCGCCAAGGTCGTTTTTATTTGTATCGTCCGGTTGTTGTTTTTTTTTTATTTGTGATATTATTCATAGTATATCCCACGAGTATGGGGGAAAGATGGTCCATCCAGGCGGAGCCCCCTGCACCTGGATAAGCCTATATACTATGGAGGTCGGCTGGTATCCATAGGTTTTGACGACTTCGCTGTCGGGTGTTATAGACTTTTCCTTGTCGTGGGCCGGCCAATAAAGGCAAGCCCTCCGGTCGGCAAGTTCACAGCGTACCCTTCTGGAGCCACCAGTCAGGTCGTTGCTGATCACCTGCCGATTACGGAACGCGAGAGGATGGCTAGTCCTCTCTCACCGGCGGCGGCAAAAGTGCCCGTCGGCCCCTGCGTGAGCAGTGGGCCAACCCGCCCCTGGATCCCCCAGGATCCTACGGTGGCCTCCACCACTAACAGCATCGCTCATCCAGTCTCCTCTGAAAGCAGAGGAGTACGGAGAGCGATGTGTTCCCGCCACGTTGGGTATTGGCCGACGATCAATGCCAGCCCCATGAAGGGGAAGCCATTGACCGCCGCCCAGGGTGTACCGGCCGCTCCGATTCCGTTCCCCCCGGACTCCAGCGGGATCGGAATCGGAACGACACTCGAGGAGGTTACCCAACATACACCCCTTACTTTCACCCCTAGGGTAACAATGTACTATTACTCCCACAATCCTTCTGTTATAATTAACGAGCTGACCCGGCAAACTTCGTTCCGCCTAAGAATCAAGTTATGTTGGTGACCTTATCAGCTGAATATATTTCACGAATGTCTCATATTTTTAAGTATCCAAATTATTAATATTAATAATTATTAATATCAATAATTATTATTAGTATAGGCACAGTCTCAAGAAGGGGCTATATCAAAGCCGTAGATGGTTCAGGTTCAGTCGTGGTGGCTTATTTGGCCACCGGCATCAGAAACCCGAGACAGCGTGTGGTTTTAGTTGGTTCAAAAAAAAAAAAAATATAAAAAAAAAAAACACAATATAGCACAGTAGCAGGCGGAGACAAATCTAAAAAAACCAAAGATCATGAACATCGGTCCACCCGTTCTCGGGTTATAAACGGTCATCACTAACGGGTCTTTGCTTACATATAAGGTGTCACAAAATTGTCTCTGAATTGAACTGAATTGAATTGAACCCCTAGGGTAACAATGTACTATTACTCCCACAATCCTTCTGTTATAATTAACGAGCTGACCCGGCAAACTTCGTTCCGCCTAAGAATCAAGTTATGTTGGTGACCTTATCAGCTGAATATATTTCACGAATGTCTCATATTTTTAAGTATCCAAATTATTAATATTAATAATTATTAATATCAATAATTATTATTAGTATAGGCACAGTCTCAAGAAGGGGCTATATCAAAGCCGTAGATGGTTCAGGTTCAGTCGTGGTGGCTTATTTGGCCACCGGCATCAGAAACCCGAGACAGCGTGTGGTTTTAGTTGGTTCAAAAAAACACAATATAGCACAGTAGCAGGCGGAGACAAATCTAAAAAACCAAAGATCATGAACATCGGTCCACCCGTTCTCGGGTTATAAACGGTCATCACTAACGGGTCTTTGCTTACATATAAGGTGTCACAAAATTGTCTCTGAATTTGGTGAGATGACTTGGTATCGAAAAAATATGTATTTGAAACAAAAAAAAAATCGGGTAAATTTTATTTTGATTTTACCCGCTATTTTTGTTTTTATTTCAAATACATGTTTTGTCGATACCAAGTCATCTCACAGAATTCAGAGACCTAATTTTGTGACACCTTATATATAGATGTGAAAATCCTGTGTGCGTTCATGTTTTTTACTCTTTCACGCAGAAAATACCGAATGGATCTGGATGAAATTTGACACAGACCTACACATTATAGTTTAAAATAGCTCAGTGGCTACTTTTTATAGCGGGAATAGGTTGATGGCATTAGGCTCGCCCCCTATTACATTGGGACCTTTACATAACTGGCAAATCGTGGGCGTGTAATACACCTCTGCCTGCCCCTTCATGTTATGTTATGTTATGTTATGTTATGTTATGTTATGTTATGTTATGTTATGTTATGTTATGTTATGTTATGTTATGTTATGTTATGTTATGTTATGTTATGTTATGTTATGTTATGTTATGTTATGTTATGTTATGTTATGTTATGTTATGTTATGTTATGTTATGTTATGTTATGTTATGTTATGTTATGTTATGTTACGTTACGTTACGTTACGTTACGTTACGTTACGTTACGTTACGTTACGTTACGTTACGTTACGTTACGTTACGTTACGTTACGTTACGTTACGTTACGTTACGTTACGTTACGTTACGTTACGTTACGTTACGTTACGTTACGTTACGTTACGTTACGTTATGTTATGTTGTAATATGTATGTATGTAATAGAATAGAAATAGAATAGAAATAGAATAGAAATAGAATAGAAATAGAATAGAAATAGAATAGAAATAGAATAGAAATAGAATAGAAATAGAATAGAAATAGAATAGAAATAGAATAGAAATAGAATAGAAATAGAATAGAAATAGAATAGAAATAGAATAGAAATAGAATAGAAATAGAATAGAAATAGAATAGAAATAGAATAGAAATAGAATAGAAATAGAATAGAAATAGAATAGAAATAGAATAGAAATAGAATAGAAATAGAATAGAAATAGAATAGAAATAGAATAGAAATAGAATAGAAATAGAATAGAAATAGAATAGAAATAGAATAGAAATAGAATAGAAATAGAATAGAAATAGAATAGAAATAATCGTTAATTGAACAAATACAGTACAGTAATAATTAAATAAAAATATGCTGTGTCAAATTCAAAATAGGAATTAGTGTTCTTAAGTTTTTGTTTGCAACTTGTGCAATTATTAGGATTTAGGGGGCCATCTCGAAACCGGAGATGGCCCAGGGTCAGTCGGGGTGCGAGGGATATGCTCTATGGGCAACCTTACACCCCGGCGTCTGTAGACCCGAGACGGCGTGCGGTTTTAGTCGGTTCAAGCCCGACATAACCGCCCCCGCTGGCACGCGGGGGGGTATCCGAAGGGATTTCCGCACGATAAAAAAAAAAAAAAAAAAAAAGGTACTTGATTGATTGTCTGTTAGGAAAAATAAATTGAAATTAGAATGATTAATCTTTTAATAAGTATTTTTGGCATAACAATGATCCCAACAAATAATCCTATACATCCCTTTACCGTGCGGTTCTTTGACATATATTAGTGTTTAAGTATTATTATTCTCAGACTACATCCACCTGTAATGCGTGTGTGTACTTTTTCCTTACATACTTTTGAAAGGATGAGAGTTGTCAGTGATTGTCGATCACAATACCTTAAAATATTTTTAAGATAAGTACTTTTTCATTACCAAGTGTACAGAGCATTTGTACTTAAGTGACAGCTATCTCCTCAATCACGCAAAGTATGCAAAATATACCGATTCCAGAACTTAGGGAAAGTTAAGCCTAGTTTTCTTAAAAAAAAAACTTTAATTCGCTCTCCTGTAAAATGGCCTTTTGGCGTTTTAGTATTATTGGCTTTCCAGTGACGATATAGAGTATTATTATGCGTATATAATATCGGGCAAGTACTGTACGTACCTTTTTTTTTCGTGCGGAGATCCCTTCGGATTCCCCCCCGCCGGCCAGCGGGGACGGTTATGTCGGGCTTGAACTGACTAAAACCGTACGCCGTTTCGATTCTTAAGACGCCGGGGTGTAAGGTTGCCCAGAGAGCGTATCCCTCGCACCCCGACTGACCCTGGGCCATCTGCGGTTTTGAGATTGGGGTTCCCTCGGGTTTGGGAACCAGGGTGTCCCCGTCCTGCCCCGGTTTGGGGGAGGGGCGCTAGGGGATTATTACAAGCTCGCAGAAGGTGTGGCGGCGGCCCACGCGCTCGCTGCTATACGTACCTATAGAATAAAAAAGGTGACTGGTAATACGCTAGTAGCTTGTATTGTTTTCCTATCGCTATTGTCATGCGCTCCTCGTCGTTGTTGTGTCTTTTCCGGGGTAGAGAAAACTAGTTCTTTCCTAGCACCTCTCTGTCACATTTCCCCCCAAACAATACTTTAGTAGGTAGTAATTCTATGCACCATCACTCTGCACCATGGATAATTTCAAGGTCAGGTAGATAGTCAGAGGGGTGTGTGTTGGGTAACCTCCTCGAGTGTCGCTCCGATTCCGATCCCGCTGCAGTCCGGGGGGAACGGAATCGGAGCGGCCGGTACACCCTGGGCGGCGGTCAATGGCTTCCCCTTCACCCCTTCATAGGGTTGGCATTGATCGTCGGCCAATACCCAACGTGGCGGGAACACATCGCTCTCCGTACTCCTCTGCTTTCAGAGGAGACAGGATGAGCGATGCTGTTAGTGGTGAGATGGCCCAGGGTCAGCCGGGGTGCGAGGGATATGCTCTATGGGTAACCTTACACCCTGGCGTCTGAAGACCCGAGACGGCGTGCGGTTTTAGTCGGTGCAAGCCCGACATAACCGCCCCCGCTGGCTGGCGGGGGGGTATCCGAAGGGATTTCCGCACGATAAAAAAAAAAAAAAAAAAGTAGATAGAGACTACCCACACCTGTAGCCATGATGAGGTCGAGATGCTGCCACCTTCACGTCGAAAAAGGCGTAGCCATAAGGAAGTTTAACATAATACGTTAATTATCTGTTTTATAACATGACTAGGGCTATTTATACAGGAAATATAGTAGATAAGTCAAGATTTCTATAGCCAGCAAATTTACGCCAAGCGAAATTACTAATACATAACATACATACATAACATACATATATACTCATAACACCGTAGAAGTACAGTAGGTATATAGAGAAAGATTTGCCGCTTCGGTTTCATAAGCAGTACTCTTAAGCAGTATTGCAATAATTTAGAAGTATAAAAAGGGCGATTACGATTTGGTTACGTCAATTTTACTAAGTAACCAAGCATCATTAATTGTTGAATGGCCTGTTTTGACAAGCAACACAGCTTGGCTTACTGACCCTTGGATCGAACATACTGCTTAATATCATGCGTATGTTTTCCATTCTATTCACACCTCGACAAGTTACGACAATATTTACTTTAAAACTTTTCTCTTTGTCACCGCCTATTATAAAAGAATGAAAGTGGAAAGAACTCGTATAACAAAACGGGATATCAATAAAAAGATCGATTCATAGCTCAACAAAAGGGGAGATTAAACGGACTATCCACAAGTTTCGAATAATCTTTTAAAAACAAAACAAAACAAAAGGGAACCATCGTTCCTCCGACTACAAACTTTTTTAATATCTGCCTCAATAACAATGGGCGACATTTTTTCTCCGTATACTAGGAAATAAATGTTGTATCTAATTTCTGCCTAGATAACTGTAACAATTATTTATCTACCGGCTTAAACTCGATCGCATTATTTACAGAAGAATACTTGAGGCTTTGGAAAAACTAAATCAACTAGTGCACTTTTCTGTTCCTTTGAAGGTACATGTACGCAACATACGCACACTGTTAGCGAACGGAAATACTCTGTGTGTAGCGTCCCATATTCTGGCTCGTCTCGTCGGCTCGTGCCGTTTTTGGGCGAAATGGTGTCGTCTACCGTTCGAGCGAAAGTCGATTTTCGTAGTGTGTGGACGCCGCTTTGGTAGGGCGGCCGTCGCGTAAGCTACGGGCCACGTGCACCTCGATTGCTTGCGCTTAGTTCTTCACGAACTGTGTGGGAGGTTAGTCCGCTACATGAATATAATGTATCTTGAATGCCATGCGCTAAGCGTCCGCCGCGAAAAAGCGTATTTCGCTTGCGCCCTGCAGTGATGCGTGTGTGAGTGTTGTTGCTCCACGTGATTTTGACAGTCGAATCGTTCAGAAAAGCCGGCCAGTTTTTTTTATCAACAGTGCGATGTGCGCGAACTGACGCGGCAGAGAGAGTGTTTTTGATAACAGTTTATGCGAATGAACCACCGATAAATAGAGATGTTTTAAGATCAAAAGACGCCACATCAAGGATGATTATAAAATATTACTTGGCACAATTTCCGCCGGCAATGGAGTCTTTTCGGTAAGTCGCTAATAAGGTTTTTGATTAAGGATTAGAATCTTGAGTTAATTTCATTTCGAAGTTAGTTCGCAAATATTTGTTTCATATTATTTTGTTTGAAATTGAAGTAACTGATACCAATTGAAGTTTGATGAACATTATTTCTGGTAACTGAGAGAAATCACTGGTTATTTGAATATAAAACGGTGGTTGTTTTATCGACAGCGTATAAATTTTATTGGAATTCTAGCTAATATGAATTTTATGTTCCTTGAAACGCTTTGTTTGCAGTAATATTAATATTGTATTAATATTAACCCACAGGCAAAATATCATTACGCATGAAGAATCTCTATTATTTGTGTTGCCATACCCTTTGGGTGTAGAAGCTCTGCATAAGTTGGCCTGCGACAAATTAAATTCATTGTTTATGTATAACGTCACTTCTGCGCATGCTCGTTACCATGTCAACAAACTATACAGATACGCACATAGATACTGGGTGTAGTATGATGAATAAATTAATGAATTGGTCGGATAGTATTGCCATTTCACAATTTGTGAAACTATGGAGTTTTTGTAATGATGCATATGAGACCATTTTTGTAGTACTCGTATGTATCAGTACTAGAAATGGTCCAGTCTAGTGCGTTCAACTATGAGATCATCTTTTGTTTTATATTAGGACTAAGTCTTTGGACTTAATTGTATCATTTAGTTTGTACGAGACGCTGAGTTATTACTTTGTCTGGTTTTATATCTTCGTGTATTTTCTTTATCAATTCAGTTGCTATTCAAAAAAACAAATTATTGTAGTTTCAGCCCTTCATTTTCTCCGTCATTGGCTAAGCTAAGGTTCATAATTCCTTAGTTTTATGTTATAGTACCAATTGAATCTGACAATAGCACGATGTATTTTCGCCCTTAAATAGTAAAAAATGAGCACATTCAGCTTAGTAGTGCGTTATTCAGCAGGTTTAATAGGTCAAGTTTATTGAGCTCCAAAGATCTTGCTGGGACCCTTTGTCATAGACCCGGGCCCCCATATACCATGTTATCTATTTTACTACCTACATATTCTACTAAAACCTATTCTGTCCTGATATTCAATTTCTATAATTTTACCCGCCTGGAATGCCTTAAGTCATTATGAGTAATTATAGCGTTTCCAAGAAATCGTAGTATCAGAAGTATTGCCACCTGCAAATATTCTCACGACAGCAATTTATACGTACCCTAAAGAGGGTAGTACAAAAATAATATGGCCTTTTATTTCTTTTGTCATACAAGTGGAATGTTTTGTTAGCTTTCGAGATAAGACAGTTCTATTTACAAACATGTTAACAGCTATTACGAAAAGGTTTGTTTTTGTGAAATATTTATGCACGCAATATGTTCATTATAATAAATAAATAACTTGTAATATCGATACGTTTCGTTGTTTTTATACAACGTCCTGCGAAATATTTTCATCAAATCTTTTTCGTCATTTCAGAAAGTACTTTATCATTCTATCAACTCAGAGCCTACCGAAGTTCAACGTTATACAACTTCGTGACAGCTACTTTTGCCTATATTCAACGTACAATAGACCAAAGCGGGCTGTGTAGATAAAAACACTGGGTTAAGGGTAAGACGATCTCGTGATGCAAATTTCTTTATAATAAAAATCCAATGACAAACTTGCTCAGAATAGTTGTAAAGAGGAATAATTTTTTTTAAACTAACGTAGTGAAATCAATGAATAGGCTCAACACAATATTAAAATGATTTATTTATTTTTTGTTATTTTTCTATCCAATTAAAAAACAGAGTGGTTTAATAGAGTTTTCATTTGCAATATAAAGTAGATTGTATTTAGAAAAAATTGTAGTTACGGTTAATTCTGGTTCAAAATTTAGATTTAAAATTACTTTTTTCTAAAGATTTAGATCGGAAAAAGAGAACATGTAGGACGGGACTTGAACCCGCGACGAGTTTAATTGAATTAATTAGGCGGAGTCATCAAAAAACAATGTTTAAAAATGACTGTAAAGTTATTCATTGTTTCCGTAGTTCGCAAGAATTACGGTAGATGGCTCCAACGTCGCCTTAAGACGTATTAATGTATCGGATAATTTCGAATATCTGGGACGTGTCTAGATGGCTCAGTTGGTCAGAGCATTCCCCCTGTAAGGGACTGGTCGCGGGTTCAAGTCCCGTCCTAGATGTTCTCTTTTTCCGATCTAAATCTTTAGAAAAAAGTAAGCATACAAAATGCTTAAAAATTTAATTGAATTAAAAATTACTGTTAATTTTCATATTATAAAACCTACGGAACGGAGCTGGATCAAATTTGACACAGAGATAGATAATGGTCTGCAATAGCACATACCTGAGTTTTTATCCTAGAATTAGGATCTTGTGGGTCACGGAAACGTGATCAGTAATTCATGCGGGTAACAACTATTATTCATATAAAGTTTTACAGCTTGTAAGTTCATAGAATTATATTTATTACAAATATCTATGCCCTTTATAGCATGTTTGCACAATTCAAAACAGTCTGCTATTGTCTATCAACAAAAGGCTACGGTAATAAGAAAGTAGTTTAGATTTGAGTAGGTAATTTGCCAAGTATTAACGATTTTAATCCGTTATTAAAATATTTACTATTGAATTTTACAGTAACTATAAAGATAGTAAAATATTTACTGGTATGTATCAGTACAAGATTTCCAAGTCATTTTCATGTCTGTATATTCTTACATTTCTATGTATTATATATTAAAAATATTCTTATATATTAAAAATCAGAAGATAACACTTAGTTATTTGATATTCATAAACTTATATATTTTAATGATATTTTCGGAACATTACGCGAATGTCACACATTGAAATAAAACTATTTTTAACGGATTCTATCGCGATTTATTTTGATGTTATTTTATATTTTACATTGATCCCGACGTTTCGGTTGCTTTTCAACAGCCACGGTCACCGGGGAGACTAAAGATAGTTGTTGTCTTGTAGTTTGAAGTGTAAGTTATCTCAAAGTACCCGAACTATGTTGAATTGTTGGTGTTACTATTTATGCAGAATGAGCTCACAATATCATGAAGTCTTGTTGTACTTTGATTTTTCTTGGAATTAATAAAGTGAATGACTGGGTCCCAAGCTGGTGGTACATTCCAACCATCTTCTCTATTAAAATTAGGATGTTTTTTAATTTCAATAGCTTTTTTATTTAATTTTACCTTTTTTTTATTATTATGATGAGTTTATTTGTATATAGTCCATTGAAAAGTTACTAGTTACTTTAGGGTTGCGTTTTTTAGAGGACGCAATTTAATTTTTTTTATGTGTAGGGGGGGTCAGTGTAAAGCTAAAATCAAGTTTGTGGGGTCGCCACCCTTATCGAACGGCCGCCATCTTGAAAATAGGGGTTGAAATGGTTTTTACGATATATCCCTTAAACTATTTATCTGATAAAATTTTTTTTAATTCAAATTCAAATTAAATTCTCTACAACTTTGGTACAGTAACTTTTTGTCGTAGAACTATAAATAAAACAGTTATAAGCGAAAATGTTCAGAAACTTTTTTATCTCTTTATACGGTGGTAATAAAGATGATAATTCTCTTGACAGCCTACAAACAATTTGCCAAGGCAGTGACAAAAAGCACATTTAACTTAACTTCACTACCTCCAATACAATACACAGGTCGCTTTCATACTTTCCGAGTCTACCATCAGGTCCAGTCGTGGCTTGGTAATAATAATGATCTTGAAGACTGGGGCTGGAAAAACATGTAGATAAATATTGATTCCAGTTCAGAGCTCTAAACCTCCAGCACCCCCTGAGCTTCCAAAATTGATCTTTTGCAAATGCAAAGGAAACTGTGGATCAATGTGTGGATGTCGAAAAGCAGGGCTGAAATGTTCAGCAGTGTGCTTCCATTGTTCTGGAGAGACTTGCAGCAACGTAATGGGGCTCTCAGAATTAATAAATGAAAATGACTTTGATGATGAACCGCCGACATTAACACCCCTTCCTTCTCCAGTTCTCCCACTGATATTTAATTCAGAAAGCCGATCAGATGCTGAGCCGCAGCCTGGTCCATCGAAAAGACCGAGGACGGAGTAGTTCAAATTTAGAAAGTCACCGTGCATTATGCCTATTGGGGATACCACGTAAAAAAAATCCGTTCCCGCAGGGGGAACGCACAGGTAGATTTCGTGAAGCAATTAATATTATTTTATATAGAGAACTACGGACTTTAAACAATATTTCGTGAAGTTAACATGTGAAATTTTTTTTTCTCGAAAACGGTAACTTTTAGCGAAAAACTATTCAGACATTTATTTTAGACTTAAAAATGGCCTATCGATTAAAAATGTTTCCGACGGCAAGAATGTTCACCGGTTAGAAGTTATGATTTTTTTCCCGAAAATTTTTGGTTTTTCCCCCCTCCACTTTTAGTTAAAGTTTTAATCTTATAGGTTTATACTTAAAAGTTGTTGGTATTCATGTATACTATGGGATAAAATTAGAACGGTTCGAATATCTTTCATGGAACGTGAAAATTTGAGGACAAACTGATTTCACAAAAAGTGAGGCCCTACCGTCCCCTTAGGCCGGATTCCACCCGTTCACGAACTTAAACTAAGTTTACACCCAAGCAATTTTTGACCGCAGTTTGAAAGCGATCGGGGCAAAAATGCGACCGTGAGAGTGCCGCAAATTTTGGGAAGTGGAACCATACATACATATATATATATAAACTTTATGACCAGTGGTCATTTCGGACTCAGGGGGTCATAACTAGACCCCCTATGAAGAATTTTTTTTCAAATTCGACAGTAGTCAAGAAGCCAATAGGTAGATCGATTTCATCGAAATTTACCTAAAAAACGCGCCTCCAGACTCTTCCTCGTGTGTGGTGCGGAAAGAGTCAATAATTAATTATTATATTAATTAATTATTAATAATAATATTGCAAAATTAATAATCTAAAAAATTATAATACGAAAAGAAAAAAGAAAAAACAAAAGTTACTGGACCAAAGTTGTAGAGAATTTAATTAGCAACAAAAATGTTAACAAATTTTTTTTATCAGATAAATAGTTTAAGAGATATATCGTAAAAACCATTTCAACCCCTATTTTCAAGATGGCGGCCGTTCGACAAGGGTGGCGACCCCACAAACTTGGTTTTAGCTTTACACTGACCCCCCCTACACATCAAAAGAATAAAATTGCATCCTCTAAAAAACGCAAGGTTAGGCCTAAAAAATGTAACATTTGAATGGACTAATATCGGTATTTTATTACAAATATAATGTATAGTTATTATATATATATTATATATATATATTATATCTCTGATGACCTTTGGGGCGTAGCGTAGAGCTTTCGACTGCTAAGTCAGAGGTTGCGAGTTTGGTTCCCGATCAATGGAATATTTGTATGCATGAATAGTTATTTGCATTGGTCTGGGTGTATTATGTATGACTAGCTGTTGTCCGCGGCCCCGCTCGCCTGGGATTCTGATACCGTTCCCACTTCTCATGGGAACCTATTCCAGGGATTAAAAGCCTTTGTAGTATTCCAGATATAGATCTATCAATGTACCAAATATCAGTCAGATGTTTTTATTCGTTTTTGCATGAAAGAGTAACAAACATCCATACATCCATACTTACAAACTTTCGTGCTTATGATATTAGTAGGAATGTATGTATTTTAAGAAAATAAAACTATTATCTCTTTAAACATTTGTTTAATTGAAAAGTTTAAACAGGTACCTACTTACGATCATAACATTCACTAACATTCCTTTGGAAAGCGTGATATTCGTAGAATTTGTATACAAAAAGTATTTCAAAAGCAAAAGTGTTCTTAATGTTAGGCGTAAATCTCGGTAAAAAGAAGCGTTGGTAGCTTAGTGGCTAAGGAGTCGACCGTACGATCGAGAGGTCCGGGATTCGAATCCTGGCCATTACACTATCAACGTTAACCCACTCCTAACACAAGCGATTTAGCTTAGCTGGAGGGGTTAGGGGGAATATTAGTAATTTCGGTTACTAATATGCTTTAAAAAAAAAACTATAATTTCAAAACAATGCCTACCATGACTGTATAAGTTAACCATAATAATCCGTTTGAACTTGTTTTAATAGCACTAAAGCTCTTTAACCATTAGGTACTTCTCAAAGTGGGGTGTGTGTTGGGTAACCTCCTCGAGTGTCGCTCCGATTCCGATCCCGCTGCAGTCCGGGGGGAACGGAATCGGAGCGGCCGGTACACCCTGGGCGGCGGTCAATGGCTTCCCCTTCACCCCTTCATAGGGTTGGCATTGATCGACGGCCAATACCCAACGTGGCGGGAACACATCGCTCTCCGTACTCCTCTGCTTTCAGAGGAGACAGGATGAGCGATGCTGTTAGTGGTGAGATGGCCCAGGGTCAGCCGGGGTGCGAGGGATATGCTCTATGGGTAACCTTACACCCCGGCGTCTGAAGACCCGAGACGGCGTGCGGTTTTAGTCGGTGCAAGCCCGACATAACCGCCCCTGCTGGCCGGCGGGGGGGTATCCGAAGGGATTTCCGCACGATAAAAAAAAAAATAAAAAAAAAAAAAAAAAAAAAGGTACTTCTCAAAGTAAGTACTCACTAAAAGTTTCACATTGCAAGGAATTATTAGATAATTTTTAAAGACTATAAGAACAGCCAGATATTGTTGAGTCCCAAACATGGAAATAATTATAACACACCAGTTATAATTTACAACGTACAAATACTTAAGCCATAGAAGATATAATGAAGTTATTGAAGAATTATATTAACCTTTACAATAGTATCATCGAACATTTTCTTTCACCTTTCTCTGGGATATAACCTACTACATGATTGGCTTCGATAAGATACAATTTCCAAACAAGAGCCAACAAAACCATACTATTCATGAATAATGCATATGGCGTATGCGTTTTATATGAAGCTTATTGCTGCTAGCCAATAAATTTCATATAAATGTTTCACAAGAAACCCTATTAGATCTACAATCAGAAATTAAGTACAAACTTATGTAACTAGTTAGCCTTTAAGAACTCTTCTTCATAAAAATGTAAACTTACTTTACTTAAGAGGTATTGTTTGTTTATTCATACCTGATGCATCAAAGTCAATTCAGTGTTTAACAGCTCAGATCAGGCATCTGTGAGAGTATAAAGTACAGAGTCAAAATTATTTTGGACTACACTGGACAAAACGATGAAGGGGGTACATCATGTTGTTCTCTATTGGAAGGAAAGCATATATTGCCCATGAGAATGAGTCTGGTTGATAGCAATGGTGGTGACATACATACACATATACTATATATGTACGTGTGCATAAGAGTACACAACAAATGTAAAACTTTACAAATAACGATAAATTATTATACATTACAATGAAGAGTTAATAAAAGTAGATCATCTGCCTTCTATTTTGGTATCGTGAAGAGTGTTCATATTTGGAATGCTCTTCTGTATGTAATGTAATGTATGCTTAAATAGAATTAAAAAATCTGATGCATGTAGTTCATACTTTAAATGCTATATAATGTTCTAGGGATACAGACAGTAGTATATAGTGTTATAAAGGTATTGATAACAATTCAATGCTTGTAGGTAATCTATGCTAACAGCAGACTGGTCGCAATAAATAAATTGTACACAAGGTAGTGAGTTTTAAAAAGAAAGAATTAAAATATTTATTTTCACGTTGTAACTAAGTTTAATACACATAGAGAAAAAAATTGGCAACGACGACGTCGACGACAACTCGATAGCAATAGGGCTTTTCTAAAGAAAATCCCTAAAAATATCTGCCATGGACTCATCTTTGCCAGGAATGAATATCACTATCACTACATATTATAAAGCTAAGTTCTCCAGTGCGTCTGTCTGTCTGTTGCATGCTGTTTTCACCAATGGATAGAGTAGTTTTGAGGTTTTAGTATATAATTTTTCAAGTTTCTGTATACTTCAGCTAAAATATAATGATATTTGTAGGGGGTGTCGGAAAAAATAAGCCGTCTGGGAGCTTTCAACGAAAATGCTACCTAAACCCTTTGAAATATAACAAAATGATGTATGGTGGAATTGTGTATCTTATACAGGTTGTGTTGGTGGAATAGAGTAGCAGGAACGGGATCAGAATTCCACGCGGGTGAAGCCGCGGGTAACAGCTAGTAATATATAAAGCATGGTAACATATCACATAATATATGAATAAGCATAGATTAAGAGTTTAGATGAACCAAGACTTGCTGTAATACTTTATTTTTTTTGTACGTGCTGGAATCCCTTCGGATACCCCCCCGCCGGCCAGCGGGGGTGGTTATGTCGTGTATCGACTACAACCGCACGGTGTCCTCCCCAAGTGTCCATTGCCAGGCACCCCGGGTAAGCCCTCGAAAGGATACATATTGTACCTTTAGACGTTATATCATATCAAAATTCACCATAGATATTTGACACAAGGAATTTAAACAATCTGCATTAGGAGTCTGATTTTAGGATTTAGATTTCATATTTGATCGGATTTGATAATAACAGTCTTACCATGTGCCATATATGTAGCTTCACAAAGATCTTCGGGGCCCAAGCTAACCTCACCCGCTAGGTGGTATACCTACTGATTGCCGGCCGACGCTATTGCGCAGGCTTCACAGGTTTAGGGCGTCAAACTGTAGTCGCTGCTGTAAAACAAAAACTAAACTAGATTATGACAAAGAGGAGTAAGTGAGCGGGCTAAAAGTGCAAGCTTTGGATACGACTGGTGGCTCGAATGAAGAAGTCGGTTTTAACATGTACCAGTGTCAAAAGTCTATATCGGCATTTTAATTGATAGTACAGACCGGAATATTTATTACCTTTATTGCACTGATTTTAAGTAGCACATCATGTAATCTTTTTATAAATAGAATGCTTTAGGTTATAGTGCCACACATTACTTGCAAGAATCTATTGCTACACCGTTCGTTCTATAGCGTCGTCGCGCCAATGCGTCGGATATTAAATTTATAGCTATACCTAATTGGTCGTATTTAACTGTGAAATAAGTCTTACGCTTCCTACAGATGGTATCAATGTTTTATAGCCTTTTGGTGTCATTTTACATATTATCTCTAATGGGCCAACTTCTTGTTTAGTATGGCATAAGTATCTATAATCGGCTTTTGAAGATTTACAATCGATTTTGAGTCTGTAAATTTTTTATCTTCCATCAACAAAAAATAAAGTTGTTGCAGTGATATATCATAGTTATACTGGTATTAAGTTTAGTTCATCAAACTATTTGAAATAAGGATCATCTCAATTTGTGGCTATTTAATTAGTCCTTACGAAGTAGGAAGCACATTATAAAGTTTGAAATTAATTAGTTCCTCTTGTCCCATTTGTTGCACTCATTGAGTTTTATCAGTTAAATTCTGTGGCAACTGATAAACTAAAACTGGGTTTGGAGTACCAGTTGTTATCAGTAGCAGCTATAAAGTTGTCTTACATAATTGTGATTGAGAATGTGAAGCGCTTGTAGATTACTGTGTTGTTTTGTTATGCTATATCTTGAATAGACAATACTTATACTTATGACCTAGTTCATCGTATTTTAAGACATGATTTAATACCGAAACTACAACATAATTCACCGTACAATTTTTTTCATTTCTGGATATTACTAAATTATTTGAATTCTTTTTATCTGATGTCAAAATATTCAATAATTTAATTGCAATGCCCATCTTCATCACACAATGGAAACGCACTCTAAGCAACTGTATATAACTCATAAAAACACATTAAATCTAAACTTAGATTGATAGTCCCATGCAAAAGAGGTCGTGTGACGTGTATAACTATTCCTGCGTAATGTAAGCGCAAACGCATAGCCAGACGATGACATTGAGTACGGTGTGAGAATAAATTACAGAATAATGAATTACTTTCCCATATCTATGATACGATAGTGAATGTAACAACACTGTTAAGCTATTTTTATATATACTTCCTTCTGCGAGCAAGTAATGCTCGAGTCCGGCATAGACCTGAGGCGACCCGCGAGGCATGGTGGTGACTCAGACGTCGGAGGTTGCTCAACGTTGTGGGAGGTTGTTGAACGACCGGTGACAGGTGACAGGTGGAGGCGTCTGTCACCCTAGCAGAAGCAGGACTGGGCGACGTCGCGTTGCGTGCCCCCGCTTTTGTGGTACCGTGGTTCTCAAATCCGAGGGGGCCATGTCGAAGCCGGAGATAGCCCTAGGTTAGCCGGGGTGTAAGGGAAATGCCTTATAGGCGACCTTATACCCGGCACTAGAGACCCGAGACGGCTTAACCATTGCTGCTACCTAGCATCGCACGAATAACAAAGGACTCAAGTCAGTGATGACCGTCACTATATATTAAACAATCCATGTAAACTATAAAACATTTTTATTTCATTATGGGCCACTCTCATCTTCAAGTCAATACACCATTGGCTTGTTAGCATTTTTATGAATGAAATGCAAGATAAAATCAAACATAATACTATGTAAGAAGGTCAGTTTTTACATAAAATTGTAGAAAACGGCTACGAAATCAAATTGGAAATTACTATTGACACGCCTTCCCAAGACTTTTGAAGCTTTACTGTTATGTACATAAAATTCATGTTGCACGCTTTTATTAAGACGTGATTGGGTAAACGTGGGTAGCTTTAGTAATGAGGTCTTAGGTTGTCCCATTGTGATTATATTATGTACGGTACAGATATTTTTATATGATGTTGATGAGGCGTCGATGTTGACATTGTCAATTTTAATGTAATGATTTTTTTTTCATTGTTTATTATATAAGATTCTATAAATAACTTAAAATATTAAATGTGCAACAACAGAACATTAAATTTGTCAAATTTCAATATCAATGGCATCAGTGTGAAGAGAAAAAAACAGAAATTATAGTATTTCAACAATATTTTCAATTACTTAGGATAGTCTGGGATAGGCCCTCATGATAATGGCACTGGCTTCTGCTTATAAAGAAGGAAGTGCAAATTAAGAAGAAGAAAGATGAAGAAATAAGAAGAAAAGAGGAATGCTTCAGTAGGTCTCTAACGACGCGTACATAAAACGGTATACCAATTCTAAAAGTCGCTATTAATTGAGCGAGACCAGTCCATTAGAGCTAAAGAATTATTATACTACACTACTAAAAAAACCTAAAGATCGCATAATCTACTGCTATTATAGCTAGGGTCTGGTCGATACTTTGTGAAATTGGTATGTCTTTCAATAAAAAAAAAACACTTTCGAAATACACGATTATATAATAAAAAAGAAAAGAAAAATTTCTAGCTTTAAAAAGAATAAATTTTGTGGAAAGGAAGTCATTTAATTTTGTCACTTGAATGCGGGGGGGTATCCGAAGGGATTTCCGCACGATAAAAAAAAGAAAAAAAAAAGGTATTACGGCGGGCGCAGCGATTGCCTCGTGTGATAATACAAATCTGTCAAAACATGAGCCAGGTCCCTTTAGTAATTAGCAATAGATTACGAAGTTTGTGTATATTATACACGAATTGAAAAACAGCGTAAGTTAATTCAATTAAATTTTTAAGTATTTTGTATGCTTACTTTTTCTAAAGATTTAGATCGGAAAAAGAGAACATCTAGAACGGGACTTGAACCCGCGACCAGTCCCTTACAGGGGTCTTCAAGAGGTCGCTTTAAGACGTATATAATATATCGGAGAATTTCGAATATCTGGGACGTGTCTAGATAGCTCAGCTGATCAGAGCATTCCCCCTGTAAGGGACTACCGTTCTAGATTTTCTCTTTTTCCGACCTAAATCTATAGAAAAAGCGTAAATTACTTTAGTTATGCCATATCCATATCTCATCAAAAACTTTAATGTGACATGAGATCCGAGTTCAATATTAAAAATATGCGTCTTAGTCGACTTCGCCGATAAAAGAATTGAAATCTATATGGGTGCCAAGTTCTTTGTAGATAATCCTAAAATTTTAATTACAAGAACGCAAAATATTCTAAAATAAATTGATATAATAAATTCTTGTTTTTTGGTGCTACCACAATATTTTGTACTTAATAGGTAATAATATAAATTCTTAAATTTTAACAGACAATTATTTAGCTATTTTCCACATGGTCTTGTAAATTCGAAATTCATTCCCATTCAGTATCTACAGTTTTTTTTACACATTTTCTGTTAAATAATCAATTTAAAATGTACTTTGTTGATACTAATCCTATTTAATATTATAAACTAATACTAGGACGGTTACCAGCTACGCAATCAACCCAAACTTAAGCGTAGCGAGATTTGCCTATCCAACAATAGGTCAACGTGACCGGTCGACTTTTTCCATTGATTTGGTTTTTCGGTTATTATTACCGGTTATTATTACCGGTTATTATTACCCTTACGACACTCAGTAGTGTCTACTTGATCACCGTGGCAAATTTGGTCGAGATCGGTCAAACGGTCTCGGAGGAGTATCGTTTGTTTGAAATGCAACTTTGAAACCAAAGACGCTTCGCTCGCCTTCGGCTCGCTATGCTTAATAAACGTGAAAGTTTGTGAGTATGTATGTATATTTGTTGCTCTTTCTCGCAAAAACGGCTGAACGGATCTGGCTGAAATTTGGCACAGGGATAGACAATAATCCGGAATAATATATAGGCAACTTTTATCCCGGTAATAAGTTCCCATGGGTTGCGGGAACGGGATCAGAATTCTACGCGGGCGGAGCTGCGGGCAATAGCTAGTTTTTTATAAATTTTCCTTTGCATAGATTTTTACATTATTCGATTTTTTCCTTCGTATATGCCTCAAAGTCTACCTTGGTACGAAATATTAAGTTTCTAGAATATCTGATATTGTGACAAGTGGGTTGAATTTTTAATCTATAAGTCAGTGAGTGAGTCAGTCATAAAAATATCAGTTTTACTAACTGAGTAGTAACTATTTCAGCAAAATTAATGAAATTTTGGATTCTAGACAAGCTAAGAGGCTTTAATTAAATGCCAAATTTCTATATATGTAGATTAAATATTTTTAAGCAGGGATAGTTTTGTATTTAGATAGTTTTAAGTGATAGATAGATTTTGGTGAACATATTTCACATGGAAAATTAATCTTTACGATTGTTCTCGCGCAGTTTTATCGCAATATGAAACCATTTCATTGACATAATGCTTGCATGTCAATTGTTTCAGTACCTATACGTATTCAAATTGTTTATGAAAATTTATTATCAATGTATGTAAGGGATCAATATAAAATAACATCAAATAAATCGCGATAGAATCCGTTAAAAATAGTTTTATTTCAATGTGTGACATTCGCGTAAACTTCCGACAATATCATGTAGAACAGTACGGACTGCAAACAGCAAAATTAGAGTCTCCCCCTGACCATGGCTTTTTTTTTACGTGCGGAAATCCCTTCGGATACTCCCCCGCCGGCCAGCGGGGGTGGTTATGTCGTGTATCGACTAAAACCGCACGGTGTCCTCCCCAAGTGTCCGTTGCCGGGCACCCCGGGTAAGCCCTCGAAAGGATAACCCCAGGGTTGCCGGCGGACTTTGGCCGCCACTGCGGCCTCGCCTGGTGGGTCGGGTTTTATCCCGCTTCGGTAAGTTGGCAGGCGTGTGTAGGGCACATACGACACGCCTCCGCCACGGCCTGCTTCTGTAAGGACGACGAGTCGGCCAACTGCCGTCCTCAGGCCCCGATCATGGAGGTCGGTAGTCCCGGGCCGGTAGTGTCGGGTAGATAAGTCTGCGGTGTCCTCGCCGTAGACTGCGAAACTCGAGGGGCAGGGTTCTCTCCCCTCCCTATCCGCCGTCTCTTTCGCGCCCGTGACCACGGCTGCTGAAAAGCAACCGAAACGTCGGGATCAATGTAAAATATAAAATAACATCAAATTAATCACGACAGAAACCGTTGAAAATAGTTTTATTCATCCGCGTAAACTTCCGACAATAACAACGATAAACATTTTTATTTTCACTCCATACAAAATATGTACCGTTTTCAATTTAATTGCAAATATTGTTTAATTTCGGTTAAAATTTGCTGTTAATAAATTTGTGATAAAAAATGTTGATAAATTTAATGAACGACATAAATGAAAAGATAATTTCCTCTTCTTGAAGTCAGTTAAAAATTACAACATAATATTTATTTGACAAAATGTTTACTATCATTGCAATTTCATTTCTCATTTCCGAATAGATACCTAACTTACGACTTTGGCAGTTACGATGCTATATTCCCTAATAATGTCACTGTGACTAAGCGTTACGGGCAGTTGGTTTACTAAAATAACAGTTACGAAGCCGAAGCACCGAATATCTGATTACACTCTAAGTTGAATACTCAACTATTAGTTAGTGATTTATTTTGACTATCATTATTCCAGTTTACTAATGTACCTGGTAGAGAATTTAAGATTTAGGTATGAATCCGCATATGAAAGAATTTTTAGGAAATGTAAGGTAAAACGGAAGATGGATTATAGTGCGTATCAACAGGACAGATGGGAATATAGGAAATGTTCAAAGGAGCCGACCAGCTGAAAGAAGCAAATTGAAACTAAACGGTACTATTTGTATATAGTATTGTGTTTCTCCCAGTCGGTTATGGAAGAATGGAATGACTTCAGACTTCACTCAGACACCAGGCTAGGCTCTGACGTCATTGAGAAACCAGTGCAAAATTACTTAGGCCACCTCCTCCTCTCTTTATTTGCTATGTGCTTATTCACATTACCTTAACCTTCGTGCTTGTTTTTGTTACCACCTAGAATCAAGCCAGACCGAAAATGTAAAACTGTAAAACTTGCCCCATAAAAACTCATTTCACGGGGCTTCTTTATCTGGTGGTTATAAAAAGAAAAGAACTCCCTGTCTGACTTTTGTGATAGTTTTAAAGTGTAGCTCTTTTAATCATAGGTAGATATTCTTCAGGTATAATATGAATTTATTAGATCAAAATATTACTATACTTCCTGTGGTTTACATCGAATTGTATCTTACCAAATTTAGATTTAGTTGTATAGTACATATACTATAAAACTAATAAAAAATAATGTACCAATAAAAAGTAATTCTTGTAAAAATATTATGTTTTTTTGATAATATCAATGAATTATTACCACTTATATGTGAGTCTAAATCATTCACAAAATCATTTAAAATTTCAAACTTGAATTGCTTTAGGAATCACCGAGACTCGTCATTCAACCTCGTCTACTCTACTTCATCTACTTATAAATCCCTAAAAATCCTTTCATTTATTGATATTATAAAATACACTAACTTCTCTTACGTGTAGTATTTTCGAGAAAACTTCGACTTTATGATTCAAATTTATCGTGCGTCGTGTTTCTGGATGAGTCAAGCGGTTTGGCGGTTACGTGACAAGAATACCTTTATACTACGGATAACTTTCGAGAATTTGATATAGGCCCCTAAAGCTGGATTGAACTAAACGCGAAAGTTTTAAAGTGTACTAAGAGCAAGGTTAAATGCACGTTGATCAATTAATTTTCACTGTAAGAAGAATAATATTGGTATTTCATATGACCCTTTATTTCATACATCAGATAGGTATTTTATTATTTGAATGTTTGGATATCTTTCTGTAAAAGTCTTAAATAATAAACCGAGTTCTTTCGTCTCGACGATTCATGGAGTTTCCATCCAACCATAGACAATCTTTGACTTATATGTCACATTAAATGAATGAGATTGGTTTGTTTATATAAAGTACACGAATAACTGTCACACACAATTAACCGAGACATGTATTCATATTCTCCCGTCCTTACTGGCTTAAAATAAAATCATTCAAGTTTTCCACGAATGTGTAAGATTACGAAAGAGATAAGTGGTAGCATTAATTTTATCCTTTTATAATGTTATTACAGTTGAGTCTCTTGAAATACGAGGTGGTATATTATGTAGTTTAAGGTTCATTTGCCTAAATAGTAACACGATTCTTGAAGGTGTTTTATCGACCAAATCCACATAGTTTGTTTAAGGAAAAATATTTTCCCAATTGATTAAATTATATTATGAAATAAATTTAAATAATTTTTTATTATTTGTTTATTAATAATTTTATTGTATATTCTTTAGTTATGATATATATGTATTTGAAATCATCCTTTGAAGCTCTTCATGTTGATATCTTATTCGATAAGTTTGAGTAAAAATGTTTTTTAACAACATACATTTTAGCGCCAATAATCCGCCATTTTTCTTTTTTGATATACCCAGTTGCACTCTCGCAGTAAATACGAATCTAACGACGAGGTGTCAAGCTAAAATCCACTGAAGCTGTCCAGGCTGCAGAGCGTGTCAAACAATTATACATATATACATACATACTCTCGAAAAACATAACCCTCCTTCTGACGCAGTCGGGTAAAAAGACTTGTTTCACAAATTTCACCGCAGTCACATGACATTTTAATTTCTAAATATTTCGTGGTACCTTAATATTGTATTCAGGATTGACAAAATACAACTCATAAACTGCCAACTATTTCTAATAGCTCCCGGTGCGCCATCTTCACGCACGATGACACACAATCTTCGAGTAATACTCAGATATTCATATCTGGAGTAATATTCATCCCTTAGTAATTCTATTCAGTTAATTTAAATTCCGTACACCCGGGAGACGCGTAAAGTTATAACAAGCAAAGTTAACGATGTGAAACGGTTCGCTAACAAACGACGCATCGCGTCAACGAGCACGTGCCTTGAGATGGGTAGCTAGTAGTCCCTTTTCTGACAGGATGTAATAAGTTCTTGATATGAATCGGATTTCTCATTATAATTATCGTGATTTGCATAATATTCAGTTATGTACGCTTATCTTTATTTCCTGGGTCACTGAATGAGCAGCTGGTTCTTTTATCTCTGGTTTAGGTAGCTTGGTTAGAAGTAGTTTTTATTATGCAATTGTTTTCGTTGTTCACAAGCAATGAAAATTCCATGTTCAAAAGATTGACAGCCTATTTTCTTTCTTTCTTTCTACGTAAAAAAAATCAAATAAACTTACTAAATTGTCGGAGAGCCAGAATATTTTATATCTTACTTTGTGTTTGATCCAGTTCAATTGAAGGATGAATTAGATATTGTCGAATAAGAAGATTGTTGAGATCTTACAAGACACATTTCCGACTGATCACATAACACTAAGACGGTTACCAGCTTCGCAATCAACCCAAACTTAAGCGTAGCGAGATTTGCCTATCCAACAATAGGTCAACGTGACCGGTCGACTTTTTCCATTGATTCAGGTTTTTCGGTGATTATTCCTCGATGGTAAGACCGATCTGTACATTCGACCCCTTACGACACTCAGTAATGTCTACTTGATCACCGTAGCAAATTTGGTCGAGATCGGTCAAACGGTCTCGGAGGAGTATCATTTGTTTGAAATGCACCTTTGAAACCAAAGACGCTTCGTTCGCCTTCGGCTCGCTACGCTTAATTACATAACATAACATAACATAACATAACATAACATAACATAACATAACATAACATAACATAACATAACATAACATAACATAACATAACATAACATAACATAACATAACATAACATAACATAACATAACATAACATAACATAACATAACATAACATAACATAACATAACATAACATAACATAACATAACATAACATAACATAACATAACATAACATAACATAACATAACATAACATAACATAACATAACATAACATAACATAACATAACATAACATAACATAACATAACATAACATAACATAACATAACATAACATAACATAACATAACATAACATAACATAACATAACATAACATAACATAACATAACATAACATAACATAACATAACATAACATAACATAACATAACATAACATAACATAACATAACATAACATAACATAACATAACATAACATAACATAACATAACATAACATAACATAACATAACATAACATAACATAACATAACATAACATAACATAACATAACATAACATAACATAACATAACATAACATAACATAACATAACATAACATAACATAACATAACATAACATAACATAACATAACATAACATAACATAACATAACATAACATAACATAACATAACATAACATAATCATAACTTCACGCCTGTATCCCCGAAGGGGTAGGCAGAGTTGTATTACACCCAAGTTTCGCCAGTTATGTTTAGGTCCAAATGTAATAGGGGGCGAGCCTTTTGCCATCTACCGGGCACATTACTAAGCGATAATCAACATTTTTAATACACACATAACTTCGAAAAGTCAGAGGTGTGTGCCCGGGGCGACTGCAGGGGATCGAACTCGAGACCTCGTCTTGGCAGTCTGTTACGTACACCACAGGGCTATCGCCGACTGATCGTTTGCAGAAATTGTAATTTGATAGTACAAAATACGTAAAAGTAGTACAGTGATTACGTAACTACGAGTATAACCCTTTTTAATAAAATAGTAAAATAAAATAATTTTATTTTTGATATTTCAGTATATTCTAAGGCAATGGTCCTGCTTAGCTGTTGGTTCGTTTTTTAGAAATTCGCCATCATCATTAAATTCGTTATTGCTAAAATCCGAGAACGAATAAACATTCTGTGCGGAATAGTTTTATAGGGAGCAATGAAAACGACCACAAACAGACGGGTGACGTGAAAGCATTAATGATTTTTTAATTACTGGACAGAGTTCAGTGACTTGGTAAATTTAATCTAACTTTATTTTTCATTACATTTTACTCTACTGGTAGTAGTTAGATGCATTAGTAGTTTAGATTGTTTAGTGTGATCTTTTATTTGAAAATTATCCTATTTTTTACTTTTTTACGGAATACCCAATTTGGCGAGGTACCAAGATCTTAACCGCCCCCGCTGGCCGGCGGGGGGGTATCCAAGGGGATTTCGGCACGAAAAAAAAAAAAATATAAAAAAAATAGATCAGGCGCTGACTAAGGCTTTCCTCTCGGGGCTAGGAAGTCAGATGGCAGGCGCTCCCGTAAAAACTAACTAAGAATCAAATTATGCAAAAGGGGAGTAGAAGTGCGGAGTTTGAGCTCCAAAGTACAAACTTTGGATACAAACGGGATTTGTGCTAATTTAAAGAAGACAAAATTTATGTGATATTTTTATACAATTTTAAATAAATCTTTATTTCAATGAAAGTATTTTGCCTAACTTTTAAACACGATTTCATGTAAATGGTAAAATATATACTAAATCTTTAATTCGTATATTAAAGTGTGTCAAATGAACATATCCCACGCGTCTTATCGGACCGAGTCGAAATTGATGATTTAGGGTATAATTGAACGAATAAGTTAATACTTTCTATTACATCAGGTGACTCAGCGTGGGCGATCTACACTTTATAGATAGGCAACTGTATGTATACAACGTTTTCCAGATAAAATATATTACAATCAGTTCCTAATACTTATTTACCTTTTATTAGCATTTTAAGAAGGGGAATATTATATGATTGACGATTATTTGAATGATATAGATTATACAGAGAAATGGCACGAAGTGGCTTGCTTGAGTAATATTATGGTTGTACGATAATATCTTGTGTCAAGACTTAGTTTGTCATCGATCGTGACCGATCATGAAGGAGTGGTTGGAGAGGGACCATGGGGACCTCTCCTACCGGATGTGCCAGATGGTTACCGGACACGGGTGTTTCGGTAAGTATCTGTGGCGCATCCACCGGGAGACAACGCTGCAGTGCCAGCACTGCGAGGATCCTGGCGAAGACACGGCGCTCCACACGTTGGTGGAGTGCCCTACGTGGGCGAGTCAACGCCGGGATCTCGTTGCGGTCCTGGGCGTGGACGTTCTCTCGTTGGACCATGGTGAGGGCCGTGGTCTCCGACGGGAGCAAGTGGCACGCCGCCGCCTCTTTCTGCGAGCAGGTAATGCGCGCGAAAGAGACGGCGGAGAGGGAGCTGAAGAGAACCCTGCCCCCCGAGTTTCGCAGTCTGCGGCGAGCACGCCGCAGACTCATCTACGCCCGGGACTACCGACCTCCATGATCGGGGCCTGAGGACGGCAGTTGGCCGACTCGCCATGCTTACAGAAGCAGGCCGTGGCGAAGGCGTGTCGTGTGGCCCTACACACGCCTGCCAACTCACCGAAGCGGGATAAAACCCGACCCCACCAGGCGAGGCCGCGGTGGCGGCCAAAGTCCGCCGGCAACCCTGGGGTTATCCTTTCGAGGGCTTACCCGGGGTGCCCGGCAACGGACACTTGGGGAGGACACCGTGCGGTTTTAGTCGAGACACGACATAACCACCCCCGCTGGCCAGAGTGGGGGGGGGGGTATCCGAAGGGATTTCCGCACTTAAACAAAAATAAAAAGAGTTTGTTAAATAGTCTGGGTACTTTGAAATTAAATCATGGCAATATAATAATGTCTCATGTGCAAGCGTCACTCACTTACTCATTCAAAAGTCATTGTTCGTGGTAGCTTTCTAGACCGGGTCACTTTGCGACCTTTAATTTGATACGGTAAGTAAGTTGATGGCGGAGGATACTCTTGAATGGGTGTTTCTTGTGCTAACTCATCAGCCTTGAAATGGCCATGCTCTTAATAAGTCATCATCATCATCATAGCCTCGAATTCCGGTTGCGTCCGAGGCTCTGACCTCGAAGCCCGGGGTACGCCTTCCGGCTTTTTCTTTCTTTCTTTTATGGTCTTATTAATCATTTCATCTTATGTGATGTGTATTAGTTGTAGCATCTTACTTAAACAATATTTAAAAGCATTGTTGTAATTACGTAGCGACTTTTATATCGTGATGCAAGATTTCTAAAGTAGTTCCTGTGATCTACGCAAACCTGTTTAGTATTAAAAAATGTTTTGTTCTTACTGTGAAGTTTTAAATTAATATAACACAATGATTACTAATTAACTTAGCATTATTTATTCTTCATTTATTTTTATCTAAATACTTATACGTTGTTATATACACGTTGTTGTTATATATATAAACCTAATTGTTTTTTTATAAAGTTTGGGTTTCTGCTATTGTTTAATCTTCATAAAACATCTACATACTACTACATACATATATACTATGCTATACACACCATAAATATTATGGACACTATCACCAGTCTTGAAAAAGCACTTATATTTTCACACGTTAGCAACAATGAATGTGCAAGCACAAAGTTGCTAATAGACCCGCATAGCGAGATTTTCGAGATGTAACCTTTGCTGCGTCTCTGCTTACCCACGTAATTAGCAAGGGAAAGTGTCCCTAGATAAGTGAATGTATGGCACGCTAGCAACATTTTATCTGCAATTTAATGATGCACTTAATTACGTGACTTCGTTATCAATTTATTACGGCAAACAACAAAGTTGGCATAAATGAAATGAACGCAAACAAAACAACTGACTACCTGGTTCCCAGATACTTAAATAGATAACCCTCAATAGTGCGCGATACTATTACACCTACTAATATAAAATATAAGTTGAGATTATATATATAATGAAATCGTATCAATCTAGATTTAAGTACCTATAGCATACAATACAAACCGTCATGGTTTAAAGGAATGCTGCTATGCAATAAAACTTGTACTGTTATTTAAATATGAAATAAATGAATAAAATAGACATACATATAAAAACTCTTTAAAAAAAAAAATATAAAAACTATGAAAATTTGAATATTTTTTAACAAATTTGACAATATTTGAAATTATTTTAATTTTTAACTACTAACTAGCCTCCAACTTACGGTGTAGACATATTAAATGAGTAATTTTTTTATTTTTTGAATGAAATGTATTGTGATTGGAATAGTTGTATAAAATTGTTTTTTCTATCTTATTTTTAAATTATCTATGTATTACATTTTGGCTAGTCCCACAGGTGTACAAATACTATGTGAAAGTATAACTATGTTAAAATGTAACGTTGATTGATAATATTCAGTTTCAAAATAAACCATAAAGAAGGCTTTATAAGGATTAGCTGTTATTTAAGAGAAGTATTGCATAAAAGAACTTTATACTGAGGATAAAACAAGTATTGTATAATTGCAATGAACCTCTAGTCTAGAGGCATTCCAATGAGTGATGTACATTTAGTGTCACTTCTCCCTTTACTACTTAAGGACTTTCACCGTCAAGTGATTGATTATTCTGTGCCACAGTGTTAATATTTAAAATATTAAGAACAAAGCCCAACTATCCTCTATATTTGTTTATTTTATTCCCAATAAGACTAAATATCATTTTTAAGGAATTGAGCTATATACTTATTTTAGATCTCACAAATGAACATGTCGACAACAATGGTTTTTGGGAATGAAAAGTTAGATTTATTTATTTCAACAAAGATAATTCTATCCAACGATTACAAATAAGTACAGCAAAACGTGAGGCATTTTCAAATCCTACCTCTAATATTACTTAATTATGTTTTATGTTTTGTCTTATGATGCATAAACAGACAAAAGGTGGGTAGGTGTTGATTCCATCGCGTAAAGTTATGTCATTGTTATATTTTCAATTACTTATTTTTTAATTACTTAGTTTTGATAGTTGTGAGCCTTTGAAATTCTGGCCGGTTCTTTATTATAATAGCGTGATGATATTAAAAATAAAATGTTTATGAGTCCCTATTCAACTATCTTTTATACTTAGGTAACATTGTGGAGTTTCGAGATTTCTGCTCGCCAACTTTTAGCTATAGCGAGATGGGTAATAGTCCGGATATTGATCATGTCCGAGTTCTACTGAAATGCAAAATTATGTAAAGATGTGCCGTGTATAAAATTATGATCAATAATAGCTTAGATCGATTTTGCTCTGTTGCAGTCTGCAAGCGTTCTCCGACAGTCGTTTCTCCTTTGGACTGATCACTGACAGGACGTTTCGTTTTTGAGAGATTCGTCGATAGAACCTTTCACCTATGGATGTTTCGCCGACAGAATGTCGAATGGATGTATCGAAATCTAACTTTCCGGACTAGTGGTTCCAGCGCTTCGCCAGCCGCTGCCGCGGCTCGCTCGCTACGCTCGCTCGGCTCGCGCTCTGTTGGGGTCACAGTTCTAACCTAACTTGACCCAGAAGCGCCAGAACTACTAGTCCGGAAAGTTGGATTTCGATAGCAAGCTAGTAGCTTTTTGGTAGCTTTGTAGTTAAATAGTGAAAAAGCCATGTCGAAACATCGTAGACAAAACGACCTGACGGCGAATATTCCATAATTGAAAAGTTCTGTCGTCGAAACAAACAAATGCGAACCATTCTGTCGGCGAATCATCCATAGGTGAAACGTTCTATCGACGAATCTCTCAAAAACGAAACGTCCTGTCGGTGAACAGTCCAAAGGACAAACGACTGTCGGAGAACGCTTGCAGAATCGCTCTGTTGTTCCTATAATTCCTATAATAGCGTGAAGAAGATACCAGAAGAATGTTCATGCAAAATCAGCTGAATCTGTTCAATGGGCCCAAACTCGATATATTTTTCTTTTTAATTTAGGAGTTCCTATGGTGACCTTCCGACTTTATCAGGCCCTGAATATCATGTAACACCAAAAAGATTGTCAAGACAAAATAAATGAGAAATTGATAGATTGAACTAGTTTAGTTAGACCAACAGACAAAAATTCTAAAAACTAA
The DNA here is from genome assembly GCA_946251805.1 of Cybosia mesomella. NCBI lineage: Eukaryota > Metazoa > Arthropoda > Insecta > Lepidoptera > Erebidae > Cybosia > Cybosia mesomella. The sequence continues at coordinate 9,941,719 of OX276401.1, forward strand.
TTATAACATATTGACATATTTTCGCCATCGATGTCGCTCCTAGAACACATACCAATTTTATTTTTTTTAAGTCTTCAATGCAAAGTTTTCACCTCGTAACGTTTTTTTATAATTATGCATAGATGTATAGATGAAATACATACTAGAAGTCGCAAATTGCTTCGGTGGACTTCTGATTTGTTTGAAAAACATGATCCATTCAATACAGGTAAACTACTTATGTGGAAATCTCTAGGCGATTCCACACAGTAGATATACTATCACTGTCAGGTAAATTTTGAACCATTTTTAATGTTAATTCTAGCTATGCAAAATTGATACCGCAGTCGATGACTACCCGTTAATCAGTAAATCGACTAGAATTTATAACTTAAGACTCGGCAGTAACTCTGGCAAAACCTTAATCACGCATGGGATAAGTATCGTCATCATTTCTCATATTTAATAGTTAAACGTGATTGTGCTTTCATAACAAATTCAAATTAGTTCTCAAGATGATGACTGCTCGGATGACAAGACAAATCGGCTGTCTGTCTACAAAGTTGCGCTTAATGAAATTTCGCTAACCGTTTTAATGCTGGACACGTCTTGTATTACTGAATATTTAACACTATTCGGTACAATATTAGTTTTCGAAATAAACACAGTATCATCCTTTGTGGTTATTTTAATATCCGGTACCCGAAGATTAGGTGGTGAAATTTTCGAAAGTTCCGTGACCGTTCCTATTGTAAATCATTTTACACGGAAACTAAGTATGATAAACTATTTCATAACACCAACAAAGTTACAAAACAATAGCTTAATTTCTACGAAAATCACTGCACCGTTTGCTGTATTCAAAGATATAAAATCTGTATTCTAGACTTAATTTACATGAATAGCGAAAGAGCGGCCGTTCTTTGTCTTTTAAGTTGCAATTAATTATTCCACTTTATGTAAATAAGTCCACAGACGCGTCAGGCTCGGACCTCGGTAGTCTTTTTGCGGCGACTGAAGCATGTGCTTGCTAAAAACGTAATATTTTATGCTAAGGGCACCGAGTAAATAAAACATGGGCTTCAGCAAACTCAGCTAAATTTAATCTCTAAGTGAGAAGTGACGTCCTCATCTACATTTACCTACTCAAGATTATACTAAACTATAAAACTTTCAGCAAATGCATCTTTACTATTATAAAATTGTAAATTAGTTGTGTCTGTACAATGGAGATATTTTAAAAACCCGGCCAAGTGCGAGTCGGACTCGCACACCGAGGGTTCCGTAAAAATATTTTTTATTATAATATGATGTAACTAAAAATTTACGGTATTCGCAATTTATCCTTTATCTGTACTATAACACGTTACTTCGTACAAAATTTCAAGATTCTAAGTTCACGGGAAGTACCCTGTAGGTTTTGATTCCCGTGCGAGTTTCGAAAAATTGCGGAAATATGTGGCATAAAAGGCTGTATCTTTTTATTGCTTTGGCTTAGAAGTTTGATTTTTTCACAGCTCCAAGATACAGTAGACCTAAGTATTAGATATAAATTTCAGTTTGATACCTCCACGCGTTCCTGAGAAAAACGCTCTTGACAGACGGACGGTCGGACAACGAAGTGATCCTATAAGGGTTCCGTTTTTTCCTTTTGAGGTACGGAACCCTAAAAATGCGTTATGTTAAATGAACGATTCTGAACAGTACAATAGTTTTTTGTAATTCTTGTCTGTTTATTCGCGATGGACGCAAAATCTACTGAACGAATTTTGATGCGTTTTATTCTATTAGAATGTCTTGATCCGACTTAAAATCTGTCATATGTGTGATTGCAATTGGTTTAGTAGAACCGGAGATATGACCAAGAAACGATAATCGACTTCTGCGCGGGCGGAGCCGCGGGCATCAGTAGTAAATAATGACAGACCTAGTTCATCGTCCTTATTGATCGTATCAGCTCGCGCCACTGACATAATGTGAAGGTCAACGACTTCAACAATAAACTCTGCAGTGGCATTAAATTACGAATAATAAATGAAAATAATAAAAAAAAACATTAATATGAGACAATTTTGTAAGTGAGAAGGAATTGCAAAATAACTAAACACAATATCATACAAATTGATCGATTCTGATAATCGTCCTGATGTGTCGATAGGTAATTGAGTGGTCACTTCAATTAATAATAATAATGGTGATCGAATTAGTATGCCAGGTAGTTTATCTTTATCAAGCAAAGACAATAAATTAAATAGCAGTTAAGGCGACCACCCGTAAGGCGATTTCGTAGAACGCAGCCACGAATAATAAAACAACGAATAAGAGTGTGAGTGAAGTGTGTCATTAGGATTATACCGATCTATTTTTGTTTAACTTCCTTGCTCGATGATATTATTTTTAGATCATTGTGAGCGAGAGGACGGATCATCGTAGATCAAAGTTTATTGCTCGCTGAAGATGCATCGTTATATGGGTATAAACGTAAAACATTAATAAGATGCTTATAGTAGGTATGTCTCAAACAAAATCGTTAACACAAACGCCTTTAAGGACAACGTTTATGTGGGAAGCAAGATTATCGATACGAGTATCTAAACAGGCAATTTGAGATACTGATTACACATCTCTTATTTACTCACATGGGCCGTCGTGACTTCCTTCTGCGAGCAAATAATGTTCCAGAAGGAGGCGGCGGAGTGGACCTGAGAGAGATATCCCCCCCTTCTGGGCAAGATGGTGACAGGGTGGCTCACACACCCGAGGGGGGTATCTCAAAGCTGCAGCTGGCCTAGGGTCAGCCGGGGTGCGAGGTAATTGCCTTATTGGACCATCTTACACCCCGGCATTAATGGGAAGGCATACGATTTTAGTCGGTTAGAACCCGACATAACCACCCCCACTCGCCGCCCTTAAAGTGGGGATTTCCGCACGAAAAAAAAAGGGCACCGCCTGCTCTCAAATTCGATTCGGTCTTTGCAGCAGCAGTCGAGTTTTTAATTTTTTAATTAATTAATTTATTTTTATATTTTCAACATATGTATAGATGATATATAGATTGATTATAGGTAATATTTTCAATATAAATCCTACTTTATCTATGCAAAGGCGAAGACGAAACGCCATATAATTTTAATCAAATAAAAGCCAAATATATTAGAAGTCTTATTAACTTACCTGGGATTTTAAATTACAGTTCAATTGAGCTTTTTTATTGTACCTACTAAGTTAGCAGGGATCCCAGGACACCTTTATTTTTACATAGGAACCTCCCTCAATGCCTTCTAAGTTGTTACAAGGTTGAAAATGCGAGAATAAATATAAACTCTCTGCGCGCGCCGCCGATTATACCAAATTAATTTAAGTTCTGGGTCTAATACCCAGAAAGTGTGAATTGTTAATGGTAATTAAATTAGGAAAACTTGGTACTCAACCACAGCACATCTAGAAATATAGCGTAGTATACTACAGCCTGCTTCTTCAGGGTTTTTACAAGCCTTATAGTATAAAAATATAATCAGCAAAACTCAAAATAAGCATACTAACTCTACAACATTGGGTGGCAGATGAAACAAAAAAACATACATAAATTAAGTCATGGTCACTTTGCGAATATGGCTAGACCGTGAAAGATTAAAATTCTTTTCGTAGCAATTCTACTGTAAAGGGTTACAGCAAAAACTTGGCAAAATGCCAACAGGTTTCTTTCTTTGAATCGAAGACGAACGACCGACTTGAATTTATTTATTGGGGTTACTGGTAACATATAAAACGGATTCTACTTGCTAAGCCATTTAAGACTTGATTCTGGGTGTTCCTAGTATCAACAGACCTAGAACTTGTGTGTCAATGGCGTCTTATATCAATCACACAATCTATTTTAATTGGTTTGCTGAAGTTTCTTAATAATGGTGAATTTGTTACAGTTATTTTATTTACTTTTCATGTTTCCAACAAATGTTAGTTGGAAATATGAAATGTGAAATATGAAAATACATCAAGCTTTTATCCTAAGCTGTCTATCTAGTTATCTAATCTCCTTATGTCCATATCCCCTTTATATCTAGTAACAAAAAAAAATATAACAATAATATTTTTGATAATAATTTTAATTTCAAAGTTATTTTTATTTTTACATTACCAATACCACGAATTGGTTTATTATCCAGACATACCATTCATTAAAGTTTTGTCCAAAAAAATTGTACTATGCAGTTTTCCCACTATCGGCTCTATTTATTTTCTTAACAATTACAATTGTAATCCAGTATTCCAACATCAAAAACAAGGTGCCTATCGATAACTTCAACAATCATGGATTACAATTTTTTTCTGGTTACATATCATTACAATTACACTTATTTTAACTATTTTCAACAAACTATGGTTGATTAACATAAATTATGTACAATATGTTCATAACGCATATTGATTGACTCGACTACTGTTCACCCTTGTTTTTTTTTTCGTGCGAAAATCCCCTCGGATAGCTCCCCGCTGGCCAGCGGGGGCGGTTATGTCGGACTTGAACCGACTAAAACCGCACGCCGTCTCTGGTCAACAAACGCCGGGATTTTAGTTCAAACACTAAAATCAATTGCACTAACGAACAATTGATCTGATGATTTTTTGAGATAGTGCATATTTCAACTACGTTTGAAATACCTTTTTTTTTTTTCTTTTTTTTTATCGTGCGGAAATCCCTTCGGATACCCCCCCGCCGGCCAGCGGGGGCGGTTATGTCGGGCTTGCACCGACTAAAACCGCACGCCGTCTCGGGTCTTCAGACGCCGGGGTGTAAGGTTACCCATAGAGCATATCCCTCGCACCCCGGCTGACCCTGGGCCATCTCACCACTAACAGCATCGCTCATCCTGTCTCCTCTGAAAGCAGAGGAGTACGGAGAGCGATGTGTTCCCGCCACGTTGGGTATTGGCCGACGATCAATGCCAACCCTATGAAGGGGTGAAGGGGAAGCCATTGACCGCCGCCCAGGGTGTACCGGCCGCTCCGATTCCGTTCCCTCCGGACTGCAGCGGGATCGGAATCGGAGCGACATTCGAGGAGGTTACCCAACACACACCCCACGTTTGAAATACCTATTGGAAACATTGAAAATTGAAATACCTATTTGTCAATGACATTTTATTTTGAATCAAATACAAGTTGTTATTAATATTAATATTGTAATTATAGCTGATAACGTGAAAGTCGAAGAATCTAATTTTTTTATGATCCAAATACAAATATAAATACAATATTCTACGACATTCTACACAGCGCTATCTAGACCCAAAGTAAGCATAGTTTAACTAGCTTGTGTTATGGTTTCCAGAATGCGGATAAACATACTTAAATATTATTAAATATTATATAATTTTTGTAAATACATACATATTATACATAGGAACACCCAGACCAATGCAAATAGACATATACATGCATACAAATATTTGCACTGAGCGGGAATCGAACCCGCGCCCCCAGTCTTAGCAGTCGAATGCACTACCGCTACGCCACAGGGGCCGTCAAATTTTGATATCATATTTTTTTTACTGTTATGTTTACTGTTAATTAATAATTAGGGTTAGGTTAGGTTATGTTAGAACAGTGACCATTAACGCGCCAGATCCCCTTTATTGTTGGTAAATCATATTACGTATGTACTCCAAAAGTACACCAACAATAGAGAAAATCTGGTTTTCTAAAAATATTGGAATATGTTCTTGCCTAACCTAACCTATCCGTGTTCGCTACTCTCCACTTCAGTCCATTCGACTTTATTCTACTCTAAATTTAAATCACTAGGCCGTGGGGTAGGTAGGGGTGACCTAATTACATGTTACATGTTTTTTGTGTGTTACTTAACTTACTTATTAAGCCTACAAATATTGACCACTATTAATCTATGGTAGGTGAATCGTCCATTATTTCAATAAGCCGTAGTTAAATAAATCGTAGGTGAGTAAACCTTTAGATATTATTTCTTCGATTAGTTATTACAAACGTCTGTGAAACGACCGTAGGTATTTTAAAAAGTATGTCTTATGACCGTAGTTATTTTGAAAATAGTTAAAACAACTTTACCTAAAATGATATGTAAATATTATTCGGAGGTATTATGTGCAATTAAACTAAATACAAATTACTTTTACGCATCCTGAATACATTCAAATAATTTGGGTAATATATTTTCAAAATACCCAAATAGGAGTAAAAATAAGAAGCAACTACTATTCTTTACTACTAACACAAAACGGCGCAATGCCGACTCATATATTGAAATCAGTATTTTTTTAACTTTTTTCTTCGCGTCGATGCTTACCCACATTTTCATTATTCCGTACTTAGACTATAAAGCCAACAAAGCCTTTATTCACGGCATCTTCCCAACTTTATGGGGAGCTCCTTCATCCTAATTTACATGAATAGTGTACGTACCAGGATTGTTTAGTGTGTATAATTTAAATAGTTCTGTTTTGTTCACGTATTTTATAAATTTGCCTAATGTAGAGTATGTATAATGTCCCTAATATTAATTCTCGGAATAGGAATGATTGTATTTAATCAAAATTATTTATTTAAACATTTAATTTGTTTAAATCTTCGTCTATGGAGAAGCTGACGGATATGTAAATTAATGTTTTTTTAATGATAAAGATAATTTACTAATACTTACCGATTTCCAAATTTTTTCATATTTTCTAGAAGCTTTTTAAACTTTAACCGAGAACTTTAATGGTTAAAAGTGAATTTTAAATGTCTGTCATTTAAATAATGATAATACGCCTAAGGACCAAGGTCACCTCTATGATTAGATAGATTCATAGTCTCCAATAGCTTTTGCATGGTTCCGAAGCATAACTTTATTTAGCGGCCCAGGCACCGACTTCGTTCGATTATAAATTTGTAAAAACAAGTTGAATTCCTGAGACGAGCTCAGCCGAATACAATGGATTTTCGAGTTTGCGATTATTTTTTTTGCGATTTTTTCTTTATCTTGCAATGGTTCACCCCAGCACGAATCTATTACCGAAAACAGCAACTCGATAGCTCATCTCCTACATACCCAAAACCGTGACAGAAAATTGGCAACGGCGACGTCGACGACGTCGACGACAACTCGAAAGCAATAGGGCTTTTCTAAAGAAAATCCCTAAAAATATTGCTATCTCGATTGCAGCGCCACCTTCCAGTTCTGAGTCCAATGATAAATATAAGCTAGCGGTAAGAAGCTTTCAAGTTAAATTCCATGCTTCGTACATTGAAAATGACGGACTTTCATACACTCGCTCATCCCTTAGGGGAGAAATTCTAAAAACTCGGATATACGCGTATATTAATTTCTAACCAGAAGTAGGTAACGTGCTCGCCGCGCGTCGCAGGCAACTCAGGCGCCAGAGGTCACTTAACTAACTCCGTCCTCCATGAGCGCAGGCCTGGGGGTGGCAGGTGAGGCCGCCTGTCACCCCAGCAGAAGCAGGCCGGGACGGTGGGGCGACTAGCGCCCCTCCCCCAAACCGGGGCAAGACGGGGACACCGTGGTTCCCAAACCCGAGGGGGCCATCTCGAAACTGGAGATGGCCCAGGGTCAGTCGGGGTGCGAGAGATATGCTCTATGGGCAACCTTACACCCTGGCGTCTGTAGACTCGAGACGGCGTGCGGTTTTAGTCGGTTCAAGCCCGACATAACCGCCCCCGCTGGCCGGCGGGGGGGTATCCGAAGGGATTTCCGCAGGAAAAAAAAAAAAGGTAAATGTATTTTCATGCTTCTATCTACAAAAGTGATGAACTTCCCATATGAACTTTCAACCACTATTTCACCCTCTTAGGGATGAAATTTAAAAAGCACAGTTTCATATAATGTCTAGCTTTGAAAATAACTGACGTTCATCCCTATTTTGCTACCTTAGAAGTGAAATTTCCCAAAAATACTTTTTAGTGGATGCTTACAACATAAAAACATCTAGAGAAATTATAAGTTTTTAAGTCTAGCGGTTTAGGCTCTGCGTTGAAAAATCAGACAGTCAGTCGGGACAAGTAATCATATATTATTTATCTATTTTTTTTAGACAGTATGAATACAATTGTGAGAATAGGTAAAAATTATTTGGGGGAGGACACAAGTTCGGATCACCGATACATTCGGTTTGACGTGTCCCCCCCTGCGAGTGACGTGCCGCCTGCACCGGCTCCACCCGAGCCACGTTGGGCGCTTAAGCGACTTGATCAGGAGCTCCTCCTGGAAGCCGCCATCGTACAGGCCTGGGCCCCTGCGCCGGACAGGCCTGTCAGCATAGACGATGAGGCGGAGTGGTTCCGGGAGGCCATGACCCGTGTCTGTGACGCGGCGATGCCTAGGTATGGTTTCGCGAGCTGGTATCCGCAACTCCACGACAGGGCGCGGTTTTTGCGTGAGACGTAGGCGATGCCTAGGGCTCCGCCCTATAATCCGAGGGGTCAGGTCTACTGGTGGTCGTTGGAGATCGCGCAGCTCAGACGGGGCTGCGTGATCACGCACCGCCGGTGGGCCCGATTCCGTAGGAGGCGTCGCCGCCCCGCAGATGCGGAGGCCCGAGAGGCGGAGTTGTACGAGGGATACAGGGAGGCCAGACGAGCCCTCCGAGCGGAGATAAGGCGTTCCAAACGGGACGCCTTCCACGAGCTGCTGGAGACGCTGGAGCGGGACCCTTGGGGGCGGCCCTACCGGATGGTGAGGGGCAAGCTGCGCCCCAAGGCCCCGCCGTTAACCCGGTGTCTCCAGCCGGATCTGCTCGGAGGAGTTGTTGGCTCCCTGTTCCCAGCGCGGGCGGTGGAACATGTTCCACCGCAGATGACTCCGCCTCGGTTGCGCATGGCGCCCGACGTGGAAGACGACGACGTGCCCGAGGTCACTTGGGTAGAACTAGAGCTGGCGGTGAGAAGGCTAAGAGCCAAACACACCGCCCCGGGACCCGACGGCATTCCAGGCCGAGCGTGGGTCCTAGCTCTAGTCGACGACGCTCTCGAGCCCCGACTGAGAGGGCTTCTCAGCGCATGTTTGGAGCGGGGCCAGTTTCCGAAATTGTGGAAGACGGGGAAACTGGTCCTCATCCGAAAGGAGGGGCGCCCGGCGGACTCGCCGTCCGCCTACCGGCCCATAGTGTTGCTCGACGAGGTGTGCAAGCTCTTTGAAAGAGTAATTGCGAAGCGCCTCGTCGAGCACCTCTCAAGAGTGGGGCCGGACCTGGCGGATGGCCAATATGGCTTCCGCCAGAGGCGCTCCACCATGGATGCCATCATGCGCGTGAGGGCTCTGGCGGAGGATGCAGTAGCCCGGGGTGAGGTGATGTTGGCGGTGTCCCTGGACATCGCCAACGCGTTCAACACCTTGCCCTGGAGTTGCATTAGGGAGGCGCTCGTGTATCACTAAGTGCCTCTCTACCTCCGCCGCATAGTCGGGGCGTATTTGACGGAGAGAGCCGTCATCTACCCAACCGTGACCGGTCTCGGTCGGCGTGAAATGTCGTGCGGTGTTCCACAGGGATCGGTCCTTGGGCCGCTCCTGTGGAACATCGGATACGACTGGGTGCTTCGCGGTGAGCTCGTAGGCGGTGCCGCCGTCACGTGCTACGCGGACGACACGCTCGTGACGGCGTGCGGGGCGACGTACCGCGAAGCGACCCGAAAGGCCACGACCGCGGTTGCCCAAGTCGTTAGGCGGATCCGGCGGCTGGGTCTCAAGGTGGCCCTGCATAAAACCGAGGCCCTGTTCTTCCATGGGCCTCGGAGCAAGCCACCCGAGGGATCCAGTCTCATCGTGGGAGGAAATCGCATCGGCATCAAGCCCCAAATGAAATATTTGGGGCTCGTGCTCGACGGCCGATGGGACTTCGGAGAGCACATCCGAAGTCTGGCCCCCAAATTGAAGGGCACAGCTCTTGCTCTGGCTCGGCTGTTGCCCAACATGAGGGGGCCCGATGATTCCTGCAGGAGACTCTACGCGGGGATCGTGCGGTCTATGGCCCTGTATGGGTGCCCAATATGGGCGGAGGCCCTGAGGACCAGAACTGTGCAGATGCTGCGCGCTCCGCAGCGAGTTCTGGCCATCAGGGTCATCCGCGGGTACCGCACGATCTCCTTCGAGGCGGCGAGTCTCCTTGCCGGAACTCTGCCATGGGACCTGGAAGCGAGAGCCCTTTCGCAACTGTACTAGTGGCGAAAGGAGGCGCGGGAGCAGGGATGGAACCCCGAGCCTCGAGAAATCGAGGCCATGCAGTCCCAGCTCCGCCAGGCCATCGTGGTGGAGTGGAAGGAACGACTTGGGCGACCAAGCGCAGGGCACGCCGCAATAGCGGCGGTAAGGCCCATCATGGAGGATTGGCTGGAGAGGCGACACGGAAGCCTCTCCTACCGACTGACGCAGGTGATCTCCGGGAAGGGGTGCTTCGGGGACCACCTGCATCGGATCAGGAAGGAGCCAACGCCTGAGTGTCATCACTGCGACGCGAGCGAGGACTCAGGGCTGCACACGCTGGCGGACTGCCCGGCGTGGGAGGCGCCGAGGCGTGACCTCGTGGCAGCCATCGGGGTGGGAGTCCTCTCACTCGGCAGCATGATTGCGGCAATGGTGCGGAGCGCGAGCGCGTGGGCCGCCGCCGCCTCCTTCTGCGAGCATGTAATGCTCGCGAAGGAGGTTGCGGAGCGCGCCCGGGAGAGACTTAGAACTCTCCCGGTCCGCCGAGCCCGCAACTTGCTCGCCGCGCGGCGCAGGCAACTCAGGCGCCGGAGGTCGCTTAACGACCTCCGTCCTCCATGAGCGCAGGCCTGGGTGTGGCGGGTGAGGCCACCTGTCACCCCAGCAGAAGCAGGCCGGGACGGTGGGGCGACTAGCGCCCCTCCCCCAAACCGGGGCAAGACGGGGACACCGTGGTTCCCAAACCCGAGGGGGCCATCTCGAAACCGGAGATGGCCCAGGGTCAGTCGGGGTGCGAGGGATATGCTCTATGGGCAACCTTACACCCGCTGGCACGCGGGGGGGTATCCGAAGGGATTTCCGCACGATAAAAAAAAAAAAAAAAAAAAAGTAAAAATTATTTGGTAGTGATTCTTAGAACTCATCGACTATAGTATTAAGACAGACAGACAGTATAATTAATTCATAATAGTGAGCCGGAGCCATCGATGAGGTGGGTATGTAACGCTCGAGCTGACTAAAACCGCACCTGTGTGGCCGGAGAATGAGAAGGGATATCCCTAAGACCCCGACCGGCGCTGACACTAAAATCAGCGACCTCAACGTATTGTCTATGACGCCCCAATACCTTAATTTATTTGTGAGCATTATTAAGTTACGAATTAATCATGCCATTAATTCTTCATTAAAATGGAATTCTGTGTAGATTCATCTCGTAATTCATATGTAATTTTCTCGATGCCAACTCACAGTATCAAGTTAATCAAAAACTTCATTGAACCCAAATCCTTTTTTAATTTCAGTAACTGCCGTTTAATGTTACCACGAAAACAACATTAAAGATTTTTTGGTAGTATCATTTTATGTTTTACCAATACCTTTCATTATTTACCGTTTACCCAAGGCGGTGGAGTAAAATCTCAGTGTAATGAATCTACACTTACCTACCATAATTTCCATGAAAGTGTTAAAGCTTGAACAGTTTTCTCAAAGGAGATTTTAATATTCCACTTTACTTAAACAATCGTCGTATCTAGATGCTAAGTAATGCTCACTTTGAAATAGAGTTTATAGGTAGAGGAAAGTGGCGTAGCGGTAGGGCGACAGTCTTATTAGTGGTTGCGGGTTCGCTTCTCATTCAATGCAATTGGTCTGGTTGGTGTTTTTTTTTATATTTAGGACACGCCAATTTGACTTCACCTCGCCTGATGGTAAGCTGAAGGTAAAGTCTCAGGAAAGAGACTTATATGGAGGGTTTTTCGCAATGGTGCACGGTGGTACCCACCCGGCTGAATTTTGGGACAAATTTGTGTGATCAAATTTCTACCACCAGTAAATTTCTACCACAAGTGTCTTTATGTGTGTTTTTATGTATAACTTGTATATATTTAAAAACAAATACTAATAATTATTCTAACCAAGAGTATAACAATACGGGTTTTATACAGAATACGAATAAACTTCTAACAATGGGAACCGAACCCACTATCTTTGACTTAGCAGTCGAACGTTCTGCCATCACGTTACCAAGATATGTTATGCTGTCTAGAATTTATTTGCACTGCAGGCTTGTTGGTTTAGTTGGCGCTATAAGTTCGAGATTTTGACTAGTTGACGTTAGGGACACACATTTTCCTGTCAACGTAGACGATGAGGCGGAGTGGTTCCGGGAGGCCATGACCCGTGTCCGCGACGCGGCGATGCCTAGGGCTCCGCCCTATAATCCGAGGGGTCAGGTCTACTGGTGGTCGTCGGAGATCGCGAGGCTCAGACGGGCCTGCGTGATCACGCACCGCCGGTGGGCCCGATTCCGTAGGAGGCGTCGCCGCCCCGCAGATGCGGAGGCCCGAGAGGCGGAGTTGTACCAGGGATACAGGGAGGCCAGAGGTGCCCTCCGAGCAGAGATAAGGCGGGCCAAAAAGGAGGCCCGCTGCGAACTGCTGGAGACGCTGGAGCGGGACCCTTGGGGGCGGCCCTACCTAATGGTAAGGGGAAAACTGCGCCCCAAGGCCCCGCCGTTGACCCAGTGTCTCCAGCCGGAGCTGCTCGGAGGAGTTGTTAGCTCCCTGTTCCCAGCGCGGGCAGATGATTCCGCATCGGTTGCCAATGGTGCCCGACGTGGATGACGACGACGTGCCCGAGGTCACTTGGGTAGAACTAGAGCTGGCGGTGAGAAGGCTGAGAGCCAAACGCACCGCCCCGGGACCCGACGGCATTCCAGGCCGAGCGTGGGTCCTAGCTCTAGTCGACGACGCTCTCGAGCCCCGACTGAGAGGGCTTCTCAGCGCATGTTTGGAGCGGGGCCAGTTTCCGAAATTGTGGAAGACGGGGAAACTGGTCCTCATCCGAAAGGAGGGGCGCCCGGCGGACTCACCGTCCGCCTACCGGCCCATAGTGTTGCTCGACGAGGTGTGCAAGCTCTTTGAAAGAGTAATTGCGAAGCGCCTCGTCGAGCACCTCTCAAGAGTGGGGCCGGACCTGGCGGATGGCCAATATGGCTTCCGCCAGAGGCGCTCCACCGTGGATGCCATCATGCGCGTGAGGGCTCTGGCGGAGGATGCAGTAGCCCGGGGTGAGGTGATGTTGGCGGTGTCCCTGGACATCGCCAACGCGTTCAACACCTTGCCCTGGAGTTGCATTAGGGAGGCGCTCGTGTATCACGAAGTGCCTCTCTACCTCCGCCGCATAGTCGGGGCGTATTTGACGGAGAGAGCCGTCTTCTACCCAACCGTGACCGGTCTCGGCCGGCGTGAGATGTCGTGCGGTGTTCCGCAGGGATCGGTCCTGGGGCCGCTCCTGTGGAACATCGGATACGACTGGGTGCTTCGCGTTGAGCTCGCAGACGGTGCCGCCGTCACGTGTTACGCGGACGACACGCTCGTGACGGCGTGCGGAGCGACATACCGCGAAGCGACCCTGAAGGCCACGACCGCGGTTGCCCAAGTCGTGGAGCGGATCCGGCGGCTGGGTCTCGAGGTGGCTCTGCATAAAACCGAGGCCCTGTTCTTTCATGGGCCTCGGAGCAAGCCACCTGAGGGATCCAGCCTCATCGTGGGAGGTAATCGCATCGGCATCAAGCCCCAAATGAAATATTTGGGGCTCGTGCTCGACGGCCGATGGGACTTCGGAGAGCACATCCGAAGTCTGGCCCCCAAACTGAAGGGCACAGCTCTCGCTCTGGCGCGGCTGCTGCCCAACATGAAGGGGCCCGATGACTCCTGCAGGAGACTCTACGCGGGGATCGTGCGGTCCATGGCCTTGTATGGGTGCCCAATATGGGCGGAGGCCCTGAAGGCCGGAAGTGTGCGGATGCTGCGCGCTCCGCAGCGAGTGATGGCCATCAGGGTCATCCGCGGGTACCGCACGATCTCCTTCGAGGCGGCGAGTCTCCTTGCCGGAACTCCGCCATGGGACCTGGAGGCGAGAGCCCTTTCGCAACTGTACCAGTGGCGAAAGGAGGCGCGGGAGCAGGGACTGAACCCCGAGCATCGAGAAATCGAGGCCATGCAGTCCCAGCTCCGCCAGGCCATCGTGGTGGAGTGGAAGGAACGACTTGGGCGACCAAGCGCAGGGCACGCCGCAATAGCGGCGGTAAGGCCCATCATGGAGGATTGGCTAGAGAGGCGACACGGAAGCCTCTCGTACCGACTGACGCAGGTGATCTCCGGTAAGGGGTGCTTCGGGGACCACCTGCATCGGATCAGGAAGGAGCCAACGCCTGAGTGTCATCACTGTGACGCGAGCGAGGACTCAGGGCTGCACACGCTGGCGGACTGCCCGGCGTGGGAGGTGCCGAGGCGTGACCTCGTGGCAGCCATCGGGGTGGGAGTCCTCTCGCTCGGCAGCATGATTGCGGCAATGGTGCGGAGCGCGAGCGCGTGGGCCGCCGCCGCCTCCTTCTGCGAGCATGTGATGCTCGCGAAGGAGATGGCGGAGCGCGCCCGGGAGAGGTTCAGAACCCTCCCGGCCCGCCGAGCCCGCAACACGCTCGCCTCGCGTCGCAGGCGACTCAGGCGCCGGAGGGCGCTTAACGACCTCCGTCCTCCATGAGCGCAGGCCTGGGGGTGGCAGGTGAGGCCGCCTGGCACCACAGCAGAAGCAGGCCGGGACGGTGGGGCGACTAGCGCCCCTCCCCCAAACCGGGGCAAGACGGGGACACCGTGGTTCCCAAACCCGAGGGGGCCATCTCGAAACCGGAGATGGCCCAGGGTCAGTCGGGGTGCGAGGGATATGCTCTATGGGCAACCTTACACCCCGGCGTCTGCAGACCCAAGACGGCGTGCGGTTTTAGTCGGTTCGAGCCCGACATAACCGCCCCCGCTGGCCGGCGGGGGGGTATCCGAGGGGATTTCCGCACGAAAAAAAAAAAAAAAAAAGGGACACACATTTTTAGGGAAACTTGTTCGAAGTATACTAAGGATTAAACATTAATTCACAAAAATCGCACAAGCGTGAGTTTGACACGTTAAACGTGGGTGTAAGATACACAAATAATTAAATAATCAAAAAACCCGACTGTGCTAAAAAGTCCGAAACAAGTTTGATAGCAGGCGGAACTCATTAATTTTCTTTCTGTATATTATTTGCAAATGGGTCCCGGACACTTGGGGAGGACACCGTGCGGTTTTAATCGAGACACGACATAACCACCCCCGCTGGAGAGCGGGGGGGTATCCGAAGGGATTTCCGCACGTAAAAAAAAAAAAAAAAAATAGGTCCCGGCTACTATCAAACTTGTTTCGGTCTTCTTAGGGCAGTCGGGGTTGGATATTTTATTTAATAATTTTATTGTATACTTTTTAGTTATGATATATTTATTTTTGAAATCACCTTCAGATCAGAGCTCTTCATTTTGATACCCAACACGATAATTTTGGCTAAAAATATTTTTTCACAACATACATTTGAGCGCCAAAAATCTGCAATTCTGTTTTTTTTTTAATTTTTATATACCTAGTAGCACTCTCACAGTAAATACGAATTTAACGATACATCTCAAGCTAAAATCCATCGAGTATTTCAGGCTGCAGAACATGCTAAACAATTATACATATATACACACTCTCAATAAACATAGCCCCTTCTGGCGTAGTCGGGTAAAAAGTATTATCATTATGATATGCGCCCATTCCGCCTGCCTCCAAAGCTTGCACTATGGAGCCCTGGGTCCGCTGTTCTAATCCTCCTCTACTTATGGATTTTTTTATCTAGACATTTACGGGTGCGACTGCCGTTTGATCCTGCGCCAGAGCCTCGTCCCTCAATCAGCAGGTGCACTGGGTTACAAGTACGGTTGGCTTGGTGGGGTTAATCATATATGTACGTAAAATACACAAAAAGTATAGTGTGATTTAATAGATAACCTAATTTTGAGTAACATAGGGTTTTATCATATAAACATTTCTCTTACAATATGATACATAAATATATATTATGTTGTTTACTCTGTCTTTTTTAATCGGAAATTCATTTTTTAATTCGTGGCAAATTCCATACACTTTTGACTTATTGAAGAAATCACTGTAATAATCAAATATTCCACTAACATTTAATTGATTTAGCAAAGAAATTGATATGAAGGGATGGACGCGAAATCAGTTGACTACCTACTTGATAAAAATCCAAAATCGTAGCGGTGAAATTGTCATTTCTCGTTATAAACTTCGTTGACAGAGCTAAGTTTACGCAATCCTGAATGCGCTCAGAGACTCAATAGGTCACCAGCTATCATTCATGTAACCGGGTTTGTATTGCAGTTTGTACCCGATGTTCCATTAAAGATCAATCATTATACATAAAACAGAAATGCACTTACTGGCAATGGTAGTGACATAAATTATTCAGGCAACGGCCTCGGGTCGATAACCCAGACAGCGTGAATGGTGGAACATTATGGCTTATTCAGAAATTCCCGTCTCAAAATAGCAACTGAAAGCCTCAACTGCTTTAGTCGATCAAACATGTAAGGAATGGCGTAGAAATGCATTAATTTAGATACTAAACCAGTGTTTTAAATCTAAAACTTACTGGAATATCTTAGTGAGATAAGTGAACTGGGCTCCACTAGAACTTCAACATTATCTCGATAGTGATGCGCATCGAGTAGACTGAATAGTTTTTAGTCGACTTCCTTCGTAGATAAAAGTTGATTATTCACTGTGGTAATTGAATAGGTAAATGTATTCCAGGAATATCGATTTAGCTTGAAAACCTTTTAACTGAGTGTTTGAAGATTGAAGTTAGTTATTGCGAAATCTTTAGGATGAATCAATTTAAAAAAAAATGATTTCGCTCAAAAACTAATCTTTGATGAAAGACACTCTAATAAGCGAATCTTTATCTAATAAACAACAAGAGCATTTATTACTTAATACATTTAAAAATCTTGAGCCATGATCGTGAAAAAATAGATAGAGATGAACATAGAACATCATCCTTTTTGAAGTCCGGTAATGAAAATGATACGAATAGATAGATTCAGAGTTATCAGTTCCTTACTGAATGTTTCGTAAGTTTTGACAATCTGAGAGCTGAATTTTAGTAACAGCAAGGTAATAAGTCAGGGTAAGGACTTATAGCTTCAACAATATCCAGCGATAAAGTCAAATTGCGTGAGTGATCTTTGATGTTCAGTGTGAAAGCAAGCACGTGCGGTTCTTGCACAAATTCGGAAAAATCAAAGCAGTGATCTTGAATAACGAGAGAGAATTGGGAGAACTGAAAATGCATCGGAAAACACGAAACAATTTGCAATTGAAAACACGAAGCATTTGGCAGTTTCCAAATCCATTGAAAATATTTTTTTTAAATGTCAATCAATACTAAATATTGAATCATATGGCTGATGTGGAGTCGATCATTAATATTATATTGAGTTTTCAGTAATTAATTATCATGTTTTATGTTAATATCGCTATAATTAAAATCATTATATTGTATACATATAAGTAATACCGTGTATTTAATAACTTCGGGTTAAATTCCTAGTGCAGAGCTAATTTTGAATAGGTATTTTAAGATAAAACAGACTGTTTTTTAAGATCACATCTCAACTCTTCACATCCATGGCCTACAATTTTCCTTCTCCTTTCTAGAATGTGTCTTTACATAAACATCATTAATTACGATCTGCGTGCCATACTTCACACGTAATGGTTCAAGTTAACATCCACTAATTTTATGACTAGTGATGTTATTTATGTGACTGTTCCTGATTTTTTAAATTAAAAATCCGTTCCCGCAGGGGGAACGCACATTGTAGATTTCGTGAAGCAATTAATATTATTTTATTAACATGTTTAATTTTTTTTTCTCGAAAACGGTAACTTTTAGCGAAAAACTTTTCAGACATTTATTTTAGACTTAAAAATGGCCTATCGATTAAAAATGTTTCCGACGGCAAGAATGTTCACCGGTTGAAAGTTATGATTTTTTCCCGAAAAATTTTGGTTTTTCCCCCCTCCACTTTTAGTTAAAGTTTTAATCTTATAGGTTTATAATTAAAAGTTGTTGGTATTCATGTATACTATGGGATAAAATTAGAACGGTTCGAATATCTTTCATGGAACGTGAAATTTTGAGGAAAAACTGATTTCACAAAAAGTGAGGCCCTACCGTCCCCTTAGGCCGGATTCCACCCGTTCACGAACTTAAACTAACTTTACACCCAAGCAATTTTTGACCGCAGTTTGAAAGCGATCGGGGCAAAAATTTCGGACTCAGGGGGTCATAACTAGACCTCCTATGAAGAAACTTTTTATAAATCCGACAGTAGTCAAGAAACCAATAGGTAGATCGATTTCATCGAAATCTACCTAATTACTCGGAATAAGGACCTAAACATAACTGGCAAATCGTGGGTGTGTAATACACATCTGCCTACCACTTCAGGGATACAGGCGTGAAGTTTTGTAAGGTTATGTTACTCGGAATCTCGCAAGGCTTATTTATGGGCTTTTTACACATATTTTGTAATTATGCCTTTAGCTTTATCAAAATTAATAGCTATTCCATGACATCAAAAAATCAAAAAAATATCTATATCTTTACCTAATAAAATCTGCCCTTATGTATTTTTTTTTATTCTTATATCGTCATAAAATCAATGTGAAATGTTTAATTATCGATTCTTTTATCGAAACAGTATCTGCCTATACAATGATCTATAACTACCAATATATTGTTTACTTTAGTGTCACGCGGTTAGAACGGCTTATATCGGGCAATTGGCCTGTTTCGGAAGATATAAACTTTGATTTTACGATTGACTTGTTTTTATTCTTCCAAGAAGCTAATGCTAGTCCTATGTTACTCAAACTCCTCATAAACGTAAATTGGTTTGAAATTTTTTAAATACGTTACTATTTATTGTAAAACTTGAATTCACGTGGTGTGATAATCTTTTTAAATAATATACAATTACTAGCTGACCCGGCAAACTTCATTTCGCCTCAGAATCAAGTTATGTCGACTACTTCCGATCCCGAGGGGCCATCTCAAAGCCGTAAATGGCTGAGGGTGCCTTTTTTTGGCCACCTTACATCCCGTCATTACAGTTCCGAGACGGCGTGTGGTTTTAGTCGGTTCGAGTCCGATATAACTACCCCCACTCTAGCTAACGGTGGGGTAAACGTGGGGAATACAGCAAAAACTACCACAAAAAGGCACAGTATAGGCGGAGACAAATCTAAAATAAAATTATTAATAAAAAAAACAAAAAACCCGACTGCCCTAAAAAGACCGAAATATTTTTGATAGCCAGCGGGATCCATTTGCAAATCATAAACCGAAAGAAAATTAATGGGTCCCGCCGCGCGCCGGCTATCAAACTTGTTTCGGTCTCCTAAGTAATTTTATTGTATACTTTTTACTACTACTTGATTAGTTAGAGTGAAAATATTTTTTTAACAACATACATTTTAGCGCCGAAATTTATTATTTATTTTGATACACCCAGTAACACTCTCAAAGTAAATATGAATCTAACGATACCTCTGAAGCTAAAATCCATCGAGTCGTTCAGGCTCGTTGTGCCAAACAATTAGACTTACAAATATACTTACTACTACTACTACTACTACTACTACTACTACTACTACTACTCTCGAATAACATAACCCTCCTTCTGGCGCAGTCCGGTAAAAAAAACAAAACTCATGAAAATCGGTCCACCCATTCTCAAGTTCATCGGGTCATCAATAACACGACTTTATATATTATATATATATAAAGGAACTGTGAACATTCATTCATGTTACGAAGTTATTTTCTTCCAAAATATCTTAACTAATTAGTCATAAAAATGTTCACTAACAAAAATTCACATGCAATTGGGGACTTCATTTGATACATCTTCAGGCTATTCTAATGTCAACGGTACATTGGTACATCATCACTTAGCTCTTCGGTTCAGTTTCGGAAACAGTGGTTGTGACATACGGACGGACAGACAGACAGACATGACGAATCTATAAGGGTTCTGTTTTTTGCCATTTGGTAACGGAACCCTAAAAAGAATTCCTTAATGGCAATTAAGTAAACATTAACATCTTGTATTATTTCATAATCGACTTTTTGCAATACAACAGACTTGTACTTTAAATATTAAATGCCAAAGAGAGAACAAATATATTTAGCAAACTTTGGCAATTTAATTGAAAATTTCATAAACCAATAGCGATCTCAATTAGATATATTAAAACTTTAAGCGCCGCTGGTCAGAAGTAATCGATTCTTTGAATTCAAAGTACAAATATATGAGAAAGTCAGAGCGGCTCAGCAAAGGATGTAGTACATCCTCTTACAAACTACTATTCTATAAGAGAATGAAGTGCATTACCATTCTGGTTAATACCCATAATGACGGTTTGATTTCATGACTCTTATGTTAAAATAAATTTAAGAAATCTAGATGCGTTGTTTCACTTTATTACTCACTTCCTTCAGACATGACCTATTGACGGCCTCTGTGGCGTAGCGGTAGTGCATTCGACTGCTACGACAGGGGGCGCGGGTTCGATTCCCGCTCAGTGCAAATATTTGTATGCATGAATATGTCTATTTGCATTGGTCTGGGTGTTTCTATGTATACTATGTGTGTATTTACAAACAAAAAAAAAGTATATAAGTATGTTTATCCGCATTCTGGAACCCATAACACAAGCTAGTTAAACTATGCTTACTTTAGGTCTAGAAAGCGCTGTGTAGAATGTCGTAGAATATTTATTTATTTATTTAAAAATTCACTTTTTGCAGAACAATCTTTTTATTTATCTCATCGCTACAGCTAGAACTGTTAGGGAAACCTGAATTCTATCATTTTTACAGACTTCTCAAAGTTACATTTACTCACACTAATTAACAATTTATCTTCTATTTTTAATATCACTATTAAAACACTCTTAAAGGTTACAACGCAATACTCGGTTGTTAAGAGTGACCATTATTGTAATGTTGAAGTTAGTTATGAATTCAAATTGGTAATTAAATGACACTCCGAGGAGTCTAAAATGTGAGAATTTAAGTAACCTAGTTACCACTACTCTAGCTCTAGAGATAAGAAACAAAATTCAAGATTGATCTTCAATACACATGATTATTCTTTGTATCTTTCTCTTCACTTTAATACTTCCATATGATTTGGTGGTACAGACTGATTAAAATCAATGATTCAAAAGCCAAATATAAAGTTATTGAACAAGCTATACTGACCGCTGAAACAAAAAAACAAAAAAAAAACGAAAGTGCGAGTTGGACTCGCCCATGAAGGGTTCCGTAGCAACAAGTAAATTTTTTATATATGAGTTGATTGTATACAAGGTTTACGATTTACGATGCGGTTTACGATTTATGACGTATAAAACAAAAACTACTTACTAGATCTCGTTCAAACCAATTTTCGGTGGAAGTTTACATGGTAATGTACATCATATATTATTTTTTAGTTTTATCATTCTCTTATTTTAGAAGTAACAGAGGAGGGGGGGGGACACATTTTACCACTTTGGAAGTGTCTCTCGCGCCAACTATTCAATTTAGAAAAAAAAGCGGTCAAGTTCGAGTCGGACATGCCCATGAAGGGTTCCTTAGCAGCAAGTAACATAATAATGCTTTTTTTTTATTTTATGTTTGAGTTGTTTGAATGAAAGGTAAATTGCAGTTCACGATTTATGACGTATTAAAAAAAAACTACTTACTAGATCTCGTTCAAACCAATTTTCGGTGGAAGTTTACATGGCAATGTACATATATTTTTTTTAGTTTTATCATTCACTTATTTTAGAAGTTACAGGGGGGGGGGGGCACACATTTTACCACTTTGGAAGTGTTTCTCGCGCAAACTATTCAGTTTAGAGAAAAATTATATTAGAAACCTCAATATCATACGTGGGGGGGATCTATATATCTATATCCCATTGGGTTTGATGAATAAAAAAAATTTGAGCTTCAGTTCTAAGTATGGGGAGGCCCCAAAATGTATTGTTTTTTTTTTCTAATTTTGTGTGAAAATGTTAATATGGTTCACAGAATATACATACTTACCAAGTTTCAATAGTGTAGTTCTTATAGTTTCGGAAAAAGTGGCTGTGACATACGGACGGACAGACCGACTGACATGACGAATCTATAAGGGTTCCGTTTTTAGCCATTTGGCTACGGAACCCTAAAAACTACACTATGCTGTGAAAGTAAAGCTCTGAAACGACAATCATCAAAATTAACTAATGAATTCCTCAAAGTTGCATAAATTCTTATGTCAAATACACAGTAAGACTTTGATACAATCTTTGTTACATACAAAGTTTTATGTCGGATGTACATATATTTTTTTCTGATTGAATGCTATCATTACAGCCTTAGCTAACATAACACAATTAGCAGGTAAAAAAGCCCAACCTGAAACTCGAACTTCTGTAACGGTGAATGAATTTATTGAATTGAGATGGGACCTTGTTCTTTATGTTCCAAATTGCCAGGCGAGGCCGCGCTGTCGGTCAAGGTTAGTCGATGCTCGAAATAGCAAAAATTAGTCACATTTTTGTGCTTTTAATTTTCAATTGATAGGCTAAAATGTATGAAAATCAAAAATTATGCCCTAAAGTTTAAATAAAATAAAATTTAATGTTGTTTATAAAATTAGAGGTGCATACCATATATTTTCTAATAATTGTAAAAATTGTAAAACCATTAATTAGATTCATAAGAACTTGAACAGGTTTAACTAGCTGTTCAAGTTCTACGTGAAGGAGAGAATTGGAAATCGGGAGAATAAGGGATGTTCCTTGGCAGAATCAGGCCCAGGGTGGCGGCGCGTCGTGTTTGCGCGCTCGCCTCTGTGTAAGAGATACGTGTTGTAGGGTATTAAATCTCAAACAACACGTCGCGGTAGCCAATATTAGTAGCCAACGCTGGCCAGGATGATGCTCAAACCTTGATCCTGAAGGGCTGACTGTTTAGAGAAATAGAGTAACAGATAAACAGACAAAAAATCTAATAATCACATTGTTGGCATCGGTATTGCTCCTAGAACACATAGCAGTTATTTTTTTAGAAAAATATTCAATATAAGTACCCTTTTTCTTTTCGTGCAGAAATTCCGCCGGCCAGCGGTGGCGGTTATATCGGATCCGAACCGACTAAAACCGCACGCCATCTCGGGTCTTCAGACGCCGGGGTGTAAGGTGGCTCTAAGGCATTTCCCTCGTACCCCGGCTGACCCAGGACCATCTCCGGTTTCGAGATGGCTCCCTCGGGTTTGGGAACCACGGTGTCCCCATCTTTCCCCGTAAATCGCCCCCCTGCGCTTGTCGCCCCGCTGCCGCCCGGCCTGCTTCTGCTGGAGTGACAGGCGGCGTCAACTGCCACCCTCAGGCCTGCGTTCATCAAGGACGAAGGTTGTTGAGGTTGAAAGTTGTTTGGCGTCTGAGTCGCCTGCGCCTCGAGGCGAGCATGTTGCAGGCACGGCGAGCCGGGAGAGTTCTAAATCTCTCCCGGGCTCGCTTTGTCGCCTCCTTTCGAGCATTACTTGCTCGTAGAAGGAGGCGATGGCAGCCCATGCGTTCGCGCTGCGCCATTGCCTCAATATGGTGACGAGTGAAAGGACTCCCACCCCAATTGCTGCCACGAGGTCACACCTCGGCCCCTCCCACGCCGGGCACTCTGCCAGCGTGTGCAGCCCCGAGTCCTCGCTCTCAATATAAGTACCTACAATTCTTTCCTCGTTACGATTTTATTGTATAGATAAAGTCTAGGGTAAAGTATGAGAGCGGATACGTTCTTCACCTAGGCTCTCCGTCTAGGTGAAGCATGGAGACTATATAGGGGCGGTCCCGTGCTCCAACTGATGACGTTATTGTACAGTGACGATAGAATTATTCATAGAAAAAGAGATCACAATTTTTGAATGGATAAACTTTTTAATATATATGGTTAGCTAGCAATTCCAGTTTGGATTTTTAAAAACATTCATCGTGACTGAAATCCGAGGTTTCATGTTGTTATTCCTCTGGGGACTCCACTAATTGCAAATTTGACGTTTTACATATTGCACCATAGTATCCTCTTCGTTTCGTTATTATTTATGTATATTTATATAGTATTGTAATTACTCTTGACTTATTTACTAAGGACACATTTATTACGTTTTGTTGCCAGTGATAATAATGAAATATGATGTCTGATTACGTCATGCTATTATCGGAAACCTTTAAAATATGGAAAATAAGGATTGTCCAGAACAGGTTAATTGTTCATAAAAACCTAGTAGTTTTTGCGTACAAAAGGGTATTATGATTGGACTAGGATCAATAAAAAAATAAAACTAACTTAAAAAATCAAAAAACCACTAAAAACAGACACTGAAAAAAGAACAATAACTAATTGATTGAGTTCTAAAGACAAAGATACGCGTTGGACTTTTCTCTAGAAGTCGGTGCCGAGTCCGAAACAGCGTAAAAATTCAATGACATTGAATTTTTACGCTGTAGGCGCCGACTTCAACTGAAGAGTCTATCGTGTATTAGTAAAATCTGCTCATAAACTACGAAGTTATCCTCGAGCACCGATAATATATATACCTATATACGGTCGAAATGAGAAACCTCCTTTTTTTGAAAATGGTTACGATTGTACTTAAAAACTGGTGCATATTTTATCTCATTATAACTTTATAAGTTGGTTCTTATAAAACAACTCAACAAATGAAACTACTTATAGTATTATTATTGAAAACGTATTTTTATACGACAATAATCGCAAACAAGTTTAAGATAAGCAATTATCATGGACGCATATACATTGACAACGTAACCAAGCTAAGCACCTTCAGTGTCAATAGTAACTAGTCTAGTAACTAGTCAATAGTAACATGTCAATAGAGTCGAAATTCTTTACTAGCCAGGCGATCTCAATTTGAGCAGATATTTGTGGGTTCGTCTCTGCGAGTGTGTTATATACAAGACCCGTCTTGAGTACAAAGCTACACCACATTGGCAAACACAGGTACGGAAACGAAGGCTAATTGTATGTAAGCTAGCTGGGTGACTAGGCCATTAGTGCAGGTGTGCTAGGGTATTTCGGTGAACATTTTTGAACTTCTTTTTCGACCTCTCATCTTGTGACAACAGAGTACTTCGTTGTGATACAGGTACGTACGTACCTCGTACGAATATAATATATCCTATTTCATTATAACAAAGGTCTTTCTGAAATCATGATGAGGTATTCTAGATCAGCCATTCTAGATCCCCATTTTACTCTAATTATAAGTAGTTCATTTTCAATTATAAGCTCTTCACAATAGATACTGGATCAAAATGCCAACATCTAACTTGTAACTTCAGAAAGACATATTTATTTCAAAACATTTATGCAATTAAAATATTATTCATTCTTATGTAAATGAAGAGAGTTCCATTAAGTTGAATATTAATCCTATAGACTCAACTTTGCATCAATTTGCAAAACAAATCATAAGATTATAAAGCGCTCTAATTTTATTACGTTTTCAATAATTGTTTGAAAACCAAACTTTTTGAATGCAAATAATCCAATACCTTGGTGTGAGTCAATTTAGCAATATGTAGATGTCTAAACTTCAAATAATTCTGCCTGTGTATGGTGTAAATGTGCTTAGTAAATAATAACTGCGACAGTATCTTGTCATATCGCGTAAGGCGTGAATTATACAGAAAGGCAAGCGGCATAAGGCATAATCGAAGCAAAATCGTAATTTGTACGCGATCGTAGAAGAGAGTCACGTTGCTGGGTTCGATTTTGCTTCGATTATCCCTTACGCCTTATAATTCATGCCTTTTCTGTATAACTCAGGCCTAAGAGGGTTCTGTTGATTTTGGATTTGGTATCTTAAGAATCAGTCTAGTCTGTGTTATTAATTCTGGGCTCTTTTAGTATTCATAATTTCCTATTATAGAGTACCATAGTAGCGTCTTTGAATTTGCCCTTTTATTCTTTATGAATTGAATGTTCATGCTACAGAGTAAATAAAAGAGCGGTGCAATGTAATACACCATGTAAGTACTTGATGTTATCATTGCCTAAAAGTTGATGCAATTTATAAACACATTCAGAATATAGTAACTGACTGGCTAATACAAAATTAGTGACCATAAGTTTCTCTCATCAGATTTATATCTTATTTTTCTAGTAACGAGTGCCAGAAGCAGTTAATATTAATATCATTTGTGGCCTATGAACAAGTATTTAAAAAAAAAAAGGCTTATCATACAACACTTCGCTACGGTAAACAAAAACGATAAACGTGATTAGTTATTTTTTTCTGAAAAAGAGCATCACTTGTCATGCAATCTTCCCTTTTTAGGGTTCCGTTGCCAAATGGCAAAAAACGGATCCCTTATAGATTCGTCATGTCTGTCTGTATGTCCGTGCGTATGTCACAGTCACTTTTCTCCGAAACTATAAGAACTATGCTGTTGAAACTTGGTAAGTAGATGTATTCTTTGAACCGCATTAAGCTTTTCACACAAAAATAAAAATAAAAGCTTTAAATTTTGGGGGCCCCCATACTTAGAACTGAAACTCAAAAATATTTTTTTCATCAAACCCATACGTGTATGTATCTAGGTATCTATGGATAGGTCTTTAAAAATGATATTGAGGTTTCTAATTTTTTTTCTTAACTGAATAGTTGCGCGAAAGACACTGCCAAAGTGGTAAAACGTGTGTCCCCCCCCCCTGTAACTTCTAAAATAAGAGAATGATAAAACTAAAAAAAATATATGATGTACATTACCATGTAATCTTCCACCGAAATTTGGTTTGAAAGAGATCTAGTAAGTAGTTTTTTTTTTACGTCATAAATCGTATACCGCAATTTACCTTTCATTCAATCAACCCAAATATAAAACTGGTGGTAGAAATTTGATGACACAAATTTGTCACAAAATTCGGCCGGGTAATCCAATTTCGGTTTGATTGCGTTCAGGGGTCAGCAAGTGCATAGCCGGGCAGAGGGATTGTGGTCGCAGCACTAGTGGGACCGGTGCGTGTCACGCAGTGCTGCGACAACAATCCTCTTCTGATGAGGCCGTCAAGCTGAGTGCCACCATTATTAACATGGTACGTGTATGTAATGGTGACCCTCTTTCCTGAGACTTTACCTTCAGCTTACCATCGGGCGGGGTGAAGTCAAATTGATGTGTCCTAAATATAAAAAATATAAAAAATGTTACTTGCTGCTACGGAACCCTTCATGGGCGAGTCCAACTCGCACTTGGCCGCTTTTTTATATCATACTATTTATCTTTTAACCTACGATCTTTACTGAAATTACATTTATTACAAACATTAGTAATTAGACATATGAACAAACCGGCTAGAAATATTATGAGATTAAACTAACATTATAAAGGACACCATAAAAATATTTCATAGTCTTTGGTAACTTAATATTTTACCCTTCCTATCATTAAAATGCTACGCAATACCATAAAGGAAAAACTGTATGAACCTTTGAAGAGGAAATCCTTGTCATCCGACCATAAATTATTTCGGGAGCTTCTTATAAAAATGGGAAGAATAATCCTTCAGGATGCGTTGATTTTCTTGACATAACCAGTTCATAATGAATTTGGACTGTTTTAATGCCATGAAATTAAAAACATTTTAAGTTTATTACTATTTTAATGTGCCCCATCGAGATTCATTAATATATGCGAGCCATCTGAATTTTGACTTTTTTGGAGACTACGTATCAAAAATAGGATCTTCTTCTTGAGGGAGACTAAATATTACGACTTCCGGAATTTTGAAGTATTCTTGTTTTTTGAATAACCTTACTATAGGAATGAAATTAGCATTATAATAAAATGTGCCGCAAATCTGATACCTTTGAACTGTTTCTTTCTTCATATATTTAAAATCGCCAAAAAGTAAGGTTACTTACAGGACATTTTCATAACTATATCTTCTATAAGTAAAAACCATATTTTAGTATATCCATTCTTGGAAAGAAGCTCTTAATAATATAATTCATTTTCTTTTTACTTCTCAAAATTGCCTTTCGTAACTTGACTACAATTAAAACTCTTTCTTTAACTTTAATTCAATTAAAGAGACCATTAGGACGGAGATTTACTGGCTGAGCAAGTGATATCAATTGTTCGATCGTCTCAAATTAGTAGCTACGACATGGGTGGGTTACTTTAGACAGTTACTGTCACAAGTGCGACTAGACGTTGTTTTATCTCGACAATCAGTCTGGAAACTTAGATTTATACTGCAAGAAAGTGTGATGGCAGCTTGAATAGTTAATTAGTATATCGTAAGTCCAAACTCTGGCTTTACTTGCTTCTACACTTTTCATTTATTTAATTACTTTTCGATTTTTTTGTAATTTACAGTTATCGAACGTACGTAATATTATACATTTTTCCTGCAATAAACTCCATATTTCTGACAAACGTTTTATGTCATAATATTCTTTTATGTTCAAAACATAATTCATGTTGCGTATATATGATTCTACATATTATTTTCCACGTTTAAATTTATTTATTGCCTGCCATTACTGTAATTTACTGCTATTCTAACATTTATTCTCTTTTAAGCTTTGTTTCAAAATTATTCTGTTGTTCTTTTAATAAGTATAAATTTAGAAATATTCAATGCTGTTTCACTTCCGATAACATTAATGCTTCACCAAAACTTCGTTATATGCCAGTAATCATTGATGAATATTTATGAAATCTATGATTACTGACGACATCTCGAATAAAATCTTTCAACTGTACCTTATCTGTTTTAAATACAATGTATGATAATATACCTCTTTTACATAGACTCAAGAGTCACTTCTTGCAGCCTCTTTTTAGCTCTGTACAGTTAAGCGCCAATATTTTTGCGCAGCTTTTCGAAACTTACAATAACCTGAGTTACACTTTTCTTATCTTCCTTTGAAAACTCAATAGCCAATAAAGTCGGAAGAAACCCGATAAGTTAGTAGTAAGTAAGCTAACTCATTGCAGCAAAATAATGTTTTCTATTGAAATAGTACGAAATAGAAAGAGACATGCTCGCAGAAGGAGCGCAAAGTAGTATTATTTTTTTTTCTTTTTTTTTTCGCGCGGAAATCCCCTTTTGCGTATCTTTAACAATTTTTTGAATTAAAAAAAAAAAACTTTGACATCCGGAGTTCTCTACATTTTCAGTCATAAGTAGTAGCTTCCTTTTTCAAGAATTCTGTAGGTTTTAATATAAAGTGTTATCAAAACATTATTTTAAATTAATGGTATATTTCGCATAAACTAATGTAAACCAATAAAAAAATCATCTTTCTTATCTAAACAACATAATTATAAGTAATGCAATGTTAAACTCTTGACACGGATTATAAAATTGAAGTATGAAACATCTCTTATATATAAGGTGTCACAAAATTAGGTCTCTGAATTTAGTGAGATGAGTTGGTATCGACAAAATATGTATTTGAAACAACCACCAACGAGCGACGAGCACACGTGACGCTGGTCGCGATTTAGGTATTTCCCACATATCCGCTTGGAGAATACTGCGAGTAGAAGGCCTGCACGCCTACAACGTGCGTCACGGGCTCGTCGCGTCACGTGACGCTGGTCGTTGGTGGTGTTTTTTTTTTCATTTATATATTTTCTATTTTTATATTGTTTATTTTTTATGAGACCTAATTTTGTGACACCTTATTTATGATCTTATATAAATAAATAAATATTCTACGACATTCTACACAGCGCTTTCTAGACCCAAGTTAAGCATAGTTTAACTAGCTTGTGTTATGGGTTCCAGAATGCGGATAAACGTACTTATATAATTATTTTTAAATACATACATATTATACATAGAAACACCAAAAAAAATGCAAATAGACATATTCATGCATACAAATATTTGCAGTAAGCGGGAATCGAACCCGCGCCCCTGTCGTAGCAGTCGAATGCACTACCACTAAGCCACAGAGGCCGTCATCTTACCTTATATATGATTTGATGATGATAGAATATCTCGTCGACATTGAAGAAGTACCTGTTCTTCAATTTAGACTGCATATTCCAAATATTTAATTGACGAGTTCATGCGGCGGCGATGGCGTCGGCGCAGAGACCGCACGCAGCGATACCGTTATTCGCGATCCGCTGTAGCAAAACCTACTGGCTCAGTAAAGCATACTTACCATGGAAGATAAATTTCAAAAATTATTTCACCATGCTGCATAATCCCTGAGTAACATGGACCATTTATCGCGATATTTCCACGGGATCAGGACTCACAAGCGTGAAACAGCGTTCAACATAATTCAGCGATAATAGCTTGACAAATTCATGCGTGACACTCGCATGGTCCGGGATGAGGGGTTTAAGGCAAGGGAGTGGCTTGGGGGGTGAAACGTTAGCGCGGAACCTGTCGGCCGCTACTTACCCCGCGCGAACCATGGAACTTCAGCCATCAATTTGCCAAGCCTCCTTCTGCGAGCATGTGATGCTCGCGAAGGAGGCTTATTGTTTTTGATATATCGGCTTTTCCGGTAGCAAATGCCGCCTGACCTCCAGGCCCTGAGAGGAAAACCTACACCACAGCCTTGTCCCTTGTTTAGCAGATACACCGATTTGCAGGTGAGGTCGGCTGGGGTCTCAAGAATGTTGGTATATAGAGCCCTGAAATTGCACTTCGATTATACTATATTAAAATATATTGTTAGCTGAAATACAGGTAAAAAGCCTAGTTCAGCAGCAGATGCTAATACCAGACACAAATTGTAAAACTTCTAACATTAGTAATTCTAACATAACATCACAATATCTAACATAATTCTAACATTGTCAACCATAAATTGTGTTATTATATCGAATTTCTTTTGGTTAAATAAATTACATAACATAACATATCTTCACGCCTGTATCCCCGAAGGGGTAGGCAGAGGTACACCTGTGTAATACATTACACACCCACGATTCGCCAGTTATGTTAAGGTCCCAATGTAATAGGGGGCGAGCCTATTGAGAGCACATTATTAAGCGAGCGATAATTAACATTTATTAAAGCACACATAACTTCGAAAAGTCAGAGGTGTGTGCCCGGGGCGACTGGGGATCGAACTCGAGACCTCGTCTCAGCAGTCCGTTACGTACGCCACTGGGCTATCGTAATAAATTATTAATTATATATTTCTTTATATACATACATTCCTATCGTGGTTTACTGGCATCAATGACAACAAAACTACCCTGTCATGCTCCTTTCGCTATAAAATATATTTACAATTTGTTAAAACAACTTTTTAGTTGAAGTTAGGTTAGTTACACGAAGTAAACGTCGATTATTATCCAGAAATAAGCTTTAAATAAACAAAGAGCATTTCTTTTAAAATCAATTTAAGCGTAAAGTTTTAAAATAAATTGACCAAATGGTCTTCGTCTATTATTTTGAATTCTAAAATTAACTCTCTCATGCTCCGAGTCAATTAGATGGCCACCGTCGAGGTGATTTGTGGCCTAATCGTGATTTATAGCATTTGAATGTCATCGTACTAACTGAATTATTTTGTATAGAATTTGTACTAGAAATTTGGGTTGGCAGAAATTATTAGCAATTGAAATTATTTTCACATAATTAACTTTAAAAATTGTTGTAGACATTTTTAGCTTATTTAATTCTTAATGAGTTAATCAAATTTGATATTATTCGAACATAAAAGGATATAAATTGCTAGGATTGTTGTATAAAAAGCTTAAACTGACTTATTTATATAATTCGATGGGGTGTTCCGGGTGTACACCAAAATCCTTGAAGCCCAAGTCAACTTTACCTGCAAGTCGGTTCATCCGCTAAACAATGGACGAGGAACTGGTGTAAGCTTACCTCTCTGGGAGATGAGACAGCACTCGGTACCAAAACGTTGACACATAAATCAAAAGCCAAAAGTGGACTTTGAGCTCCAAAGTGCAAACTTCGAATGCCACTGATGATGAAAACTCAACACTCGAAGAAAATAATGGAGGAAAATTATTCTGTGCCTCAAAAATAGTTTATATTATCCCACCAGCCACTGTTATATTGACTAAATAACCTCTTTACCTGCAGTATAACGGGGTGTCATGTGACATTTGGGACGAGCATTGTGCCGAAAATCTGTGTACACGCGGCTCATGAATTGCACGAATGTTCGCTTTATTAACCGACTTCAAAGTGAAATAGACGGTTCTCAATTCACCTGTATATTTTTAACATTTCACATACGCCGTGTAACAAATGGTCTAACTACAAAATTTCGATATCGCCAATGGGTTATGGTTGCCGACGACGAAAAGCCGACCCCAACTGAGTTAGGAGAAGGCTCGAAAGATGATGATGGCCCATGAGGCATTTTCCTCGCACTCCGGCAAACCAAGGGCCATCTCTGGTTTCAAGATGGCCCCCTCGGATTTGTGAACCATGATATTCCCGTCGTGCCCCGTAAAGAGCGTGGACTTACGCCGCTCCGACCTGCTTCTGCTAGGGTGACAGGCGGTTCCGCCTGTCACCCCCAGGCCTGCGCACATGAGACGATGGCACTCAGACGTTTGCTCCATCCTGATCCGATACAGGTGGTCCCCGAAGCACCCCTTCCTAGACATCAGCTGCGTCAGCCGGTACGAGAGGCTCCCGTGTCGCCTCTCTACGGTCGTGCCCTTGAGAGGCAAAAACCCTGAGAGGAAAGCCTGCGCCCTGGCCTCGTTTGTTATACAGCTGGTGCACTGACTAGCAGATGAGGTTGATAAGACCCTCGAAACCCACATAGAAATGATCTATTAAATATATGGCAGCACGCGGATTTATAGGTATGCAAATATAATTCTTTTAAATAATCAAAGTTCTACGTACTACTACACTAGGAAAAGTAGTGCGAAAATCACCTTTTTAGTAGCAGATCAATTCTCAACCTTGTAATCAATTGATCATAATAACGTGAAGCGTAGTTTTCAGTGTAATATTTATTATAGCAGTTCATTACGAAACAACATTTTGTGGTTTTCGCAGTCCGCTATTAAAACCTGTTAACGAATTTAAATCGGAAGTTTGCGGTTTGGAACCAATGGGTCCGCACTTATCTGACTTTTGGTTGCCCGGCTATATTTCATTGCCTAACAAAATATTTAGCAAGTTTTATAAGTAAGCTGATTTTGTTTTTTGGCGGGTGAATAATTTCGATGTTCTTTGTTTCAACAGAGAAGTTATTCTTTTTCTTTTGATTCATACTTTTCATACATTATTATAGGACTATTGTAGCCAATAAGCCTGATATAGTGGTGATTGATCGATCAGAGCGTCTCGCAATAATTGTTGACATCACCATCCCCCATGATGACAATCTCGTGAAAGCCGAAAAAGACAAACAATATTTGGACTTGGCTCACGAGATTGTCGACATGTGGGATGTGGATTCAGCAATTATTGTTCCGATAGTCGTATCGGTTCACGGACTGATTGCCAAGAGCCTCGATCAACATCTCCAGAGGCTCGCGTTAGGCAGTTGGGTCAAGGGCTTGATGCAGAAGGCAGTGCAACTCGACACGGCACGTATTGTCAAAGTCTTTATTTTTCAAAATAGTGCAACGTAATTACATCTTTTTGACGTCAATAATTGCTTAATACTAACTTACTACTTACGTACTTACGTACTTAATACTAAGGAGGTTCCTCTCCCTGGAGCCCTCACCACCGGTAGCTTGGTCCCTGTACCCGATGCCGGTGGGCCACTATTTTTTATATTTTTATATATATTTGTTTTTTATTTATATAGAATGCATTTAAAAATATAATTTATATGTATTTTAAGTGTAATAAAGAGAATAATATAATAATAATAATATTTATTTATTTATGTTATGTTTATTGTATGAATCCTTTCAAACTGCGGTTAATTTTAATAGAAGTTTTCTTGCAGCCTTGTGGATCCAAAGCTTCTGTTCTTTGCCAGTTAAGCTTAAGCTGTTCGTAGTCCTATGACAAACCATCTCTACTACTCCGCAAGAATATTTATATAGTAAACTCACCAACGCCCTCCCCTCTCCACAGTACCGTAGAAAAAATGTGTTTCGATTTGGTTTACCACCAAATCAAAACACATTTTTTTTTGTGATAATATAATAAATTTATTGTGATAGCTAAATCCTACTTAAACCAGGTCATTTTTTACATCTTACTTTGTTCTGACAAACATAAACCATACAGCCATAAATTTCCACCACTTAAAATTCAGTGTTGTAAAAATAAAATACCAGAAGACAGGAAAGAGATACGTCGGATAGTAATTGGTTGTATCCGCCGGAAGGCTAACTAGTACGCGTACTACGAATTAACAAATAGGCAATAATTCATTTTGTGTACCAAGTAAACGATCACATCTCGTTAGTAAAACGAGCACTATTTGCATTCAGTAAAAATCCTAACCATAAAACTTAATATTTTACCATTTTAACCTATGAATCATCGGTGATGTTCATACAATTTCTTCTTTATTTTTGATCCTAAATCTGAAAACGAGGAAGACGCAACACAAACATCGGAAGTATCATTCAGGAGACTTGGACCTGAAAACAAAACGATTATTGTCCTTGACAATTCATCAAAAAAGCGGTTACTCATAGAATGCTTACTCAGTTATCATCTTTATGATATCAACTTTGTCCTGTAATAATAAGAAAAATAAATTTCCTAGGATATTTATCAATATTTATTGCAAAAAATAATTAAGTTGCTGCATGTTCGAATTCCAACCAATATATCACGAATTTAGCTTAGCTAGAAAGGGTTAAAGACAATACCAGTAAAATATTACTTAACAAATTACTGCAGTCTTTTATTTAAACATATTCATAATTATTTAGGTTTTGTATAGAGCGAAATCCTGGAGTGAGTCTATTCCTAAAATTGAAAGTTCCAATATCTCCTCAGACCACAAAATAGGAATACCTATCCAAGTCGGATACTAAATTTTAAATATTGATTTGACACATATGTACTTTTTATTTTGAGAAAGATTAGAGAGAATGACCAATCTGCGCAATTCGGGTTATGATTGGAACGAGACGTCGGGTCAGGTTATGAAGAGGGTTACGTTCGGAACAAATATTACTTTTTTTTTTCAAGTTTCTAACCTAACCCGTGACCGGGTCAGGTTCAGAATAATCAAAAAAATTCACTATAATTTGTATGCTTAACAATCATAAACTTTGTAGCGCCTTTGTTTCTTACTGTGCCATCTCAAAGGGTCGTGTTGATCATTAGATTCACTATCTAAATTAGGTAAGTTAGTTCACACCAATATATTAGTACAGTCGATAATTCCCAATTACTACCCTCAACAAATATTTTGACAGAACGAACAACCCATGAAACGACCTTATCCCTTAGAGTTGCTGCGGTCAGTAGGCATTAGGTACTTCAAGTGAATTAAGTCAAAACTAGTTAAACCCAACAGCAACATACTTAGTACCTAGGGAATATTTTAGTTAAGAACAGAATGAAAATCGATTCCGTGAAAATAAGTTAACAGTTAAGTGCATTATATAATCTAGTGATATAAATATAATTTTACAGGTCCTGAGTTGTATTCCTGGGTTGAACAATAACTTAGGTTTTGCGATTAGAAAACTCAGTAACAGCACAGAGTCTGGCCCAAATAGGCAGCAATTAGTCTCAGCCAAGGTATCGTGGCACTCCTTAACAATACCAAACAGCAAACCACGTGCCAATTCTATGATGTTTTGATTTTTTGTGAAAACAAGTGAACTGAAACGTAGAGCACTCCTAACTCCATAGAAATTTAAAAGGCCCCAGGTGAAAAATTATAGACATAACCGTTTCCTTGGACTATTATACATCTTATGGAGGTTTTCTAACACAGTATATTGTCAGAAGTTTACGCGAATGTCACACATTGACATAAAACTATTTTTAACGGATTCTATCGCGATTTATTTGATGTTATTTTATATTTTACATTGATCCCGACGTCTTCCCGTGGCCTTGGCTGCTGAAAAGCAACCGAAACGTTGGGATTAATGTAAAATATAAAATAACATCAAATAAATCGCGATAGAATCCGTTAAAAATAGTTTTATTTCAACAGTTTTCCATTATGCCTAAGAACTCCTCTAAGATCTGCTAAAACTTACTTGCTACCAAACCTTTGGTTGCCGAAGTAACTTCATCTATAAACAATATGAAGATTCGTCATAAACTTGCAAAATGTTGTTTAAGAATTGATAACACTGCACAAAGTGGTGGTTTAATAATCTCATTAAAACCTTTTACTGACATTTAACAGCCCATAAACGAAAGCCACTATTTGTTTCGAGACAAAATGAGCTTTATTTATACCAAAGTTTGTTTTGATATTCTCTTTGTGTTTTCAAAAAAAGATCGTTTTATTTGGCATCCCTAAAAGTGTAATGCTGTCTATTTCAAGGCTATTTGAGTCGTCCTCTGGTTTCTAAAAATGACTATTCTATTCTTATGAAGTTTAGTCCTCGCACGATGATTTTGGTATTTTATACAACTTAATATTAATTATAACAAAACACTCGAGTTCCACTGTAACATGTGTAACATAATATACGACTCCTCGTATCGACTATCAATAGCATTAAGTAATGATAGTAGACACGGGGAATAGGATACCCTAATACCCTGAAGAAATGGTCCAACCCTAGGACATTGTTACCGCTTTATTAACTAGAATAGTTGTAACCGCCCCGTGAAGGAAAACACGAACAATATACTTGGGACTAATAAGGACAGGACTCGTACAACAGGTGTGACAATGCGGCTACTCCTGACAAAACTGGGTATTAAAAACAGCATAAAGCATAGTGCAGACGTGTTACTACTCATTATTACCAATTGTTTTATTCTTTTTTCATATTTCAATAGTTATTTACTGTACAAATATATTATAATAGTGTATGTTTTTTTAAAGTTTATAGACGCGTTTGTTCGATCGTTATACAAGGATGTAGGAAATGGTATTTTCCACTTACAACCATTTAATGCCTAGTTGTTGCTGCCCATTCTAGTAGCAGTTCCTCTTTTCTCACGATCAATTGACCGAAACCCATGCATCCACCATACAACCCATAGTATTATAGTAGCCTACTACTACTTATTATTTAATCTCCATCATAGCAAACGCTGCTGCTAAATTTGAAAGATTAAAAAACCCAACGCCCCAACTCCGATTTCAATATGCGTTCTTCGAATGTCAGTCTTAACTTAACTTAGCATGCCCGAGTAGAGAAAGTTTCTAGAGTATATTATTAAAAAATAAACTCCCACTCTCAGAAGTTATCCCCGCATTGTAGGTTATATTTCGTTATAGTTAAGTGATCTCTACTGCACAGGACGATAGTCGGCCAACCCAACGCCATAGGCGAGGTCGCGATGGCGACCAAAGTCCGCCGGTAACCCTGGCGTTATCCTTCCGAGGTCGGGGCCTTTTCTAACCTGGGTCCCGGCAATCGACACTTGGGGAGGGCACCGTGTGATTTTATTAGGTTCAATTCCGACACACCCATCTCATCCTTGGCGCGGGGTGGTACACGTGGGGGTTGCTACATGTAAAAAAAGCTTTACTGCAATCGGTTGAGTCATGGTTTTCATCGAATCACTCATTGGGACTCTTACTGCTTACACCAGCCCATATTTAATATCAACTTTGAGTATACGATAATTACGCTGCATATTGTATACAATTTGAGAGTGCACAAGGTTGTTTATTTCTGTCTCCCTTCTGGAACCTCATCTGTGATATATATTCGGCGGCACGGTAACCACTCTCCATGAAATCATATGAAACCCTAGACTAGAGTCGAGGATTTCATATCAAATCATGGTAAGCGTTTGTTTACAAACCACATAAATGAATGTCTCAACAAAATACTTTTCTCTATTTTGATATATACCTACTACAAACGTATAAATGTAAAGCCTGAAAGATTTAAGTAAAGAGTGCTTTTCTATATAAAATAATAGAAAGGAGACAGCGCAGTAAGTCCTAGAGACTCAATTCAATGACATTTAAGATTTACATTAACTTTAGTAGGCCACTTTAATAAAGATAATGAAACCATCCTCGGTTTCATTATCTGCATCTTTTATAAAATGACTTGAATAAATCGTTTCAACCAGAATTTGAAGAAGCAAGTATATTTTTAGCGTACCTGTCGTGTTTCCTAAAACTGTGTCGTCAAATACAAAACGTGTTTTTACATGTAAAACTCCAAAAGATACTACGCAACTATTTGCAAAAGTGTTATTTTCTGAGAATTGTCTCTTTAGAAGTTGTGCTAAACCATTTTGTTTGAATAGTTTAATGTTTTAGCCAAGATATAGTATTCGACATTTGTAGTATTCCACAATTGACAAACTAAAATAGCGTCCTGAACGAATATGGTGAATTGAAGGGCCAGACAATAAAGACGATACGATTTGGTTCAACTGTTCAAATGATAAATCAGTGTTATTTTCTTGAAAATCCTATTTCCCTTGGAAAGCAGAATAAGGTCAATAACTGACAAATGATGGGCCTGGAGTTCAAATTACAGGTTTTGCAAATATTCATTATTTCATTATATTTACTGATAATTTCAGACCTGAACATTGATGCAAACCATATTTTGTCTGATTTACAGCTAAAATTAGATCCGGTATGCTACATGAATCATCAGCATAAGGTTATTTGAATTTTATACGTTTCCGCACATCTGGTTAATATTTTATTAGGTCCAGTGATTCGATAAACGCCGTTTCAAGAATTTCTTGACTAAAATTTGAAAGTTATTTTCATTTGTATACTGAGTGTCCGGGGATAAGACAGCTTTCAATTGCGTATATGATTAGAAATTAATTATGAAAGAGTGTGCAATTTATACTATATCAGATATCCTATAAAAAAAGGTCTTGAATACTTATATTAGAAGATAAATAGAATTGAGATAGATTATTCAGATAAGAGGCAACCAAAGGTTTGGTAGCAAGTAAGTTTTAGCAGATCTTAGAGGAGTTCTTAGGCATAATGGAAAACTGGGGTGCGACTGGTTGGAACACCTCCGCGTTTGGTGCACCCTGGGCAACGTGGGCGATGACGCATCATTGATTGCTCCTCTGGAGTAGCTGGCGTCAACGTCAACGGCCAAGAGTCCGACCGACCGGCCCTTCTCAGGGCCAGCTGACCCCATTGCACGAGGGGGTCGGGGTATGGCGGGCCTGCAAGGCCCGCGGTGGTGGTCGCTCCAGGTACCCCTCTGCTGTTATCAGAGGAGACACTGCGAGCGACGTGTTGATCCGAGGGGATCAGGGGACGGGTCGGCCCACTGCTCGCGCAGGGGCCGACGGGCACTTGTGCCGCCGCCGGTGAGAGAGGACTAGCCATCCTCTCGCGTTCCGTAATCGGTGGGTGATCAGCAACGACCTAACTGGTGGCTCCAGAAGGGTACGCTGTGATCTTGCTGACCGGAGGGCTTGCCTTTATTGGCCGGCCCACGACAAGGAAAAGTCTATAACACCCGACAGCAAAGTCGTAAAAACCTATGGATACCAGCCGACCTCCATAGTATATAGGCTTATCCAGGTGCAGGGGGCTCCGCCTGGATGGACCACCTTTCCCCCATACTCGTGGGATAAGATATGGACACATTAATAAATTCATTGAATAAACCGGACCGATCTATCAACAACAACAAAGGCTTACACAACACGGATACCGAGAATGACGGAGTCTGCGCGGAGGTCGCGCAGCACTCAGGCGTGGAGGGGACGCCAAACACCACGGCGGTGTCGGAGAAATTCGACACCGCCAACGAGCGAAGTAGGGCAAGTAGCCCGGCGGGTCTGGGCGTGCAGCGGACCCGCAAGCGCAGGAGGCGCGCAAAGGCTCGGGCGGGGGAGGACGTGTCGGATGAGGACTTTACCCTCACCGGGACGACCTCCTCCTCCAGCAGCGATGAGGCGAAACCGGCGTCCAAGGTGGCTACTGGCCGCCGAGGGGCGCGTGGTGGCGTGAGGGCCGGGCAATCCACCCGAGCTCCCTCGGCTCTTGTAAGGGCCGCGGGAGCCTCACCGCCGAGGCCTTCCACCTCGGCGGTGTCGGTGTCAGAGCCGTGCGGGAGGACGCGGTCACTCCTGGAGAGACTCCAGAGGATGGCTGCGTCGTCCCAGGGGTCCCCGGACCCTCAGCAGGAGGAGATGCTGAACATTGTGTTCGGCATCGCCTCCGAAAACGAGGCTCTCGCGGCACAGCTGGCCGAGTCCCGTCGGGAGACGGCTCGGCTAGCTGCAGCTCTGGAGGAGCTAAAGAGGGTGGTGGCGAGCTCCGCCCAGCCGGCACAATCAGCGCAGCCGGTGAGAACGACGCGATCGTCAAGAATGACGCAGCCGGCGCAACCATCGCCGCCGCAGCGGCTCGCGCAGTCGGTGCAGCCAGAGCAGCTGGCGCAACCGGTGCAGCTGGCTCAGCCGACGCGGTCGTCTAGGACGACGCAGTCGAGGGCACCACCGGAGTCCTGGTTGCCGTATGTGGAGGCGCTCGAGGAGCGTATGATGAGTCGGATGGAGGCCTTAATGGACTCCATCCGCCGTCCGCCTCTGGCGCCTCCGGTGGCCGGATACGTGGCTGCAGCCCGGAAGGTCCGTACGCTTCCGGCTGCGGGAGAGGCTCTGCCGGAGCCGGCCCGTCGCCCCGCTCCCGCTCAAGGCCCCACTCCTGCTCAGAGCAAGGGTAAGGGCAAGGGGAAGGGCAAGGGGAAGACGTCCCCAGCCCTGGCCCCAGCCCCAGCCGCGGCTTTGACCACCTCCACCCCACTGGAAGGGGGCTGGGAGGTGGCTGGAGCCAGCAAAAAGAGGCGGAAGGCCGCCAAGAAGGCCGCTAAAAAGGCCAGGAGGGCCGCGGCCGCCGCGAAGACAGCGCCGGGGAAGCTCCGTGCCCCTCGAACAACGGCCGTCGTCGTCACCTTGACGGCGGAGGCAGCGTCGAGAGGCATGGGGTATGCCGAGGTGTTGGCCAGGGTAAAGGCCAACGTGGACCTCAAGGCCCTCGAGATCCCGGGCGTCCGGTGCAAGAGCACACGGACGGGAGCCCGGCTTCTCGAGGTCCCCGGCGCCGCCAGTGGCCCCAAGGCTGACGCCCTAGCGGCTCGGCTAAGGGAGTCGCTAGATGCAGCCGACGTCCGGGTGTCCAGGCCCATTAAATGCGCAGAAATGCGCATTACGGGCCTGGACGACTCCGTCACGGCAGAAGAGCTCAGGCTCGCCGTGGCGGAGGCCGGGGACTGCTCCCCGGACACAGTAAAGGCCGGAGCTATACGCTTCGGCCGCGGTGGACAGGGGGCAGCAGTTGTCGGCTGCCCTATCGCGGCGGCCCAAAAGGTCGCAGACGGGCGGAGCCTCCTGGTGGGAGGCTTCCTGAGGGCGCAGGCACGGCTCCTGCAGGCCCGACCGGCCAGGTGCTTCAGGTGCCTGTCGGTGGGCCATGTGGGGGTGCACTGCACGGCGGAAGTGACGGCGGGTGACCGTTGCTTCCGCTGTGGCCAACCCGGTCACAAGGCCGGCACGTGCGATGCCCCGCTGCACTGCTTTAGGTGTGCAGCGGGAGGCAAGCCGGCCGACCACAGGGTTGGCAGCAAGGCCTGCGCCGGAGGGGAGCCGAAGCCGGGAGGCCGGCCTTCCGCCTCCAGTTCACAGCGGGATGCGGAGATGGGGGTTCCATAATGGATCCTCAACTCCGCATCCTGCAGGTGAACGTTGGCCACGGTGCCCATGCTCAGGATCTTCTGCGCCAGAGCATGGCACAGTGGGCCATAAATGTCGCCGCTGTCGCCGACCCATACACCCACCGGTTCCTCGGGCCTACCTGGGAAACCGCGCTGGATGGGTCGGCGGCACTGGTGCACAACCCTGCCGCCGGCAGCCCCCCTCTTGCCGTCGTTGCAAGGGGACCCGGCTGCGTGGCGGCAGCGGTTGGCGACATAGCGGTCGTGGCCGCTTATATCACGCCGAACCGAGACCAAGCTGCATATGAGCAATGGCTCCGTCAGCTGGCCGTCGTCGTCAATGCCTGCCAGCCCCGTCCGGTCCTTGTGCTCGGGGACTTCAACGCCTGGTCGTATGCCTGGGGTTCCCGACACGAGAGGGGCGCGACGGGGCATAGAGGCAGGGCACTGGTGGACTGGGCCGCACGACTCGGCCTAGTCCTCCTAAATCGGGGAGCCGTGGACACGTTCGTGACCTCGAGGGGTAGCTCCATCGTGGACCTATCGTTCGCGAGCCCCTCGTTGGCGCGACGTGTTCAGGGCTGGCGCGTCGTTTTGGGGGAGGACACAAGTTCGGATCACCGATACATTCGGTTTGACGTGTCCCCCCCTGCGAGCGACGCGCCGGCTGCACCGGCTCCACCCGAGCCACGTTGGGCGCTTAAGCGACTTGATCGGGAGCTCCTCCTGGAAGCCGCCATCGTACAGGCCTGGGCCCCTGCGCCGGACAGGCCTGTCTGCATAGACGATGAGGCGGAGTGGTTCCGGGAGGCCATGACCCGTGTCTGTGACGCGGCGATGCCTAGGGCTCCGCCCTATAATCCGAGGGGTCAGGTCTACTGGTGGTCGTCGGAGATCGCGCAGCTCAGACGGGGCTGCGTGATCACGCACCGCCGGTGGGCCCGATTCCGTAGGAGGCGTCGCCGCCCCGCAGATGCGGAGGCCCGAGAGGCGGAGTTGTACGAGGGATACAGGGAGGCCAGACGAGCCCTCCGAGCGGAGATAAGGCGTTCCAAACGGGACGCCTTCCGTGAGCTGCTGGAGACGCTGGAGCGGGACCCTTGGGGGCGGCCCTACCGGATGGTGAGGGGCAAGCTGCGCCCCAAGGCCCCGCCGTTAACCCGGTGTCTCCAGCCGGATCTGCTCGGAGGAGTTGTTGGCTCCCTGTTCCCAGCGCGGGCGGTGGAACATGTTCCACCGCGGATGACTCCGCCTCGGTTGCGCATGGCGCCCGACGTGGAAGACGACGACGTGCCCGAGGTCACTTGGGTAGAACTAGAGCTGGCGGTGAGAAGGCTAAGAGCCAAACACACCGCCCCGGGACCCGACGGCATTCCAGGCCGAGCGTGGGTCCTAGCTCTAGTCGACGACGCTCTCGAGCCCCGACTGAGAGGGCTTC
Source organism: Cybosia mesomella (assembly GCA_946251805.1). NCBI lineage: Eukaryota > Metazoa > Arthropoda > Insecta > Lepidoptera > Erebidae > Cybosia > Cybosia mesomella. Next base: position 9,985,064 of record OX276401.1, read on the forward strand.
TCAGCGCATGTTTGGAGCGGGGCCAGTTTCCGAAATTGTGGAAGACGGGGAAACTGGTCCTCATCCGAAAGGAGGGGCGCCCGGCGGACTCGCCGTCCGCCTACCGGCCCATAGTGTTGCTCGACGAGGTGTGCAAGCTCTTTGAAAGAGTAATTGCGAAGCGCCTCGTCGAGCACCTCTCAAGAGTGGGGCCGGACCTGGCGGATGGCCAATATGGCTTCCGCCAGAGGCGCTCCACCGTGGATGCCATCATGCGCGTGAAGGCTCTGGCGGAGGATGCAGTAGCCCGGGGTGAGGTGATGTTGGCGGTGTCCCTGGACATCGCCAACGCGTTCAACACCTTGCCCTGGAGTTGCATTAGGGAGGCGCTCGTGTATCACGAAGTGCCTCTCTACCTCCGCCGCATAGTCGGGGCGTATTTGACGGAGAGAGCCGTCATCTACCCAACCGTGACCGGTCTCGGTCGGCGTGAAATGTCGTGCGGTGTTCCACAGGGATCGGTCCTGGGGCCGCTCCTGTGGAACATCGGATACGACTGGGTGCTTCGCGGTGAGCTCGTAGGCGGTGCCACCGTCACGTGCTACGCGGACGACACGCTCGTGACGGCGTGCGGGGCGACGTACCGCGAAGCGACCCGAAAGGCCACGACCGCGGTTGCCCAAGTCGTTAGGCGGATCCGGCGGCTGGGTCTCGAGGTGGCCCTGCATAAAACCGAGGCCCTGTTCTTCCATGGGCCTCGGAGCAAGCCACCCGAGGGATCCAGTCTCATCGTGGGAGGAAATCGCATCGGCATAAAGCCCCAAATGAAATATTTGGGGCTCGTGCTCGACGGCCGATGGGACTTCGGAGAGCACATCCGAAGTCTGGCCCCCAAATTGAAGGGCACAGCTCTTGCTCTGGCTCGGCTGTTGCCCAACATGAGGGGGCCCGATGACTCCTGCAGGAGACTTTACGCGGGGATCGTGCGGTCCATGGCCCTGTATGGGTGCCCAATATGGGCGGAGGCCCTGAGGACCAGAACTGTGCGGATGCTGCGCGCTCCGCAGCGGGTTCTGGCCATCAGGGTCATCCGAGGGTACCGCACGATCTCCTTCGAGGCGGCGAGTCTCCTTGCCGGAACCCCGCCATGGGACCTGGAAGCGAGAGCCCTTTCGCAACTGTACCAGTGGCGAAAGGAGGCGCGGGAGCAGGGATGGAACCCCGAGCCTCGAGAAATCGAGGCCGTGCAGTCCCAGCTCCGCCAGGCCATCGTGGTGGAGTGGAAGGAACGACTTGGGCAACCAAGCGCAGGGCACGCCGCAATAGCGGCGGTAAGGCCCATCATGGAGGATTGGCTGGAGAGGCGACACGGAAGCCTCTCCTACCGACTGACGCAGGTGATCTCAGGGAAGGGGTGCTTCGGGGACCACCTGCATCGGATCAGGAAGGAGCCAACGCCTGAGTGTCATCACTGCGACGCGAGCGAGGACTCAGGGCTGCACACGCTGGCGGACTGCCCGGCGTGGGAGGCGCCGAGGCGTGACCTCGTGGCAGCCATCGGGGTGGGAGTCCTCTCGCTCGGCAGCATGATTGCGGCAATGGTGCGGAGCGCGAGCGCGTGGGCCGCCGCCGCCTCCTTCTGCGAGCATGTAATGCTCGCGAAGGAGGTGGCGGAGCGCGCCCGGGAGAGACTTAGAACTCTCCCGGTCCGCCGAGCCCGCAACTTGCTCGCCGCGCGTCGCAGGCAACTCAGGCGCCGGAGGTCGCTTAACGACCTCCGTCCTCCATGAGCGCAGGCCTGGGGGTGGCGGGTGAGGCCACCTGTCACCCCAGCAGAAGCAGGCCGGGACGGTGGGGCGACTAGCGCCCCTCCCCCAAACCGGGGCAAGACGGGGACACCGTGGTTCCCAAACCCGAGGGGGCCATCTCGAAACCGGAGATGGCCCAGGGTCAGTCGGGGTGCGAGGGATATGCTCTATGGGCAACCTTACACCCCGGCGTCTGTAGACCCGAGACGGCGTGCGGTTTTAGTCGGTTCAAGCCCGACATAACCGCCCCCGCTGGCACGCGGGGGGGTATCCGAAGGGATTTCCGCACGAAAAAAAAAAAAAAAAAAAAAAGGCATAATGGAAAACTGTTGAAATAAAACTATTTTTAACGGATTCTATCGCGATTTATTTGATGTTATTTTATATTTTACATTGATCCCGACGTCTTCCCGTGGCCTTGGCTGCTGAAAAGCAACCGAAACGTTGGGATTAATGTAAAATATAAAATAACATCAAATAAATCGCGATAGAATCCGTTAAAAATAGTTTTATTTCAACAGTTTTCCATTATGCCTAAGAACTCCTCTAAGATCTGCTAAAACTTACTTGCTACCAAACCTTTGGTTGCCTCTTATCTGAATAATCTATCTCAATTCTATTTATCTTCTAATATAAGTATTCAAGACCTTTTTTTATAGGATATCTGATATAGTATAAATTGCACACTCTTTCATAATTAATTTCTAATCATATACGCAATTGAAAGCTGTCTTATCCCCGGACACTCAGTATACAAATGAAAATAACTTTCAAATTTTAGTCAAGAAATTCTTGAAACGGCGTTTATCGAATCACTGGACCTAATAAAATATTAACCAGATGTGCGGAAACGTATAAAATTCAAATAACCTTATGCTGATGATTCATGTAGCATACCGGATCTAATTTTAGCTGTAAATCAGACAAAATATGGTTTGCATCAATGTTCAGGTCTGAAATTATCAGTAAATATAATGAAATAATGAATATTTGCAAAACCTGTAATTTGAACTCCAGGCCCATCATTTGTCAGTTATTGACCTTATTCTGCTTTCCAAGGGAAATAGGATTTTCAAGAAAATAACACTGATTTATCATTTGAACAGTTGAACCAAATCGTATCGTCTTTATTGTCTGGCCCTTCAATTCACCATATTCGTTCAGGACGCTATTTTAGTTTGTCAATTGTGGAATACTACAAATGTCGAATACTATATCTTGGCTAAAACATTAAACTATTCAAACAAAATGGTTTAGCACAACTTCTAAAGAGACAATTCTCAGAAAATAACACTTTTGCAAATAGTTGCGTAGTATCTTTTGGAGTTTTACATGTAAAAACACGTTTTGTATTTGACGACACAGTTTTAGGAAACACGACAGGTACGCTAAAAATATACTTGCTTCTTCAAATTCTGGTTGAAACGATTTATTCAAGTCATTTTATAAAAGATGCAGATAATGAAACCGAGGATGGTTTCATTATCTTTATTAAAGTGGCCTACTAAAGTTAATGTAAATCTTAAATGTCATTGAATTGAGTCTCTAGGACTTACTGCGCTGTCTCCTTTCTATTATTTTATATAGAAAAGCACTCTTTACTTAAATCTTTCAGGCTTTACATTTATACGTTTGTAGTAGGTATATATCAAAATAGAGAAAAGTATTTTGTTGAGACATTCATTTATGTGGTTTGTAAACAAACGCTTACCATGATTTGATATGAAATCCTCGACTCTAGTCTAGGGTTTCATATGATTTCATGGAGAGTGGTTACCGTGCCGCCGAATATATATCACAGATGAGGTTCCAGAAGGGAGACAGAAATAAACAACCTTGTGCACTCTCAAATTGTATACAATATGCAGCGTAATTATCGTATACTCAAAGTTGATATTAAATATGGGCTGGTGTAAGCAGTAAGAGTCCCAATGAGTGATTCGATGAAAACCATGACTCAACCGATTGCAGTAAAGCTTTTTTTACATGTAGCAACCCCCACGTGTACCACCCCGCGCCAAGGATGAGATGGGTGTGTCGGAATTGAACCTAATAAAATCACACGGTGCCCTCCCCAAGTGTCGATTGCCGGGACCCAGGTTAGAAAAGGCCCCGACCTCGGAAGGATAACGCCAGGGTTACCGGCGGACTTTGGTCGCCATCGCGACCTCGCCTATGGCGTTGGGTTGGCCGACTATCGTCCTGTGCAGTAGAGATCACTTAACTATAACGAAATATAACCTACAATGCGGGGATAACTTCTGAGAGTGGGAGTTTATTTTTTAATAATATACTCTAGAAACTTTCTCTACTCGGGCATGCTAAGTTAAGTTAAGACTGACATTCGAAGAACGCATATTGAAATCGGAGTTGGGGCGTTGGGTTTTTTAATCTTTCAAATTTAGCAGCAGCGTTTGCTATGATGGAGATTAAATAATAAGTAGTAGTAGGCTACTATAATACTATGGGTTGTATGGTGGATGCATGGGTTTCGGTCAATTGATCGTGAGAAAAGAGGAACTGCTACTAGAATGGGCAGCAACAACTAGGCATTAAATGGTTGTAAGTGGAAAATACCATTTCCTACATCCTTGTATAACGATCGAACAAACGCGTCTATAAACTTTAAAAAAACATACACTATTATAATATATTTGTACAGTAAATAACTATTGAAATATGAAAAAAGAATAAAACAATTGGTAATAATGAGTAGTAACACGTCTGCACTATGCTTTATGCTGTTTTTAATACCCAGTTTTGTCAGGAGTAGCCGCATTGTCACACCTGTTGTACGAGTCCTGTCCTTATTAGTCCCAAGTATATTGTTCGTGTTTTCCTTCACGGGGCGGTTACAACTATTCTAGTTAATAAAGCGGTAACAATGTCCTAGGGTTGGACCATTTCTTCAGGGTATTAGGGTATCCTATTCCCCGTGTCTACTATCATTACTTAATGCTATTGATAGTCGATACGAGGAGTCGTATATTATGTTACACATGTTACAGTGGAACTCGAGTGTTTTGTTATAATTAATATTAAGTTGTATAAAATACCAAAATCATCGTGCGAGGACTAAACTTCATAAGAATAGAATAGTCATTTTTATAAACCAGAGGACGACTCAAATAGCCTTGAAATAGACAGCATTACACTTTTAGGGATGCCAAATAAAACGATCTTTTTTTGAAAACACAAAGAGAATATCAAAACAAACTTTGGTATAAATAAAGCTCATTTTGTCTCGAAACAAATAGTGGCTTTCGTTTATGGGCTGTTAAATGTCAGTAAAAGGTTTTAATGAGATTATTAAACCACCACTTTGTGCAGTGTTATCAATTCTTAAACAACATTTTGCAAGTTTATGACGAATCTTCATATTGTTTATAGATGAAGTTACTTCAGGGGTGTAGAGACGGCATCTACCCTGAATTTCTGTCCTTGAATTCCTGTTATTGAAATGTATACTTTAAGCAGTACAAAGACAGCGTTATCATACAATTGGGAAATTGGTTATACTAAAAGAATCAATTTCTTCATTACTTCTACAGAATTCGACTCCAAATTTGACAATAATAATCGCACTTTGCCTAATCTTCTTCTAAACGGTAAGTTCTTGTTCATAAAATGAACAGTATAGGTATTGTCATTAACTGAGACTCAGATTTTAGACCAGTTTAAAGTTGACAAAGACAACTGATTAAATAGTAGTCAGGCACGACTGCTCTTGCTGCTTGCACTTGCTCTAGTAAAAAAACCGTCCGCCCATAGAACAAAATAGTTTGGTAATATCATGTTTTATATGTGTGTGTTGAATTAGGAAATTGGCAAGCTCAAATTATTTGATAAATGGTTTACGCCTCCACATCTCAATTTTCATCAGTTATCGATGGTATTTTATACGCCCTGCTGCGAAATTTCAAAAGGCAAAAGGAATAAAATATGACGAAGAGCTTTTGTAGTTTACACTGTATAATTCTTATGAAAATTTACATAGGTTAATATTTGTTTAAGAGTCGCAAATCAAGATTATTATACTACTGAGCAAGACACTTATTGTATGGATTTGTAGACCATAATTATGAATGATTTCATGATCGACTTTATTTCAGCTCCAAAGTAAAGTACTCACGTACACGTTTGAAGTAGTCGATCATTTTTATGAGAGCTTATAGCCTTAATAATAAATTACATAGATAGGTTTTATATCGCTAAATCTTTTCATATTAATTTATATTCTTCAATTCTCTGCAGTTGTTAATGTAACTATCTTTAGTTAGCCAGCGAATGTAATGTTCTTTAACACATATATGTGAGTTACTAGTTAAGTCATAACTGTATTATGAAGTGAAGTGAACCAAACATTATCAATGACTGCTTTGCTGTAATTTCTATAAACTTTATTAAAATAGTAACTCTTGTTAGAATGATAGTAACATAACATCATTTCGAAACTCTTGTTACCTGCAGACCTAAATTGTGAGGTTTGTGGTATAGTCACCACAAGTACCAAAACCGAAACTTCAAACCAAAAACATGAGTCCCGTAACCTGCATATCTAAGGACATTCTTTAAGCTCCATATCAAAGTAAGCGACGTTTATCCTTATCCCAGTGTTACATACTTGCAAGATAACCCAAATAGCTTATAAGTTTGTTAAGACACTGGTAAATTTCTTACTATTATGTACGGAATAGAATATATTTTTGATGCAATATCAAAATTCTCTCTTCATTACAGATTAAGTGATTGATAAGAGTGATCCACCCCCAACTTTTTTTTGCAATTTCAACATTTTGAGAATCCCACATTTCAAGATTTACACTTCAATATTTTGAGAATCCAACATTTTGCGAATCAACATTTAGAGAATTCATCATTTTGAAAACCAACTTTTTGTGAATTCAACATTATGTTCCGGAAGGATCTTTTTTTTTTTTTTTTTTTTTTTTTTTATATTTAGTCCGTCCAATTGACTGTACCCCGCCCGCCTGATGGTAAGCTGAGGTAAAATCCAAAAAGTAGTGGCCACCATTTCTAGAGATTGCCCCTAGAATGGTGGCCCCTACCTAGACGGCCTCAACAGATGTTTTTTCACGCCCCGCTTAAAGAGCCCAGGATTGTAGGTAGAAGGGAACACGTGAGTGGGTAAAGCGTTCCAGTGCTTTATGGTCCGACAAAAAAAGGAGTCACCAAACCGCTTGGTTCGCGATGGTATCGATTGCACTGTATGAGGATGACACCTAAGTCCTGCACGTGTTGTTCGGGACAAGAAGGGAGAAGGAGGAATCAATTGGAATAACTCATCGGAACATTCACCATGGTAAATACGATAGAATACTGCCAAGGAGGCTATATCTCTACGCAGCTGCAGAGATTCTAGAGAGCTGGTGATCTCAGGACTATCAATGATCCGGACTGCCCGTCGCTGCAATCTATCGAGAGCGTCTAGTAAGTACTAAGCGGAGCCATCCCACAGGTGAGAACAGTATTCCACGCAGGGACGGATTTGAGTCTTATATAAAAGACACCGCTGCCCCGGCGTGAAAAACCGCCTCACCCTGTTCAGCACTCCGAGTTTACGAGAAGCTGTTTTAATAACGCTCTCAATGTAATTTTTATTATTAAGTTTGCAGCGAACATCCATACCGAGCATGTTGATACTGTCCTGCAGTGGTAGTGGTGTGTTCCGAAGAGTTGGGAGGGGAAGGAAAGGAGATACCTTTGCTGTAAACGCGCATGCCTGTGTTTTCTTGGCATTGAACTCGACCAGGTTCTCAGATCCCCATTGGGAAATGTGGTCAAGGTCCTGATCGAGCTCAATGACAAGTTGCCGTCTTCTCTCCTCGATGTCAGTCTGCTTGGCCGCTGAATGTCCGAGATAACGCCCATGCAAAGTACTGTCATCTGCATAGCAATGTATGCTGCCCACGGACAGCATATCATTGATATGCAGAAGAAAGAGAGTGGGCGATAAGACGGACCCCTGAGGCACACCAGCATTAACCTGCATGAACTCAGAAGCCCGGCCGTCACAAAGGACTCGGATGCTGCGCTCATGCAGAAAACTGGCAACCCAGCTGCACAGTCGAACATCTTTATATATTTACTAGCTGTTGCCCACGACTCTGTACGCGTTAAGTTCGGAATAGATCAATGTATGTTTATTTCTGCAGTCTGGATACTAACACGTAAGTATTAAGTTATTTTATCTAATGGGCCGGATGAGATCATCTGGTACACTCGTTTTATATTGACAATTCGTTCGAAATAGATAGAGAAATATATAACATCGAAATCAATTTTGTCCGATTCCTTAATGTAATAGCGTGATGATATTCATTATGAAATGTTTATGCGTCTCTAATCAACTATCTTTTATACGTGGGTAACTCTGTGGAGTAACGAGATTTTACCTTTTACCTTTAAGGTATAGCGTGATGAGTTATACTCCAGATTTTGACCATCCCTTCTGCTGAACCACAAAATTTCCGCCGCTTATGACCATACCCTAGAAGAATGTTCATGCATCATTTCAGCTTAATCTGTTCAGCGGTTTCCAAGTGATGCTCGGCCATCGATGGTTAAAAGCAGACAAACAGAAAAAAAACTAAAATTCGAAAAATCAGATTTTCGACATCGGTATCGCTTCTAGAACACATAACAATTATTTTTTTGGAAAAATATTCAATGTACAGCTTTCACCTCGTTACGATTTTATTAAATGTATATAAATATATGCTACTGCTCCGTCCAGAGTGCGCTGTAGGATGGGACGCCATCTCAATGCAAACACTTAGAGAATCCCAACAGGTATTAATTCCCTCCATCACGCACATCTGTAACCGAGCAATAAATACTGGAGTATTCCCAACCTCCTTCAAAAAGGCTATCGTACACCCTATCTATAAAAATGGGGATAGAGACTGTGTCGCCAACTATCGACCTATTGCGGTACTAACCGCGCTTTCTAAAATTTTGAAGAAAGTACTTAATAATGCACTGACGGAATACCTGAACAAATATAATATTTTGGCCAAAAACCAATATGGTTTCCGGGTGGGTGTTTCGACAGAAGATGCCGTCCACGACCTAACCAGCGCTATAGTCGAAAACCTGGACACAAGAGTAAAGTCTCTTTGTGTCTTTCTAGATCTCTCCAAAGCATTCGATACGGTCTCTGTCCCCATCCTCTTAAATAAACTAGACAGGAATGGGATACGAGGTTTACCCTTAGAGCTTTTCAGGGATTACCTCTACTCCAGAAAACAGGTCGTCAAAATAGGAAGCTATTTAAGTGACGAGGAAATTGTATCCTATGGCGTCCCGCAAGGAAGTATAATAAGCCCGACCCTCTTCCAAATATATATTAATGATCTTTGCACGATGTCCCTACCTCACACGAAAATTGTCACCTACGCAGACGACACAGCAATCCTAGTATCAGGCGCCAACTGGCAGTTAGTAAAAGAAAGAGCTGAATACTCAATGACTAGAATCATGGACTGGTTAAACGACAACTTGCTAACCTTAAATCTATCCAAAACAACTTATGTCCCATTTGCCATCTCAAAACTAAGCGATCCTCCGCAAGACTTCTGTATCAAAGCCCACACCCGTACTTGCATTACACAAAATAGCAGACAGAGTGTCAGACGTCAGAGCTTTGCAAACACACGTAAAAACTGCAACTGCTACGAACTTACACGAAGCAAAAGTACAAAGTATCTAGGCGTGCTGATAGACAGTGCATTGAGATGGGACAAGCACATAAATCTCATGATCACTAGATCACGGCGTCTGGTGTATGTTTTCAAAACACTGAGGGATACCGCACCCCCCGACAAACTAAAACATGTATACATGGCCTTATGCCAGTCTATAATCCAGTATTGCATTACTGTGTGGGGAGGAGCCGGCAAAACACTCCTCGTTGGCTTAGAAAGAGCACAGAGATCAATACTTAAGGTCATGACAAGAAAACCCTACCGATACCCATCACAACAACTATACCGTGATACCGAGCTGCTAACTGTGCGTCAGCTCTTTGTGCTCAGAGCCCTGTTAAAAAAACACCCAAAAGTACCCCCACCTGACCCAAAAAAACGCAGTCTTAAACCAGCGTGTCCCACGGTAGCCTGCAAAACGTCTTTCGCCCAAACACAATACAGCTGCTTGAGCGCCAAAATTTACAACATAACTCATAAAAACATAGGAAAGGTACAAACCAAATCGAAGCCAAAAGCAAAATCACTAAATGGCTACAAAAACTCGACTATGACAACACAGAGAACCTAGTCACATACCTTGCATAAAACTCCTACAACACCTCCACCAATAACTTTTCCTCTCTCTTACATTCACCTCGCAACATCACTCACTCACTCACTCACTCACACACACACACACACACACACCACACACAAACACCCACCCACCCACACACACACACACACACGCGCGCACACGCACACACACACACACGCACACATACTTACACATCAGTAACATATTAATGGATAATAAATTTATAATAAATTAATACTTACTTCGAAGCAACTGTATGCACGCCGCTCAGTGACAGTCAATTGTTGATTACGCAACGTCTGTAGAACACTGCCTCCCAAAATACAGGCATTAGCCTAGTTTGGGTATCAGTACTCATCATTTCAGAAATATTAACCACCACATTGATGTCAAAACGATTGTAACTGTAAACTTTTGTATCAATAAATTTATTATTATTATTAAATATATACACACACACATACATATATATACATCACAATACTGATCTTACGTCCTTTCATTCATGTATATATATATATATATATAAGAAATTCCTATCTTAGTCTGTGTTCTGAACTCCTCCTAAAAAGTTTTTAATGTAATTCCGTGTATATTTGAGTAGGTCCTTGAATGTTCTAATTTACAATTGGATCCGGTGGGTGGCGTTGCAATAGGGTAATATCAAACAAAATTGATATTTCATCAGTCAGACAGTTTCATGTATGAGTAGAAGATCTTACACCTGTTGTTCATGATTGTAAAAACGTATATTAGTAGTATTTTGCCACTATTAAGTTAAGACAGTAACTATTTAGTAATCTGTGGTTAAGGTCCGTAACTTAATTTCGAGAGACATATGTTAGATTATTGGAATATCGACTGAAAGATTGTGCGAATAGAGTTTATTGCGAAACAACTTTTTGTCGCCAAACTCTGCTTCGACTGAACGATTCTTCGAATATTTATCAATCGATGAACTGATGTTTCGCACTTCTTGCCTTGCTCGGCTTATATTCCGAAAATAAGTAAAGTGTGTTAGGTTAGGTTAGAACTGTGACCCCAACAAAGCGCGAGCTGAGCGAGCGAAGCGAGCGTGCCGCGTTAGCGGCCGGCGAAGCACCGGAACCACTAGTCCGGAAAGTTTATGGCAAGAAGTGCTATCTATGAAGAGAGATCTCTGTGTACAGTGCTTCCTATGTACCGTGATGTCTACAAACAATGATTTGAATTTAACATTCGAAACATTAGTCCATCGATTGACAAATATTCGAAGAATCGTTCAGTCGAAGCAGCGTTTGGCGACAAAAAGTTGTTACGCAATAAACTCTATTCGCACAATCTTTCAGTCGATATTCCAATAATCTAACATATGTCTCTCGAAATTAAGTTACGGACCCATTAAGTTATCTGTGTCATTGCTGTAGACATACCGGATATTTGACATTTTTAAAATAGCTCAAAACGTTGAAGAGAAGAAGTGTGTACCACTTATGCTCCCAAAATGCGTACTAGATACTTGCCCGACTTCATACACCTCGTCTGACCATAATGTGGTATTTTCACATTATTTCACTTTATAAGTATGTTTAGGGTTCCGCACCTCAGAGGAAAAACGGACTCATCACTTCGTTGTTCGTCTGTCTGTCGGTCAACACCTTGTTCTCAGAACCGGGTATAGACAGCAAGTTGAAATTTCTACCAAATACTCAGGTCTGTAATGCCTTGAAACTGGGAAAAATTCAAACTTCTTGGTCCATGCAATCAAAAGGTACTGCCGTTAATGAAGCAAATTTTACCAACCACATCACAAAAAAAAATCAAGACTAGAAGCTCTACAGCAACGTTAAGTTTGCCTCTCAATCCAGTTTTGTACGGAATCCTCAGTGCGCGAGTCCAACTCGCACTTACACAACTATTACTGGTAATATTTTCTTGTACACAAGCTCTTACCACTTTCGACTAACAAGTCGTTCTAATTCTTTTATATCACAGGTGTCTTCATCAAAATCAGTTCACGCAATTGTCAATAAATATTCTGACAGAAAAACTCATTATATGAAACCAATATGAATCTTCTATTCAATTAGAGAACTCAATAGAACCTGATTGTACCCAGATATTTATGCGAGAACATAAATTAGACATGGGAAAATATTTCGATAACATATAAATTATAAATTTGTTTCGTGAACTTGTAAATTGATTTATGCTTTGAGAAATGACTGTTGGGTGAATTTATTGCTGTAGATATCATGCAGGAAGAATAAAACACAGTTACCAAATATTTATTACTTTAGCTTTTTTTTTAAGAACGACTGCACGACGGTTCTATGTCTGAAGTATTTTCCACACCGACAGAATGTTCTATCGAGCGTTGTAGTTTCGATTCCTAGATGAGATAATTTTTGTATGATGTTCGGAATCTGGGTGTTATTTGTTTTGTTTTGCATATTTGTAAATTCCCTGCTACATTAGTGCGGAATCCCCTATTGCCGAATTGCCTTTTAGTAAAAAAAAGAAAAAAAAAAGTAAGTAAGTAAACTAAAAATATTCTTCTATGCTCTCCCAATCCGCAGAGCTCACGGGCAGAAGCAGACCGGGGCAGCGGTGTGCTTCGCTCCCCCCCCCCCCCCTCTTTCCGGGGACAAGAACGGGACACCGTGTTTTCCAAACCCGAGGGGTCCATCTCAAAACCGGAGATGACCCTACGTCTGCCGGGGTGCGAAGGAAATGCCTTATGGGCTCATCTTACACCCCGGGTCGGTTCGAATCCGACATAAGCACACCCGCTGGCCGGCAGGGAGGTATTCGTGGGGATTTCCCTACAAAAAAAGAGTGGATAAGTTTTTTTTGACAAATTATTTGGATTGTTCATAAATAACAACTTTTCACTTCTAATGCGAATTTCACAGATGTCCTTTCTTAGCAATAATTTTGCCAGGCAACAAAAAGAACGATACTTTTTAAAGGTAAGTGAGATTTGTTGCCTTGCATGTCTACCTACGAGGCTTTTTCTATCATAGGTTTTGTAAGTGCAGCGCTAAAAGCATCTATCGAAACCGTCAAACTTAATATCGCTATTTTAGAAAATTAAACATTCAAATGGAGTCAAACTTGAATGAGCTACTATTAGCGTTCTTATACTAAACGAACTAAATATGCATAAAACACATCCGAAAATATAAAACAAATACAATAGGTACATATGAAAGTAAAACTACGAGTGAAAAGGCCATCGCAAATTGAACTCGCATAGTTGCGCTTCAAGTAGTCCCAAAGAGCGTTGTAAACGCTGTAAATATTTGTTCAGTTCACTCAGACGCAACGAAAGTGGGTATCGGGCACCTCACAGGGCCGTAATCGGAAGTGGCAAAGTGCGACTGTGTTTTTATGGAGGCGATGTATTTGTATAGGCAAAGGTCGTTCTGAAGTTAAAGGTATGAGGAAATCAGGAAAAGTTTTGCATAAAGCTATTTGCATTCGCATTTTATTTGAATTAGCTAAAGCTTCAAAAGTGATCTCCAATGTTCTATATACATAAGTATGTAGGCACAGTTGTATTTACATTCTCATTGTGCCAGTCCTTAATAATTATAAAATTTTAATACTAAATATGAAAGCTCTCCTAGACTCCCAACTAATAAAAGATGACAATCTAAGCGAAAACCGGTGTTGATGATTCTATGAGTCGTAGTGTGATGTGTGATGTTAGATAAAAAAGTCGTCTTTTTGCCTTGACTCTACATTGTGTGAATATGTTTACTCGATAAAGTAGTTACTAACACTTTGTTACTAACAATTTTTTTTATCGGGTGCATTTCGTATCGTGTGCGCTGGAATTGCACAACTTGATACCTCCAAGCCCTTTCCACCAACGAACGACCAGACGCACAGTGTCACGCCACTGATATTCCACTCATACGCACGAAACGTTCCGACGATACATTTATTATGCGTACAGCTAAGAAGTGAAATTGCCTGCCTGAGTCTGCTTTTCTGGAAAGTTACAACCACGGAATCTTCAAGTCTCGAGTGAATAGGTTCCTTCTAGGCAAACGTAATCCATCGTAGACCGCATCGTCACTTACGACCAGGTGAGATAGAGTTCAAGCTTGAGCCTACCATTAATTAAAAAATAAACATGAAATAACTTACGTCACTAAACATTTTATCGGGGCCTGAGGACGGTAGTTGGCCGACTCGTCGTTTTAACAGAAGCAGGCCGTGGCGGTGGCGTGTCGTGTGGTCCTACACATGCCTGCCAACTCACAGACGCGCGATAATACCCGACCCCACCAGGCGCGTTTAACTTATTTATTGAACTTCATCATCATCACAGTGTTGTGTCCCGATTGCATTAAAGGCCTACATCTCGGAGCCTGGGGTGTACTTGACTTGTTTATTTATTGAACTTGTACGTAATCAATTACAGAACTAGTTTTAATTTGTGCTTTATTGAAGTTTTGCAAAATATATGCGAATATATTCTCCTCCTGAGAAGGAGTAAAAGGCCCCTGGGCTCCGTATAGAAAGCCTCAGATGCAACCGGGAACAATGGTGGTATATAGATGATAATGAATGTCCGGCCTCTAAATGCAGTATGTAGAACTTAGCTGTTGTGTATAATTGCAGATAAAGTATATCCATTAGAACGTACTATATTTGCATAGGAACATCTGTTACTATAGGTCGTAGGTCGTCAATTACAATGATGAACCTACGCTTCATATTAGTGGTGTGCCATGTAATCAATCAAACAATATGTCGATAGCATGCCTACAGTGTGTGTCTATATTTCGCAACAACAATACGGTACTTTAGATTATGTTGTATATGTCGTAAACTAGCGACGTACGACATCGATATCTTTGTGGAATCACACCAACATCCTGTGATTCGTTTCTTATCAATAACTGATATATGTCAAAATGTATGAATACATAGCGTAGACTTATTACGCATGGACATCATTTAAAAATGGCATGGTCCACAATACGTTAAACAATACTTTAAGCGGGGCGTGAAAAAGCATCTGTCGGGGCCGTCTAGGTAGGGGCCACCATTCTAGGGACAATCTCTGGAAATAGTGGCCACTACTTTTTGGACTTCACCTCAGCTTACCATCAGGCGGGGTGCAGTAAATAAGACGGACTCAATGTAAAAAAAAATAAGTTCACATTAAACAGAAAATACCAGCAACTGAAAACTTACAAAAGACTTTTATTACGAAGAAAATATAAAGTCTGTTGCATTTTGAACTCAATTCGCTGTAACTACTTCAAGACGTGCATTATTAAATTAAGATGTAACTTTATTGGCTTTGTAGTAGTAGCTCACTACGCTAGGTACCTTAGGGCTACATACGTCCGACCTGAGAGAAAGCGTTCCAGAGCTATACATATGCAGGTAGATTGATGTGAAATCTATTAATCAAAATCCTTAGAGAATAAGCTCCAAGCTGAAAGCTTTAACAGAGCCTTGAAGCAACACTACGCCTCACAGGATCACCCGATATTATTATACTATATACTTCATTGAGACTTAATTTATACTAATATTAAGAGGAAAGATTTGAGTGTTTGTTTTTTTGTTTATATTGAATAGGCTCCGAAACTACTGGACCGATTTCAAAAATTATTTCACCATTATACATTAACCCTGAGTAACACTAACTTTTTTATTCCGATATTCCCACGGGACCAGGACTTACATTAATGAAACCGCGCGGCGATGCTAGTAGATTTTAAACTGGTTTCTTTTACCATTTTAATATAGGCCAGCCAGCTAGAAAATAAAACACTACTGGTTGTGGTTACCGGTTATTGTGCCTTCTTAAGGTAACTTTCCGAATTTATTTCAGATTATTTCCAATTCAAGTTCCAAGACAATTTAACTTTCTTTGAGACTTCGCGAGTGTCACAACCAGATGTTTTATGGGTTATTACTGTTAATCTTTGTGTATAGGAGTTATAGTAGTGGGAAAATAAAATTAAGTAAGTTATGGATCATATTAATTGCAGTTTACTTATATTTACATAACATTACATAACTTCACGCCTGTATCCCCGAAGGGGTAGGCAGAGGTGTATTACACACCCACGATTCGCCAGTTATGTTTAGGTCCTAATGTAATAGGGGGCGAGCCTATTGCCATCTACCGGGCACATTACTAAGCGAGCGATAATTAACATTTTAACAATACACACATAACTACGAAAAGTCAGAGGTGTGTGCCCGGGGCGACTGGGGATCGAAGTCGAGACCTCGTCTCGGCAGTCCGTTACGTACGTCACTGGACTATCGCCGCTATACTTGTGTTTAACAATAATATTAATAATATTAGAGCAAGGCACGTCCACAGTCGGATCAGTCAATATTATATATTTAATACAGGTGTTATTGGGGCCTCACCAGGTTCTTTGGAGGTCTAGCCAACCTGCTGCAACCAAGCTCTTTCGCAGGCGCAGGCGTTCCTCTTGGGGTTAAGAGGTCAGACGGAAGTGGCTCCCTTAAAGACGCATAAGTTAAACTAAAAGGATAAGAGGCGATAAGCGAACCACAGGTTCCAAGGAGGAAACCTAAAGTGCAGCCGAAAATACATACACATACATGATAATGTATCAAATAAATAATCTGATACTAAATATATCTACTTCCTTACATATTAATAAAGAAATGAAATATTGATTGAAAATTGGTAATACGTTGATTAGTAGTACGTTATTGAATAAACGTTATCGATAAATTACTTTAAATATATCGATTGCATTTCAAATGAAAGAAACCACGGGGTAACGAAAATATTACTAAAAATGTTTCATAACTCACATATATACTTCATTACTATTACCTATTTTGTGTACATAATCCAATAAAAGAGAACATGATTGGGACGATTTCACCGTGTACACACACGTGTACAATGATACCAAATACAGAAAATGGCGCTTTGCAAATATTTGCTGTTGTTGCTCGTTTTCAATCTCATTTACTGTAACGAGCTATTTGCGAGTACCCGTTTATTGCTCGCACGCTTAGCATTTGCAGGGTTAGTACAGGTAGAATATAATTTAACGTTTTCAAGTACCTTTTATTGCTAGAGCTTAACTGGTCAGGACTTTATTTTCAGATTTCATGGCTTATGCTTTCGTATTTTACTACTTTTCCACTAATGAGCTATGGGGTGTCACTTACGCGTTGTAAAAGTCACACTTACACGAAACTAATTCTGAAAAATATTCAATACCCATTTTGATGAACGCCACATTGTGATATCTTGGGAAATCCATCGAATGAATGTCGTTCCACACTTTAAAAACAAAATGAGGCTAAATCTCTCCTAAAACGAAGAAGTTCAATAACGCTTGTGAGTGGTACCGAGTCTAGCTGATATTCTAGCGCCCCTAACAATAAGTGACAACAGTAATACGTGTGGCTTCATGATTTCAAAAAAGGAATCTTTACTCTGCGTAACTAAGAAAACACTAAACTTGTTCCATATAAATTTGTGTCTAATTTTCACGTGGTGTCAACGAAGTTGAGGTTAAACAAAAATTGCTCTTAAAGACCAACCAGATTCGTAGATGGTGACATTATGTATAAAGTGATAACATGTTCCAATACTGCCAGTTCAAATTTACTATGTGCAGTGCCGTAATATTGCTAAAACGTGCTCATAATACATACAAATCGATTCTCTGTCTCATAGATTTCTACCAACAACGAATACACTGAAGGATATGTATAAAAATGACGGCATGTGGCCCTTTTTGGTTTCTGTTATGTGTAGCTTTGCGCTTTGAGATTTACAATAAGTAGCTTATTTATTCACCAGATGAGCCCACTTTATAGCCTAACTTACCTTTCACATGAAGGAAACGACACCGAATGAGATAAGCATTTTGTGAAAGAACTTTATGGTGATCGTCTGAATGAGTGAATTATAGCTATATCCTATATTGCAACTTCTAACGTACATTGCCTTGTAGGAAAATTACAAAAGACAAAATGATAGAGGTTATCTTATTATTAAATGGATTGCTTTTTCACTTTTCTCGAGAGCTGCAATCAGTTATCACAGCCTTAAGGGCTATAACTATACGAATACCAGGAATCAGGCAATTTGTCAAAATAAAATTCGTATAAACAGTATACCTTCTGTTTACATTATATTTATTACAATAATCCTTATTTTCTTTTGTTACAGAGTATCGAGAGTTTCCAATGGACACATTAACATGTATGTAATTAATCATAAGAAAAAAAACGACGGGTTGCACTCCGAGAGTGCCGGCGGAAGTGAAAACTTGAATATTAACGTTGTGCATTTTTGATATTTTGGAATGGTTAGGGGATAATTTTGCACAAAGTGCTTTAATTTTATTATCAGTATAAAAGTACTATCATTTATATGGTAACATACAATATTCATTTATTGCGCTATCGTACACAAACATGACAATTTATATTACATTAAAATTTTGACACTTCTGAACTATTACAATTATTTTACATTAAATTTTAAATTTTTCTGAGAGATAAACTTATCTCTCAGAAAAATCAACTTCCATCCATAATTTCAACGACTTTTTTACCATCATTATTACCAGAACCATCATCGTCAATATATTTATAAAGTACTCACTCATTTTCTTTCGCTATTTTTTCGTCACTTTTGTCATTAATAGATGCACTTTGTTTAATTTCCAATTTAAATCAACAGATTTATGGCACAAAATAGAATAAATATTACAAAAGGTTATATGGTGACAAAGTGTTTCTTGGGTCTCGGTCGGAATCGATCTCAGTGTTGACAAAGTCAACGACCACTAATTAGACGAACGCGCCACCAAGGTTGTTATGTAGTGTGAAATTAGCGCTTCTATATTTGTTGTCTTACGATCAGGTCACGTGTTTACTGACGCGAGTTTAACCTTTTTTACCCATTACAAAAAAGTGCACAACGCCGCTAAAGAAGTTTTCACTTCAAAAATATTATTGATAATATGAATAAATTTGGCATGTGATATATGTATAAAATTTTAAGCTAGATCTAACGTCTGGTAACCGAAGAAAATGACTCCATATTTGACAGGACAAAAGTCCTAAGTACAAAATTATCCATGTTTTGACACTCTTGGTAATTGATGTAACTAATTTACACTCAAAATCTTAGCAATCATAGCTCTAGAAAACACTTTATCATCACTAAGTATCTATACATATAATAAAATCGTAACGAGGTAACGAGGTGTTTGTCTTTTTATCTGTTTGTCTGCGTTTTATCATCATTGTCCGAGCATCACTTCAAAACTACTGAATAGATTCAGCTAAAATTTTGCATGAACATTCTTCTAGGGTATAGTCATAAACTGCGCTATACATCATCACGCTATTATAAGTGTGATAGGAGCAGTAGGGTAAAGTCGAATAAATCTGTTATTGATCAGTGCGGAGAACCTTCCTCGGCGGCGATCTCGCTGCGACTGATGTAGAGGCCCGAGTCACTGGCGTATTTATAGGCGCAGTTGGAGGGGGGAAACGACATGATCGATCGTGATTGGTTGAGAGCTGCGCAACCGATGCGCTCGATCCTGATTGTTCGAGGCTAAGCAAGGGGGTGTGGCCTCCCGATACCGGGGATGGTGGTGGCTTCGTCATGTTTAAATTGTGATGACGCGCAGCCCTCAGTGCTGGGTACCAATCTTTTTGGAGATGAATATCGACTCGGTATACGTGGGCACTACTCAAAGAAGCATCAAGACTCGTCTTTCGGAACATGAACGAAATTGCTGCCTCAGCCACTTCGACAAGTCAGCGGTTGCAGAACACACCCAGGTGGATGGTAATCATACCATCAAATTTCAGAACACGAAGGTTCTAGCCACCATTTCACATTTCTTCCCACGGCTACGTCGAGAAGCCATCGAAATATTCAAGCATCCCAACAATTTTAATAGCAAAAACGAAGGTTTTCATCTCCAAAAAGATTGTAACTCAGCACTGAGGGCCGCGCGTCATCACAATTCAAACATGACGAAGCCACCGCCATTTCCGGTATCGGGAGGCCACACCCCCTTGCTTAGCCTCGACCAATCAGGATCGAGCGCATCGGTTGCGCAGCTCTCAACCAATCACGATCAATCATGTCGTTTCCCCTCCCTCCAACTGCGCCTATAAATACGCCAATGACTCGGGCCTCTACATCAGTCGCAGCGAGATCGCCACCGAGGAAGGTTCTCTGCACTCGACGGCGTCCCGACCTGTACCACTGAAGATGTCGACCGCAGTGATCGACGAAACGTCTGGAATTCAAATTTCCGATGGACCACGCCCAAACAGCCCGGAAGCAGTATATTCTACATTCCTTTATTATTACAAAACAGCTCATCACGAAATTCTGCAGTTTGATAGAACTCGAACGTGGTCAATGTTTGTACTATAAATCATCAGGCTATAGCTAAAAGGTGATGAGCAGTAAAATATGAAATCTCAAAACTACAGAGTAACCTAAGTGTAAAAGATAGTTGATGATGTTGTTGAGCTTCTAGTTCAACCTTTGATAGTAAATATCAACATAGTATTATATTAGGAAAACGGGTAGATTTTGATGTTACATGTAAACATCTATTTTTTCTTGATTAATTATTTTTGGGTTAAAAAGAAGAAAGAAAAGAAGTATTCAGAGCTGAAGTACAACAGCGGTCCTCCGCCGCGTCTGTCTGTTCTCGATAAACTCAAAAACTACGGTACTGATTTTCATGCTATATACACCAATGGATAGAATGGTTCTCGAGAAAGGTTTGAGTATATAATTTGTAAGGTTTTTGTATACATTGGCTAAAATATAAAATATTATCTGTTTGAGTTGTCGGAAAAAAGTAAGCCATCAGGAAGCTTTCAACGAAAACGCTGCCTAAACCCTTTGAGATATAACAAAATGATGGAATTGTATATCTTATATAAGTTGTGGTGGCAGATCAGGGTCCCATGAGTAGCGAGAATGAGATCAGAATTCCATGCAGGTGAAGCCGCTGACAACAGCTGTATAAATAATTACGTTTCAGTTGAAGACTATCTACTCTAAGCCTTCCACTAAAAGCATTCAAAATATTTTATTTACAAAATAAAACTAAGCCAATCAAATATCAAAATTGAGTTAATTTCCATAATAATGCCACAAAATAATGCAACAATAAATAACTATAAGCAGTATCAGATGATACAATTTCGAGCTTATGTTCCGGGGGCATCACTAAATCTTCAATTTAAACCAATAGTTATCATTGTTGGAAAACGAGGATTTCAAACAGTATTGTGGGTACAAGATACTCGTAGCGTAACGAAAGTTTCGCAATAAAAATATGGATTGCTATGTGGAACTGGTATAAAACTGTTATTTTTTTACTAACTTCGAGGGCAATACAATCGAGTTGAGAGGTGTCTTGGCTCCGTTTGTTATAAGACTACGATAGAAATTTTATTGTGTCGGGAATTTTAAAAGAAAGTCACTAAAGTGTTTTGTTGTGTACTCGTCACACTTCGGAGCTTCAACCTGCGGTTTTACTGATTATATTCCAAACAAGTTATTTTGTACGTATAGTAATTCAATTATTCTCATATATGGTGACTATATATAATATGTGACTTAGTTCTGTAAATAGTATAAGTTGGATAGGCGAGTTCGAAAAAACGTTGTTTTTTTTTGGATCAGTTCGGATCTGTGAGATTAAAAAAATTGTAGTGTGTATAACTGTATTAGTGAACCAGTGTCGAAGGTAAACTCGCGTTGGCTGTTCAAACATGTAAAGGTTTTTGACAACTTTGTACATTATACGCGATGATGATCCTTGATTGTGAATATTAATACATAAAAAAAATATTTATAATTTATCAGTTTAATTATCAAATTAACATCAAATCATTGTGTAAAATCAAGTACCGAAGTACAATTTTATTTAGTTTCGTGTGGATACTTTAGGTAAATAGACAATAATATATCGTTAGATATGGGATTATAACATAAACCTATTAATCCCATGTCTAACAAACCAAAGTAATCATAATTGGTAAGTTGATAAAATTACAAAAATTACACTGAATGTTTAGAAAACCCTTATCATTAAGAGCAATCCCGTCAAATCTTAATCGATATTCCCTCATGATAAAATAAAGTTGACTTAATTGACTCTGGGACAAGGATTAAATATAGAAATTTAGTTAAGATCTGATAATGAATCCATGTCATCTCTTTATTTTGCGAACACACGACATTCGGATGAATAATTCTTTATTAAGTATTTGTAAAGTTGATTTCTCTTTTGCGCCAATAGAAAACAGCATATTTTAGTACTAAATAGCTATTTTCATTCTCGTATTCTGAAATCGCACTGAGCTAACTGATCACAGTCAATAAAATTTAATGGTCTCAGAAACTCTAAATCTCGGTACTTAGAATAAGGAACATGGATAGAATCCCTGAGGACTATGAGAATTACGTTCGAAATTTACTGTTATCAATATGTTCTGCGATCCAATCCTCACTGGCCAGTATTCAATAGTATTGGTAGCTGGATCAAAATTTACTCCAACGGCTTCCGGCAACGAAATCTTACAAAAGCTTTTAAACGCTCTCAACAACGATTCACACAAAGCAACCTATGTGTTTAGCCCCAAGAATGGAGTACCATAATTTTTGTTAACAGTTTCCTTACTGCAAAATATATATAAAATATTTTCCAGCGTCTTCTCCTTGTATCTGGAGGACGTATCGTAAAGCTGAAAAATCGTTCTTCATGTAAAGCTCTTTTCACACTTGCCCCTTTTACCCATAACAATAACCCACTTCAGTTTTTGAAATTTTAAACCATTAGGGTGCCAGAAAATGTTTTACTGAAGGAGAAATTCTGCTACATTTGTTCATTTATATTTTGTGTTCCTTACAACTTCAACCTGGTAATACGTCATCATTTTTATATAGGTCTAATTAGTAAAAATGTGTGTGTATATCTATATTATATGTAAATAAATGTGATAAAATGAAAATTGAGAAAAAAATAATTAATTTCAATTTGAACCCAAAAAAAAACAGACAAAAAACAGGCTAGAAATAAAACAATACAGCACAACTTTGACATTTACTAATAAATAATCGCTGCTTGGAAGAGGTACTTCCCTAGGCCAGAGTTCAGACAGTACGTAATTTTGCACATAGTATAGGTAAAATAATAGGTAACAATATATAATAAACTAGCTGTGCCCGCGACTTCGTCCGCGTGGATTTAGATTTTTATGGTTTTAGTTCTTTTGCGCGGAACCCTAATTTTTTATGGACCAAATTGTGAATCTAAACCATCCTCGAATCCCCTTGAACTCACACAAAAAATTTCATCAAAATCGGTCCAGCCGTCTAGGAGGAGTTGAGTGACATAC
Source organism: Cybosia mesomella (assembly GCA_946251805.1). NCBI lineage: Eukaryota > Metazoa > Arthropoda > Insecta > Lepidoptera > Erebidae > Cybosia > Cybosia mesomella. The sequence continues at coordinate 10,008,571 of OX276401.1, forward strand.
ACACGCACATAAGAAATATATATAAAGATATTGATATAACTGCTAACGCGTTGTTCACCGATTAAGTTTACGTTGTGATACAAATGAGGAGGCTGTACTTGAAACTAGTAAAAAAGTCATAATCGATATTATGATTGGTGTGCTGGTTATTAATTAGAGTTAACGGCAAATTGATTCAGAATGATTTAAAGATAATAATAATGATTATGATATTTGTGTAAATGTATAAATATTTAAAACAATAACATCATATCATGACTGCTGCTTTATGCTTCGATATATAGGGAACAGAAACATTTAGAGTTGAGCAAAAACATAGAGCTAATAGAGCAAATAGAGCTTTCAATCATCTGTTATAAGCACGGTTCGGTTTCGTGCACTTTGGGTTAACCATGACCGCTTAATAGCAATTCAATTGTAGACCTAAACTGAATAGTTTTGTACTCATACCATGACTTCGTGTCAAGTAGTTCAGTTTCACGTTCCATATATCAACAAACGAACCAAACGCGAACGCATTTCAGTTTAAGCATGTGAACTGTTTATAAGTCATCATGGTAAGGCCCCTGTACTCTGTCCTTTAGTCTTGTATAACGTTGCTGAGGGTAAATATACCGTGTGTTAGGGCAACGCTCTCGAAAACGAAAACAGGGATACTTCTAAAAAATTTAGGCATTTATTTTTCGATCGGTTTCAATTATTTTTTTAAGTCATTTTTATAGATTTTTTTATTAGCATTATTCACGCTCGATTATGTAAGTGCAAGTAAATGAAACGATAATATCAATAAAAATGTATCACTGTCATTAAACAAATGAATGCCGCAATGAATAACGGTATGACGTTGCGTATTCATTTGGCTGTACTTACTAACACCATGGTGCGTGAATAACGCAAATAAAAAAATCTTAAAAAAATAAAAAAAATAAAAATCCAATCGAAATTAAAAATTGCTCAATTGTTTTATCTTCAGTAATATCGCCTTTTTTTCATGCGGAAATCTCCTCGGATAGGCCGGCCAGGGAGGAAGGTTATGTTGGGCTTGAACAAACTAAAGCCACACGCCGTCTCAGATCTTCAGATGCTGGGGTGAAAGAGCGGAGTGCGAGGGACATAAGGCATTTCCCTCGCACTCCGACTGACCCAGGGCCTTCTCCGGTTTCGAGATGACCCCTTCAGGTTTGGGAATCACAGTATCCTCGTCCTGCCCCCAGAAAAACGCAACGCGCCGCCACCCACTTGTCACCCCCAGGCCTACGCTCATGGAGCATAGGTCACGACCTATGCTCCGAAGCGATCTCTGACGTCAGTCACCTCCGCGCCTCACAGGCTCTGCGGATCGGGAGAGACCTGAGTCTCTTCCGGAATCGCTCCACTGCCGCCTTCTCGAACATTACTTGCTCGCATGCACTCACGCTCCGCACCATCGCTGAGAGCAAGACAACGCCGAGCGAGAGGACTCCCGCTCCGAGGGCTGCCCCGAGGGCCCGCTCCAGCACTTCCTACGCCAGCGTGTATAGCCCTGAGTCCTCCCTTGCATCACAGGGATGGCACTCAGTCGGTAGATACTCCACGGTGGTGGTCTCCGAAGCACCCCTTCCCAAAGATTGATGAAACGCGCCAAACACAAACCACAAACCATAAAGGATACAACGTGTATCCGTGTATCTGTGTTCAGAAATTTGTATTATGCAAGAAAATGTTTCAAACTCTTAAAGATTAGTAGTAAATAATTGTTTACCGATAATACGGCATGTAAAGTCTGTAAAAGGATTTATTATCCATATAAATTATAATTAAAATAATAATAATTTAATAGTATCTAACAAACCTTTTATACATTGAATATACCTTTTATCGCGAAAACAAGTTGATCAACAAGCTGTTCTGCTGAGATTGCCATTCTTTTCAATAATGCTCAAATGTTATCGACCGTTCAAGCACCCCTTCTACATTTCAATACAAATGCCATGTGTGCACGTAAGGCTTCAAATTCGAATGGCAAATCAAACAATAATTCTCGTTACACTTCTGTTTCTCATTCAGTCACAAGATTCACGATTACACATATTTAAATCCTTCTGAATGTTACCAACCTATACACTGTATTCACTTTGTGGTACACGTAACTCAATTGTGTTATTATTTGGTAATATTCTGAATATATTACGTGTGCTTTATGGGACTTTATGGCGTTAATAGAGTCTTTAAAGCACCACAAAATTATTCTTGTGAAGTATGACATCATTTCGTAGTTTAATGGGTTTCGTAGTTTAATGGTCTAATTTATAAGCTTTTACGTTGTCCTGCCACAGAACGACTTGAAGGTATTTTTTTCAGATCTCGGCAACAGCGTCACCTATCGGGACCGATTTTTGTTATACAAATCTTGTCATGACAATAAGACAAAGAGAACAAAAAATCAGCCAAATGGATCAACCCGTTCTCAAGTGATGCGCGGACTAACATTCAAATTAATTTGTCAACAAACAATTTTTTATTGTATATGTAAATTAATAAAAGAATTTTAACTTAATATTAGCAATTTATGGAAATAAATGTGGCTCTTAGAGACACAAAGTACTTGTGACTGGCCGCTTCTCTACCTTTGTATGAAACCGGTGATGTAGGTATGAAACGATGCGCCGAGGGGACCATCTCGAAACCGGAGATGGCCCAGGGTCAGTCGGGGTGCGAGGGATATGCTCTATGGGTAACCTTACACCCCGGCGTTTTAAGACCCGAGACGGCGTGCGGTTTTATCGGTTCAAGCCCGAAAAAACCGCCCCCGCTAAGCGGCGGGGGGGTATCCGAAGGGATTTCCGCACGGAAAAAAAAAGGTATGAAACGATGCGCATAAATTTTATGTAAAAGTATATATGCGGTGCGGCTAACCACAAGTGCATTGTGAGCCTTAGAATATAGGTGTGAGAAAATTTCACTAACCTACAGCCTATCAATAACTTTATTGGACCATTAATATTTGACATTGAGAAACCTTATGTGAAAACTTTTTATATCTACCTCACACATTAAATTTATGCGGTACACTACTTTCGCTTAACGACCTCCGTCCTCCATGAGCGCAGGCCTGGGGGTGGCCCTCGCACCGCGACTGACCCTGGGCCATCTCCGGTTTCGAGATGGCCCCCTCGGGTTTGGGAACCACGGTGTCCCCGTCTTGCCCCGATTTGGGGGAGGGGCGCTAGTCGCCCCACCATCCCGGCCTACTTCTGCTGGGGTGACAGGCGGCCTCACCTGCCACCCCCAGGCCTGCGCTCATGGAGGACGGAGGTCGTTAAGCGACCTCCGGCGCCTGAGTCGCCTGCGACGCGCGGCGAGCAAGTTGCGGGCTCGGCGGGCCGGGAGAGTTCTAAATCTCTCCGGGGCGCGCTCCGCCACTTCCTTCGCGAGCATTACATGCTCGCTGAAGGAGGTGGCGGCGGCCCACGCACTCGCGCTCTGCACCATTGCCGCAATCATGCTGCCGAGCGAGAGCACTCCCACCCCGATGGCTGCCACGAGGTCACGCCTCCGCGCATCCCACGCCGGGCATTCCGCCAGCGTGTGCAGCCCTGAATCCTCGCTCGCGTCGCAGTGATGACACTCAGGCGTTGGCTCCTTTCTAATCCGATGCAGGTCCTGATCCGATGCAGGGCAAGGGATATGCCCTATGGGTAACCTTACACCCTGGCGTCTGTAGACCCAAGACGGCGTGCGGTTTTAGTCGGTTCAAGCCCGACATAACCGCCCCCGCTGGCCGGCTGGGGGGTATCCGAAGGGATTTCCGCACGAAAAAAAGAAAAAAAGTACACTACTTTGATATGAAAATCGTCAAAGAAGCACCCAGAACTTAACTAAAACAATTCCCGAAGCTTTTGAGTTGTAATTTCAAATAATATACGGTGCGTTCCGACTGTCTGAATTCTATAAAGGAGTAAATTTTATTATCCTCATACAAACTATGATCTTTATAAAATTCAAAGCATCGTTATGCGAATTCCTATAAAAAGTTATAAGATGCAGTTTGAATTGAGTCCATAACTATTGGGACTTACGCGATACTGGTAATTTGGGACACCATTATAGGTTTTGATCCTCAATATGTAAACATGACACAAGATGAGAAATACAAGAATATATTTTTGTTTCTAATGAACTTCGATGCATAGATGCTACGATGCATCTAGGAATTTCAATGAGTTAATTTTATTAACCCTAAAGACTCGAATTTAATATTTACTATTTCATAATTATGTAGCTATTGCTGCATTGGGATGTGAGCCAACCTCACCTGCAAGCTGGTATACCTGGTGATTGACGGACGAGACTCTGGCGCAGATTTTCCTCACGGGGTTCGGAGGTCAGATAGCAGCCACTCCCATAAAAGCCGTATAAGCAAAACCAGGAGAAGGAGGAAAGGTTCCTCGGGCTCCGAAGTGAAAGCCTCGGATGAAACCGGGAACAAGGATAAGATGAAGATGATGATTGCCACACTGGTTATTTGGAATATCATTAAGGGTTCTGCTACTGGATATTAAAACACAAAATGACACGTCTGAATGAGAAATATTTTTTTTTTTGTGCTAATGGACTTCGGTTGGTAGATGTCAAACTCGACCATGAATGATGGGAATGCCGAGCCACCCTCTATCCCCTGGTGTGGTGTTTCTATGCCAGAAATCAAAATCACACAACGGGTGGTCCGGCGGGAATTGAAGTCCCTAGATGTTCGCAAGTCGAGTGGGCCTGACGGCATATCGGCGATGGTGCTTAAGCAGTGTGCTCCAGAGTTGTGCCCTGTTCTTACACAGCTTTTTGCGCTCTCTTACTCCACGAGACAAGTCCCGGCTTCGTGGAAGACTGCATTCGTGCACCCTGTGCATAAGAAAGGCGATAGAACAGACCCGTCCAATTACAGGCCTATCGCTATCACCTCCCTTCTCTCGAAGGTAATGGAGCGTGTCATTAACATACAGTTCCTGAGATACCTTGAAGGAAACGATCTATTGAGCGACCGACAGTACGGCTTCCGCCACAGTCGCTCTACCGGTGACCTTCTTGTGTATCTCACACACCGCTGGGCGCAAGCCATCGAGAGTCAAGGTGAGGCACTAGCGGTCAGCCTCGACATAGCGAAGGCCTTCGATCGGGTCTGGCACAGAGGTCTTCTTTCGAAGTAGCCGTCTTATGGACTGCCCGAGGCACTTTGCGAATGGATCGCCAGCTTTTTGTCCAATAGAAGCATCCAAGCCGTCGTTGATGGCAGCTACTCGGACCACATGGACATAAACGCTGGTGTTCCACAAGGCTCCGTGCTGTCTCCGACCCTGTTCCTCCTGCATATCAATGACATGCTGTCTGATGACTCCATTGATTGCTATGCGGACGACAGTACCGGGGACGCATTTTACACGGGCCGAGCTAACATCCCTCGGTCCGCAGTGGAAGAAAGTCGCGAACAACTTGTGTCTGAAATCGAGACTACTCTCACAAGAGTGTCCGATTGGGGTGGACTAAACCTGGTCCAATTCAACCCCACTTAGTGGGGTTGAATTGGACCAAGCACAAGTATGTGCATTCACCGCTAAGAAAACCCCATTTATTGTAGCGCCACACACCACTTAATATCTCTAAAAGTCTCGGAATCCTCGGAGTCGACATCTCCAGCGAGGTCCAGTACCGTAGTCACCTGGAAGACAAGGTCAAGTTGGCGTCTAAGAAACTTGGAGTGCTCAACAGGGCGAAGCAGTACTTAACTGCGGAGCAAAGACTTCTTCTTTATAAGTCGCAAGTCCGGCCCCAGATGGAGTACTGCTGTCACCTTTTTGCCGGAGTACCTAGATACCAACTTGACCCGTTCGACTCGGTGCAAAGACGGGCGCTGAGGATCGTCGACGATCCCATACTTACAGGCAGTGTGGAACCGCTTAACCTTAGGAGAGATTTCGCCTCCCTGTGCGTTTTCTACCGCCTTTATAACGGGGTGTGTTCAGAAGAATTGTTTGATATGATGCCCACGGCCACATTCTATCATCGCACCGCTCGCCACAGACAGGGAGTTCATCCTCACACGTTGCGACCGGAAACGGTGCGTACAGTTAGATATGAAAGGCACTTCATTCCGCGCACCCTCAGGCTGTGGAATGATCTCCCTGCTGTGGTTTTCCCAAACGACTACAATATGGGGTTCTTCAAGAAGGGCATTAGAAAGTTTTTACAGGGTCGGCAGCGCGAGTGTGACGCCCCTGGTGTTGCACACGTCCATAGGCCGCAGTAACCGCTTCCCATCAGGTGGGCCGTGAGCTTGTCTGCCACCTGAGTGGTATAAAAAAAAATGTTCCAGTGCATTGCATGGAGATGGTTTGTTTATTCAAAACACATGTTAAATTAAATTTATCATTTTTTTTTATATATTTCCCTTTTTCTGTGGATATGAATTTCCTAATTTTAAGCCAAGTCCCTAGTTATTTGTAATCTTATGAAGGCAAGGAGTTGTGATTGCCCAGTAAATACTATTTTTAGTTTATCGAATATAATCTTGTTTAACTGTATGTGAGTTTTTTTTTAACTGTATGCTGTGTACCTATTGTAAAAGTATTTATTCATTATTTTAATAATAACAGCATCAAATATTTACAACCTGACACGTATAAGGCTGCTGCTGTTCACATGTAGTCAGCCTTGCTTCTGACCAAGGATCTCTAGTAACCCTATGCACCAATAATAATATACTGCTGCCTGGGGACGGTCGACCTCCAAATACTAACGGAAAATCGTATCATACCTGCTTTAATGTTTTTTATCAAATTATAAACCCGAAAAATGTTTTATGTGATAAAACTGCTTTCATAACGAATATAAATAACTGACACAATTTCATGCAACACGATTGTTTTAGTGTGCAGTGAAACATGATACAGTGGTCCCGATAGATAGAATGATGCTTCTTCACAAAATCAACAGTAGCTGCGGTTGAGTTAAACGATGAGTTTTGTAACAACTATCATCTGTGAGATTACAAAATTAACTATCACATTGTTGAAGTTGTAAAGATAAATCACAGAACTATTGGATATATGTATATGAATAAAATATTCAGATGAAGTTGCAGTGGTTGCAATGTTATCAATTTGGATATTCCTATTTTGGGCAAGAAGGTGACAGCTGTTTTCATGTAATAAAATTGAGTGTTTTTCTTTTGTTAATAATATTCATTTAATTGAGCGAAGCTCTGAAAGAGTGAAGCTTTCTTTTAGACAACTCATGTATTTCGTTATACCATCTTCTCCTCCCAAACGGCTGCACCGATTCTAATGAAATTTCACACAAGCAAAGATGTTACTGATGGGAAGGACATAGGCTAGGAAAATCAAAAATCAAAAGTACCACGGAGGAATAATCACCGTAAAAAATCATTAAAATCAGATTTCTCAATGAACAAAAAAGCCTCATTCACGCGATTCGTATTAAATTAAGTAATTTGTTCACAAAACAAAAAAAAACACAAACGAAAATCGGGCTATCCATTGAGGAATTATCACCGTTAGAAAAAGTCCTGCAGAAATTGCTTCGCTCAATTTTTGCAACAGTAGAATGAATTGCAGACCTGGTATAAGGCCGTCTAAGTCGGCATACAAGGCATATTTTACCTGGTACTAAGTAATTGTGTTAGGGTGATAATAAGTTGATCAAGTAGATACTGGGGAAGTAGATACGGATTTGTATTGGCTAATAATATCTGTATCACAAAGGAAGTTTCAGAATACAGTTCACATATCACAATTAAGAACTCTATATGCAGGTTACTTATTCTATAATATATGATTTAAAAATCTTATCACGCTTGCATATCAATGAGATTAATATGAATGCCCTTATCTCATTTAAAATTCTTCGTACTTCATCACGCTCATTACACATTACTGTAATAAACATTCCGATCACACAGATGACATTAGAAAGTTTATACTTAACAAAATCGTTTGATTCGATACAATCGATGTAGGCCCTAGTCAGTAAAGAATTATTTAAAACGCAGTCCTCGATAATCTTGTCGGTAATTTTTCAATCAACGCCTTCTTTAAAAGTTCGATTATTTCTATCGATAACCAGACAACGCATAGATAATGTTTATTTGAATCAAACAAAACTTTGATTTATTCAAGTTACTGTGTAATCGATACTATCAATAATCATGCGCATGACCCTAAATAAATACATTACGATAATAATCTTGGAATAAGAAAGATTTAGAAGGACGTAGGTGTTTGTGTATGATAACGTCAATAAAAATATGTGGTTATTTGATGTTAATTTTGTAGACATATTGATATGGAGTTCGATTTTAAAAAAATACCGTAATTACCGAGGCCGTTTTGATTTTAATAGAAACATGAGTCTACCGGTTATCTTATAGTTTAATAACAGTTTTAATCAATGATATAGTAATGAAATAAGGTTCAAGCCACACTCCACACTAACTTATAATTGTAATCAAAAATCGAATACAATGTATGAATGAACGTATCAACACACGAGTATGTTCGATATTGGATGATATACTCGTACCCAGACTCCTGTTTGTCAGTTTGTGAGCTTAGCAATAGCTTAGTGTCCGTTGCTAATATGCATGTGTAATAATAATATATTATTACCTAGAGAGAGATAACTCTTAGGTATTCAATACATAGATTTAGAAGCCTAGCAGGATACGTATCAACTTTACGCTGATACGTATCCCGCTAGGCTTTAACTTAATAAATTTTAACTGAAAATAAAACTTAATTATTTCACTTAGGATGTAATTCAAGCTTAGTATTTGACTTGGCTAGTATTTACCAACAAACCAAATTTCAGAAAAGTATCTATGTATTGTATCAACCTAACAATATTACTACAGTAAAAACATGAATTACACTAACTTGTATATGGCGTAACGAAGATAATTTCATTAGACATGTATAATTTAACCTGTAAGCTTGAACTTAAATTACATCTCAAGTGAAATAATTCGCCTGTCCCTATTAAAAAGAGCCTGTCAAAGTTTAAAATTGATTAAAATTTTTTTAATATACGTGTTAGGCTTAAATGAAATTACCTACTATATATTAACATATTATTATTAATATACATAGTTAGAGTTTATGTGCATGGTAATGAAGTAGTATTTTTTATTTTCTAATGAAAAGTCACTTAACGATTCTGTAATTTGTCGGATGCGGTACTACCAACATACTTTACATTACAAGAGGCAAAGAAAAAGTTTTTTTTTTCGTGCGGAAATCCCTTCGGATACCCCCCCGCGTGCCAGCGGGGGTGGTTATGTCGGGCTTGAACCGACTAAAATTGCTGAAATTCTTCGTATTAAAAAAGGGTGAACAATGTCGACTATGTACCATAGTCGACATCTCTAATCTTGTCACATCATATTGACATCAAACACTTTTAATTGGTTTAATTAACCAACCAATAAACACTAGGTAATTTTTTTTTTATTAAGAATACCTTAAAATGATACGAATTATTACTTAACTAAAACGCAAATGATTATTGTATTATATAATATATTCCGCATATTCTCCGCTAGAAAACCCGCAAAAAAATCGAAAGTTAACATTCGCCATTTAACGGACGGTCGTGCCAAATTCGACTTTTTTAACCTGGCTATTCGAAAAACTACGAGGAAGAATTAACTTTTTGGTAAAGTAAGTAAGTAAGTCAATCGTACTAATATTTAAAACGTGAAAGTTTGTGGCCGGTGGGGGGTATCCGAAGGGATTTCCGCACGTAAAAAAAATAAAAATAAATATATATATTATATATAAAACCATGAAAAAAATTATAAAAAAACTAACAAAATTTTAGGAAGGGTGTGTGCTGACTATTGCCACTGCACAGCTTAGGATTTATATAAATGACTTATAGGAATAAGCCTTAATATCTTGAAAAAAAAAACATGATGAGTATATCGCAGCTATGTCTATTTCCATAAGTCACCAAAAATCCTTTACTGTAACGTGTGAAAGTGGCTACACACGATGCAATGTCTACAATCTGCCCAATCAATTTACAAGGTGTTGAGATTGACAGCACTCTATCTACTCAGGAGTCAATCCGTTCGATACAATTTAATTTTCAATCTGCGAATCTACTTACAGTAAATCGACATATTGAATAACAAATTGAAATTGTTGTTCAAAACTGAAACTTTAACTATCTATCAAATTAATCAACTCGCTCGTACAACAGTGCTGTGCAGTACATTTACCGCTCTTAAGTGCACATTAAAATTCTATATAGGTATACAGTCAACCACAAAAATAGCTTAAAAAATTCTAATTGCAGTCAGCTTAGCTTCAAAACTTTTCGTCTAATAATAAATAAAACATGACATTTGCCCTCTAAAGTTTATGCAACTACTTATACCTACGTCAATTTTATTAGTACGTGATCTAATGAAAAAAAAACATTGACAAATTCTGTCGATGACTGTACCTAAATCTATCACTATGATATCCATACACTAGTTCTGAAATCGAAGCATCTAAGCTACTTGATAAATTAATGTCCAATAAAAGTTCTGAATACGTTCTGTACATAATTGATATAGGCACTGTTAATACTGTTAAGGTGTTGCCACACACATTGATGAATGCTGTGTATGTTTCCGGCTCAGGCGAGAAAACGTGTGGCGTACAATGCATATTGTTACTTATTAAAACGATTTACGTTTAGGCCTTTTAAAGTTGAGGTGTGACGGAGTAAATTATTTTTTGTGGGCTTACAACAACGTAGCGTACGTGTAGTGGTTTCTTATTGAAATCGGTAGGTTTAATTACACAACTGGCTGCTATGTTATTTTAGATGACTATTCGTTCTTAGAATTATTAATGTTTTTGACTAGATAATCAATTCTATGGTGATTGTATCGGAAGCTGATGAGTTGATAAATCATCATTCACCAGGACTATACAATCGTGTGTAGATTCCCTGCGATAGATCCCCCCTCCCTCAGACCAGCGGGGAAGGTTATGTCGGCTTGAACCTTGAGGCTTGAACCGACTAAAACCACACGTCTACTCGGGTCTTCAGATGCCGTGGTGGAAGGTGGCCATAAGGCCTCATTTCAACTTAATAGGCCCTCCCATACCTTTTTTTTTTTTTTATCGTGCGGAAATCCCTTCGGATACCCCCCCGCCGGCCAGCGGGGGCGGTTATGTCGGGCTTGCACCGACTAAAACCGCACGCCGTCTCGGGTCTTCAGACGCCGGGGTGTAAGGTTACCCATAGAGCATATCCCTCGCACCCCGGCTGACCCTGGGCCATCTCACCACTAACAGCATCGCTCATCCTGTCTCCTCTGAAAGCAGAGGAGTACGGAGAGCGATGTGTTCCCGCCACGTTGGGTATTGGCCGACGATCAATGCCAACCCTATGAAGGGGTGAAGGGGAAGCCATTGACCGCCCCCAGGGTGTACCGGCCGCTTCGATTCCGGTCCCCCCGGACTGCAGCGGGATCGGAATCGGAGCGACACTCGAGGAGGTTACCCAACACACACCCCAGGCCCTCCCATACCTGAGAAAATCGGTGGTTACACACGGACAAGAGAGTGATCTTATAAGAGTTCCTCTTTTACCATTTCAGGCACGGAACCCTAAAAAGAGTATATCCAAGACAAAAGAGAGATGTAAGCAACTTTAGAATGTACACCACTATACACCTCAGTTTATAAAATAGCTGAAATATTAGTCGCAGTCCTGATACAGGTACCAGATACTTCGTTACACTTAGCCTTAGCCAACTCATAAACAATGTTAAACACACCGCAGCAGTGCAATGGAAGCTAAGCATTATTGATAGCATTACCATCAAAAGCTACAACACTGAATGTTCTGTACCGACCTAAATCAAGATATAGGTATTGAATTTGAGTGATGAGCATCAATTCACTAGACGGATTTCGATGCGGTTTTTTTTTAAAGATAGAGTGATTCGAGAGGAAGGTTTATATATATGATATATGCATAATACGAGCGAAGCCGCTGGCATCCGCTAGTTAATAATATATTGTACAACCTTTTTTGATGAATAAATAAAAATATTATTATTATATTATTATTAGTATGGCATGGTCGTACTTCATCAGTGTCATAGATTTTAAAATTGTTTAATTTATTTTATTTCCTATAGATAGACCTTTTCTTGTTGGTGTTCGTTCTTTTATGCGAAGTATACAAATTAAAATGATTATTTAACAACATTAAACATGTTATGTTATGTTGACAACATTAAATTTCAATACAGTTCTATAAATAATTTATTCAAAAATTAAAAAAACCCCGACACAAATTGATTTATAGTAAGAACCATCTCGACCATCTCGATTTCGAACAAATCCACATCAAAATCGGTTTATCTCTTCGGGAGTTACGATGCCACAGACAGACACACACACAGATACGTCAGACTTGATGCTCTTGCCATCGTCATGCACCAAAACTTTTAGCTCAAGTACAGCTTGCGCACTGCAAATAGAAATCCAATGCAATATTAATATGATATTTACCACATCAATACAAAGGCATATGATATTATATTGTTTATAAAATAAATAAAATAAAATATATTGACAGCCAGATTTAAACAAATTCTAAAACTAAACTAAACAAAAAGTTTCTTTCTAACTATGTTTTTGAGTTCTATGTGGGGTTAAAAATGTGTGTGTGTACTTAGAAATTATACTTCTTTGGCGTTACAAGATAAAAAGCTTTCTGAAAATTGTATCCTTCGCGTTATCTTACGTTTGTAGAAATAATAATGTAAAAGTTTATTTTAGTTGATGATGTTAAATGAATAATACATACCGTCAACTAAACTCAAATTCTACAAACGTACTCAAAGTAAAATGTTGACTAGCTAACTTTAGGGTGTCGGTTTATCGTGACGGTGTGCGTGCGCATTGTAAATTATTACTCTCATCATTTTTCCCTAACGCGCCAAAATAAGTATAACTTCAAAAAGTTAACTAAAGAATTGCGAGTATTTAATACACATCTTCTTGTGCCTTCTGGCACAAAAAAACAGTTATTTAGTTATCAAATAGTTAAACAAGCACTAGCAAAATAATAGAAAATTTACTCACCGCAAACATACGACGGTATCAGTACCGTCGTATGTAAATGTATGTAAAAAAAAAAAAAAAGGTATGTATTGTAGTCAGCTACAATACATACCTTTTTTTTTTTTTTTTTCGTGCGGAAATCCCTTCGGATACCGCCCCCGCTGGAGAGCGGGGTGTGTCCAGCGGGGGCGGTTATGTCGGGCTTGAACCGACTAAAACCGCACGCCGTCTCGAGTCTTAAGACGCCGGGGTGTAAGGTTACCCATAGAGCATATCCCTCGCACCCCGACTGACCCTGGGCCATCTCCGGTTTCGAGATTGCCCCATTACTTGCTCTCCACTGTGCCATCTGCTAATCAGAGGGACACGTGGAAAGCTTCCGAACAGCCCTCAACAGGGCCGTCCTCGCCTCGGTCGGAGTTGGCCGTAGGCGGCAGCGTCTCTCCCGCCCTTGGAGAGAGGCGCTGCCGTCTCCGTTGCCCAGGGTGCACCGCGAGGAGGTCCCCAACCAAGCACCCCGACTACAATACATACCTAATTAAACCAGCCTATTCCCTACCGCGGATATGAACAAAATTTCCGACTATAGACAGAGAAACACTTATTAATTTACCTAGCAAAATCAGTAAGGTAAACTGTAATATGTAGCGAATTTTCCCTGAGGTATTTATGTAGAGTAAATGTTATCTATATATTAATACGTGAAGGGAAAACTTTCTCCTTTAATTTTTTACGAAAGTTATGTAGATGGAGGAGTGTGAGATTTGGCATTGTTATAGCTTAAATGGAGGAGAAAATGTTAATTTTTTTTTTAAATTATCCATAAAAAAACATTAAATCAATAAATAAAAGATTACACACACTACCATGCATTTGGAATACACACACCCATGTTACTTACGTAAGTTTATACCGCCAATGTCAAACGTATTATGACATATTTTTATAATGTTAACAGCTGACGTATATAACAAAGTTAAAAAGAAATGCTATAAAGTTTGACTGTCTGACAATCTCAACTTTTTATAAATATGTTGACCCACACTGATTTCTAATTTTACTGTAACCTTATAATAAAATACGTTCATTGTTGCAGTTCCATATTTTAAGAGTTGATATGTGCAACATGTTTTGTTTTATTGAAGTTAACCAGCAGTGCATATAATGCAGCAAGATACTCAGGAGGACCGGAAGTGACAGTTAAAGTCAATTTGAATCAAAGCCTTTCTTTTTCATAACAAAAGTGAAATGAACTTCCGTTACGTCAGGAGAGCTTGTCACCGGAGGCTTGGTTAACCCAGGAAGAAACTCCTCAGAAATCCCTTCAACCGCCTGTACAGTAGGCCTACTGTAGATTACAGGGGGTCTGGCCCCCTAGAGTTTAGAGAAACATGCGTGGAACGTGTCACACCGCATTCTCGGACTAATAATTAGTTTTTATTTGTAACATTAATAGTGGTACTATAATAATTTACATAAAATGTTAAAGAAATTATAGAAGTATGGGAGTCTATAAAGAGTATAAATTAAACGATCGTTAGAGAAAGAATGGGATACAAAATCAATAACAAATAGCAGGAAATGTTACCATTTAAGAGTTTTACGAGCGTAATGTATTCGAATTAGAATAAAATGGAACTTTATTATTCGCTATTAAATCCCACAGACTACAATTTTATAACGGGGATTTAAAATATGTGAAATATACATTCAGTTAAAAGGCAAATGTGTAGTTCGAGTTGAAGTAATGTACCTAGGTACTATTTAAAAGAGATTAATATGTACTAAATTGGAGGATATGGAGGATTACTGGATATCCGATCGAATTTCGAGTTATCCGACTGGGAAAGTATCTTAACCCGACAGAATACCGTTATAGAATAGCACCTGCAAAATTTTGTATTTTCTAATAGTGTGTATGATGTGTGCATATTCATTACCTTAGAAATATTAAAAAAAAAACTAAATACATAAATAGTAATGTATAGTGGACGGAGTTCGGTTCGGCATGTTTCGTAATACAGTATTTTTTTTGCATTGTTGTTTTATTTTTGCAGTTGACAAATCCGCCGTATCCCAGTAGTTCCATTCATTAGTTCCGTTATGGAACTACTGGATTTTTTTTCTCCCAGTAGTTCAATGGAACTAGCATCCTGTTGGCGGCAAGAAGAAATTAGTCTCATTAGTACCGCTACAGTAATAACAAAAACGTTGTTTAATCCTTAATCAGGCATAGTACGATTTATCGACCACCTAGGTAATTGGAGTTTTATAGTGATCTTTGTCTTTTTTTTTCATAAAACCTTTATTTGATTACCAGTATTTGTATCTTTCTTATGAAGCTTAACATTTCATACGCTTTTTATCGAGAGTGTTTAAGTATCGGGTACTGTAAATGTTAGTAAATAAAATGTTAATTTACTTAAAAAATACAACCCCCAAAGATATTTCACTCTTTCACATATTTTATTCAACAACATTATGAGTTAAATGTCTTCATTAGCCACACTTTATTAACACAGAGTCGCATAATATGCGAAACTATTAACTTTCTTAAACCAATAACCAATTCTTCCATATTTATTACCTACATAAAACAGAGATATCACTTCCATTAACTGTAGGTAACTTTATATCATCAACAAAGAACATTAAAGTCATAAACAAAAGAGACTCCATCGAGCTTAACGCATTTAATTTTACAACTTTATACATCATGTTGAAAAGATTGAAAGGCAATTCATAACCGGCCCATTTTGAAATAGTAACTGTTCGAAAAAGTCACCCACGTACGCGTAGTTCGACAATGGGAGAATAGCCATAACATTTATTTATTATTATTAACAGGTACAGTTTTAGATACATCTAATTAATGACTTGGATAAGAAAAGCTATTGATCTGACTAAAGCTATAGGACACAGCGGAAGCGGAACCGATTGATTGACGAAATAGCCTTGAATATATTGATGGGCCCCATACATGGACTGAATTTTCTTGTGCAGTCAGAACCGATTCTTTTTTTTCCAAGATCAAATTCCTTTTTATTTGTTACTATTATCGCTATAACAATTTTATTACAAACAAATTAATGATCATACCGATGTTTAAAGTTCAATACTTTTTCTCACCAAATCATAACCTAAAAACATATAAATGAAATTCATCGTAAGACACCTTGCTAAGCACATCTTAAATGTGATGTCAAGACAAACATAAAGTCAAAAGCTTCCACCATCAGACTAAACGTTTTCCACGTATCTATTCGATGCCATCCTTGCAGTAGGTGTTTACCTAGTGCAGGGATATCATCGAATAGATTTTGTTCAGTAACAACTCATAATCAACTTTTAAATAGCCGTTAATTCTGTGACAGTAAGTAGCGGGTAGCTGGACACGAACTCAATTATTACGGTAGTACAATTTAATAGACGTAGTAAAAAGCTATCTATCAACTTTTATTGATGAAAGTACTATAAGTCGATACGTTCAAGACAAACACTCTTCGTAGTGAGCATACACATTGTATTTTTGAAGTATATTTACTTTAATATTAGTTTGTGTTTGTGAATACACATTAGACAATATATTTAATGAAATAACGTAAAATAGAAAAATTACAAATCAAAGAACTATTAAATAAATATTAGTAGTGAAATATTACTATAATTAAATTCAATTTACTGCTAAATATATAAGTAAGCAAATAACATAATATATAATCTATTTTAAAACCAGTTATCATTTTGTTTCAATTTGATTATCCCGAGCAGTGTGCTTTTGATTTCTGTTAAAAAAAAAATACTTTCAAAAAATATTAAAGGGCTATGTAATGCAAACCAAATTAGCACTGGCAGTAATTTGAACGAAAAGCAAACAGAGTTACTATTAACCTAAATATCTATTTAACTTTCGCACGTACCTGTCGTTATGTCCTGTTATACTTTTAGGATCATATAAGCAAAAAATAAAACCATGTTAACACCAGTGGCTGAACTACCAACCTTTAGCTATTGTCATATATTAATTCAAGTAATCGTGGCGAAGTTGTCACTTTATTTAAACGTTTGTAGGTCATTTATCTTGGTCTTGACAACATAACCAATGTCGGTAGTCAAGTGAGCGTATTAAAACTAAGCCTGCAAGTGCTATAATTTTCCACTGGTATATTGAACTCTAAGATATAGTAATAAGAGCTGAGAATACAAGCGGGTCGGACAATTCATATAAACCATAAATCTGTGCGAATATCTTAACTGGTATACTCGAAATGTTTGTTACTACTACAGCACAATATCGCAGATAAATCTTTTAGTAAAGATCTCGTGCGTGCAACAGAATGAATCACTTGTTTGTAAGTCGTTAGTTGCTGTTCGTTTATATTCTATAATGATAAGTAATGGCAAATACTATGACCTCTTCATTGGCTTACTAATTCAAATGTTAAATAAGATCTAGGTAGATTCCACACATGGCTATATTATAGTTATTTGAGGAATAAAAATCTTCAAACAGTCAAATATAAATCGGCCGGCGTTGCATGAGGAATATACTGCTTGTATATTCTTCATTCTTCAAACAGTCAATAAAGAAAAATTATGTTGAACATTTTTTTTATAAATATAATGTATATCTCCGAAGTATTAAGCAGAGGTGTAAACACACCCACATTCTCACTACTTCATGTTATTCATACTTCATTTTTAAAGAAGTAGGAGCTATGTTTCAGAAATGATCTAATATCTATATAGCAATAATAAATAAAAAACAAAATTCTTTAGTAATAATATAATCACTACAAAAATATAAAGTGTGTAGTTCCTAGGTATGTGTAAATCATATTTGATTAAGAATTTTATTATTTTTTAGTATAAGTCTAGAAAAATTGTTTACAATAAAATTAGTAACATTTAGTTTAATTACATTACGCGATTCTTACTACATAATTTCTAACTAAGGAATTACTTTTATATAGCCAGAAATGTTAATTATATTACATAAATGTTACGTCAATATTATCCATCAACTATGATAAGTTCTTATATAAGAAAACTTAACTGTAATTATATTTTAACTTGAATGTAGGAAATGATTAGTTGACAATTTTGTAATAACATGTTAGTTGGGAGTGTAAGTGAATCTATGTAATAATTGCGGACTACTTGTGTTTCATTACTCCTTGTCTTAGGCCCTACGCTGTCTTGTGCATGCGTATGCATGCTGGCGCCTATTTTGTCCAAATAATACTAAGCTCATTTCGTGTAGAAAATTTGCACAAAATCGATTAAAAATTCATACGATTTATACAAGTCCCCGTATGCATAATACGCATAAGGTAGTGCAGGGTCTTAATATTTACAAAGAAATAAAAAATATAATTAATCTGTGTCTCTACTGCTACCTACCTGAAACTGTGCCAACTCAATATAGGTTCAGGTTATATTTTTCTCTATTGTTTTACGCCGGCTAACTAAATTTACTAAGCTTAACTGAACGCTGCTGAACAACTAAAAACACAAACTCAAACATATACTATAATTTAATGATGCCAAGTACAATTTTATACCTTAGCAGTTGCGTAGAGACGTTACCTCTCTGGCTGTATTTTACCGCCTCTACCACAGCGAGTGCTCTTTCAACTAATCCAGGTGGGATTATTTGAAAGAGCACTCGCCGTGGTAAAGGGGTCCTAGAGGGGGCCCTATCAGGGGCTCGATTCAGTAAAATTACGTTTGTTTAAACGTATGATTTCAAAACTAACGAACATTAAAATCTAATTGAAAACGAAATAAACCATGAGTGGTTCTAAAGTGTAGGTAGGTTTGGTTTTGACAGATCATACTGAATACTAAAATATTTTTTTACTGTTTTTCTTTCTAATCGAATCGAAATCATGCGTTTTGAAAACGTTGCGTTACTGAGCTGGGCCCCAGGATAGGAACAACACATGATGAACGTGGAACTTCATTTCTTCGTCGCACGGTAAAGAACTGGAATACTCTACCCGCACTTGTGTTTCCTTCTTCTTATAATCCGGGATTATAAGAAGAGGGAAACACGAGTTCTTCAAACGGGACATCTAGGTAGGAACCATCATTTTAGAATAGTCAGCATCTGAATCGGTGGCCCGTATCTTTTGGACTTCAACCTAGCTTCTTACCACCTAGCGGGATAAGTAAATTGGTGGACTGAATATAAAAAAGTATGTCGATTTGATTCATTACTGGGCTAGGATTCAATAGATGACGCTGTAAGGTGTTGACAGTTAATTTTATCCAAAGTTTCCACTCATTACAATACAATATTAGGTTTAAAGAACTTTATTTCTCATAAGAACAAAATCAGTTCACTTAAAATGAGATACATAGTAAAGTATTATTATAAAATGGTAAAAAACATTTGTCTGTGGCGAGTTGGGATATCTTTAACAAATATTTCTTTTTCGCTTACAAATTTAGATTCGAGCCATCTCACACTGTATGTATATATTTTTTAAGTTTACTTTTGAATACATTTATATTTTCGCAGGTTTTAATATCATTAGGTAATTTATTGTATAGCTGTGCACCTTCAAACAATAGTGTTTTTTTGCCATAATTGGTCCGAGGAGTCTAAAGTTGTGCTTTGTTTTTGTTTCTTAGATTATAGGTTATTTCTTTTTTATCTAACTGTATATTCGATTGTATAGAATTTGTAGTGATATTTTTTATTAGTAAACAGGTGTTATATGTGTATAGTTGCGACAGATTTAATAATTTGGTTTTATTATATAATGTGTTTGTTTGTGTGCGATATTGGTAATGGAAAAGTGTTTTGGTTATTTTATTCTGGGTTCTTTGTAATGGACTTAAGTTGGTTTTGGCGGCTGATCCCCATATTTCGATTAAATATTCTAAATGCGACTTTACTAATGAATTGTATATTATGGTAGCTACTTTTTTTGGAATACAGTTGTTGACTTTGCGTAAGGCTCCTAATAATGATAATAATTTTGTTTTAACGTGATCGATATGCATATCTATCCATAGTCCTAGGTATTTCTCGTGGGCGGAACGTTTAATAATATCATTGCGGTGAGAACTCCCCTATTGGTTTATTTTTAGCGGCAAGTACCATATACGAGTATGACGTCTTTGTTGTGTTTATTGTTAGCAAATTATATTTCAGCCATTCATTAAGTATGTCAAGGTCTTTTTGAGCTACCGTTATAATGTTTTTTATGGAATTATCGAAGTAGAAGAGGCATGTGTCATCCGCGTATAATGTTAGGTGTCCTTTTAGTCCTATTTTGTTAATATTGTTGATATAGATCAGGAACAGCAATGGACTTAATATTGAACCTTGAGGACAGCCGAAAGGTACTGTTTTGATGGAGCTAGTGAAGTTATCTATTTTAACTACTTGTGTTCTGTTTTTTAAATATGACTTGAACATGTCAAGGGCTGTGCCTGTGACACCTATGTTATTTAATTTTTTTATTAATTTGGGATGACTCACTGTGTCAAATCCTTTTTTTAGATCAATAAATATACCTACAGCGATGTTTTTTTCATCAATTTGAGTTTTTATTTTTGTAATTAAGTCTACTGCAGCTGTAAGGGTGCTTGATTTGGGGCGAAAGCCATATTGTTGTTCGATTAAAAAATTCTTTTCAATTAGGTATTTGTTTAGTCGGCTATATACAACTCGTTCAAATATCTTTGACATAATGGGTAAGACAGACACCGGTCTGTAGTTACTGGGGTCAGTTCTACTCCCGGATTTGAAAATAGGAGTCACCCTAGCAGTCTTGAGACTGTCGGGAAAAGTACCGCGTATCAAACATAAATTAATACATTTGGTGTACCTTTCAGTAATTAAACTTTTAAGGCGTTTAATTGCTTTGGTACTTATGCCGTCTAAACCAGTGCTAGTGTTGCGGTCAAGGTCGTCTATAATTTTTAATATTTCGTGTGTGGTGCATGGTGTAAACTCATTTAGTGTTATGTTATGTGTTTAGCTAGGTTCGTACATAAAGATAATGTTGGTGTCGTCATGATATGATTTGGGTATTTTATTAGCTAAATCCGCGCCTATTGATGAGAAGTATGAATTAAATAGGTCACATATTTGGTTACCTTCGGAGATGAGTCCCGTATTTGACATTAGTTTTGGAGGAGCACAGCTTTCTTTAATTTTGTTTAATGCTAAGTTATTGATTACCTCCCACATTTTCTTTGGTTGGTTGTAAGTATTATGAAACAGGTTATGGTAGTAGGTTTTCTTGTAGGATTTGATTAAGTTTTTCACTCGGTTCTGTTCTTCGGTAAAGTTTTTTCTAATATCTTCATTATCTGGGTGAGATTTAGTTTGCTGCCAGAAGTTGTTGCGTAAATTTATTGCGTCTAGAATTTCTCTATTTATCCATTCTTTTTGTGGTTGATTTAAAAATTTGGTCTTGTCTATTTTACTGTTGTCTATATGTTCCGAAATAAATCTTTCCAGGTAATAATAGTCGTTTTCTTCATTTTCGTAGTCTGCTATTGAAACGCTATTATAAAGTTTTGTATAATCGAGGGCCTTGTATTGTGATCTTCTATTGCTTCGTGGTGCCAAACCACCTATCTCCAGAAATATTTGCTTATGATCGGATAGGCCTGATTAATCAGTTATAGAGAGACTGAATGAGTGGTTGCTTATATTTGTGCATACATGGTCCAGTATAGAATTAGTAGTGCTGGTTTTACGAGTGCTGTAATTTTCATGGACTTTATTTATTATTTCATATGCGGTTCCTTTAATTTCATTCAGGTATTTTGTAATATCAGTGTCTACTTTTAGGAGGTTAAAATTAAAGTCACCCATCACAAGTGATCTTTTCCTTTGTTCTAACTGCGAGGAATAAGTTTCCAAGAAGTTGTTTATGTTGCTCACTCCAGGTTTGTAGATCGCCCCTATATTTAAAGACAGTTTATCTATGTTAATCCAGAGATAGTGGTTGCCATCCTCGCATAAGCTTTCTGTTACGTCATATGTTATGCTGTCGTGTATATAGATCGAAACGCCGCCCCCTGTGTTCTTTTTCTTCTTCTTTTTCTTTTTCTTTCTTTCCCTATAGTTGTAAACATGCTTATAGTTAGGTAATTGATATAATTTTGCATCCACTTCCGAGGTAAACCATGTCTCGGTAAATATTAATATGTGGGTAGTTTTTTGTATCGCTTTTATTATGCACTTAATTTCATCAAATTTACCTGCGTTGCGAATACTACGCATATTTGCATAAAATAATCTTAGTGCTGACGGACGTAGCGGAATGTCTTCGTATGTTTTCACAGTATGGTGACTTATTCTATCTACAGGTGTTGTAATACGGGGCGAGACTGTTACTAGTTTTTTTGGTTGATAGTGTTCACAACAATTGTTGGCATTCCTTTTATATATTTTATAATGAGGTTCTGTTCACCGTCTGATATACGTTTGTTTAATTGTTCTTTTAATGCTTGTAAATATCGTTTTTGCGCTGGCGTTTGGTCTGAGTATATATGGATGTTTTGGGGTAGCTTGTTTTTATTCCGTAGTAAGTATTTTGCAGTGTCCGAACTGTTGAAACAGACTTTTATTGGGCGGTTCTTATTTGCAGTATATTTGCCAAGTCTTATTGTTTTACTATGTTTTGGGCAGTCTGTGTGAAGTGTTGTTAGTAATTTCATTACTTCTTCATTCTCATTACTCTTCTTTTTCTGGTATACCCACAATGATGATATTTTTTTCTCGCTCATTACGGTCCTTGATTTCAAGGAAGAGGTCTTCTTGTTGTAAGATTGGCGATTTATACGCAGGGCTTTCGCGCTCTTGTATATCTTTTATTTGTGAGATTTCACTTTCAATGCATTTAATTTTGTTTTCTGTAGCATTGTTGTTCGATTTGATGACTTTTATATCATTTGTTATTTGTTCTAACCGTTGTGTAAATTCGCTTGTACTGGATTTTATTGTTTTAATTTCATTTTTTATTTCGGATATCTCGTTTCGTTACTATTATTTTATTATACACAATATTAATAATCAAAACATTATTATTAAATGAATTAATAATTAGCAATGGTTCAAATTATTTTGTATCGGTGCCCGAAACTTATACGTTATTTAAAAAACATATATCAAAAAACAGGCTATTCAAACAATAATTTATAAATAAATAAATAAATATAAATATTCTACGACATTCTACACAGCGCTTTCTAGACCCAAAGTAAGCATAGTTTAACTAGCTTGTGTTATGGTTTCTAGAACGCGGATAAACATACTTATATACTTTTTTTTTTGTAAATACATACAAATTATACATAGAAACACCCAGACCAATGCAAATAGACATATTCATGCATACAAATATTTGCACTGAGCGAGAATCGAACCCGCGCCCCTTGTCGTAGCAGTCGAATGCACTACAGCTACGCCACAGAGGCCGTCATTTAATCGGCGATGTAGTTATAATTCCCATTACTACTGAGAAACAAGTCTGTTAGAGAGATTTCAAGAACTTATTAACAGACGTCCAATTAGACTCCGCCAGAATCAGCATTTAGAACTTCTAAGTAATTAAAGGAACTGTTCCTAATGGAATGTATCGGCAAAATAGGTCATTTGAGTTAATTTTGCAGATTTTATATTAGTCTGTGGAGTTTGTTGATAGTAAAAATGATTAAAAAACTAAACTAACGAAACCTCAGGGTGGCGTTTTATCTCCTCTACTCTTCGCTGTTTTCATAAACTCCATCTCTGATCATCTCACTTCTTCCTACCACCTATACACAGATGATCTTCAAATATACTCGAGAGCTACTCCAGATAAACTGACGGATGCCATCAGCATCATTAATAGGGACATGGTCCAAATATGCAACTGGAGTAAATCGTATGGTCTGAAAGTCAACCCATGTAAGACCGAGGTCATTATTATTGGTAGCCCATATGCTATATCTAAAATTGACTGGTCACTACTTCCTCAAGTCTCCTGTGATGGCACGATCATACCTTATAGTGAAAAAGTCAAAAATCTGGGGATACATATTGACAGAAGTTTGACTTGGGGCCCTCAGCTTCAAGAGATTAGCCGCAGAATGTTTGCCGCAGCCGGGTCCTTGCGTAGGCTTCAAAATTTTCTGCCAATTGCCACGAAAACTGCGCTTGCACAATCTCTTTTCTTTCCCATCCTTGATTATGCTGATGCCAGTTATCCAGATCTCACTGAAGACCAACTTAATAAACTTGAGAGACTCCAAAATCTTTGCATACGATTTATATTTGGACTACGCAAATATGATCACATATCCGAATTTCGCGCAAAACTCAAGTGGTTACCTATACGCCTTCGCCGGAATGCTCACATTCTTTATATATTATATAACATTTTATTTAATCCACTAACCCCAGCCTACTTAAAAGAACGCTTTCAATACCTTCATGACTCGCATTCTAGGGTTCTGAGATCGTCAGAGAATCTGAGGCTGAAAATGCCCGGGCATTCCACGAAATTTATGGATAAGTCTTTTACTGTTCAAGCTGTTCGGTTGTGGAATGCCTTACCCGTAACGATAAGACGCGCGCAATCTCTGCCCGTCTTCAAAAAATTAGTGACGGCCTACTATTTACGGGAATAGTCTTTTTTTTTTTTTTAATTTTTTTTTTTTTTTTTTTGTCTCTTAGTCTTCCTGTCTCCCTGATTCATGTCTGTGCTGTGTTTCTATTATGTTATGTATATATTATGTACCTAATAGTAGGTACGGTATCGCTGTACATTATATGTATAGCAAGTTTAATATGTATTCATAATTGCATATAAATAGTATATCAGAGTATAAATTAAAAATAAAAATTAATTTAATATGTACACCGCAAACTGCCCTAGTTCTGTTCACAGTTTCTCTCCATCCAATGGTTGCCTGTAAGAGATTGCCTTGTGCGATAAGGCCGCCAATTGTATATGCCGCAAAACTATGCCAACTATGTTTCTGTAATACTGTTCTTGTGTACATACAATAAACAGATATATTATTATTATTATTATTATTAATTCTAAAACTCATTTGTAGGTCTTAATTTGCAAATATACAGAGAGAATCTGAGTACATCTTTTCATTATTATGAACGTAAAATTAAACGTATATCGTATAACAATATTTCAACCATTTTGCGATTACGTAATCTTTCGGTTCCAGGTAAACTGCTGTATATCAAACTTGCTAAAACTACCAAGGCTTTTAGCGCGAAAGCTATTGTTCAAAAACCCACCCACAACATACCGGCATATATATATGCAACTTAATCAATATGTATGACTAAACGAAGCGTTGAAAGTGGTTTCCAGATAATTCCAGCCAAGTCTATTTACACCGAAATTAACTGAGAACTCTATTGAGAAGTTTGGAAACTTTCAGAATGTAACGTAATAGACTTCGTAGCCCTCAGACAAAAGCTATTGTATAAGATCTTACGGTAACAATTCAATATATATTAGCAATGTTTAAATGACTATTGTACCCTATATTTATTTCAAAAATAAGCGGATTATATTTTGCTAAAGGACTATGATTTTATTGTTATTTAGGTACTTCGTTATCGGGGTGCTTGGTTGGGGACCTCCACGCGGTGCACCCTGGGCAACGGAGACGGCAGCGCTTCTCTCCTAGGGTGGGAGAGACGCTGCCGCCTACGTTGTACGTATTGTTACTTAATCATCTATACTATTATAAAATTGTAAGTTGGTGGTGTGCCTATATATTGTAAATGTAAAAATAAATACTAGGATTTATTAAAAAAATGTATGAAGGTCACGTCAAGATGACTTTTCCTCGCCTGATGGTAAGTTAAAGGTAAAGTCTCAGGAATGAGGGTCACCATTATAGACACCGATAATGCTACAATGATAGCCTTCAGCTTGACGGGCTCATCAGATACTCTTTCACACCCCGCTTAAAGGACCCGGCTTTAGGTAGAAGGAATCACGTGGGTTGGTAATGAATTCCAGGTCTTGATGGTGCGATAAAGAAAAGAGGTGCCGAACCTCTTGGTTCTCAATGGAATTATTTGTATCGTGAATGGGTGATACCTCAGCCTTGCACGTGTTGTTCTGTTCAGGAAAGGAGAGGGCGGAACTAATTGGAAGAGCTCATAGCTCATAGCTCATTTTTTTTGGAATTCTTGTCTGTTTGTTCGCGATGGACGCAAAAACTACTTAACGAATTCTGATACATTTTTTTTTTCTATTAGAAAGGTCTTGGTCAGCCTTGATATCTGCCGTATGTTTGATTGCAATTGGCTTAGTAAAACCAGAGATATGATAAGCCGGGTAAGCCCTCGAAATGATAACCCCAGGGTTACCGGCGGACTTTGGTCGCCATCGCGGTCTTGCCTGTGAAGTGGGGTTTGATCTCGCGTCGGTGAGTTGGTAGGCGTGTGTATGATACACACGACGTGCCTCCTTCTTGGCCTGCTGCTGTAAGAACGGCGAGTCGGCCGACTGCCGTTTTCAGGCCCCGATCATGGAGGTCGGTAGTTCCTGGCGTAGACAAGTCTGCGGCGAGAACTCGGGGGCAGGGATCTCTCCCGCTCCCTCTCCACTGTCTCTTTCACACGCATTACCTGCTCTCAAAAAGAGGCGGCGGCGTGCCACTTGCTCCCGTCTGAGACCATGGCTCACACCATGGTCTCAAGCGAGAGAACGTTCACGTCTACGAGACACACAAGACTTTGACTTTGACTTTTTGACATAGATCATTGGCTTGCCCACGCTGGGCACACCACCAACGTGTGGAGCGCCGTATCTTCGCCAGGTTCCTAGCAGTGCTGGTACTGCGGCGATGTCTCAAGGTGGATGCGCCACAGATACTGACCAAAGCAACCGTCTCCGGTAATTATCAGGGACATCCGCTGGGAGAGGTACCAGTGGTGCCTCTCCAACCACTCCTCCATTACCGGCCTCACCGCTGAATAATATAAGCCTACGTATATACCTTTTTGTTATCAATTGACCATAAATTTTATCTAACCTTAAAGATCGAAGCTTTGAATTATAGAGATAATTCATAAAGATGGTAATTAATGCGTACCAACGCAACGAGCATTGATGTATGACGACTTAGTTGAAGACAATAGATGATTTTATCTGTTCGATATATGATGCTTGGAACCAATAGATATTTTAGGTTAGGTAAGTAGACGAAGGGGTGCTTGGTTGGGGACCTCCACGCGGTGCACCCTGGGCAACGGAGACGGCAGCGCCTCTCTCCTAGGGTGGGAGAGACGCTGCCGCCTACGGCCAACTCCGACCGAGGCGGGGACGGCCCTGTTGAGGGCTGTTCGGAAGCTTTCCACGTGTCCCTTTGATTAGCAGATGGCACAGTGGGGAGCAAGTAAGTGGGCCATCTCGAAACCGGAAATGGCCCAGGGTCAGTCGGGGTGCGAGGGATATGCTCTATGGGTAACCTTACACCCCGGCGTCTTAAGACCCGAGACGGCGTGCGGTTTTAGTCGGTGCAAGCCCGACATAACTGCCCCCGCTGGCCGGCGGGGGGGTATCCGTAGGGATTTCCGCACGAAAAAAAAAACAAAAAAAAAGGTTAGTAGACGAAATTGTGTTACGTAAAATCTGGAATGTGAAGCATATGATAGTTGTTATGGCTACGTACATGTAAGTACATGTGCTACTGTATTCTGTGCCACGCTTTATTTCAACAAATAGAGGTTTATGGGCAGCGAGCTATCATTTAACTGTTGTGTCGACATATAGTCAATCGTCGTTATAGTGAATGGTCGCTGTTCACCATCTATTTAACTATTATTTTTATGACATAACTCGCTTATGCGTGTCTTTTAATCTTTACGGTCTTGTGCACAATAACTCACCAAAATTTAATTTCATCACTTTGATAGTATTTTAATTGGGTATTCTTAGGGAAAAGTATCAAACACCGATATCGAAGTTCTAAAAACATGAATAATATTGATTATAATTTCTCAGAATATCTAATTATAACTCTTTAGAGTTACTGAGTTAATAAAGTGCAAATTTAACAATAAGATGATTTATAAAGACTAATGTGGCATTAGTGGCCAAAACAGAATCCGATCAGCGTCCATTCACAATACCAACTTCAGTTTATGTTTTATTGTCTTAAGTTGATGTATGACCTGCCATTCGTTCACGGCGACAATTCTGCTGGTCCTCTCTAACACACGTACTATGTCCATATATCACGATGTTCAGACTTCATTGCGATTTCTGTCTATTGTATACCGGAACACTCAATCCCTTACCAGATTATATGTCTGCTCATTTTTCTGAGTATTTTCTTTTTCTACTCTACTCATATTTTTCATAATATTCTTATTTTCTTTGCTGTTGGTGGGCTATTACGTGAATATATCAGAGGTTCCTTCAACATTTGGTAGCTAGTATTGTTAGTTCACAGTTTTGGCTTCACTGCAATAACATATATTCTACAGTAACCTGACATCAAACATTATCGTGGCCGAAATGCAGTCGGGACTGCGTCACATTCTAAACCTATAACGTTTACTACTTTCTTAAATGAACAATTTTTGTATCTAATACATACAATCCTTTTGGGCAGTTCCCTATATATTTTGTAATGAATACGCCAAATTTAACACTCTGACCGTAAGTCCAACCAAAATTGGATTAGGTAACTTAAATTAAAGGTTATTTTTAATGCACTAAATTACTCTATATATCACAGACATTACAATTTCATTTATGTGTCGGCTCATTCCATTGAAACTTTTCATCTAAGTGTAGACAAAATTAGTTTTATTAATATTACTATAGCAATTAGACTAGGCCATTAGCGGCTTAATCTAATCTTGAATAGGTCTGTGATGCCGAGCATGCGCATACGATATATAACATTTTGGATGGTAAAAATGTTACTTCATTTACAGATGGCTTATAATGGTAAAGGATGAATGAACTTCGGTATTTTAATCATAAACATAGTAGCTAAATGTTTTGACTACCTTTTTTAATACTAAAGTTAATTTTGTAAAACTCAGTTCATAAAAATATGATTTAAAAGTGATGATATCGTAACGGGGTGTTTTTTATTCATTATCTGGGGACACAGAAGTGCCCCCGCCAAGACGCTACATTATGTTGTTACTTTAACACTAACAACGTACTATTTAGATATTTGAGATACCCACAGGATAGGCTGGCCTAGTATGGGGCCACTGGCAATATATTAATTTTTTTTTGTTTTTTTGATATTAAATTATTTATTATTATAAATTCAGGACAGATAGATGGCAGGTTGTTGACTCTGCCTATCCCGGAGAAAAAAAGGCGTGAGTATGTATGTACGATATGTTTGAGAGTTAGGCATATAATAACGACTAAAATAATCTTGTAATAAATATTCTTATTAGGTAGCTATAAAGTGTGAAAATTAAATTTCATGATCTAATAAACTCTTGGTTTAACTTCAAAGATCTCATAACCGCAAAGTTTCACACATTTAGCTATTCACTAATGGTAATTTCACACGAATGTTGATTCACTACGGTGCTATGTCCGATGAGAATTCGCAGAACATATAAATCAGTGACGGCTGCATTTACACTGAATGTCTCCAACACAACATGTTGAAGGGAAAGTCTTACCTACTGTTAAAAGATAGTCAGATAAAAGTGATTGTTGATTGAATTCATTTAAAAATGTAAGTCAATACATGCGTTTTATCAGTACTGGAATAGAGAACTAAACTAGCTGTGGAGCAAAATACATAAAGAGCTTCATGTATCACATTTTGCGTCACGTTGTCATTTTGCGAAGTTGTCATTATGAGTTTAAATTTGTTCGAGGCTTATAGGGTCGCTAGTAGAGCATCATTGAACTGAGACCTGCTTGTATTTCTATTATTAAGACTTTAAGGCTTCTGTGTATTTAAATCACCCTATTTACAAACTTCCAAACAAACAGGTACTCAAATTGCATCCGTTGATAAAATTTTGACAGAATTTTCCTTCGAAAGCGTACGTAGCGCATATAGATGAATGTGACCACGATTTTATTCATTGCTATAATTCATGACTCAAGTCTGAATCATATTCTATTTTACCAGTACAAAGTGAAACAAAAGACTGAGTTGCATTTTACCATTTTAAGAGGATCAGTTAAGTCGGGTTACAAATCAATGTCATCTCTGAACTCTGTTGGTTATTTGTTATTTTCACACATCCCGCTTTGGGTGCTGTTTTTAATTATTGCTTTAAATAATAACCGAGAATGAGTCTTCATTCTCTTAAATCAAAAGCTATTTTTGTGACACCATTCATTAAGAATTTTTTTTATGAGTTGTAGGTGTAAGTTAAGGTAGTATTTATAATTATTCAATGTTGTTGAGTATGCTTTTATATCATAACTAGCTGTCTGTCGAGGCTTCGTACGAGTAATTTTAATTCTTTACCCACTTACGGGGGAAATTTCCGGCAATAAGTACTTTGTTAATAGATGATTACACCATCAACCACCAACAATCAAGAGGTGCCAAGCCATAATTTCAAGTTTGTTGCTTCAGGAATTCAGGCTTAGCGTTATTGATTCATTCAGTTAGGAAAAGTGTCATCGAGCATGTAAATGTGAAGAGCTACAGACCTCAGAGTCAAAAATTACATTTTCTTTAAGTTCTTTCACATTCTAAATACAGTGCTAGTTATTACTATCTTTTAATCAAAGCATAAGCTTTGCACTTATCACAGTAATGACGCGCATTAGACTTAAGTCAGGTAGAGGGGATGATGATATGGTATGCCTACATTTGGTCTACATACAACTAAGTCGCAGTAACTCAGCACATCTACAATCATAGCGCTTCTAACAGTGCCGGAATATCGGAAGCTCGATAAAACACATTAGCATGGTAGATATCCCGTTTATAATAATAATAGTAATATGGATACCCATATCAGGCTTAAAGTAGGTATGGAAAGAACCGTTACTTATTCAAGTCGAATGGTTATCGATTAATCTGTATAGTGGCTTTTTAACCTTGAATTCGTCTAATTGCTACCTCTATGCAATTCAAACCATCTCAGATAACGTATTAGTAATATACTGCATCTTTAAGGTTAATCTACAGATAAATTAGATACGATGACGATGGAATGCAGACTAAAATAATAATGATGTCAAAAATATCATCTTTTATAATGGCAGTTTCGAATTATGTATAAATTTGTTATGTATTTATCGCGTTGGCTGATAATTACTGCTAGAGCTATACAATATCACAGTCCTCGATTGATATATTCATACTATATGCTAACACCTTTCTCCCTCCGGGGTAGGCAGACATGACGTTGCCTGCCTACCCCGGACCTTGTAACTAACTTCTGGAAACGGTAAAAAAGCTGTATTGTCAAAATAAATAAAAGAAATAACAAAACCTAATGTACAAATTAGTATTTACTGTAATCTACTTTCCAATCCAATTAAATTCCAATAAGGATATGATCCAATAAGGTTCGTTTAGTTTCTCTGATATTAGAAATACGAATCTTTAGCGTTCAAAACTCGACACTTAATATAAATTAATGTTTCTGACGTCGCCGTTGCTTTGTAAGTCGTACGTTTGATTGCTTTATTCATTTATGACAAACTGACTATAAACAATATTTATATATTTACATTTAAGGTACATACAGATCCCCGGGAGACATTTAGAATTCTCCCGGCCCGCCGAGCCCGCAACATGCTCACCGCGCGTCGCAGGCGACTCAGGCGCCGGAGGTCGCTTAACGACCTCCGTCCTCCATGATCGCAGGCCTGGGGGTGGCAGGTGAGGCCGCCTGTCATTCCAGCAGAAGCAGGTCAGGACGGTGGGGCGACTAGCGCCCCTCCCCCAAACCTGGGCAAGACGGGGACACCTGTGGTTCCCAAACCCGAGGGCGCCATCTCGAAACCGGAGATGGCCCAGGGTGAGTCTGGGTGCGAGGGATATGCTCTATGGGCAACCTTACACCCCGGTGTCTTAAGACCCGAGACGGTTTTAGTCGGTTCAGGCCCGACATAACCGCCCCCGCTGGCCGGCGGGGGGGTATTCGAAGAATTTCCGCACGAAAAAAAAGGTACATAGAGATTTTAAAAATATAATCACTTATCGTATTTAAAACCATAATTATGAAACAATTTAACTTATAAATGATAGCTTAGAATCAGCTCGATTATAGAAGCTTTCAAAAAGAAAAAAGCCATCAATACCGGTACATTCTTTTAGGAATTACTGTGCCACAGACAGACACACATACTAGAAAATTACATAGATTCAAATACTACAACGTCCCTCTTTTTGCGTCAGGGGCAAATAAACCATTAATGTACATGTATGTGGTTAATGTCACTAGTACTACTTAATACATACGAAACAATACTGTAGAGGATAAAAATATAGAATGTTGGTTGATATCTTCTTTTAAATTCATAAATAAGTCTCAAAATCCTTAAAAAAAACAGATGGTATAAAATATGTGACGTGAAGATTACAAAATCATAGCTAGATATGGGGGCACGGGAGTGCCCCCGCCAAGACAAGACAGGGAGCGCAGGGCGCTAACTACCTTTTCTCATTTCGTCGTATTATTGTAGATTTTTTAAATTTAAATGTAAATTTTAGTCTAGAATATACCTGTTATTATAATGCCATAACCGTGAAATTATATTTTCCAAGCAATCACAAACATCAAAATCAGAAGCAACCACGAACTCCACCTCGAGTTTTGGTTCAAAATTCAGGATCCTTTGTGGCATAAGCATTGTATTCGCGTAATTTATAACATGTCACAATACTAGTATGAAAGACAGGTAATTTCATGTGTCGCTATTATACGGCAAAACAATAGGGGAGTGTGTGTGACAGTCCATTAGGCAGAGACCATCACACACAATAGAGCTGGTCTACCTACAGCGTTTTATTAATGCTTAATATGAAAAAAATATGAATAGTCGATATTAATTGATTGGGGTATCCATTTATACCATATAGAAAAACTACTTAATCGCGTTATTTGTATTAAGTTACTAGCTGTTGCCCGCCACTTCGTCTGTAGTTAAATTCTGAAAAGAGCAAGGTATCAAGGCCCCCTCCAAGGTGATCAGACGACCTTGCAAAGAGCGCAGGGACTCGGTGGATGCAAGCCGCTACAGACCGGAGGCCTGTGTTCAGCAGTGGACTTCCTACGGCTGATATGATGATGTTTACTTCTGCAGTTACGAGCCCAGTATTCATTAGATTACCTATTTCATCGTTATATTTTCAATCATTTATCATGAAGAAATAATAATATGTTTATATGTAACATCGAAATTAATTTTACCCGTTTCCCTAATATAATAGCGTCACGATAATTATTATCAAAGGTTGAATCTCTTATCAACTATCTTTTACACGTAGGTATCTCTGTAGTTTCGAGATTTCATATTTGACTACTCAGCGTCTTATAGCTATAGCGTGATGATTTATAGTCCGAACGTTCAACATGTCCGAGTTCTATCCAATTGCAGAATTTCATAATGATCTGCTTTGTAATAATAAAGAAATGATCAATTATAGATTTGGTCGATTTCACCCTGCTGCTCCTATCACACTTATAATTGCGTGATGATATATAGCGCAGTTTATGATCATACCCTAGAAGAATATTGGTTTTGAAATGATGCTCGGACATCGATAATAAAAAGCAGGCGAACATCTGAATAAAATACTAAGCTATTTACTAATTGTGTTAAATATATATGATTATTTATATGTTATTGTTATATTATATATAAAAATGTATATATATATATAAAAAAATATATCTATATATATATATATATATATATATATTATATGTTATTATTTATATATGATTTGTTTAACAAGGTGCAAATAGGTTTGGTTAGTTAATCACGGGCTAGTTAGTTTTACTAGCCCGCGGCTGCGTCCGCCCGGAGGTCGGTTATCGTTTTTTTGTCATATCTCCAGTTCTACTAACCAATTGCACTTAACCAATCGTACTTAACTAATTGCAATCGAACATACAGCAGATTTCAAGTCTGACCAAGATCTTTCTAGTACAGAAAAAATCGCATCAAAATCTGTTAAGTAGTTTCTGCGTCCATCGTAAACAAACAGATAAACAGACAAGAATATATATTTTTCTATTCAGAATTGTTCATTTAACATAACCCATTTTTTTTAATATCTCGAATGTACCAGACACAACTAATGAACAATTTTATAATAGTAAGGATAAAAATTAGCGAATTGCTTTATTATGACATTTTTGTTACCTACAATAATAATAATATATTTCTTTATTGTATATACACAAGAACAAGATTACAGAAACATAAAGTTGGTATAGTTATGCGGCATATACAATACTATATATAGTTTATCGACATACTTTTACTTTTACTTACTTATATCACATTTATGTACAGAAGCTTCTATGTAAAACCTCATCTACAATCTGAGGTGTTTCTCTCTTTTATTACAAGCTCAAATTGAGTTACTATCGCCGAATGCCTCTAAATTTCGTGTGCCTACAGCGCTATCTTATGACTTTATTGTACTGTACTTTATTATCCGTTAACAGACCCCAAGAGTAGGGTTGGATAGTCTGTGGTGGTCTGGCAAATTTGAAGCCACCCAATAGCGTCCATTATACAGCACCGTGCTATTAGAGCACATAATGGTCTTACTTTTAGACCTAAACTATGCACCGAAAACATACAAAAATAACACTTGGACTGGCATAGGTTATCAACATAAACTGACACAAAATGTTTGCATGCTCGAGGCAGAATATGACTCGTGCTCAACTTCTCGATGTAGGCAAAACACCAACATTTAATACAAATAAAGTATTACTGATTACATCTCTGCTACTGAGAGAGTTTATAGGCGTCGATAACCATTCACCATCAGCCCTCCTCTTATTTACCACCTTCCTTGTATAAAAACCTTGAAAGGGGTCTGTTATTATATTGTGTAGAGAGTTATCTGCCCCAACTAATCTTATTTCCACAGATTATGTTCGCTGCCGAAAGAACTACTCGTCAGTAATGGATAAGTGCTCACGGTTGAATTGAAACCTTTAGAATGAAATCTATTCAAAATCTGACACCATACAAAATAGGGGACAAATGTAATTTTCTCATAAAATATGTTTTCTCTACACGATGTACTGTTTTGTGTAACGTAACAGTCCCTTGAGGGTTGACGTAGAACATTTTGTACGTCAGATTGAAATACTGATGTTTCAATAGAAATACGGTGGCGTGCGTTACAAAGGAACATTGATTTACATTTCAATCTAACAGTTTTCTTAGAATATTTGCCTGTTTCGTTTTTTCACTTTAGTATTATATACGTTACCTATGCGTGGAAGGAAAACAGCATAATTTCGTTTTTCTGAGATATCGATACTATAATTAAGCGTGGTATCGATTATCGGTATCGCTTGAATTGTATTTCATAAAAAATGATTACGATGATTGATTTATTCGTTGTACAAAGATTGAGACTTTAGAAGATCAGATGTCATATATGTATATTCTACTACCTAGTGCCAATTTGACATTATATTATTATTTATCAGCCTTTAATCATTACTGTGCCTGACATGTTATTATTACTTATAGGAATCTAATAATTAGTATATTAAAATATGATCATAATACTTTTGATTGATGAATTAATTAATTTTGTCGACCTCTGTGGCGTAGCGGTAGTGCATTCGACCGCTAAGCCAGAGGTCGCGGGTTCGATACCCAGACCAATGCAAATATGTATTATGTGTGTCTGGGTGTTTCTATGTTTAATATTTATTTATTTATAAAAAAAAAAGTATTTAAGTATGTATATCCGCATGCTAGAACCCATATGACAAGCTCTGCTTAGTTTCGGTCTAGATGGCGTTGTGTACTTTGTCCTACATGTTTTTTTTTATCATTTTTTTTGTATGTTTATATTACATAAATAGTTATTTATGTTCGTCCAAAGAAAGACCGCCCAAACCTGTACCTTTTTTTTTTTTTTTAATCGTGCGGAAATCCCTTCGGATACCCCCCCGCCGGCCAGCGGGGGCGGTTATGTCGGGCTTGCACCGACTAAAACCACACGCCGTCTCGGGTCTTCAGACGCCGGGGTGTAAGGTTACCCATAGAGCATATCCCTCGCACCCCGGCTGACCCTGGGCCATCTCACCACTAACAGCATCGCTCATCCTGTCTCCTCTGAAAGCAGAGGAGTACAGAGAGCGATGTGTTCCCGCCACGTTGGGTATTGGCCGACGATCAATGCCAACCCTATGAAGGGGTGAAGGGGAAGCCATTGACCGCCGCCCAGGGTGTACCGGCCGCTCCGATTCCGTTCCCCCCGGACTGCAGCGGGATCGGAATCGGAGCGACACTCGAGGAGGTTACCCAACACACACCCCACCCAAACCTGTACCTGGTGCAAAAGTACCCATCACACTGGCGGCATTACCTCTTTGAATGGCGATGGCCAGCCTCTGCACCAGGTACGATCCGGCGCGGGAGTCACTTAACTTCTCTCTCAATCTACGCCCTATGTCCTCCACAAAGCGTTTTGCTTCCACTCTCCAACAACCCATCGTCTCCACCGTGAAGGGAACGAAGTGATACCGGGCCTGTAACGCCTCGTACTTGAGCCGCTTCCCAGCAGCTGAATCCTCGGCAGCAGCGGCCGGAAACCAGACCGTACGACCAAGGTGGCTTGGAGCGACAGTGCTGACGCACGTGGCGTCCCATACCAGGCACTTACCGCTCTTCCATGGCACCAAAGTCATACCATCCGGCCTCCTTCCATCAGACCTGCTAAGACCGGGCGGCTCAAGCAGGCACGGGACATCTGCCGAAGCCAGGGCCCTCCGGACTATGTCTTTGGGAGCATGGTGAAGCAGGAACCTTCCTGCGCACCTACGACAACTCAGTGCATGGTGACCATCGGCCACCACCATGGAACCACAGGTGCATCTATGGGATTCGCACACCCTGCAGCCCAGGCGGAGCGCCACCGCCACACGCAATGAGTCGTCGTCTAGCAAGGTCCCGAGGTGAGGTGAAGGCAGTGCGTGCAGCCATGCTCCCGATTCCGGCTGAGCCACAGCTCGGAGTCTGGCCACATCAGCTCCTGAGGCACCCTCTAACAATTGGGCCTTAACCTGCCCAGCAACAACGTCGTCCCAAGCGCGCTGAACACAACGGGAAACAGGGCTCGCCGCTCCCGAACTGCGGACCACCCAAACTGACTCGGCATCAGCTGCAAAAGGCACGCTCACCCCGTCACCATTGGAGCCAAGAATTGAAGTTGCAAGGCCCGACACCCCATGCGCTGACCCCAAGAAAGCCGGTACCCCCACATTCCGAGCACACCGCACCCCGATACCGCCGTACCTAACAGGGAGTGTCGCCTGTCTCCACTGAGTCTCATCAAGGGCGACATTCAGGATAGACTCCACGATCGACCTCAAAGCCTCGTCGAATTCCGAAACCTCGATGGGATACAGCCACGTAGGCGCTGTTCGCAGAAGGTATGTCAGCCTTGGAAGGGCGAAGCACATACGCAACAGCACAATCGCCACGTGAGCGGAGAGATCTCTAAGGTGTTCTTGAGCCGCTAATAGGA
Organism: Cybosia mesomella; assembly: GCA_946251805.1. Taxonomy (NCBI): domain Eukaryota; kingdom Metazoa; phylum Arthropoda; class Insecta; order Lepidoptera; family Erebidae; genus Cybosia; species Cybosia mesomella. The sequence continues at coordinate 10,046,388 of OX276401.1, forward strand.
GATCTTTACGGGAAGTGACAGCCTCTGGCACCCCATCAGGGAAAATAGGTGAACCTAAAAGGGTGAAAGAGAGACAGGAAAGTTCCCTGATGTCAGGCAATAGGGAATCAAAGCGTCCAAGGTGTTCGCGGGCTTCCGCGCCGCAGGGGAAAATCTCGCACTTTGAAGGGTTCACCTCCAGACCCAGGGCCCTGAGTCGAGCGATAAGAACCTCCAGATCCTGATAAACGTCTTGCGGTGAACCCCCAGGGTCCCATCGTCCAAATACCATAAGTTCAGCCTAGACTTAAGGTCCATGATGACCTTAAGATCGCCAAGCTGAAGACCAGAGGCCCCAGCGGATCCCCCTGCTTCGCGCCTACCTGGGATGGAATGAGCCTTCAACCAAAGAAGAGATTAGAGGGAGAAGAGTAAACTTGATGTAAGAAAGGATACAGCGAAAGAATTCGTTCTCGGACCTCGGTCAAAAGGACATCGCACTCCAGGCTATTAAAGGCGTTGCGGATGTCAAGTTTTAGCACCACAAAGCCCGAATGGTCAGGGTTCATAGCAACGGCACGTGTCGCATGGATAGCCGCCTCGCATCCCGACTCATCCCGAAGCCCAGCTGGTGTGGTTGCAGGTATTCCGCCATAACATCTCGTACCGCCCGACACGCCAGCCTAGCAGACAACCTGCGAAACACGCTGCCGATGGCTATAGGCCTGATTCCGCCGTCCTTTTTCCCGAGTGCGCACAGTGATCCCCCATATAAATAGATGCATACCGTAGGATTTAGTTGTCCACTTAGCAGGAAATTGGCCAACTTTGTCAGGCACTCCATCGAGCGGCGGCCATTCTCCCCCGCAGAGCCGGACGTAAGCTCTTTCAAATGCCTCGGACGCAATCCATCCAAACCCGCCGCCGAGCCACTATAAAACGAGTTTAAAGCCAATACCACGTCCTCCATCGAAACAGTGACTGCCAGAAACGACGCGTCCGGCGCGGATGGAAAACTTAGTGGACGCGATGGGCTCGGGTGTTTAAGCTCCAGGGCATTCAGGGTGTCGGGATCGTGCTGGGCGAACGACTCGTCGGAGACAAGTAGCCGGATGGCACCCCGGAGGTCACCCTCAAAAACTTTGGCCTCGATGGCCTTTCGTTTCCCGCGAGGAGCTGAACGCCGTATTTAAAATTTATAATAAATAAGCAATTTTTTTTTTAATAAGAATATTAGTAACCGAAATTACTAATATTCCCCCTAACCCCTCCAGCTAAGCTTAATTGCTTGTGTTCGGAGTGGGTTCACGTCGGTAGTGTAATGGCCAGGATTCGAACTCGGGATCTCTCGATCATAGGGTCGACTCCTTAACCACTAAGCTACCGACGCCTCAATTTAATTAATATTACATTTTAAAAAAACAAATCATTCAAATCGGTCAAGCCACTATCAAGATTTGTGCTTAGCAACTTAATTAAGGTAAAGGCACCTAATCCCATGGTATTTTTACTATAACTTGAAAGAACATTAATAATTAGGTACTTATTTCACCTTTCTGTAGAACTAGCTATTTTTATCACAAGTGTTTTTTATCTGATTTTTGAAATACAGTGTAGCTATAAATATGTTAAATTATGTAAAGATATGAAGAAGTCCGAAGCCCCTAATTACGATGCAAAAATTTCCGATGTATATGAATCCTAGTATACAAAATATTAAGTAACTGTAACGAAACTAGTGTTAGATCAGGAAGTAGTATATAGGTATCCTTAAATACATAACCATATATGAAATTAAAAATAATATATTAATGAAAATAAATGTATTATTAGATTTTTTAATGCTGCTTCCCTGATCATAATTACCCAAAATCTAAGAACAAGGCAACACTAAAAAGTAGATACGGAATTCCGCACGGAAAAAAAAAGGTATCCAACCAATAATATTAAGCGTAACACTTGCTTCAATGCCACGCCCTCTTATATATCTTTATATATATATTTCTTGTGTGCGTGTGTATGTCACTGAACTCCTCCTAGACGGCTGGACCGATTTTGATGAATTTTTTGTGCGAGTTCAAGGGGATTCGAGGATGGTTTAGATTCACAATTTGGAAGTCCACGCGGACGGAGTCGCGGGTACAGCTAGTATTTGTTATATTATTTTTAGGGAGGGTTTGTTTACAAGGTGTGTTGCCGTGTAAGACCCAAATTTCATTGCAGTTTTTGTGGTGTATTATTATAACGTCTTATTATCTTAACGAATCGGACACTAGTTTTGTTACATATTTTATATAGTCATAATAAATTGATTAACAAACTGCGTAAGATAATGAACTTCCCATATATAAAGGCTATTACGACTTAAATATATCAGAATAACGTTTTATAAAACGAAATCAAGTTTTCTTATTACGAGTGTTTAAAACTGAAAGATTTTTTAAATATTATATAAATAAATGAAATTTATTTGCAATATCTTTTAAAAAAACATAAAGAATACTCAAAATTATTACTTAATGCATACAGTATACCTGGGAAATAGATTTTTAAATTCCTGGTTTATTTATATAATCAGAACTAAACCATTAGGTTCGTAATCATATAACAACCTTCAAACTAATCAAAAAAGCGGCCAAGTGCGAGTCGGACCCGCCCATGAAGGGTTCCGTAGCAGCAAGTAACCTTATAATGTTTTTTTATTTTATTTTATATTTGAGTTGATTGAATGAAAGGTAAATTGCGGTTTACGATTTATGACGTATTAAGAAAAACTACTTACTAGATCTCATTCAAACCAATTTTCGGTGGAAGTTTACATGGTAATGTACATCATATATTTTTTTAGTTTTATCATTCTCTTAGTTTAGAAGTTACAGGGGGGGGGGAGGACACATTTTACCACTTTGGAAGTGTTTCTCGCACAAACTATTCAGTTTAGAGAAAAATGATGTTAGAAACCTCAATATCATTTTTGAAGACCTATTCATAGATAATCTACACGTATGGGTTTGATGAAAAAAAAAATTTTGAGTTTCAGTTCTAAGTATGGGGAGCCCCCAAAATTTATTGTTTTTTTCTTATTTTTATGTCAAAATCTTATTGCGGTTCACAGAATACATCTACTTACCAAGTTTCAACAGCATAGCTCTTATTGTTTCGGAAAAAGTGGCTGTGACATACGGACGGACAGACATGACGAATCTATAAGGGTTCCATTTTTTGCCATTTGGCAACGGAACCCTAAAAAAGATATTGTTTATGAAATTGCATTTCCGTGGTATATACCGTATTTAGGAACCAACTAAAATATTTTACACCTAATGTCACGGTATTTTCAAACCTTTTCTTTTGAATGTATCATGGAAATATTAAAATGTTACGTGTTTTCGATAAAAAATATAACCCTTCCAATATGTTAACCTAAACAAATACTCACATAGTGTAAAAGTAATATCTTAAACACTATTTAGTAAATCGTAGCACTCACCTGCTGAAGGACCGAAATGCATGAAGCGCGCGTTTGAGTCAGCTGCCAACCACAAAACTGACCGATTATTTTAAGATGTTGCTCATTTAAATATGAACAGATAAATTATCAATTGACTATTCTGTAGACAAAAATAACGGGTTAGTTACTTTGAAATCGCCGTTTTCTAAATACCACGGTAAATGGTAAAATCATTAAATCCAGTTTGAAATAAAAAAACCAGTTTAAGAAGTGCAGTTCACACAAAAAGTATGATTCAAACTGTAGCACATTTTTGGTACAGCGTTTTTTTTTAAGCCATTCGATTTCCGCTCTGTGCAAATATTTGTATATACATGAATATGTCTATTTGCATTGGTCTTTTCTATGTATTTATGTAGGACGATATGTACTAATTGTATAACGTAATAATATAATAATAATAATAAAATGTAGGTATAATATGTATGTATTACAAAAGAAGACTAATCTATCTAAGTATTTCAATTAAAATTTTAAGCATTTTGTACGCTTACTTTTTCTAAAGATTTAGATCGGAAAAAGAGACCATCTAGAACGGGACTTGAACCCGCGACCAGTCCCTTACAGGGGGAATGCTCTGACCAGCTGAGCTATCTAGACACGTCCCAGATATTCGAAATTCTCCGATATATTATAGGTATACGTCTTAAGTCGACACTGGACGCTTAAGGGACTGGTCACGAGTTCAAGTCCCATTCTAGATGTTCTCTTTTTCCGATCTAAATCTATCTAAGTATGTTTATCCGCATTCTAGAAACCATAAGACAAACTAGTTAAGTTATACTTACATTGGGTCCTGATAGCGCTATTTAGAATGTCGTAGACTATTTATTATTGTTTTTTTTTTTCAAATTTCATAACGTTGTACGTACGTTAACTAATTTAATATATTATATCTCAAAATCTTTTATCTCAAAAGAATAGAGATATGTTGCATAATGTATTATTGCATACCGGCTTTCAATAAATTACATTTTTACCGTTTTTATTTGATATACCTACCTATTCTTAGATTTTATAATATTTTACCTTAGAATGATCAAATATCATTATTACAAACGTTATATTAAAACTCAGCTGCGGCAATGTTTACCTACTCGATAATTAGCATAAAGAAAATTTAAATTCAAAACATTAAAAAAGAAATACATAGATAAGTAGTAAGTAATCTACCCCTTATTCTAAACACTAATCAGTTCTAAGAAGAATCTCTGACCATAAACAGAATTTTATTATCGTTGCAGTTGAACAAAATACGCAAACAAAGCAAAAGAAACTATTTATAAGATGATCTTAAGACAGCTCTCAGTGCATATTACTCACACAGTTTAATCATAAATCTAAATGTGCACTCGCCAATCACCCAGGCACTTTGCAGCTGCTTTTAATTTGTCTGGACAGTTCACACTGCATATATACATACAAAGCGTTCTTTGTAAAGACCCTTGCAGATCTAATCTGATATCGCTACTGAAAAGGATTAGGCAGAGGATTTCCGCTGTTAAAATGATTTTATTTTACTTTTTATGAATGTTAAATTTGTTGATATGTGTTTTGAAATAAGAAAAAAATCCGTTTTCATTTCTTTCACATTCATCGAAGATTTTTCAAAAGTTTTAAGTTTAGCATATGCATATTCACCAATGAAATAGGTAATGTCTTAAATAAAATACAGATCAGAAGCATCCTAAAGCTTACGGGTTTGTGTGAACGGTTTAATGACAGTAGGGGAAATTCTTGAAAGGTGTTAAGAGCCCTACTTCCAAGAAAGGCGTGAGTGTATATGAAAATATTTCTTCTTTGTTCAGTAACCTACAATTTAATTATTGAATTTCTTTAGTTCATAAGTTAATGGCAATGGTTCTTAAGCTTGTCTGTAATCTATTTCTTGCTTGTTTGATCGTTTTGTTAATCAACAAGTGAGGATGGTTCACGCGAGGATTTTTCATTGAACCAATTATTCAATACAAGCCGAGTCATTGTTTTATGGAGATTAAAATAAATGCACGCCTAGATTTAGAACTTTATTGTTGTTAAAGATATTTGAATGACGTGTACCATTAATTGTTACGCAATTGTATTGATGTTATCTTTGAGTCTGGTGTGTGCATTACAGTCTTCTCTAACCAACTGCGACCAAGCGTAGCGAAGTGAAATTAATCAATTGGTGTCGCTAGGAACATTACACTTATGCTACGTTACGTAAACCATTTATGAAACTAGTTTCAGCCAGATTCGTTCAGCCGTTTTTTCGTGACAGAGCATCAAAAATACATACATACATACATACAAACTTTCGCGTTTATAATATTAGTAGGATTGGGTCTACCTCAATTGGGCTGCGGTAACGACTGCAAACGACCTGTGCAAAAGACCTTGTGACTCGATTCCCGAGTAGACCTAAATGTGATTGGGTGTTTCTCTCAGAAAATCTTCAGTTACTTCACGTTGTCAGGAATAAGTGCAAGCAATAACTGTCAACCGTAGAAACAGGTGTTTTTAGTCCCTGTTCGAATTTTAACCGGCTTCGTGGGTTTCCTGGGGATCTGTGTTTATAGATCTGAGTTTATATAAAAGAAAATAATGTTTAAATAAAGAAACTACTGCTCAGAATATTTTGTGATATTTTGAACCAACTTCCAAAAAGGAGGAAGGTTCTCAATTCGTCGGTATCTTCTCTTTTTTTTTTAATTTACATTATTCCCACTATTTCGATGTTTAGAAGCTATTAATGATATAGAAGCTTCAGTGTAGTATTATAAAACGTGAGACATACTTAATCTGTTCAAGTAGTTATGAATTCGAAAGGAAAAAAGTTGATTTAAGCAAATATGTAAGTCATTATATAAGTAAATATTCACAAAAATAACATAATACTTCGATAATCTATTTGACAAATTTGAGGACTATTGACAAACGTTACTAGTAGTTGTAGTTCTTAAAAGCCGCTTAGCAAACTTTGTTTGAATACGCACTTATCTTAGTAAACATTTTTTGCTAAGAGCTGAGATTTTCCTAACGTGTCGTATTACACCCATATTTACATGAGCATGTGGCTATGTAAACTTAAACGTCCGTTTAAAAACACATTAACAAGGTTATTTTGATTCTGATTCCTGGCATATACATTGTAATAAGAAAAGGGCATAAGGTAATAAACGTTCCCCCGTAGAATTATCATTACAATCCTAAACTTTCTGTTATTTCATATTCTCAAAATCGCTTAAGTGGGTCACAAGTTATGGATGTCTATATAAGGTGTCACAAAATTAGGTATCTGAATGTGGTTCGATGACATGGTATCGACAAAATATGTATTTGAAACAAAAAAAAAATATCGGGTAAAAATTTAAAATTAAAACAAAAAAACAGCACCAGCGACCAGCGTCGTGTGACGCGACGAGCCCGTGGCGCACGTGGTAGGCGTGCAGTCCTTCTCCTCGCAGTATTCAAGCGTTTTTTTTTTTATTTTATTTTTTTTATTTTACCCGTTTTTTTTTTGTTTCAAATACATTGTGGCGATACCACATATACCCAGCGCCATCTAGCGACAACAAGGTGAACTACTTGGATACTTCTACATCAATACCAATCCTGAATCGCGAAAAAGAAGTTCGCGCGCTGGTAAAGCATATATACAACATCCCAACGACAACCGTTGCGCCGCGGCCCGCCAGGCGTAATCACCTTGCCTGGTCGGAGGATCCTCCCTTTGTGTTGGAGGAACATTACACTGCGTTCCTCCACAACATATTTTGTCGATACCAAGTCATCTCACCAAATTTAGAGACCTAATTTTGTGACACCTTATATATATGTGATGCCACTCACTCGTGTGCTTGTATGCATATATATACTTTCAGTTATAGGTATTTATTTTACTGATACGAGACTTAGGAATATAATTATATATATTGAATCATATTTTGGAAATGGCAATAGACCACGCTTTTTGTTATTGCTTTGAATCCTGTCTAGCTATTTAAGAGTAAACATTGTTCAAGAGTAAATACAATGTACTTCAAATTAAATAGAACGATGTTGGATTTAAAGTAATCAATAAAATGCATCTAAATATTTAACGCGTTAAGCCCTAGTTAGACTGCATATTATCACTCTAAGACCTCCTGTCCTTGATTTCAATGCTAAACTACAATGTTACACCATAAAACGTAAAATTAATAGATTATAGTTCAAGTTAAACAAAAGTCGTCAGTTGACTCTAGTTTTGAGAATTTAGTACCGTGAATTGAATTGAAGCCTACCCACGTATACAAAAGCATACGACAATGTTAACAGGACGTAAGCCTAATACATTTAAGTTAGATTTAAAGATAAGATACCAAGATAAGATAGCAGTAAAACAGTTCAATAAGGTGCAATCAAATATTTGTTTCAAATTTCGAGAATGACTACATTTTATTGAATTGAAGCTAGTCCAAGCATTCGAGTCAAACATTCTGAATGAGACACAATGTTACATTAATAAGAAGTAAATAAAACTAGTACATTGTGAGGTTGACGATTCCAACTTCGGAATTCTCATGATGTACATAAGGTTTGTTCACACTTTGTCTTTTTATTTAAGTGTATCGTTGATGCTAATTTATCTACAGCTAGATATTTAGATAGATGCATTAGATGCTACTAATGTTTTTAGGCACGGATCATATTAGTAGCGATTGGTAAGACTAGAAGGCATATTACTTTTAATATTGCAATTTGTATGAGCTCAACTGTTGACTTAACCGCTAATTCTGAATTTGCACAGCTGCTACTGTGCATAACGGCCAAAATGTAACTAGGAAGGTCATGACACTTCTAAAGCATCAAAAACTAGATATGATACCACCTGATCAAACGTTTAGTAAGATAACATTGATACGTGATATAATGTGTGGAAAATATATGGCTAATATCGTTTGATATTCGCTCAGATTTGCGATTACTGCGTTCATAGTTGATAATTAAATTGACTCAATGACTCAGTTCACTAATAGGTTATTGGTGAACATCATTAATTTGCACATATAAAGTACATTGGTCTTATAGATTTAGATCAGAAAAAGTGAACATCTAGGACGGGACTTGAACCCGCGACCAGTCCCTTACAGGGGGAACGCTCTGACCAGCTGAGCTACCTAGACACGTCCTAGATGTTCGAAATTCTCCGATATATTATATACGTCTTAAGGCGACGCTGGAGTCATCTACCGTAATTCTTACGAACTACATGTTCTCTGTTTCCGATCTAAATCTATAAGACAAAGTAAGCATACAAAATGCTTAAAAATTTAATTGAAATACATTGGTCTTCTTTTTTCTGCTTCTCTTTGTCAAGATATGACAATAACCCTTACGTTGTCACAATACATCTCTTTCATAGGCTCATGCACTCATCTATTTTTTAATATTCATTGATAATCGCAAGCGGGCCTGTCGGATCCTCTTGTAAGTTACAGGTTTAAAGCACCGACATAGACGTTTATCCGAACCTCATGTAACCGAATTCTTATTCGCTGTCTAGCTTTTATGCACGCGCTGACTATTTAAAATAAAGTCCACCGAACCTTTTCCCAACTGAGTTGAGGTTGGCATTCAGTCTGACTACGAAACGGCGGAACTTTTATATTTCCCATGTAGCGACTACCATCTGACCTCCATAACCCACTACCGATATCGAAGTTGTAATAGTTAGAACAGTTTTCGAACTTTTTAGGGCTTCTACTACCTTTTATTTTTTTTTTCATGCGGAAATCCCTTCGGATACCCCCCCGCCGCCCAGAGGGGGCGGTTATATCGGGCTTGAACGGACTAAAACCGCACGCCGTCTCGGGTCTACAGACGCCGGGGTGTAAGGTTGCCCATAGAGCATATCCCTCGCACCCCGACAGGGCTTCTACTACCTTCATTCAGGCAAACTGGGATCGACGGCTTAACATACTACCCGAGGCACCGAAGGGTCTCAGTGTCTAGCAATGGTCACGGTGATCACCTATTCTTAATATTTAAAATTAAGTATAAGTATATGTTAAAAGTACTTTGCTTAGCCATAGTTTATTTTACAGTAGAAACTAGAAAAAACGAATTGCTGCATTGCAAATTCTAAGGCATCTTTGTGCAAGTGAAAACAGCTGATAGTCTTGATACCTTAAAATCTGAACGATAAAAGATCCTCCACCGCTATCCCTGTTTCATTTAACGATCGTCTCACCCACTATATTAAATTAGAACAAATTGTTTTTTTTTTGTTTTTTTTACTTCTTTAGCATTGGTAGCTCAGTGGTTAAGGAGTTGGCCTTACGATCGAGAGGTCTCTTTTTCGAATCCTAGCCATTAAACTACCGACGTAAACCCACTCCTAATACAAGCAATTTGGCTTAGCTGGAGGGGATAGGGGGAATACTAGCAATTTCGGTTACTAATACTTTTTTTCAAACATAACTGGCGAATCGTGGTTGAATAATACACCTCTGCCTACCCCTTCGGGGATACAGGCATGGAGTTATGTTATGTAATACTTATTTAAAAAAAAAAGAAACACTAGTATCTACTGTAATAGCAATTTTACTAAACAACAAACCTTGTATATCAGTAATTCCTCTTGTAGTTTGAACAAGTTACACGATTTCAATATTAGCAGCATATTGCGAATATAAGTTACTTTAGTCAGATATGTTTATAGATAACCTATCTAGTGCTATCTAGCAGATCAATACACAATTTATAGTGAGAATACAAATTTACTCGGGTTTTGACGTTCAGAAACTACATGATCCATCAACACAGAGTATATCAAAGAAATGGGTAACGATACAACAACATAATATAAAGAACAATGATCACTTTCCATACATTTATTGACCTATAAGTGTTTTTTTTTTGTTTTTTTTGGCGGTACTGATATAGTTTTTGTGAATTGATAATAATGCGTTTAAAACGATAAAATCAATTTGGTTTAAATCGTTACGCAGGAAATTATGTATCGTAATTAAAAATAATGTATTTTATGGTAGTATGAAAATGTCATCGACATTACTTCAACCATATCTAATCTGTGCTTCTACTAACAGACTGTGCAGCTTCAGAAAGTAGTAAAAACTTACCAACCATTTACCAACGAACCACGATTGTATCCTAAACTGCTGAGAAACACGTTCCGTTCTAAGATTACTGCTTGGCATTTTCTTTAAAAATATATTTTTTTCTAAAATATAAAAATATAAAATTTGTTTAGACAATATCTTATAAGCTATATAATGAGGCGATACTACAATATTCATTATTATAATTTGACAGTCAATTTATTTTAACGTGCGGAAATCCCTTCGGATACCCCCCCCCCCCGCCGGCCAGCGGGGGTGGTTATGTCATGTATCGACTAAAACCGCTCGGTGTCCTCCCCAAGTGTCCGTTGCCGCGCACCCTGGGTAAGCCCTCGAATGCATAATTTCTAGGTAAGATTGTTAAACACATTTGACATCTGTCACATGATCAGACAAGTTTAAACGCATATAGTCCATTGAAAAGTTACATTTGGGGTTGCGTTTTTTAGAGGACGCAATTTTATTTTTTTGATGTGTAGGGGGGGTCAGTGTAAACCTAAAACCAAGTTTGTGGGATCGCCACCCTTGTCCCGCGGCCGCCATCTTGAAAATAGGCGTTGAAATGGTTTTTACGATATATCTCTTAAACTATTTATCTGATAAAAAAAATTGTCAACATTTTTTGTTGTAAATTAAATTCTCTACAACTTTGGTCCAGTAACTACTACACATCAAAAAAATAAAATTGCGTCCTCTAAAAGACGCAAGGTTAGGCCTAAAAAATGTAACATTTCAATGGACTAATAAAATAAAATGAAAGCTGTAATAAGTAAAACATCGAGAACATTTTTCAGTTTCATATGTTTCAAAACCTCCTTAGTAATTAGTGGCCATATAAAAGCATTTTTTATGAAAATATTTATGTTCTAATTTTTTTAAACCGGTAGTGTATTATGAAAAAGAACGCGGCCAATTAAATTAAGGGAAAAGTACAATTTCCAGTAAGTGGGTACTAGCTGAAATACCTACGGGTTTGGTGGTTGAAAAACAAATTATAAATAAAAAAATTATATTAAAACATAAGCAGAACACAGTGTTTATGTTTACAATAAAAACTGCTCAGAAAATTTAATGAAAATCTAAAGTGTTTCAGGCCTTTTTACATTATATTTTAGTTTATTTTTTATTACATCCCATTTTGTTTTTATCAATTAGACTTAGCAGTGGCTATCATAAAAATATTTTTAAGTTTCATATAAATTGAGAAATGGAAACCAACCGCGACAAAATTGACGTGAATCTAAAATTCTATATGACTGGAAATGTACTGTTGAAGTAAATTTAATAAAGGATGTGAATTTAAGATAAATTTTAAAAATTTAATTTAAAAAAATAATCATTAACTGATTCTTATAGTAGATAAAAACTTCCTGGACTACACTAATGTTTCACTAATAATAAATCACTAGTAATAAACAAACTCATGTCAGAAGAAAGATATAAGAAGAAAATCAAGGCTGCAAAATTTAAAAGCTTATGATAATTTCACGTCGAACAAAATTTCTCAATGTAGTTGAAAAAGAAAACGGGTTAGAAACTCGCTTAAAGCAATTTCCAGAGGCCCAGTCAATCTCACCTGCTGATTAACGGACGAGGTCCTGGAATGAGCTTTCCTCTCGGGGTTGGGAGATCAAACGACAGTCGCCCTCAAAAAAGTCGCTTAAGTCAAACCAAAAAGAGGAGAAGGCGAAGGCGGCTCGGATGCAACCGGCAACAATGCTTTTTTTTGCCAACGATCGGGTGGGCGTGTCGGAATCGGGCCGATAAAACCACGCGGTGTCCTCCCCAAGTGTCCATTGCCGGGCACCCCGGGTAAGCGCTCGAAAGGATAACCCCAGGGTTACCGGCGGACCTTAACCGCCATCGAGGCCTCATCTGTCGGGTTTTGCTTATCCTTATGGCCTTAAGGGTCATGCTTAGATGATGATTAAGCAGTATGACCAAAAAATCTCGTTGAACTAATTCTTTTGATCGTTTCACATAACACCAGTAATATCAACAGGGGCAACCGTCTCGATTGTTTCTAATATATAAAACTAGCTATTACCCGCGTAAAATTCTGATCTCGTTCCGCTACTTTTAGGACCCTATTCCACCACCACAAACCTTATTAGATACACAATTCCATACATCATTTTGTTTTATCTCAAAGAGTTATTTTTTTCCGACACCTTTAACAAATATTATTAAATTTTAGCCAATGTATACAAAACTTGACAAATTATACACTAAAGCCTTCCACGAGAACCACTTTAACCATTTGCGAAAATATATATGAAAATCGGTACGGTAGTTTTGGAGTTTATCGCGAACAGACAGACAGACGCAGTGGGGACTTTGTTTTATAATATGTAGTGCTAGTAACTACGAACTGAATTCTTAAAAATGTTTCAGAATAAGTCAGATTGACTCTTTATATGACACCGGTAATATCGGTATGGAAGATTAATTGCTTTTAAAATATTAAAACCCGAACTAAATTCCTAGAACTTTTTCAGAATAATCAGATGGCCTCTATATCATTTTAGATCAACTAAGGTCCGAAGTACAATAAAACATGATTTCCAAGATATATCTTCTATTATTCAGCTGTGTCTATCAAAGTCAAAGATAACCATTAGGGTGCCTGACATATACATACTTGAAAACGTTGTTATTAGGACGATTGGTAGTAAGACTAGTTCGAGATTTTATATATTTGATTCAGATTTTATATTTATATATAAATCTTTAGGCTTTGACGGCCGGCGTTGCATGTAGAATATACTGCTTCCGGGCTGTTTGGCTGTGGTCCACATCCACATCCATGCTCGGCGGCGACTTCTCTGTGACTGATGATTCAATCGCAGAGAAGTCGCCGCCGAAGAGAGTTCTCCGCACCCGTTGGCGCCCGGACCTGTAAATATATACCTACCCTACCTACCTACTTATATATAGACCTATATATATAATCTGAATCTTGAAACGGCTCCGACGATTTTCGTGAAATTTAATATACAGCTGGTTTAGGGGACACTTTCGACCTAACTAGGTTTCATTTTTACAAAAACGTAAAAAAAAATATTTTTATTAAAAATTAATAATTAGAAAGAAAAATAGATTGACTGTCATCTTTACATACACGCTATACAATATCGTTCTTCGATATATTTTATTTACCTATTTTTTAACATGTACAGACCAATTAACAGGAGGAAATACTGCATGAACACCCTGAACTAATCAAATAAAATTTTTATACTCAGCTTATGTTGGTTATGCACAATACATCGTCATTGCATCACAATGGAACAATTATATCTACACGATGCTATTGAACTCTGCATTTAAATACTCTAATTATAGGTTTTGGTTACGCTTTCTGTTTAATAAATTCGAACAGTGAATTGCTTGACAAACGCTATCCTGAGAAATGTAATTAACGTCACAATGACTCGTACAAGTTCTTGTCTTGTAAAATAAAACCTAGGAATTATTTTAGATTTTTCTTTACACGTCTTTAGGTATATCCTAACGAAAGGGCTAGGCAAAACTTTACACACTTTGGGGGCGTACATTAATTACTGTAGGTAATTTTGGCGATATTTCAACCCCCCTCTCCCCTTGCTGAGATGTCGTGAAATTTCGTTCAACCCCTTAATCTAAGGTGAGATTCTTGAAAATGGATTTTTTGTTTGTAAAAAAGAAAATCTGTGCTTGATAGCGTGGGTTATTTAAAAAAACAATTCGCTCGTAATTTTATTTACCGAGAATTTTTTACTGAAAGTTATAAGTGCATCGTATCTTTATTATAAAAGGTTGACATTATTTGTTTAATGATCTTCATATCGTACCGTAAAATTATTATTTTATAGTAAATTCATGCATTTTCAGAAAATTTCTTGCGGATTTTTTTTTAACGGCAGATTTGTCGAGACCACCCACTCCCCCACGTGAGATTGGATGAGGTTTAGGTTGAAAACCCTCCCACACCTTCTAAACACCTCACGTAATTAATGGACTCGTAAATCTCACCAGCTCTATTTTTGGTCTCATAATGACAGTGAGTGATATATTACAAATATTATTTGTTTATATTTTTTATTTTTACGCTTTTATTTTTATTCATTCGATCCAAATCATTGTTCATAATCGTAACCAAATTAATATTTGCTGTAATTTTAATCAAGTTTTCATTATACAAAGCATTCTACGTATACTTAACTAGTAATTCTTTTACATTAAGTATTTCGGAAACCGCTCTAACGATTTAAATAAAAACTTATATTTGATAGGACTTCACATAATGATTTTACTGTCGAAAGTTTATGCGCAAACAAAACTATTTTACCCGAATTTCCAGGAAATACAATTACACTCAGAGAATATTTTTACGAGTATAAGCACACGAATTCATTATAATGTATGACAGCATCACGTGAAAAACGGCACGATAAGCTCAGTTTTATCCATTATCAACCAGTATACCCGCTACCGGCTAATTAAATACCTATCCTTCAGTATTCTAGGTTTTGTAAATGTGAATTATTGTATTATTAAACCAAGTCTGGGCTGTTGTTAGTGGAATCTTTGATTGATTAATCATGATGAACACATAGGTATATTCCGAAATGAATTCAAAATGTTGACGGTGATCATTAGTTCCATGTTAGACATTGAGCGCCGGAAAATAAATCACGTAACACTGCACTTATTTCAAAACACATACAAATAATGTTTAAAACAATGCTCTTCAAATAGTTTTATGGAGTTGCCAACGACTTATGCAGCGCGCATTGTATCCCTAACCGCTACCTATTACCGCTAGAACTCTCATTTACATGCAATTGCTTGTAAATCACTCACAGGAAATAGGACAGGCTAATTGCTGTTACTTTCTTTGTACTCCTTCGGACGCAAATGACTTGAACGTGCTCAACTGTCGGTAATAATTTATATTCTAAATAAACTACAAGTAAGTCTACTATGTAACATCGTCAATTCTATTTGGAACAACCGTTTAAAAAGATGAATGATAACTTAATTGTCATCTAGGTCAAATAAAAATCATTTTTATTACTAAAATTTGATAATATATTCCATCTGTAGCACACGACTCCGCGCTCCGCCCATGTGGAATAGGGATTTATTCCCGGGATAAAAAGTACCCTATGTGATATTCGAGGTTGTAATCTATCTTTATGCCAAATTCATCCGAAAATCTACAGCCGTTCTGGCGTGATTGAATGTACATAGAATCCAAACTTTCGCATTTCTTAGCAGTAGTAGTAAGCTTAAGGAGTAGTAAGAAAAACCGGTCTAGTGCAAGTCAGACCGCGTGTCTGACTTGCACTTGACCGGCACTGAGGGTTCCGTACAAAACTGAATACAGGGGCGAACTTAACTTTGCTGTAGTGCTTCTAGTCTTGACAGACAAACATACTGATTTTTTGTGACGTGGGTAACTATATTTACGGTTTTTAGACCTTTACTTGTGCTATAAGACTTTACTTTCTGCAAATCATCATGATTCTTGCTCAACGGGAAGTAACCATATAGGTTTTGCTATGTTAACTTAAAACTTAAAAATTATCACATTTTATGTACCTTTTTTTATTTTATTTTTTCGTGCGGATATCCCTTCGGATACCCCCCCGGCTGCCAGCGGGGGCGGTTATGTCGGGCTTGAACCGACTAAAACCGCACGCCGTCTCGGGTCTACAGACGCCGGGGTGTAAGGTTGCCCATAGAGCATATCCCTCGCACCCCGAACATTTTTTTAATAATAATAATAAATAAATAAATACGTTTTATGTAAACATTTTATGTACCTAGTAATTGGAAAACTATTAGGTTAATATACTATCAACTTTATCAAATTATAATCACTTTAAGCATGTATATACATAATGATGGCCTTTTACTTCACTCAATTTCATTGAATATCTAAAATTAAAAGTTCGCCTAAGCGCCACGTAGCGCTGCAATCGTGTCATAGTGGCAGATCCAATATCGTCTTTGATTTAATGATACACTTTTAATAGTCTATGAAACTTACATAGGTTAAGGGTAGAGTCCGATATTGAGAATATTACGAATTGGAGTTTTGTCCTGATATTAACTTCTTTCACTTTCAAATTACTCGAAAGTACTATTTTGTAACCAAAACAATAGAGTCAGGAAACTTCTAAACAGCAAAGACGTTTAATATTCTCTTTTATACCATTAAAGCTTTCGTGGAATGCTCTGTACTGATAAATAAATTTAATTAGGTAATACGTTCACTTTAAAGTTTAAAAGTTTGCTTTTCTTTGAGAAAACTTTTGCTTTACTACAACTCTTAGAAACTCTATACAGTCTTTACGAATTCTTTGTGTAACTGTATTCATAATATCATTTTTTTAAAATGAATATTTACAGTAAACATGGCAATCAACAATACAAGCCACCAAGAATATTTTCGTCACCCATTGATACAATGCAATGTTCAAAAGTTCATTCCCTATTGGAACGCGGCACGTCAACCGTCACAAAATCAAGACAAGGCACTATTCGAACAAAGCAGAAGTCACTTTTTTTTAAGGTGTATGTAATGTGATGTGGCTTGCATAAAAATGAGTTTGTTGTTATTCCAAAAAATCTACATGACTTAATTTGAGAACGAAGTCATTTTTGGATTTAATATTTTTAGTATTATATGGGTAAATAGCTTCTAACCGTGGCTTGACCTACGCCTTCAAATGAGGACAATTATTACAAATATACATATCATATATGTATAATTGTAATAATTGGCCCAAATTTCCTACTTTAGCAAGACACACATTGACTTTAACCAAGTTTAATGCTTAGCTTTTTAACTCAAAAAGTTTTAGCGGAATATAGTAAATTAGCTGTCCCGCGCGGCATCGTCCGTGACATGGTGCCTATTTAACCTACAGTATGTATAGAAATTTGCTCGATTTGTTGACATATATGATTACTGTTCCGCTCCCCTGTATAGTAACGTGATGATATATAGCCTTCCTTGATTAATAGGCTTTCCAACACAAAAATATTTGTACAATTCAAACCAATAGTTCCTGAGATAACCTCGTTCAATCAAATAAACAAACAAACTCTTCAGCTTTATAATATACTAGCTGCACGCCCTGGCTTCGCCCCGGTGTAATTAAGCCAAAAAAAAAACATACATCTCTTGTCCTGACAATAACGTAGGTACATACATTTCAGTGATTGATTTTATTTGTATATATTAAGTATTATACATGTAAATTTATAAAAAAAATATTTTAAACGAAGTTAACAAAATGAAGTAAAAATAATAGTATCATGGCTAGTTTGTTAAATTGTGTAAACCTACTGTAAATTGAAATTGAATCGAATACTATAAAATTGCATTACTAATTGTTTTGTTAGCTCTATATTTTGGTTCCTGAGTGAAGTAGAAAACAAGTGGTGGGTCACTCTTAGGCAGAGGAGTATATTCGTATGGGTATCAACAAATGTGAATATGTATATATGATATCTATAATTTTATAGACGACATACAATATTATATCATGTTTTCAACTCAGCAACCAACGAAATGAGCTCATCAAAAGCGTTGCTTTTATAATTTAAAATTGCAAATAAATACGATAAAACTTCATCAATAAAATCCTGGCTCACAAATTTAACAGATTATTCAATGTACCATTAACTTTCACAAAAGTTTGCAATCAGTACTACAAAGTTTCAGTTCGTATGACACGTCATATACGTGAAAATTGCAGCTGATGTCGTTCCTACTGTGAGCTAAACGAGTAATGAACGAGGTATATAGAGCTCTGCGTATATTGCAACGCCTTTGTGAAGCCTATTTGCACTTCTGTGGAGTAAATTAGATGCTAGGTAGGGACTTAGTGAAGAGCAATCTCTAATAAACTAATAAACGTTTCCTCTCCGTAATTTCAGTTCTAGCTGGAAATTTCAATGATGTGTGAAGTTAATTTGCAGTTAATTCAAATGTCTGCATTTAGTTCATATAAATTTCTATTATTTCTTTTAACCGCTGCTTTAATGCGTTACACGGATGCATAGAATGTGATTCTGCCAGCAACCACTAAATGTTACCCTCTCGTGTGGAAACTGTTTGTGGAATTCAGAAATGGTTTTTCTGAATCTAGGTGTATTTGTGCGCATTCATGTTATCTTCCACGGTGGCCTCTGCCTGCGGTGTCTTAATTTGTTCTTTTTTTTAAGTGAATACTTCTTTAAGCACTTTTTGAATGAACAAAAAACATCGAACTCGCGTCATCGTCACCGATGCTTTCCGTATTCAAAAATATGAAGTGAAAACTTCTTTATTTATAACAAAGCCATCTTTTTTGTAGCTGATGAACTCGTGTGGAACCCTAACAAAATTATTCTGATCGTTATGTCGTTGATTCGTGATTCAGGCATTTAAAGTTATAATGTTATATGCAGCTGAAATGTGGATACGTATACCAATAAAGTTATTTAATACTAAAAATCAGTCATGTCGCTTTGTGAAGACGCGGTATCGTTAAGTGGCAGCAATATATACATATATGTTTAAATATATATATATATAATATATATATATATATATATAATATATATATATATATATATATATATATAATTTTATAATCATTCTAGTTGCGTCGGTAGCTTAGTGGTTAAGGAGTCAACCTTACGATCGAGAGGTCCCGGGTTCGAATCCTGGCCATTACACTACCGACATGAACCCACTCCTAACACAAGCAATTTAGCTTAGCTGGAGGGATTAGGGGGGGATATTAGTAATTTCGGATAGTATTATTCTTTTTATATAAAAAAAAAGTTAAGAAAATGGAGTTCATGAAGGCAATAATAACCTTAACTTTATTTTTACTCCTCGCAAAACGGAATTTATTAAACGTTATGTTCTTTAAGAGCTTGCTAAATACCTATAGTACAAAAGAGTAGTCTCATCTTAAGTGAAGCCAACACTAGCCCCTTTTAGTGCACACTGCGATCATGACAGTTCGGTAAAGACGCACAAATTTGAGCTCATCGTGTGACCCCTCATGCGGTAGAAGATTACAGATACACATTGAAATTCCATTTTCCCTTTGGGGATTGTTTTGTAGCTTCCCGGTACGGTAATTTACTATATATTCATATATATTCATTTATTGCTTACCACTCTCATAAGGACGTTTCCCACCGTGTCATAATTATAAAACTGGGAACGTTTTACTTTGAATGTTTCTCTCGTTGATGTGACGTTTATAGGAATTATGTAAGAAGATAATTGTGTCCCAAAAACTGTCTAATTTCATTGAAATTCGGGAATCGCAAAACGGAATTCATGAAACGTAATGTTCGTTAAAAGCTTGCTAAATTACTATATTACAAAAGAGTTTTCTCATCTAAAATGAAGCCAATACCAGCCCCTTTTAGTACACACTGAGACCACGACAGTTCGGGAAAGACTCACAAATTAGGGCTCATCGTATGACCACTCATGCGGTAGAAGATTACAGGTACACATTGAAATTCCATCTTATCTTTGGGAATTTATTCGTAGCTTTCCAGCACGGTCATTTACTCTCATAAGGACGGTTCCCACGGTGTCATAATTATAAAACTGGGAACGTTTTACTTTGAATGCTTCTCTCATTGATGTGACGTCTATCGGAATTATGTGAGAAGATAATTGTGTTCCAAATACTGAGTAATCTCATTTGCAAATTTGTTGTTTTGAAATTGCAAACTGCAGTTGTTCCGTAGCATTTTCTATCTTTTGTGTTGCGTTGTTAGCGAATCATAGTTGAAATATCATCAGGCATGAGGATTTACTCATGTATGAGTCATAATTAGTACTGCATACGGTACTCTTAGCATTAATAATTTTAAGCTACGAGTATTATGCAAGCAAATATACTGGGTAATGGTGCCGATTCTGTCGAGAATATCACTACACTAAACTATCTCCAAAATGTTTAATTGGAATTTCGAAACTTCATACTATGTGGCATCGCCACTACCATTCAATAAAGCATTTATTGCAAGTGTTGTTATACTAACTTTAGTTATGTATATACTTTGTGAACTAAACAAAATGTTAGTTGTTTTTAGTCTAGTTTTGAAAGTTTTGTAACAGCAGAATCGGCAACACCATGTTTGTTTTTACGAGCTTCTATTTGACTGAGCATAGTTTTATTTTAAAGTGTAATATTCCTGTAAACTTCTAACAATATTATAATTGAGCTGAATTAACCCTGTCCAGATTTTAAATGGGTGCTGATTTCTATGGTATCTGTTTTCTGCATTCGAATATATTTGTTTTAATATTGTGTAAGTATTATATATTCATTAATAGAATTCAGGACTACTTGCTTTCTTGTTTCAGTTTTACTTTATTCAATCGGGTTTACGAATTTTTTGAACTCATTCTTAGATCAGATCAGATCGGATCTTAGATCAGATATGAGGTCGTTTAAGATCAACTCAGAATACCAAGTGAAGAATGAGTGTCAATATCAACGTAACTGCTACTTTTACAATGTGAAATTTATTTTCTGAAACTAAAAATCATGTTTATCTCAACCAAGCTTCGCCGTCTTACGAAATAGCAACACAATTGTGTAAAACTCTTTTTAATGGTTACATGGTACTTTACGCAAATGTCTCCAGACGGTGGAATCAAGGTGTTGCCATATTGCTCCCAAAGGAACAAAGGAAGGAGGTGACATTTCCAGTTTTTGTTATTCGACCGAGAAATGTTTCTTTTTAATAATTCATGAAGGCACCGATAGTTTCTTTTGCCGTCCGTAAAGATACTGGTGTTGGAGTCAATCGGAACGTATTTTTTTTGTTTTGCGTTCTCTGCAGTAACGTTACGGTCCATTATTTTTTGTAAACTACTATACGTCAGTATAATTATATATTTCCGAAGTAGGTAAAAGTATATACCATTTTCGGTCCGACATTGACAGTAATAGAGGGTGAGCCTCAAAGGAGACCCCTTTTCTACATTTTGTGCCACTACTGAGAATATCCTAAAAAATAAAAACGATTTACTCAATCCAGGAATCAAAACTTAGTCCTCACATAATACAGTGGTTGCTCTATACTCTATAATAACGATCAACAGTATTACTCAGCATAAAAAAATAAGACTTTAAAATAATATAATTAATTTCTTAACCATAACGAAAATAGACAGTATGATCTTAATCTTCAATATTTATTCCGTGACCTGTAACTTAAATTGCTTGTGGTTAACTAATTATAGATAATATCAAAAATACAAAAGTGCTGACTCTACATCGACTAATATTTTATAGAATCGTTTCTAGTCAATTTAAAAACATTTCGATACCATCGATATTCTGCTGTTGTTATCTAACACCATACTTAGTATACCTAAGCATTTCGGCTACGGTGACCATTTAACCGTTAGGGATGTGTGTTCGTTTACTTTTTCACTAAGATATTTGAATCCTCTACTTTATATATCCAGGCTATCCTAAAGGAGAGGTAGGATGCCCAGCCCAGATAGAATTAAGGACCTAAAAAAGGAAGCTGGAATAGATACTAAAACTAATTTTATTTAGTTAAATTTATTTTTAGAAAGAAAATTTAGGTGTCTATGTATGTTTATCTCCTTCCTAGAACCCGATGCTTCCTTTGTGTTTACATAGCACTATGTAATTTATCCTAAACTATTTATTAAATATTATACAGTGACCACGGAATTTATTATATTGACCATGAGAACAAAATTGCACAAGATAGGTAGATTTTTTATTTATTTTCTGTTCAAATTTATGGTGTATGGATACCACAACCGCAGGTGCACCATCGCCTTACTGAGGAAGTGGTTAGGTTGTTTTAAGGAAGTGAGTAAAACCACTTGGTGTTCTATCGTAGGGGACCCAGGTGCCACCTAGAAACCGTTATTGCGTACAGCGAAACAGTTAAGACATCCTCCTTCGCTCGTATTAAGACGCCCTCGCTTTGTATTAGGGCAACGTTTTAGCTCCTTGTATTTGAAAAGATGGGCGTCGATCGCGATCTATATTTCTTCCGGACCTGGCTTTATATAACAAAAATACTAATTAGATAATTTTATCAGTTCACTGCAATATAGAAATATACTTTTTGCTGTGAACCTAGATTTGTAATATTTTATTTACTTACGAACCATCGGTATTAAAGTCCGTATAAATTGTAATATTTTTCTAGTTTTAAAATTCTTGTTCAAACATTTGTACATCATGAAAATAATTTAAGAAACGCTTCTTTCTATAAAATGAAAGTGACTACCGATAACGTGTTATAAATTTATGATTGTGAATCGTTTAACCCACGCTATTGAATATAAACACTTTTGTAAGTCTCACGGCCTTTCATCTAAAAGTAAATTAACAAAACGCCTTCGTAAGACATTGTGAAATAATCTCCAAAGGGTCTTAATGAAGAACTGAGAACTATAAACAAATAGTACCTTTATTTGTACTTCAAACAACACAACTAGTTTCAATTGTTTAAGTAAACGAAACACTCAATTAAGATCTTCCAAGTCTTCGGAAAAATGATTCTATAATGAACACTATTCAGTAGATAATTAACTACGATTCGAAATGTAAGCTCTTCACTAATAAATCAAAGAAAAATAAGCTTTGTAGTGAAGTTTAATGCTATAATTTGAATGATTGTTGGTTCAAAATCTGATTAGAACAATGTTTGATTACCACTCTGTTCCTCTACTAAAAGTGGGGGCCATAATAATAGCGTTAAAGTAACACCATAACTTTTGAACATAGGTTATTACATAATCTAGATGAAAATCATATTGGTGAAAATTATTTGTTATCATTAAAAAGAACGTATTATTATTTGGCAATGAATTATGGCCACGGGCCATAGGTAGGCCATAGGCCGTAGGTTCTTCAGATTTCTAAGACATCGATTTGTGATTATTTACAGCCAAGAGATTTCCTTTAGTATTCAAAAATTAAAAGTATATTGACGTTATATTGCTGAAAGTTTATGCTATGTTGTTTGAGTAAGTTAAGCTTTAACGCATTATATCACAATTTATTTTATATGTTATTTCTATATCTATACTATCAATCTATGGCTATTGCTTTTTAGCACCCTGGTCATGTAGTGTAAATGTAATGATCCCAAAGCACCTACCTGAAATTCGTTTAATGGTTGGTGTTAGTATTTACAAAAACACATTAATAAGTCATAATACAATTCGCAATAATTTGTTTAATTTATTTCAGAAATAAATTTAAATTGAGTTTATTAAAATGATTAGATACCATTCATAATTTATTTTGAAGAAACTCGATTTGAAAATAAATGATGAAATATTTATAGTTGTGAATTGTTTTTTTTTTTTTTTTTTTATATTTAGGACACGTCAATTTAACTTCACCTCGCCTGATGGTAAGCTGTAGGTAAAGTCTCAGGAAAGAGCGTCACCCTTACATACACGTACCATGTTAACAATGGTGGCACTCAGCTTGACGGCCTCATCAGAAGAGGATTGTCGTCTTAGCATCGCTGAACACCCACCGGTCCCACTAGTGCTGCGACCTCAATCCCCCTGCCCGGCTATGCACTTGCTGACCCCTGAACGCAATCAAACCGAATTTGGATTACTATGGAGGGTTTTTCGCAATCGTGCACGGTGGTACCTACCCGGCCGAATTTTGTGACAAATTTGTGTCATCAAATTTCTACCACCAGTAAAATGCGTTTTATATGGGTCTATAAAGTTAAAAACACTTGAAGCGGTGGTATTTATTACATTATGTTATTAATTTCAGTCACAAGACACAAGTTTTCATTATTTGAAATTTATTGCATAAGAATATGTACAAAGGCGGACTTAAAGCCATAGGCATTATCTACTAGTTTAGTAGTTGAAGTAGGTGCTTAGAGCTGCTAATTAAAATTAAAATTCAGATAACAGGTGATATTATAGTTCCTACGTTAGTATACGGTTACGAAAGCTGTAAAACTTATTCATATTAGAATACATTTTGATTCTGTAACTTATATTGTCTACAAGGTTACAATATTCCCATGTACCTCCCTTAATTACCATAGTATCAAAGCTCCGATATCTAAAGTTATCTTGAATGCAAAACAGACATTGTCTCAGAACAAACGCTCACAATAATGCACGTGCATTAGTAGGGCTATATAAATACTCATTGGTTTTATGTAGCGATTCTGGCTGTGGTATGGCGTGGGTAGTAATTGGTGTTAAGGCGACACAGATTGTCACCAATTCATTCAAGTATTTCCGTTCTTGAGATTTAATATAAACATATGTAAATGAGGAGAAGAAAATAATAGATTCAGTGGTAAAGGTTTTAAAAGTATCATTTTATCTGTAGATTGCAGCATCTCAGGTGTTTTCCAGACAAATAAACCTGTCTTACTTTTTTATATTCAGTCCGTCAATTGACTGCTATAGGGTGAAGACCAGAAGATACGCCCCACCATTCGAGATGCTGAAGATTCTAAGAGAGAGATTGAGATTGGTGATGACGTAGCACTACCTGTATGTGCAAATCATTTTGTATAGTACCTACATTATTACTTTAGATACCTGTATTCGTAAATACTTCAATGCAGAAAATAACCTATCCTATGCACAGAATTAAGTACCTTAACATCAAATGAAATCATCCTTCAAATCTTGTCGTAAATGCGAATGGAACCTCATTAATGTCGGGATAGCGTGACTATGAATACAACTAAAGATAGCGGACCCATGTCCCCAAATTAAATTTATCACTCACACGTGATAATGCAAGTGAAAAAGTAGTCATAAATCAATTAGGAAAGCTGAATTAGTTATTATTCAAAACAGCTCATTCAAATTTTATATTGTTTTTTTACTGTTGTTAGATTTAAAGAAGGCTATTAATTATAGATAGGTAGTACGAGTAGTAGCAGCGTTGGACTCGCGCACTAAGGGTTCCGTACAAAGCTGAATTGAGGGGCGCACTTATCGTTGCTTCGAGCTTCTAGTCTTCACAGACAGACATACAGATATTGTTTTGTGATGACTATATATTTATGGTTTTCGGCTTTTTGCCTTTACTTGTGCTATGAGACTTTACTTTCTGCAAAACATCATGATTCTAGCTCAACGGGAAGTAACCATATATTTTGATTCCCTTGCGATTATCCAAATATCTTTACATAATATAAAGGAAAGTCGCTTCCCGGTGTCTGTTCGCTGAGAACTTCCAAAACTACCCAACGGATTTTGATGCGGTTTTCATCAACTGATAGAGTGACTCGAGCGGAAGGAAAGTATTAATAATTTGATACTACAATACTACGAGTATTTTGTGATAATTTGTTGAAATATGACGATCATTATTCAAAATGACAAAATAAAATCAAGTCGACTGATAGCTTCAATCGAATAGGCTGCCTAATCCCTTGAGAACTGAGACAATAATAACAATAACTATCATGGGATTGTTCCTGTTTTTATAAGTCTACATAAAGCCCGTGATGGCATAATATACATCTCTTCGTAGCTGGTTACGAAAGTTTAGTTACGAATGTAGATGAAAGACTCTTAAGGTCAGCTTACTATAGCCAATTTTACTTTCAAACAAAAATAGTCACATTTGATTTATTCATTGGAAAGCTATTCAGACAAATACACAAAATATGTTAGTCACTTTCTGTGTCACACTTGCTGTGTTTCTTGTCACACAATTTCATTGAATATCTTCTGAATATGAAATTGTGTTGTGCGAAAGGTTTATCGCACAACACAAACTAGAGATTTGCGCCCGACAACGCGTGGCGTTGAAATTGCGTCATAGGATTTCTGCCTGCGTAATTATAATCAGTTGATTGCTTTCCCGAGAAACAGGTAGACATGCAGATAATTTTTTTGTGATGTGGGTAACTACATATTTACTGTTTTCTGTTTCTATTTCCATTACTTGTACCATAAGACCTTGCTTCTTGTCAAATTTCATGATTCAAGTTCCAAGGGAAGTACCCTAAAGGTTTTGATACCAATGGCAATTTGGTGAAATTTGCTACATAAACGGTTGTACCTTTTTTTTGTTGATTGCATTGATCTAGAAGATTGATTTTTTAACAGCTTCAAGGCATTGCAGGTTTGAGTATTTGGTATTAATTTCAACTTTATGTTTTTACGCGTTCCTGAGAAAAAGGTATATATTGACATACAGACAGAAAGACAACGAAGTGATCCTCTGTGGGCCTCGTTTTTTTTGTAAAAAAGTTTAAAGACTATTTCAAATTATTTACTTTTATACACTCTCTGGACGTTTCAACCATTTACAAATTACTGGATGCCAAAAAGAATTATATAGGTGTAATCATTTTGTTAGTTTCTAAACATATTGAATATTTAACGATATAAAAAAGAATATATACACTATGAAATTTAGTACCGCGGTCTACTGACCACTACTAACCAATTCTAAAACACTTAAATAACTTATTCTCATCGAAAAGTATTGGCCAATTTTATTAACCAACCAGCTGTGACCCGCGGCTTCGCCCGTGGCATACTTCGCCTCCATGGCACCCGTTTAACCCATACAATGCGCTTAATCTATTAGTTATTTAATTTCTTGCTCAATTCTAGCGTGATGATATATAGCCCATAACTTTTCCTGATAAATAGGCTATCTAACACGAAAGTGATTTTTCAATTCGAACCAGTAGTTCCTGAGATTAGCGCGTTCAACCAAACAAACAAACGAACTCTTCAGCTTTATAATATTAGTATAGATAGAAGAAGATACAAGAAAGTAATCGTAAAGGCAAGTACTAAATGTGATAATAATTAGAGATCTGACACGAGTGCAGATTTCAGTACTTAAGTTTTAATTTACGTTGACTCTATAAAATGGGTCCAACAGGTTGAGCTCATAATCTATAATTTATATCACTTAGAGCACTAGTTATAGTACTTAGAGTCTAAATTAAAGATATTTTAGACACGTTCTAGATATTTATTGAAAGGGACCAAATATGATTTATTACTAGTGAACATACCAGGAATTTTAGAAGACAGTTGGTCACCGTAAGTGGGTCAATATATTATAATTATATAGTTATCAGTAAATTAATTACTAACCCTAGTTAACATTCTTGACATTAGCAACTAATAACGTTAATAATAATACTCAATAATATTTGAAGTTCATAGAACGTTTAGCACAGTGCATTATCATTCGTATTAACCTAATTGAACACCGAGAATGACTTTTTGCACTCTTGAATGGTCACGTCGAAAACAAAGAGCTGGTAATACAAAAAAAAATACCTTCGAAGTATACACGGTTGTAGGTATTCCTTTGTGTAATCCGAATGCAAACAAAACAAAAGAAACAAGAGTTGAACTAAAAGAAAAAAGTCTTTATGGCATTTAAACTGAAGGAACTATGTTCGTTACCGATTAACTAAAAGTCACTTAAATTGTTAAGAATACGTATATGGTACCAAACATTATGACATTTATTGTTATCTATATATATAAAAATAAATCGCAAAATGTGTTGGTAAGCGCATAACTCAACGACGCCTGTACCAATTTGACCAATTCTTTTTTTTAAATGTTCGTTGAAGTCCAAGGATGGTTTTTACGGAGAGAAAAGTTTAAAAAATTGCATAAAAAAAATTACAGGCGAAGTATGCCACGGGCGAAGCCGCGTGGGACAGCTAGTACATTAATAAATTAATAAAAAGCGGCGATAGCCCAGTGGTGTACTTAACGGACTGCCGAGACGAGGTCTCGAGTTCGATCCCCAGTCGCCCCGGGCACACACCTCTGACTTTTCGTAGTTATGTGTGTATTAAGTTATTTGGAGCAAGAAATCTAAGAGCTTATCGTACTTGTCCGGTATTGGGTACTTAAAACGTATTTCAACAGTTCTGTTATGTAGCTCAGCACTTTTGAAGAGGAATCCTATGCACCAAGATTATATTAAGCTTCGATCAATTTGAATTGCCATTCACTACATCTATATTAACGAATCATAACTACAACTTAAATATAATTAACTTAGTACCTAAGTATACTTATATAACACTAGCTGTGCCCGCAACTTCATCCGCATGGCCTTCTGATGTTTAAGGTTATATTTTATTGCAAGGAGTCGGTTTTTTTTCTAAAATACAGCTAACCTATTATGCCTGTTAGGCCTTTTAATATTCTCATCAAATCATACCAAAAAAGTTCAGTCAAAATCAGCCCAGCTGTTCCAGAGATTACCTAATTCTAATAGACAGGAAGACAGACAGACATGCATTTATTCAAAACCTTTTATTTCTATATTACAAACACAAATTTTATTTATTTGTATAGATCAGTTTACTTCATGACAGCATCAGTTTGCCTTCACACCCCGAATACTTTACACAACCGTCGCAAAATTATTGCTGAACACTAAAACAAGTAGTTATAGACATGCCGACATGCAAGACGTGATTGTGATATTCCAAACAAAGCCCGTACTACAATCGTCGTATCAGAATTAGGGACTGCTTGGCGAGTAGACCGAGAAAATACTAATTTAACACGAATGAATGAATGAGAAGACGATGGATGAGATAACTGCGAAAGCATGCACGACCGCTACTAGTATTGTAAATATGTTTTTACCTTTCGTAAGAATAAAATAATTCGTTGTAAAAGTAACTGAATTTGACTTATACCTTTTTTTTTTTTTTATCGTGCGGAAATCCCTTCGGATACCCCCCCGCCGGCCAGCGGGGGCGGTTATGTCGGGCTTGCACCGACTAAAACCGCACGCCGTCTCGGGTCTTCAGACGCCGGGGTGTAAGGTTACCCATAGAGCATATCCCTCGCACCCCGGCTGACCCTGGGCCATCTCACCACTAACAGCACCGCTCATCCTGTCTCCTCTGAAAGCAGAGAATTTGACTTATACCTACAATTATGATATCGAAACGATAACAAGAAATTACAAGAACGGTGAATAAAGGATCAGACTCGGTTTTTAATATACCGTCATGTAACATAAAGCTTTCAATATGAGTACAGTAAGATACTATGTTTTTACTTATTGTTCAACATAATATTACATCACCATTTCACTAATTACAGAGCAATATTGACGCCCGTCGCTTTTAACCTGCACGCTGTGAAACTCATTCATCATTAAAAAGACGTTACCAAAAAACAGAAACTAATAGCTCTCACGAAAAATGCAATCAGTCCAATTAGGTAACGAATAAAGCAGAATATGACTTCATCGTACATTTCGAAAACATCCAATAATTATATATCTGTCAAAGGTCAACGGAAATTAGGGTCATAATCCACAATGGTAACGGTTGTAAGCCCAATAATAATAAAGTTTGACGTCCAGTACAAACGTAACCACCTTTAACTCATCCAATCCATGCATAATCCAGCCCATGTGTTATTCCAGAATAAAATCTATCCCTGTACCAAATTTCAGACAGATCCGTTCAGCCGTTACAGCGTGATTGAGTTTGTTTTTGTTTTTAAAAAGTCTTTCACAAACTTCACAAACTTTCACTTTTTTGATATTGGTAGGAAGTAGGATTATAACCAAAATAACTTAGGTTGTTTGTATTCCGTATTCGTTCTTATTCTATTTTTTATTATAATGTGATAAACCTGTTATAGAGTATAATGCATCGTAAGCACGATTCGAACTAAAAAAGAGCTAAGGGCATTAATTAGCTAATATATGATTACTATAGCAATCTCAAACAAGTAATTCATATATACAACGTTTATGCATATTAAGAACATGATAGATTATGTGCTAAGTGGCAATCAAATATATTATAATATATTTCTTTATTTGTTATACCTATATATCGCAAAACCAAAGTAAAGTATTAATTAATTAAGTTATTTTGATATAGGATCATGCTACCATCTTTCATTTGAATTCTAAAATCATAAATCTAAGCACAGCATCAAATCTTTACGAATTAAAGCTTAATTCGCAGTGGAGGTCGAGCATTACCAAAGGTGCTTGGGCCGAAAATGTGAGCTTTCACATTTCAAACCATTAATACTGTGTTTCGATGATTTGTTATGAGATTACAACAATGCCTAATGAAATTTTATATGGTAATAATGTACTGTGTGAATGAATAGGAATGAACAACAAAAGCCTATCTGTAGCTATTACACCATATTTTAAGGTTGTGATGAGGTTCTAATAGTCGTAATAAATAATGAAATGAAAAAATAAATACACTAGGGCTTTCTACACAGCGCTATCTAGTCCCAAAGTAAGCATAGCTTAACTAGCTTGTGTTATGGGTTCTAGATGCGGATACATAAATATTTTTTTTTATAAATATATATCTACATATTATACATAGAAACACTAGACTTATACAAATATACATATTCATGTATACAACTATTTGCACTGAGCATTGAACAACTTAATCGACTCCGCGACTTCAGACTTAGCAGTCGAACGCTCTACAACGACATTTGGAGATAGATTATAGTCTTGAATACCACATTACTAATTGTTTTTTTTTTTAATTTTTTTTAAAGGACTATTAGTAACCGAAATTACTAATAATTCTTCCTAACGCGTTCCGCCGGTTCCCGTCGGTAGTGTAATGGCCAGGATTCAAAGCCGGGACCTCTCGATCGTAGGGTCGATTCCTTAACTACTAAGCTACCGACGAACTTGTGAATTGATTCTTGTGGGTCAGTGAAACGGGATCAGTACTTAATGTAAGTGAAGCTATATGCAAGGGTTTTTTTTTAAGTGTGATCATTATTTTATAAATTGAGTAGATTTGTTAACGAAACCCACTACACTTGAAATACTTATTGATGAACTGTTTGTGTTTGAAATAGTCTTTATATGCTTTTTGGAAATACAATTTTTGATAAATTTTAGGTAATCCGAATTGGGGAAATTCCTTCATCTTTTTTCTAGATCACTTAATCATTTATGATTAATTATTAAACCCATGTCATCGTGATCCTCCGAGCCTTTTCTCAACTCAGCTGGGGTCGGCTTTTCAGTTAAACTATGACGTGACTACCATCTGACCTCTAGAACTTACTGACGATATCGAAGTTCTTTAGTTAGAACAGTTGTCGGACTACTTAGGGCTCTAATAGTTACTACAACAACAACTCTACTCAGTTACCACTTAACCATGAGCCCTAAATTCTTAAAATATGTATCCCACTTATAGTTCAAACGGGCAACTTTAATTTGATTATAACCACGTACATTTTTTTTTATAATGGTCACGTCATTATGACTTTACCTCACCTGATGGCTAGCTAAAGGTAAAGTCTCAGGAATGGGGGTCACCATTACAGACGCCGTTAATGCTACAATGGTGGCCCACAACTTGACAGCTTCATCAGATGCTTATTTACGCATAAATGACCCGGGACTGTAGGAAGACTTAACGCACTATATAGACTTGGAATTCTTTAGATTGCCAAGTCTTTATGGAGCGGCATAGACAATGAGTACGCTGAACCGCTTGGCACTTGATGTGATTATTTGCACCATTTGAGGGTAATGCCTTGTCCTTGCACGTGTTTTTCTGTAAAAGTAAGAAGTAGTTGGATGAGCTCGTCGTAGGTAAGGTAGAGGCGGTAAAATGCGTTCAAAGCGGCAATATCTCTACACAACTACAAAGATCGAGGGTGTTGATGAACTCAGGGCTCCCAATAATGCGGAAGGCACGTCGCTGTAACCTGTCGAGAGCATCTAGTAAGTACTGGGCAGCGAAAGAGCAGAGATGAGAGCAGTATTCCACGTCAAAACGGATTTGTGTCTTGTACAGAAGACACCGCTGCTCCGGTGTGAAAAACCATCTCACCTTGTTCAGGACTACTAGTTTACGCGGAGCCGGTTTGATGATGTCTCGATGTAGTTTATATAGTTCAGTTTGCAGTATATTTAGAGTATATTGAGATTGGCCTACAATCGGTAGTGACCTAAAGAGTAGGGAGGGGAAAGAAATTTTTGATTTATTATTGGACATTTATCATCATCAAAAATAATTAATTAATAAGAAGTGATGATTATACTCTAGAAGCTTGAGCCTACAGTTAACCTAGTTACTGATTACGTATGTCATAACAAATGATATACGGAACATCGTCACTCGTAACAGGACACGATCCCAGCCAGCATAACATATTGTTGGCTTACAGATACATAATTGATATATTGCTGCTACAATTGACGTTATTAATCAATAAGAACATAATATAATGTAAACAATGAAATTCAATATGAACCTTAACTAGAAATCAAGTTGTTTACTATAGAAAAATCACTCGAAGGTATCTACTTCTTAAAATAATTTATGTAATCTTACGAGTTCTTTCGGCCTTCGTAATCAACCGTTTTTTAGTTAGAAACTGCCTGATACAAATTTAACTTTTTCATCTCCGGCACTCAATTTATATTGGGTTACAATTTTATTACACATATGATAGTATTCATTTTGAATATAATATTGCCAAAATAATATTTCGGAGCACGGGAAAAAATAGTTGTCCTCGAAGCAATGTTGCTCTTTTATACTTTTACTGGCTTATTATTCCTGGAGCTAAAACAACACCAGACCAACACCTGACCACTTGACCAAACTTCCAGGAAGTTAGAGCCTGCTACGGTTTATGCGTTTCGCGAAAGTAATCGCATTTTTTAATTCTTTTCTGAGACCTCGATTGTTTACATAATCTCTTGGCTGGTTATTACAAGCTTTTATTTAACTTGCTCAGTATGTTTGTTAGTATGGGTCAAATCTTGGAAGCCCAATTAGAACCACTTCTTGACGTTAGATTGAACTGAAATTTGGTATGCTTATGTTAATATGATACTATGGATGTGGTCTGATGATTGAGTCGCAAGGTAACTCCTGAACTAAACCAGATAGACCAATCGAGTTTGGGCTCATTTATTTTGTCTTGGCAAATATTCTGATATGTGGATATCAGAGTATCAGGGGTCAGTAAGTGCATAGCCGGGCAGGGGGGTTGTGGTTGCAGCACTAGTGGGACAGGTGGGTGTCACGCGGTGCTGTGACGACAATCCTCTTCTGCTGAGGCCGTCAAGCTGAGTGCCACCATTGTTAACATGGTACGTGTATGTAATGGTGACCCTCTTTCCTGAGACTTTACCTTCAGCTTACCATCAGGTGAGGTGAAGTCAAATTGACGTGTCCTAAATATAAAAAAAAAAATACCCTGGGGTCTTGATGGAGACGGTAGGGTCGTAGGAACTTCTGAACTAAACAACATAAACCCGTCATGTTTGAGTTCATTTGATTTATCTTATTTTCTATCTACTAGAAAGCTTGTTTTCAAAGCAGTATTTTTAAATTTATAATTAACTTTTTGTCGAAGGTCAGAGCTGTTCGTTATAGCCGAGACTGAATGTACTACTGAGCTGACCGCCTCAATGGCTCTAAATCGTACTGATACTTAGTATTGAATGCTATTCGCACGACCGAGCCATTCACTAGCCCGATCGTTCCAATGCATTTCCAACCAAATCATAAAGAAAATTAATAGCTTTCACCTTTAAGCACCGCCATTAAGCTTATATCGCTGTGATCATCAGATTTCAATTAAAGTAATGCTTTTATTTAATGATAAAGTTCTCACTATTCCTGCTTTAAATTCTATAGATAATTTTCAATCATGCACAAATCAATAATTTCAATTATATCTTAAGCTAGCCCGTTTTTCAACCATAATCATCTTAATATTGTGCCCACTTGCATCCAAGAGTTCTACCTCGAAGCCTGGAGTTCACTTACTCTCTCTCGTTCTTTTCATTTGGTTTGAATACAGCTTTTATGGGAGCAACTGACTTCTCACCTTCCAACCCCCAGCGGCCAGAATACGCCAAAGCCTCGTCCATCAAACAGTAGATGTTACGGCTTACAGGTGAGGATAGCTTGGGCCCAAAGGTCATGGTAACCTATACACTTAGATGCAATTTTTATACCCTATGAAATAACCTTTAATATAATCTTTTATATTCATCCTTGTAATGCTTCCCATTTACAATAAATATCAGTTAAGATACAGAGTGGTTCGTAAATCGCCCTCTAATCAAAGCGTTTTCAATGACAATTGGATCGTTAACCTAGTATGTAGTTCCAACTGATCCTGCTTAAGTGTCATGTGTAATGTATTTTTGGGGCCGCAGGCGAACGTGGCATCGATAAATTAATTAAAAAGCCCTTGGTATAGGCGTAATAGGAAAAGAGTTTGAAGTACGACCATTTAAATAATAGTATTCCATCACTTCACCCTACAAATGCAAGTAAAAAGTTAAAGTAAAATGTGGGACACAGAAAAGTCACTTATATTTAATCTGAATACGAACTTTGAGGCTCTTATTTTTTACAACAATTAATATTAGCATTGATTTGAACTAATTATTACAATACTAGTAGTCTTACAGCCTGCAATATTTCTGAGAAAAAGTACTTATTAATATTTTTTTTTTTTACATCACGTTACAAAATTTATTTAATAGTTCAATATGTTTAATACATTTGATATTTGATTGTGATATTTACGATGAAATCAAAAACTTTAAAGTAATGTACTTTGTGTGAGTTATTGTATTCTCTTACTTATACTTGTTCACAACGTGTTGTTCTCACTGCAAACACAGTCATTCTTATCTCGAAAATTCCCTTCTCGTTTTCCTTACTCTGAATTGTGCTCAAATTAGACCGGTGTCCAACCTCCTTCAAGTCCTTGATGGATTGGCTCTCAAGACTTTTGTTCTCCTCATGATAATTAATTTTGACCATTCCGTTATTCGAGTTCTATTCACAGAATGACAGAATAGTCTCGTATCTTAGATGTTAGGGTTGAACAATGCGTTAATAGCGAGATTATGCGAATTATGTTGTATTATAAACGTTTCGTCATTGTTTTCTTGAAAGGGTAGTTGTTGGTATTCTTGGCAACCCTCAGGTTTTATTACAGTGGAGGAATTCATTGCTAATAATTTGCACGACGTTTATATCCCTAAGGTGTATTTATGTTATAAACCTACCCCTTATTATGTGTTTATATTACTGTTGAGTTTATATAGGGCGTCAACTGCAACCTGGTACACCTGCTGACCGATGGATCAGACAGTTAGAGAGTTCAGACATTTTGCTCCCGTAAAAGCGAAGATAAGCCAAAATAAGAGGAAGATTAGGAAACCGAACTCCGGGTTCCAAAGTGCAAGCTATGTGTGTATATATTCATGGTTGAATGATTAAGTATCAATTATTTTTCTGAACTGATGTCATTGATAAGCAAGAAAGTCAATAATGCATCTCTACAGACAAATTCACGCTATATAAACAATGCGGTAAATAGAATAAAATTTTATATTGAACCTATTGCATTTGCCACTAGTCCTTTCAAGCCCGACATAACCACTCCCGCTGATCGGCGGGGGGGTATCCAAAGGGATTTCCGCACGAAAAAAAAAGAAAGGTACGAGTACGCCGCCTTCTGCGAGTACGTAATGCTCGAGAAGGAGTTGAAGGCAGAGCGGGCCCTGGAGAGATTTAAACCTCTCCCGGCCCTCCAAACCCACAACATGCGAGCCGCGCGGAGTAGCGCCTCAGACGCCGGAGTTCGCTCAACGGCCTCCGTTCTCCATGAGGGCAGGCCGGGAGGGGATATATCCATGGGGATTTCCGAACGTAAAAAAGGGTACAAGTATAGCTCCATGTTATGGACTATTCGCCCAACAACGGCATAAAGGTAAACTATGTACAGGCATGCCCTGCAATATAATTATCGATTTATCTTTTTTCAGTGATACATCTCATATTGCAAGTATCTTACTGCAGTTGTGCCACCACAATGGTTTAATACTTCAACACAGTAATTTGCAACCTCCATATAAAATGCCTAATTATCTGTTTATTTTTATTCGAATCAATCGTGCAAACATTCTGTTCCCAATAAACAATTATTGTATTGTAAACATCCAAACATCAAAATTTTATTACGAATGTTCCCAACGCTTAATTTACTAATCCAACATTAATTTACTTACTAAACCGATCGTTTAATTATCAACCAACTTCTGCCACAACTGTAGATTACTAATTATTTTAAACCAATCGCAATTAAACAAAATGATTTATCGATACTCCCGTGTGATTTTTCATCGATGTTTATTATGACAAGGTACTATATACTATACTTACTTATCAAGTCGTGATTTATTGTCGCTTGTGGCAGTGAAAACGCTCATTATGAAGTGAAATAATCATATTATTTCAGCTGTAGGCAACCATTTGCGGAACTAAGCTTAAAAGATAAATATTATTAATGCACCGATAAGATAATTTTACGGACGAGGTGTGTCGTAATCTCCAATAAATTATTACATTATTATATATAAATTAAATAAATACTACAATTTATTATATTAATATATCTATTATACTATAAAATTGTAAATTAGTTGTGTCTGTACACAACTAATTTACAATTTGTTGTGTCTGAGATAGAGATACTAAAAAAAACTTAGGTTATAGTAAATCAATCAATAATATGCCCGGCGTGGGAGGCGCCGAGGCGTGACCTCGTGGCAGCCATCGGGGTGGGAGTCCTCTCGCTCGGCAGCATGATTGCGGCAATGGTGCGGAGCGCGAGCGCGTAGGCCGCCGCCACCTCCTTCTGCGAGCATGTAATGCTCGCGAAGGAGATGGCGGAGCGCGCCCGGGAGAGATTTAGAACTCTCCCGGACCGCCGAGCCCGCAACTTGCTCGCCGCGCGTCGCAGGTGACTCAGGCGCCGGAGGTCGCTTAACGACCTCCGTCCTCCATGAGCGCAGGCCTGGGGGTGGCGGGTGAGGCCACCTGTCACCCCAGCAGAAGCAGGCCGGGACGGTGGGGCGGCTAGCGCCCCTCCCCCAAACCGGGGCAAGACGGGGACACCGTGGTTCCCAAACCCGAGGGGGCCATCTCGAAACCGGAGATGGCCCAGGGTCAGTCGGGGTGCGAGGGATATGCTCTATGGGCAACCTTACACCCCGGCGTCTGTAGACCCGAGACGGCGTGCGGTTTTAGTCGGTTCAAGCCCGACATAACCACCCCCGCTGGCACGCGGGGGGGTATCCGAAGGGATTTCCGCACGAAAAAATAAAATAAAAAGGTTATAGTAAATCAATGATTCAGAACACAATTTTTTTCAGAATTCTTGTTTGTTTATCTGTTTGTCCGTTTATTCGTGATAGACGCAAAAACTAATGAATGGATTTTGATGTAGTTTTCTCAATAAGAAAGGTCTTGGTCCGACTTAGAATCTGCGCTATGTTTGATTGCAATTGGTGACGAGAAATATTACCAAAACACGATAACCGACCTCCGCGTGGGCGGGGCCGCGGGCATATCAGCTTGTAAATTAATGATACGCTGGAGGCTCAACCTCCAATCATCATATTCAAACGTTAATCCCGGTTGCATCCAAGGTTTGTACTTTAGAGCCCAGATATCGCTGCGGAGGATCCGCAGGGGGCCATCTCGAAACCGGAGATGGCAAACAGGGTCAGTTGGGGTGCGAGGGAAATTCTTTATGGGCAACCTTACATCCCGGCGTCTATAGACTCGAGACCGGTTTAAGTCGGTTAAAGCCCGACATAACCTCCCCCGCTGGCCAACGGGGGGGGGGGGGAGCCTCGTTGCGTTAATTAGCGGGTGAACCGGCTTGGCTTGGCATGAGCCTGGAAGATCCTGGTGGGGTTAGATACACCTCAACCTCCTATCCTGTATTGCACTGGATAGAAACAAGGCTATTTTGAAATAGAGATTCCTTTGTATATTGGCGATTGTGTAATAAAGTAAATAGTTAGTTACTTAGTATGGGGCAGTTCAATAGGTATATTGACTCACGTTTAACACGTTCTAAAATAAATAGTATGTCTGCCTAGCTTGAAAAGCTTGTCATTAATTGCGAACCATTGCAACGTTTGTACTGTGCAGTGTGTTTGAGC
This sequence comes from Cybosia mesomella, assembly GCA_946251805.1. NCBI lineage: Eukaryota > Metazoa > Arthropoda > Insecta > Lepidoptera > Erebidae > Cybosia > Cybosia mesomella. The sequence goes on from OX276401.1 coordinate 10,085,027, forward strand.
CCTAAATTTAGCAATCAGTAATGCTTTATTTGCATTGGATCTAGGTGTTCAACATAGACCGACTGGTTGACTCTGAACCGTCCACATTCTGCCTTGAGCATACAAATTTTTTATGAAATAATTGTCTCTAAATGATAATTAATATTGAATTTAGATTATATACATCATAAGCCGCGGAAAAAAGCTAGTTAGCCATAATTGTGTGTTCAAGAAGTCTTACTGCAGTTGTTTTTTTAAGAGACCTGGTTTAGTAAGTAACTTTTGCGCTGCTGTTTTCACATGGTCGCCTAGACTGCCATATATTACCCACACCTCCATGTGTTAAAGTTGACAAACTACCTCGGGGGTGCTCGGAAATCTACTTAATCTTCTGTAGGTTGAAGTAAAACTCTCAGCTTTTGATTATTTTCAGTAGTCATGGTCACGGGGCAAAGCAACAAAGCGTTGGGATTAGTTCACATAATAAAATAACACCAAATAGTTTTATATAAGGTCGTGGCTCTGAGAGCACGTTAAGCGGTGGTTCCGTGCCATACATCGTCTATGACAGTCGTTACGGGTAGTTGGATTCCTAAAAAATCTGACAAATGGTCTTTTTTTTTACGTGCGGAAATCCCTTCGGTTTCCCCCCGCCGGCCAGCGGGGGTGGATATGTCGGGCATGAACCAACTAAAACCGCACGGTGTCCTCCCGGAGAGTCCGTTGCCGGGCACCCCGGGTAAGCTCTCGAAAGCATAACCCCAGGGTTACCGGCGGACTTTGGCCGCCACCGCGGCCTCGCCTGGTGGGGTCGGGTTTTATCCCGAGTCGGTGAATTGGCAGGAGTGTGCCTGCTTCTGTAAGGACGGCGAGTCGGCCAACTGCCGTCATCAGGCCCTGATCATGGAGGTCGGTATTCCCAAATGGTCTAACTACAGAATTTCCATATCGCCAATGCGTTCTGGAGGTCAGATGGCCGTCGCTCCACCGAAAATATCGAAATTCAGCTGCTTTGTAGTTAGACTGAAAAGCCGACTTCGACTAAGTTGGGAGAAGACTCGGAGGTGATGAGTTTTAGTTTAAGGTCTACCTCTTTTATTTATATACTAGCGGACCGGTACGTGCTTCGCTACGTCAAAATGATCCGCCATGTATTGAATTCAAGGGCTTACCCGGGGTGCCCGGAAACGGACACTTGGGGAGAATCAATCCCTTCGGATACCCCCCACCGGCCAGCGGGGGTGGATATGTCGTGTATCGACTAAATCCGTACGGTGTGCGCACGAAAAAAAAAATTCTGAGAGATTTTCTTAATATTTTTTTCCGTAAGAACCTTGTACAGAGTATTAGAAAACTACATAAAAAAAAAACAGCCAAATCGGTCAAGCCGTTTTCATGCTATGTCGTGACAACGGAAAACGGGTTTCATTTTTATATATATAGATTAGTTTTTTTTAAAGCATATTAGTAACCGAAATTACGAATATTCCCCCTAACCCCTCCAGTTAAGCTTAATTTTTTATGATAGGAGTGGGTTCACTTCTGTAGTGTAATGACCAGGATTCGAACCCGGGGCCTCTCGATCGTAGAGTCGTTCCTTAACCACTAAGCTACCGACGTCTAAAGTTACAGTTAAGTTTATTCATCGTTGACTCGTAAATGCACCTAAAAGTAGGTTAGTTTTGTTTATAATTGAATGTATATATTTACTTTTATATATTTAATTGATAATTTACTTTGCTACGTGAACTTAATGAGTCTTCATACAGGAGCAAATTTTGCGCATTCACCTTTACCGGTTATGTAAAAGCCCCAGCTGCTAAATCGCCCACTAAGGTAGATACTCTGGACTGATTACTCTTTGTGAGAATCACACGTTCACCTATAATAAACACCTTTATAATGAATCAACGCTTCCCACGTGCTCATTTGTTCATAGAAACACCTAACATAAACACCTATTAAGTAGCAACGGGAAAGGTTCAATAAACATTTATATTTTCTGTAATTTGGGCACACAATAAATAAATAGGGCTTTCACTAATTTAACATATAATATAATATTATAAAATTATAAATTAGTTGTGTCTGTACATTGGAGATATTAAAAAATAACACTTGGGATATGTTAAATGAACGATTCTGAACACAGAATTTTTTTCTTGATTCTTATTGTTTGTTCGTGATGGACGCAATTCTATTCAGATATTCAGATTCTATTAGAAAGGTCGAAATCTGCCGTATGTTTAATTGCGATTGGTTAAGTTGAACCGGAAATATGACTAAAAAACGATTACCGACCTAAGCGCGGGTGGAGCCGCGGGCATCAGCTAGTCTATACCATTATAAAATCGTAAAAACTTATGTCTGTACATTGGAGATGTTAAAAAAAAACTTTGGTTATGTTAAATGAACCATTCTGAACACAAAAATATTTTTTTGAATTCTTATCTGTTTGTCTGTTTGTTCGCCATGAACGCAAAAACTACTAAACGAATTTTGATGCAGTTTTTCTGTTAGAAAGGCCTTGGTCAGAATTAAATTCTGCCGTATGTTTGATTGCAATTGGTTCAGTATAACCGGAGATATGACTAAAAATCGATAACCGACCTCCGTGCGGGCACCTAGTTAGAATATTATTTTGAAAGTCTTCTATTGCAGAATAGCAACACTTTTCATGACAGAACAAATTAGATTGAAGGACTTTAGATTTAGTTTATATAACAGTAAAGTTATCAATTTAGATCAGTTGATAATATAATTTGACAATATATGCCTTATCTATCGGAGAATTTATATCAAAGGCGCCCAAATATTTAATAGAAATGTGGGCCATCACCCATAAGACTTTAATAGTTAGAAAGCAGTGGCTTTAACTAATGGAATAATTACAATATGTACTCCATTCCGTCATTCGTACGAATATGTTTGAAGTAGCACATAGTAACTTGTGACTCTATGTGACCCTAACTTACGAAATGTAGGTATGATACAACTTCACCGAAGCCTAACAGTACATACGGGCAAAATGTTATTATGAAATTGTAAATTATGCATGTTGTAAATACACGCTTTAGTTCATCATAATCACGGGATTTATATATTTTCATTATAATTAAAAATATAATCACACTATAATCAGACATAGATTGTGAGCTATATTTGATTACCTCATCTATACTTTTTATAAAATAGCGTCGGCAGCTTAGTTGACCCTAGATTCGAGAGGTCCTGTGTTCGAATCCTGGCCATTACACTACCGAGGTGAACCCACTCCTCCACAAGCAATTAAGCTTAGCTGGAGGGGTTAGGGGGAATATTAGGGATATCGGTTACTTATATTCTTCATAAAACAAAAAAAAATGTAAATTAGTTGTGTCTGTACATTGAAGATATAAAAAAAATACTTGGGTAATTTTAAATGAACGATTCTGAACACAAATATACTTTTTTTGGAATTCCTGTCCGTTTGTCCGCGATTTACGCAAAAACTACTTTTACTTACTACTTGATGCGGTTTTTTATTACAAAGTTCTTGGTCAGACTTAAAATCTGTCGTATGTTTCATTGCAATTGGTTCTGTAGAACCGGAGATAATATGACCAAAAAACTATAACCGACCTTCGCGCGGACCGAGCCGCGGGTATAAGCTAGTCATTATACATATATATATATTAATAGTAGACACGTCTTAACGCATGAATATTCACCATAATTAACATAAAATCCACAAAGTATACGTATATCCTACCACTTGAGATATCGACTGTAAGCTAATGTGTTCATTGAACCAAAGACGACATTCCCAGAGGGTGCGATGCGCAGACTGTTCGTAATTGGAAACAAGTAGAGAGCATTACCATAGTACAGACTGAATATAGAGGTATACCAGTGCAGTAGTAGTAGCACAGATAACCTAGTGTAGTAATTCAATCTTAAAGTACTCGTGAATGGATGGAAAGAAGAAAGGTTTTTGTAATTGCGAATGTGATTGCGAATAAACTGAGCGAATAAACTGAGCTTTGGACGTTCTCTCGCTGAAGACTATGGTGAGAGTCAGACGAGAGCAAGTGGCACGCTGCCGCCTCTTTCTGCGAGTAGACAATGCGCGCGAAAGAGGCGGCGGAGAGGGAGCGGACAAGAACCCTGCCTCCCGAGCGATGTAGGTTTTTTTTTACACCCAGGACTACCGACCTCCATGATTGGGGCCTGAAGACAGCAGTCGGCCGACTTGTCCTCCTTAGAGAAGCAGGCCAAGACGGACCATGTCCTGCGTCTGCCAACTCACCGAAGCGATATCAAACTCGACCTCGTAGATGATGAGATTGTACGCCACGATGGCGGCCAAAGTCCGCCAGTAACCGCGGGGTACAATCTCATCGTTGGCACCGATCGGGCGGAACCCGCGGGGGTGGGTATCCACACGAAAAAAGAAAAGAAAAAAAAAAGATCATTAAGAAGCCAAAAGTATGCGTGTACTGAAGCCCATCAATATTTGTTACACCAGTAGCCAATATACGAAGTAAGTAGATAGTGTCACGAAGTATAAATTTACTTAACCACACTACTTCAACAACGTTGGAAGTTTAAATATGAAATTCTTACCAAACATTGTCATAAAATGCCACGTGAATACATTGCAGGTATCGCATAAATTAAATCCAGCTAGGTGTTTATCACAGGAATCAAGGGAAGGATTCTTGTTTATTAGAATGAACGCACAGTTTTAAACGCGCAGCCGTTTGAAACTTTAAATATGTTTGTATTCGTTTATTTTCTAGCTACACCTCGTGATAATAAGCGTAGAAGTCCTTGTATGTTATATGAAACAAGTTAGACTTGAGTTTAATATGAAATGCAGTTAAACGCGAATGAGTTTCATTCGACGTGAACAAATTGCGGAAAGTCGTATATATTTAGAGTTATATTGCTTCGCAAAAATTTCTGCATTTTTCCGAGGAGTTCCGAAAGCGGGAGCTTTTTATTGGAATTTTCTTTCTTTTTATGAACATTTTTTTTTTAATTTCTTAAATATTAATAGCCTATGAAATATTGGCGAAATATGGAATACCTTTTTTTCATCTTTAATTGTTTATAACTTTAGCTATTGTTTATGTACTAATACAAGTACAAAGCATATTTTTTTACGCGTCATTCCAAATCCGAAAGTTGTTTTTGTTAACTGCTAGGTAGAAGTATTGTGACCAATATTTCAGTGTTAGTAATACAATTGACAAAAAAGAGAAAGCATGAAACTTACTCAAAGCTTAAATAGCTTGAAGTATGAATTCCATAAAAATAGTTTCTAAGAGTGTTTGACTAAGCTATGCTAAGCGTATGCGAACGATTGTTTAAACAGCTTGAATATTTTATAAATATCTACAATTTAGGAGCATGAGTTTGAGTAAGTATTTGTTGCATTCAGTTACCTGTTATACTCCCTAGAAAAAATAGGAAATGTAAAATCAGTCATTAAATGAATGAAACACTTACATTGTAAAGGAAATAATAGATAACTTCTACTCGCAACTACTTCTAACTTCAGATTAAAAGAATATTAGTAACCGAAATTACTAATATTCCCCCTAACCCCTCCAGCTAAGCTTAATTGCTTGTGTTAGGAGTGGGTTCTCGTCAGTAGTGTAATGGCTAGGATTCGAACCCGGGACCTCTCGATCGTAGGGTCGACTCTTTAACCACCAAGCTAATTTATATTTCCATATACCATTATAATAAGTATAGTATAAAAAACTCTTTAGATTTCACGCTGTGATAATAAAATAATGTTATTTATGAGGCGAGGGCTACTGGGCAACCCGGTAAAGGTCTGATTCATTCAGTAGACCACCAGGTGTGCACCTGTTACGGGTACTTCTGACCTGGCCCTTCTTCAAAAAGTCATCGATCTGATTGGCATACGTACGCCTCGACCTAGGCGTACGTATGCCAATCAGATCGATGACGCTTTGAAGAAGGGCTAGGTCAGAAGTACCCGTAACAGGTGCACACCTGGTGGTCTACTCTATAACTCCGTCAACGAAGATACGGACCCGTCCGAAAATAGTCCGATACGAAGCAGTAAACCCTACTCCCTAATGATTTCGGATGCACGAGTTTCGAATTTCGACACGATTAGTGAACGAATGACGCATGACGATAGGGTGGCGCTATTTTACCGGTTGATTACCGGTTAACTTATTTTGTGGTTTTCAAGCTAAATAAACAAAATATATTATTGTTATCGTTAGAAAATGACGAAATACACTTTTATCATGTTTTTCCACAAAATTGAACCATTTTTGTCCGGGTTTTAGACTTAGACTAGAGGTACTAAATCCTCACACAAATCTTCAAATAACTCCCGGGTGAGCCTATAGTTCCCTATGAACTCAACCTCGGGCATACTCGCCAACCGAAAATTTTGGCGCAAGTAAAATCGGCGTCGCCTCCGCTCTTCTCGCTCTTCTTCCAGCATTAAAAAAGCAGCCATACTTTATAATTTTACACTTTCGTCGACAGCACGATAGCTATTTTGATGTCGTATCAAATGACATAACGATCCGCCAAAACAAGTGTCAAATTCAATTTTTCGGACGGGCAAAAACACATAGGGAGTAGGGATATCTGTCAAATCGTGCTATCATTCGTTCTTAGTTCGGGCTGTCCGTCCGTAGGGTGATACGGAGTAGGAAACGCCCGTAACGATGTCCGAAACTACGGACTTGGTGCTAAGAGAGTAGACCCGCTGTTACGGGTACTTCTGACTGGGTATGAAAACAATTATGAAAGTGGAAGAAGCGAAAGGCGTATGCCAAGATCGTAGCAAGTGGAAAGATGTTGTCTCTGCCTACCCCTATGGGAAAAAGGCGTGACTATATGTATGTATGTATCGCCTGTTGGCTTACATTGTTTTCAAATTTGGTCAACAAATTCGCCGCTGTCTGCACACATGCCTTGACAATAGAATTTAACAATGAACATGCTATAGTAGCACAAGCCCCTGATGTTTGCGTCCATAAGGTATTTTAGTCACGCAGGCCGGGACGGTGGGGCGACTAGCGCCCCTCCCCCAAACCGGGGCAAGACGGGGACACCGTAGTTCCCAAACCCGAGGGGGCCATCTCGAAACCGGAGATGGCCCAGGGTCAGTCGGGGTGCGAGGGATATGCTCTATGGGCAACCTTACACCCCGGCGTCTGTAGACCCGAGACGGCGTGCGGTTTAAGTCGGTTCAAGCCCGACATAACCGTCCCCGCTGGCCGGCGGGGGGGTATCCGAAGGGATTTCCGCACTAAAAAAAAAAAAAGTATTTTAGTCACGTTACTAGGTACATCAATAGTTTCAGCCTGATAAATTTTGGAATACCGGTAGCTTATCCATCCATATGTCTGTCTGTCTATCTGTTTCACGCCTAAATCACAGACTCGATTTTGATGAAATTTCTATAACATAATATAATATAAATATAATATAATATAATAACTAGAGCTGCGGAGAGCATATAAGCTACCTTTTATCGACTTCAAGGGGTTCAAATAGGCGATGAAAGTTTGTATAAAAGTTCGTCATTTTCGAAGATATTGTCATGAAACTTTGTGTTATTATAGGCACTTGATAATAGATAAATATGATATAGACCGTTTTTAATATTCCGACTATTGTGGGTATGAAATTTGGGGATGATCAACGCGGGCGGAGCCGCGGGCGAGAACTAGTAGTATAAATACATTATATCTCCAAATTTAAGTGTTTGAAACGAATTAATTTCATAATTTTAGAAATTTTAATCAAAACTTGCCCTTCAAAAGCTTTTAATGCAAGTGTTTTATAAGGACCGATAGCTATGGCGTAACTGCGATAGGCTGACTGATTGATTGATTGAATTGTAATCTCTTCAGCAACAAAGCGATATCCATGCAATGTATAAAGCTCTTAATATAACGAATAAGAAAGTAAGAAAACCTTTTACTTTTTCTCTTCAAATCAATTTTGTAAATGTCGCGCTCTATTCTTAATATCTTAGAGGTATTCAATACTTCTAACATTCCAATTACTTACGAATGAAATGTAACTGATTATGTTTTAATGTTTTATTCAGTATTGGCAAGTTTTTCTATGCCTCTTAATAATTCTTTAATACGGTTTTTATTCTTTATGAACAAATATATACATACGCAAACTGTATTTTTGTCTCTTGCTATGTTTTTCGTGTGAATTATCAAAACTTCAAAGCATACATGCTTTATAGATTTATAGACACGTTCCCGATATTCGAAATTGTCCGATATATTATATAAGTCTCGGGGCGACGCTGGAGCCATCTACCGTAATTCTTGCGAAACTACTAAAAATTCCCCCTGTAAGGGACTGGTCTCGGGTTCAAGTCCCGTCGTGGATGTTCTCTTTTTTCAATTTAAATCTATAGAAGAAGTTAGCATACTAATTGCTTCAAAAATGTCATTGAATACAAGTTACATATTACTTCTTCAGTTCGATTAGTCATAAGACCTATAATGCTGATTAAATTAAATACTTCTGTAACTTTTATGTTTACGGAAATTATTGTAATTATGAATACATTATTTTATGTCGTGAAACGCGATAGTTTACTTGAATGCTCAATTTGTCGTAAACTTACCTGACCCTTAAGTAGAGGGTTATAAAAGTTTAGTAACTGGTACACCAATTACTAAACCAAAAAGTTGTACACAGCTTGTCATGCTAAGTAATTGGCTATTCAAAACATTGTGCCATCAAGATTTTACTATGGCTGATTCGATAAGTATTGATTACATGTACCTAATAAAACTAGATTCAGATAGGTTTAATTACTGTAGTTAAATAGTAATGGAGATAGGTCCTTTAAGGACTTTAACACAGCTATCGTATTTGTATTACTACATACACTATAGTATGTAGTTACTTCTATACTTATACATAATTACATCACATGGCATTTGCGTAAGTGCCGGCAAGCATCTTGAACAAAAGTTGGGAAGTTCCCTCATGTGGACTAAACGAAGAAACCAAAAAACTAATAAAAGAACTGATCAAGCAATGACTTCTGACAATGACTGGCGAATATAAAGCCTTGCATACGATTTATGAAGGCCTTATCCTTGTTATCTCACTCTCTATGAGAACAGCGCGCAGAGAAACTTGTGTCACTGGTTAACAAGTATTTCTACTTACTAGAAATACTAAGAGCCCTGCGCGTCCTGGGCGATGACGTTCTCTCGCTGGAGACCATGGTGAGGGCCGTGGTCTCCGACGGGAGTTAGTGGCACGCAGCCGCCTCTATCTGCGAGCAGGTAATGCGCGCGAAAGAGACGGCGGAGAGGGAACGGGAGAGAACCCTGCCCCTCGAGTTCCGCAGACTCGTCTACGCCCGGGACTACCGACCTCCATGATCGGGGCCTGAGGACGGCAGTTGGCCGACTCGCCGTCCTTACAGAAGCAGGTCGTGGCGGAAGCGTGTCGTGTGTGTCCTACCCACGCCTGCCTACTCACCGACGCGGGATAAAACCCGGCTCCACCAGGCGAGGCCACGGTGGCGGCCTAAGTCCGCCAGTAACCCTGGGGTTATCCTTTCGAGGACTTACCCGGGGTGCCTGGCAATGGACACTTGGGTAGGACACCGTGTGGTTTTAGTTAGTCCGATTCCGACACGCCCACCCCATCGTCAGCACTGTTGTGTTGTTGTTGAAAAAAAACTTAATGATAGGGTTAAGCAAATGGGGGCTTAACCCTATCATTAAAATATTTTTTTACGTGTGGAAACCTATGGGGGAAAAAAAAGTGCCCTGCCTCTTGTTCAGAGTCTCTCGTTGATGTGGAGTGAGATAATCGTTCTACACTTTATACTCATTCGTAGGTTCGGTACGAAACTGAAGGAAGCTTTTGAAAGAATTATATAGGTATACATAAGTTGGATTTTATCATTAGTAGAAGTAGTACCTTCAGCTCAATGTTTTTAATTGAATTCAACTGTGCCCTAATGTTCTTGTTAATTAAACAGTCTGATATATTAGACGCTTGCTGACAAAAGCATTCCAGCTTTATTGCTCAAGTTGCTCTAACATAAAGGAACTCTCTTCCTATTAAGCTTAGCGAACTTATCAGAAGGACCTACGAATAAATAGAAGATTCTGAGGCCTCCAAATTTTGAATAATATATCTTTGACGGCTGTAAGAAACCGTATACAATTGGCAGAAACGGCTAATATAATTAAATTCTATCAAATTTTATCGCTCATTAATTGAATATTGCAAAATATTTATGCGAAATCTTCATATTGAATATTTGAATAAACCACCTGCTACAAAATTTATTGAACGATAAATTCATGTACAATAATAATGATACTCTTGTAACTTGGTATTTTAGACGTTAATCTTTTGAACTGATTTATGCTTATTTTTGCCCTTTAGTTGGATTTCGACAATAGAAATCTTTCAAAGAAAATTTCTAAGGCGTGGAATTTACTGCCTCTACTACAGTAAGTGTTCCGATAAATAGTTGGAATAAATCTCACCCTCTTCATTACTATCGAATAGTGAAGTGGTCCTGGTGGTGTACGCTGCAAAACAATTTCATCCGCCTTGATACTGTGAAAAAATCAAACTTTTAAGTTATCAAAGATACAGCCCTTTTTGCGGCATATTCAGACCATATTGCAAAGGAATGAAACCAAATTAGGTGATCTCCGGTAAGGGGAGCTTCGGGAACCACCTGCATCGGATCAGGATGGAGCCCACTTCTGAGTGCCATCACTGCGACGCGAGCGAGGACTCGGGGTTGCACATGCTGGTAGACTGCCCGGCGTGGGAGGTGCGGAGGTGTGACCTCGTGGCAGCAATCGGGGTGGGAGTTGGTGGGAATCGCATGATTGCGACATCTCAAAACCGGAGATGGCCCTGGGTCAGTCGAAGTGCGAGGGATATGCCTTACCTTACATCCCGGCGTGTGAACACCGGAGACGGCGTGCGGTTTTAGTCAGTTCAAGCCCGACATAATCACCCCCGCTGGCCGACGGGGGTGTATCCGTGGGATTTCCGAACGAAAAAAAAAACCGGAGGTGGTTATGTCGGGCTTGAACCGACTAAAACCGCACGCCGTCTCGAGTCTATCGAGTACAGAGTGTAAGGTTGCCCATAGAGCATATCCCTCGCACCCCGACTGACCCTGGGCCATCTCCGGTTTCGAGATGGCCCCCTCGGGTTTGGGAACCACGGTGTCCCCGTCTTGCCCCGGTTTGGAGTATAATAATGTACCTATATCATTTAATTTCTTTTAAATTATTACAATAGTGAAAAATCATTAAATCTATCTCAAGCCCAAGTAAAGACAGCTATAAATTTCATTAAAGTAAACTTGTCAATTGCGACTCCAATATTCGTATCAATTAAGGTTCTCTTCACTGAGCCTTATATACGATTTGAATTGCAAATACATACTTTTTCTTCTCGCTCCAATATACGTCTAAATGGATCTAATTGGAAATTCAGCGCCTTCTAACTCGTCCAACTTTAATCTCCGAATTGGTCCTTTTGACACACAGTTTTTATGCCTAGAACATAAAATACAGCAACCCAAATTTGTCATTCAGGCTTTGCAACCTACTAACGAAAGCCTTCCATTTGACACCGGGAAATGTTTTTTTTGTGTGACGTATTAAGTTATATTAAGGTCTTTATTAATATGAAATAGTAAGTTAATATGTTGAATTGATTACTTATGAATAGTAATTAGATTAGATCATAAAATAGTGTTCAATTTTAAGAGATAAACATGTGATTAAGATTTCTTTTCAAATAAATTTTACTCGTCACTGGAATAATTAGTTCGACGCGCATCTCTCTAAATCATTTAAGGAAAACAAGGCCTCCGTACTCTAAGGCTAGGCTGCCTGTTATGCAAAGGGTGCCTGTTGGTACAAACTTATTTCATAGGTTATACTTGGGTGGTCGGCTATGTGCTTTTAGTCGGTTCTATTCCAACGTAACCACCTCAACGCTAGCCCATGTGGAGAGTGGTACCCGTGGGGTATTCCACTTGCCAAAAAAGGTATGTTATACCTTGTTTTGACGTTCATAAGTTCTATTTCTCAATCATTGTGATTTTTTATCCGTAATGACGATCGATAACAAAACTGTGATAATACCAATAAATCCTAACTAATATTATAAATGCTAAAGAGTGTTTGCTTGTTCTTATTTTACCTCACAAGGGAGTTACGAATTTCCCTAATTTTTAGGATAAAAGTAATTAGAAACTCGGAATGTGAAATAGGCTACTATTTTCAACAGGAAAATATCACATTCCCACAGGAAATTGAAAAAAAAAGAGTGTTTGTTTTTTTTTACTGGCGTCGCAACAGAACGGCGGCCACGCGATTTTTTGCATAGGAATAATTAGTGGATCGAAAAATGATACAGATTACTTCTATACTGGGAAATACGGGTTCTGGGAAAATGAAGAATTCTTGCTACTCATTTTTTGTTTCGCAGGTGATTTCATATAGTAACGAAATAATAAGCAATAGGTAATATTTTCGAAAGCTTCTTAAAGCTGTTATAAACTTGACACAAACAACCTTACGTACTCTATATTGAGTTTTTTTTTAATGATGATTATATCTTGTTCACAGATATCAATGGCTGCTGGTTCTACTTCTGTCTACATTATGTTCTGCTAACGATGGCTTATTTGGATCGAAATTTCAAAGTGGTGAGTAAAGCGTATTTATTTTTAAGTTACAAAACTTATAGGTTTCACTTACATTTTAATATAATGTTAATTTTAATGAAACCTATATCATTAAAATTAACATTATATTAAAATGTAAGTATATTCTTTATGATGCTCAAACTTTGTGTTTTACGAATGAAATGAATTTAAAAGGATATTTGAAGTTTGTAATTTCGTAATTTGTAATTTGTAATAATTTGTAATTTGTAAGTTCATATGTGAAGAATTATAATGTTGCTGAACGGGTAGCCGTAGACCGTAGGTAGTGAACATACTAGACAAGATCACAACAAAACAGATGACGAGACGACCCGCTCACTATATTTTGCCTAGTCCTGTGATAATAACGTGTCCAAAACATTAATATTAACAATAACAAAACAATGTTACTTACACACGGACAGTTTTCAGGTTATAATAATATGTTATTAAATGATGGCTTGTTTCAGTTTGAAAATCTGGTTTACTCACCTAGATACTTGTGCTACGTTAGGAACATTAGGACCTAAGTAAATAACATCATGCTGTTTTTTAGGAACAGTAGAAAGTTACCAAACAATGCCTACGGTATTGTTTTTAATAAATCGTTGGAAGCATATAAAATGAACACTTTAACCAAAAAGGTAGTTATGTTTAATAACATGATGCTCTGCGTTAATTAATCTGACAGAATAGGTAGTTATTTTGTTATCTACTCGTTAATTTAACTTTAGCAATCTTTAAAATAGGAACACGCATGTTGTATGTAACACATACAGCGACAATATCTGGAAGAGAGCGATGTGTTCCCGCCACGTTGGGTATTGGCCGACGATCAATGCCAACCCTATGAAGGGGTGAAGGGGAAGCCATTGACCGCCGCCCAGGGTGTACCGGCCGCTCCAATTCCGTTCCCCCCGGACTGCAGCGGGATCGGAATCGGAGCGACACTCGAGGAGGTTACCCAACACACACCCCCGTATGAAATACCTTACCGGTTTCTGTCCACTACGTAGCTCACTCTGTCATTAGCATAGAAAACTATTCACATTGTTGTAATGTAAATCTCCTTCTAATTATCATTGATAAAATATAGAATATCTCCAGAGACGAAGAAGAATATTTAACATAGAAAGTTTATTTTTATATTTGGATCATCAATTTGACTCCAACCCGCTCGATTTTACATAAGCTTGGGTGAACAGAAACGAAAACTGCAATTGGTATGGCTGTAAAATTATTGTAGCACACAATAATTATACTAACTACGCAGACAAGAATAGTATTATTTAAATCATCTCTGGCTACATCCTAGAGAACATTTTTTGTTATAGACTGTACGGTTCCACATCCGATTGATCGGCTCTGTTTCAGAGTTCATGGAGGTAAATGCTGGGGTACCACAGGCGTCCATTTAAAAAAAAAAGAAAAAGGCGTCCGTTTTGTCGCCCTTTCTCTTTCTTCTGCATTTCAACGATATACTTTCTTCCGGTAGCATTCATTGCTATGCAGATGACAGTATGTTACACAGGCGACATTACGGACACCCTGCGGCCAAGCAGGCTGTCATTGAGGAAAAAAGGCAGTTTCTTGTCACTGAGCTTGACCGGGTTCTGAATTACATTTTTCAATGTCGTATGAAAACCTGTTCGAGTTCATTGCCAAGACGCAGGCATATGCATTTACAGCAAAAGTATCTTCTTTCGTTCCCCTCCTTACTCTTCGGGACACACCACTGGCACTGCAGGACAATCAAAATATACTCAGTATGGATGGATGGCTGCAAACTGAACAACAAAAATTACATCGTGAACATTATCAAAACGGCCTCGCGAAACGGGCTAGCATAGAATTCTGTTATTTTCTCTGTGATGGCTCTGCACAGTACTTACTAGATGCTTTCGACAGGTTGCGGTGAAGTGCGGTCTGCATTTTTAAGAGACCTGAGGTCACCAACATGTTTGAGCCCTTGCAGTTGCGTAGAGATATTGCCTTATTGGCAGTATTTTAATGCCCCTACCATGGCGAGTGTTTCAATGAGCTCTTCCAATTAGTTCCACCCTCTTCTTTTCTATATAGGACAACAGGCGCAAGGCTGAGGTATTACCCTCACACGGTGCAAATATATCATCAAGAACCAAGTGGTTCGGCAATCATATTGGTAAATTATGCAATGTGAACATTACTTTTAAAATACTCAACATTATGTAGTATTTAAAAAACTTTCAAATGTTCAATTAATGTTGAAATAGTCAATAACTCATATGATAACATCGTGTCGTAAGTAAACGCACGTTTGTTTATTATTTATTAGAAATTACAAAGATTAAGATTTAATTAAGCAAACGTAAAAGTTGGTAGTTAACAGGGATTAAGATTTTGATTAATTATTGTTAGATGTTTCGTTTAGAAAGTTAAAGGTGTATTATTCGTAAAACGTACAATTACGTTTACACAATTTAGTGCGATTATAGTATAAGTATATACATTCCTTTGAACTGCCTGACTTTTAGACCAGGTTGCACCAGATGTCACATTACAGGCTGGCATTTGCAAATGATATATGTTAACTAAATAGACTCTTTACTAGAAACAGCAAGCAACTTTATTCATGGCTTCACTGAACATATTATCAATTTAAAATGAATAGTCTATCTATAGTATGTACCTATTAATCTTTATTACAATTAAATATAAAACAATTTGCTTCACCATAATTCATCAACTACATCACAATGACAATCACTGTAATAAGGGAGTAATAAATAGCAAAAACCTCTCTATAATAAGAAACACTCAAATGACGTAGTCCGACCGTCTCCACATTGGCACTAAATCATAAAATTAAATAAACCGTATTCCACGAACGAAGGCACTTTTCATACGAATTGTTTGCGACAGAGACAATTAACGCTCAACGATTTTCTCCGCTTTGTACAGTAAATGATGCAGCTAAAACGATTGCGGTCCCAGGAATAAGGATGAGCGCTCTAAATTGCGCAGAAAGTTTATCATTGGCGAGTAATCGTAGAGCCTATTTTATGTCCCATTTTAGAGGTGATAATAATAGTTCGGTGTTTATGAAATTCAAAAGAGATATTTATATGAAAAGCTAAATAAAAGTTTACCAGGAAATCTATTTGATGACATCATTATTGAAAAGTCTTAAATCGGTGCGGTAAAGTCTGATTTTCTTCTTGGATTTTATCTTACATCAACGGTGGATAGGTTTAAGTTTTGGTCGGGGCTCTAAGTTAGCAGTCCTTTAACTGAAATTATGTCGGTACAGTTATTGTTGAAGTAATATTTAATTAATTTGATATCGTCGGAGGTTAATGCGAATGTTACACATTGAAATAAAACTGTTTTACCGGTAAAGCAAAACAGCAGGATCTGTTTAAAAAATAAAATAACATCAAATAGACCACCATAGAATCCAATAAAAATAGTTTCATTTCAATTAATTTGTTTGTCTTTTTAGGATTTTACGTTTTTATTAAATGTAAAGAAATGAAATTACTTAATAGAAGTTCATTATTTCGATTGAAACATAGATAATATCTAATTTCTTATTAGATCATCTATTGTTACTCCTTAAACATACCATAAATAAAAGTAAAATGTGTCTCCATCAAAACTTTGTGACATTTTAAATATCTCATAGCTTAAAGGACTACTACCATGGATGCCCATGTCAAGTGGAGAAGTAAAAGCCGGAAAGCAAACTCTGAACTCTGCGGTGAAAACCTCTATAACGCAACAATATAATAATGATCTGAAAGGCTTTTGTTTTCAGTTTCTGAAATCCGGAATCTTTAAGAAGTGACAGTAAAGGGTTCTGCATTCTTTTACAATGTCATATATTTACTAATCGTTATATCAGATCTTTCTGACCAATTAATTATGTGGTCATTAAATGTACAAGTAATATTCAACTTGTGCGATTCTTGTTTAATGTTGGTTGAATAACGTTTACAACCGCAAAGATCCGTATCAATACTACTCAGCCTGAGTATCCACTTACCAAGTTTCATGTACTGAATGTTGGCATGTTGGCAGAATAGTGAAATGGAGTTTTATTCTTCAGGAAATGAATTTATTTCTTTTGAGGATGCATCATCATCATCAACCTCTATTAGTCCATTGCTGGACATAGGTCTCCCCTAATGAGCGCCATAGCACCCTGTCTTCAGCTTGCCTCATCCGGTAGTTAAAATTATTTTTCTATGGAGGTGATCCATAACGTCCCGCAGAAGACTTACTAGGCCAGAGAGCAGTACGATTTTTGCCATCCATGAATAAGCAGGCCTTCATAAGTTATACCGAGACTTCAACTGCAATTTTAGGGATCTTTACAGGAAAGAGATATCCCTCTGTATTACTTTAAATTTTTCTGTTTGTTCAAAATTGTCCATAATAAAAAAGTACATACCGTATTCAGGACTGCCAAGCTGAATCCCTTACCCATATTCACTGCAAATGATGATTCGTGGCTATTAGGGCATATAATGATGTAAATAAAATATAGACCTTTTGAATATTTTTGTTATTTGAGTTGAAAAATACACTAAAAAAAACCTCTATATTTCGCACCTGTGTTATTTCAGTGTCTATTGAATAGTCGTGGTAAATTTTCATAGTAAAAGCTTTTATGTCTCTGACATGCAATACGAATGAATGATTTTTTTACCAGTCGAATGCACCTCACTCTGGCTTCCCAAAATCCTCTGGCCAGTGGAATGCAAAAAAGTTGCATTTCTCTATTGTTAAATATAACATGAAACGCTTTGCATACCTTTCAAAACACTCTACGTTTTGCACTAGAATATTATCATTGCAATCGTTGACCGAGTATATAAAAAAGCGGCCAAGTGCGAGTCGGACTCGCTCATGAAGGGTTCCTTAGCAGCAAGTAACATAATAATGTTTTTTTTTTTAATTTTTGTATTTGAGTTGATTGAATCAAAGGTAAATTGCGGTTTACGATTTATGACGTATTAAAAAAAACTACTTACTAGATCTCGTTCAAACTAATTTTCGGTGGAAGTTTACATGGTAATGTACATCATATATTTTTTTTTAGTTTTATCATTCTCTTATTAGAAGTTACAGGGGGGGGGGATACATTTTACCACTTTGGAAGTGTCTCTCTTGCAAACTATTCAGTTTAGAAAAAAATGATATTAGAAACCTCAATATCATTTTTGAAGACCTATCCATAGATACCACAGACGAATGGGTTGGATGAAAAAATTTTTTACTTTCAGTTCCAAGTAAAATTTATTGACTTTTTTCTATTTTTGTGTAAAAATCTTAATGCGGTTCATAGAATACATCTACTTACCAAGTTTAAACAGCATAGTTCTTATAGTTTCGGAAAAAAGTGTCTGTACATACGGGCGGATAGACAGACAGACATGACGAATCTATAAGGGTTCCGTTTTTTGCCATTTGGCAACGGTACCCTAAAAACCGTATGTGCCAATAAATGAATTCTAATAAATCGTCAGTTACATGTTTCTACGATCGATACCTTGCATAATATCTGTGTCTACTGTTTTTTGAATTCGCGACTTAAGATGGTAATTTTTATATTACTTGATGCAAATGTTCTCTGAAGCTGACAATGCGTGACGGAGATAGCTTATACTGACGTATACGGTGTAGGTACTTATTGTCTACCGTAATATTATATAATATTATTTTTTTAAAAGGCCGTTTAGAGAATAAATATAGCCTAATAGTTATTAATCATTACGATCTCATGATTAATTCACTTTTCTAAATTTATTTGCTGAAGTCTCAGAATAATAATATTATCATTTTCTATAGCAGCGAAGTCTGTCTATTTTCAGTAAGGTAGCGACGTGTAACTATGAACCAGCTATTTACTGAGAACATCCTTTCGCAAGGCGATTAGTGGGAAAGTTTATCTAATAATAAACTATTAACTGCTATGATTATACTAATAAATATCTGGGTGACGACAGTTTCTAAAAATGAAACCTACCTAGATCGATTTATCGCCCCCGAAACCCCCTGTCTAGTAAATTTCATGAAAATCGTTGAAGCCGTTGCCGAGATTCAGATTATTATTTCTATACATATAGATTTAGATCAGAAGAAGAGAACATCTAGGGCGGGACTTGAACCCGCGACCAGTCCCTTACAAGAGGAATGCTCTGATCAGCTAAGCCATCTAGACACGACCCTGATATTCCAAACTCTCCGATATATTATACGTCTCGGAGCGACGTTGCAGCCATCTACCGTAGTTCTTGCGAACTACGGAAACAATAACTGACTTTACAATAATTTTAAACATTGTGTTTTGATTAATCCGCCTCATTAATTCAATGAAATTTTTAAGCAATTAGTATGCTTACATTTCCTAGACTTACATCGGAAAAGAGAACATTTAGGACGGGACTTGAACCCGCGACCAGTCCCTTTCAGGGGAAATGCTCTGACCAACTGAAAGTATAATAAAATCGTAACGAGGTGAAAACTGTACCTACAAAATTGTTTTGTGTTCTAGGAATGATACCAATGGCGAAAATGTGATTGTTAGAAATATTGTCTGTTTATTTGCTTTTCATTATCGATGTCCGAATATCACTTGAAAACCACTGAACAGATTAAGCTGAAATTTTGCATGAACATTCTTCTAAGGTATGGTCATAAACTGTGCTATATATCATGACGATATTATAAGTGTGATAGGAGCAGCAGGGTAAAATCGACCAAATCTATTATTGATCATTCCTTTGAAATTCTACAGTTCAATAGCACTGGGACATGGTCAACGTTCGGACTGTAAATCATAACGCCATAGCTAAAAGGTAATGAGCAGTAAAATATGAAATTTCGAAACTACAGAGTTACCTACGTGTAAGAGACAGTTGATAAGAAACTCAACCATTGATAATAAATATCAACACGCTATTATATTAGGGAACCGGGAAGAATTTATTTTAATGTTACTTGTGAACATCTATTCCTTCATGATAAATGATTGAAAATATAACCATGAAATGTTGGGTCATACATACCTTGATTTATTCCGAATTCAACGCGGACAAAGTCGCGGGCAACAGCTAGTAATAATATAAGAATTGGTAGTTTTAAGATATATTTAAGAAAGTATCCCATTAAATCGTTTTAGTTATACGGTCATTAGTGTCAGAAAATATCATTATCCGAACCAAAGTTTACGACTTTTTAAGAACATAACAGAATAAAAATTTCTTAATAAAATATGATCCGAGAGTATATTATCTTTAATTCCATGTATTAAGATTTTAGGCATAAAGGTATATAAATAGGGATCACTTTAGAGAGATAGTGAAAATACATTATCAAATAAGTAAGTAAAATACTTTTGGCACGTACTGTATTTTCATTCTCTGAACTGTGAGTTCATGCCCGATGGCTCCACCCGTATTGAATACTGATGCCGTTCCTGCGACACATACGATCTTATTCCTGGGATAAAAAGTCTTTTCTGATTCCGGGTCGTACTCTGTGGCAAAATTTTAGCTCAATCGATTTGCGTGAATAAGTAACTAATGAACTTTCTTTTGCTCGTAGTTAGGATGGATAGGATAAATTTGTTAGGATAGTTAGAATTCCCCACAAGGCGAGGCCTCGGTGGCAGCCAAAGTCCGCCGGTAACCCTGGGATAACCACCGGGCAAGCCCTCGAAAGGATAACCTTTCGAGGGCTTACCCGGGGTGCCCGGCAATGGATACTTGCCTTGGGGAGGACAAAGTGTGGTTTTAGTCGGTCCGATTCCGACACGCCCACCCAATCGTTGGCACCGATGGGGTGAAGCCCGCGTGGGTTTACACAAGTAAAAAAAAGGATAGTTAGAATGACACTACTGTGCATTTTGTCCGCGCGAGAGTTTCATCCATCTCAATATCTCGCGAACCTGTCAAGCAAGACGCACGGTGAGCTTAACAAAATATTTTTACAGTATTCACAGCCATTAGTTTGAATTAGTAACAAATAGGTATGTCACTTTAACTTAAAAAAAAAGGTACCGGCCCTAATTTTCACTCACATTTTTCTATTTTCTGCCAATTTATTTTGTAATTGACTCATTTCTTTTTCATTTCCAGAAATACGAGAATACGACTTACTGCACGCCATTGGTGTCCCGTTCAGCAATCCGAAAACACAATATTTCGATGAAGGTCTTGATGGCTTTCCTGCATACGGCCTTATGGCAGGATCCGATATAAAATCGCCGTATCGACTCTTTATGCCTGAGAAGCTCTACGCTGAATTCTCCATAACCGCTACAGTTAGACCCGCTAACAAAGAAGGCGGGTTCCTCTTTTCCGTTGTTAATCCTTTGGAAACTGTGGTACAATTAGGAGTACAACTCATCCCATCTGGACCGGGATTGACTAATATCTCTTTACTGTACACGGATGCTAACATCTACGCCCTATCGCAAACAATAGCGTCATTTGTGGTGCCGTCTTTTGCGAAGAAATGGAGCAGGTTTGCCTTGAAAGTCACAATGGAGAATGTTACTCTATTTTTAAACTGTCATGAGTTTGATACCGTTGTGGTTAGAAGAAACCCTTTAGAGTTAGTCTTCGATTCTGCTTCCACGCTGTATGTTGGACAGGCTGGGCCGTTGATCAGGGGCGCTTTTCACGTGAGTACTTATGTTACAATTTTAAAGTTGTGTTCTTGTTTATTATATTACTATAAAGTCTGAAGACATCCAATTGTATTCAACTATATTATGTGGTATAATTTTTTCATGCAATTCTGACACTCTGAAAAAACTTAAATGCTTTCTTCGTATTGTAAGAAATTACTTCTTAGAAAAAGAAATCGTATTTCAGGATGGTAGATGTATAGTAATATGATAATTTATAATAAATCTTAATTAATGTTCATCATGATATCATGATGAACATTAATTAAGATTTATTATATATAAATAGCTAAAGAGATATATTATATAATATATTATAGATATATTAAATATATAGCTAAACAGAAAAATAAAATGGTTTCATCATCCAAATAAGGATTTTTATATTTCTAGTTTAGCTATAACGATAATTTGTAAAAGTTTTTTAAATCGACTGACAACACAATCGACTGTAACTCGTCAATTGGAACAAACATGAAGATAATCAATGTGAACAATTCAAATAAGTACTTACACTTTCCAACAAAAAAAACTTTTAATTCGTTTAAAAACTGTTTGAAACAAACAACCCTAGCTCTGCAACAATTTCCTACAAACATCCCTGAGTAGCAATGCAAATAAAACTTTTCTATTAAATTCGAGTAACGTAAAGCTAGAAAGTCTCCTAACCCCACTGCAGCGACTTGTATAAGTAAATATCGATGTTATAAAAATAAAACATTGGTTCAACTTTTCGATGACTTTTTGAGAGCAAAAGTTTTTAATCCGTCCTTAAAGAAATTACTTATTTCTGTTACGTTTTATTTACGGCTTACTATTCTGGGAGAAAGGAAAACATGAAGGGTATTAAATACTTATTGCATCACGTTGGTCGTAAAAGTTGACTAAGGAAGAGGATTATTAACATGGCAGTTAGGATGGCCTAGCGGCTTTTCGCTGCCTACTTGATACACAACAGCTAATCATAATTTACGTGAATGTCTCAAGAAGTTTAGAAGTAACTTTTACTTCGTTTCGTTCTAGTAAGTTTACAATATGTTCAATGAAAGGCTATACTACGATTTTTTTCTACTATATATCAGTACAGTGTATATAAACTAAGCAGCAGCCCATCTGACGTGGGCGTTGGACAATGTAGCTAAGGAATTGTGCTTCTCCATTAAACAGTAAAAACAAAACCTCATGAAAAAGTGATGACTATAAATGTCCATACCTCCTATATCGCCAAAGACGCCCGGAAGATCACGTGGTCAAGCTCGCCTTAAACCTGCCAGTGACGAAACGCGGACGCGGAAGACCGCCCTCCACTTGGCTAACGACGGTCGAGAAAAACCTGAAAGAAGACCAACTGGACGCGAGCACTGCACAAAATTGTGCACAGTGGAAAAGAAGGACAAGGAAGGCCGACCCCAAGTAGATGGGATACACGGTCGAGGCATATATATATATATACCTCCTATATTTGTAGGGACCGAAAATATTTTTGATGAATTGTGGATGTTGATACATATATACTGCCTACCCCTTGGGGAATATACGACGTTTTTCCCCGTTTCCCTATGACCATGGCTGCTGAAAAACGTCGGGATCAGTTTGAATAGTAAAAAGAGAACAAAATAAAATCACGATAGAATCTGTTTAAAATAATATTGTTTCAAAATGAATTAAGAATTAAACTCATTACAATTATAGTTTAAGGAGTCATAATTAACACTAGCGCTTATAAAACAGTACTCAACTCACAAAGGCAGGGATAGTTTCTTGCTAACAATACGGGCGGTAAACATTTGCTAACAAACAACATAGTGGAAGATATACAGGAACGACTCTCATCAGTCTTTGTGAATCATAGATGTTGTGTTACCGTCTTTTTGTGGTTTTGATGTACAGAACTCCTTGTGGGTAGATTATTATATGTAGGAGAAATTTATGTTATTAATAACGAACTCTGTGACGTGGCAGCAGATCACTTAACTGCTACGTCGGAGGTCGCGGGTTCAACTTGCCTTCAGTGAAAAATATGTACATTATGAATATGGTCTGTTTGCATTCGACTGGGTATTTCTATGTATAATTTAAGCTAGTTAAGCTATGCTATGGATAGCGCTGCGTAGAATGTCCTGCAATATTTATTTTCAAAAGTTCTAAATAACTGTTTCAATTATTCGTGAAAAAATGTGTACTTTTAAACTAGTAAAAGCATTACAAACTATATCCTAAAATAGAAGTCTACAGTAAACAGCTCAATCTTACAATAAAATTTGTTAGAAGGGAAGTTCATGCGTCGCTATTTTGTCGCATGCCTCTGTAAACAAACCCGCTTTAGAAGGAAGATAAACAGAATTCTGGCGCTAAGGTTTGGGTTAACAATGCAGCGACATACAGCTATGTTGTTTGAAAAATAAACTTCTGAATTCGCTGTTTATCTGTTACGTTGAGCGCAATTTTAGAACGTACTTTTGGTAATTAATTTTAGGAACATGTTTAATGCTACTGAATAAATAGAGAATATAAATTGTGTGAATGTTGTGTAACACTACACATAATCTGGCATCACACACAGGATGAAGAGTTATGATTCAAAAAAAAATTGAAAAACATTGAAATGGACCTTACGAAGTTAGCTAGTTAAGTAAACGTTTTTACTTCGGGCCACCAACCAGGTGGACACCGAAGTCTTAAAATCACGCAAAAAATATCAAAATCTTACACCCACTTTTTATCACTTTTCTCGACATTTCACATGATTCTAAGTCTAATTAAGCAAAAAAAAAATTTGTGTCGGTCTGTCTGTTGGTCTGGATGTCTGTTTACGCAATAACTCAAGAACCACTTATCCGATTTAAAAAATTGGTTGTTGGCTTGTTTGGTTAATGGGAAGAACTGATTAGATTTTGGGGTTTGTACGTTCAAGGTTTCGGGTACCTACCATACAAATTGTCCCTAAAAAATATTTTTTTTTGTGTTTTTGACGTCGAAGACATTTGATTTGATTTCATTTTCTTCATATTTATTGCTCAATATATAAAGACGCGTCGAATAATATGCATAAAGCCTAAGGTCTGTTCACAAGTATCAGTATTAGTATTGTGACGTCGGGGGTCTGACGTCACAATTCCTCGTGTTAACGAAATGATAAACACAAGTATTTATATTTATAATGGCATTTATTTCTCACATAAAACTTCCTATATCGAGTTTTAGGGGATTTTACACGAGTTTATTTATACTTTAAACGAACTGTAGAGAGTCGCGTAGAGATTCTGCTCAAGGATTGAGCCTACAATCACTTCACTTGGAACTCTCTTCGTACGGCGGGTCGAGGCCGGAGCCCTCGGTCATCCGCTGTCAGCTACTTGTCCGCGTAGGCAATTGTTTTCTTCCCTATTCTCTTATTTTATTTTAAAACAATTTATTTTTAATCTCTGACATATGATGGCCAGGAAACTATCTGTAGTGCACGAACGAGGTCGGGCGCTACAGTATGTATCTAAGTTTGACCCGAAGTTTGACAATCACTGTGTGATTTCCGCCCCACTAGATTTTTAACTTGTAACAATTATACAGCTTTTATGAAAGCCAATATGATGACATAACAACAAGAGCCATAAGTGATGGGTTGACTGGCGTATGTGTGTAAAAGATACCACATCTACGCGTCACTACTGTGGAGGCTGTTGCCCATGTGATTATCCTGAAAACCTGAAGCAAATGTTAACAAAAATTCCCAGCGTCGATTTCCCATTTGTGTCCAAACTTTGCGCAGCCCGAAAGCCACCTATTGTTTTTGATTAATACGACGACTTTTACGGGCGCGACTGGCGTCCTACCTCTTACCCCTAAGAAAAAAACCTGCACCAGAGTCCATTGTTTAGCAGGTGCACCGACTTGCAGGTGAGGTTGCTTTGGGTCTCAAGAATGTAGGTAGGGTCTTGTAACAAAAATTTCCGAATCTCTAACAAACGACTAGCTGTTCTATATTTCACGGTATACAGTATCCTCATGGTATACAGTAGACGCAACTAAAACACAATTTTTAACACAAATTGTATCTCTAAGAGGACCAATCTCTTCAACATCGCATTTTCGCTTTCCGAACACTTCCCACACTGTAAAAAGTTAATGGATATAAAAGTAATTTCCCCATTTACAACACACGAACACTTCAACGTCTAAGACTTCTATTATCGAACTAGAAGACGGTAGGAGCCAACGAATGAGCTCTCAATTCTGGAGACTAGACTCGGGAAATTCGCATTAAACTTCAGATCATCGTAGCTTACTTAATTTGTAGTAATCACAAAAATCAATTTTTCAACCGTACATTACTCAAAGTCTAGAACCAAAGGCTGTTTCAGACTAGCGTTTTTTTTCTGTACATGTACGGTCGTTTCGGCATGAACGCTTGCTTACAGACGTGCGACATTTTGCTCCCCATAGGCTCTACAAGGGCTTATTACGGTGTGTTCGCTCGAATCAGTAGTGGTAAGTCAGTATCCGCATGAATTCTGACGAAGAAAAATTTAATATGATCGAAAAGAGTGCTAGGTGTCATCGATAGTTGTATTATGACCAAACCTGTCACTTCAGTACACTTCACTAAGGACTCTTGCGGCTCGCATACATACGTGTAAGCGCGTCTAACCTCGCAGGAGCTGCGTGTTTAGCAAAAACGAGCATAAACGCGCGTTTGAAACACTGTTCTAAATAGATATGACATCCACCCCAAGGTTTACATAATTTTTGTTTATTTGAACTATCTCATTTAGAATCACATTAGCATGATATAATTTTATTTAGACTGCTACTTTAAATTTCGGTTTAAAAAATATGCAAGATTCGCAAATAAAAGTGATATATAAATAAATAAGTCGACTTTGATAGACAGATAGAATGCTTGGTTTTATATTTCGTGAGATTTTAAACCTCATCAGTTTTACATAAGTTAATATCATCAAGTTGTTTTCCATAAGATACATTATCTAAATATCTAAATATAATCTATCTATAAGAATATAAAAATAAATATAAATCTATCTATATAAATATTAGATCGTTACAAATGAAATTGCCGTTTTTCTTGAAGAAATTGGAGGAAACCCAATTTTCAGTACTAACATTTTTTTAAGAATGACAAATCCAAATTTTATGATTTTTTTTATGTATGAATGAGACAACATTAAGCTAACAAACAGTTACTTTTATTATTATTATTATTTTTGAAAAGTGAAAGCTGTTAAGTAATACGAAATTTATCATCAAAATGAATAGCATTTAAAAAGTACTGTTTTTGAAGATCGAATTAATTTATCAAGCGGCCAATAAAAACAAAATTTAATACAGAGTTGTAAAATCTTGAAATCAACTTTCAACCAAAATATAAATAATGGAAATAGCTATTAAATTACAGGAATAACGAACTCATGAATTTGTAAGAAAATTTCGGCAATGTTATAGGTAAAGTCCTATTATAATCTTTAGACAGTCGAAAGAAATAAACAGTGTAGGTATTTTAAAGTAATAATGCCCAAAATACCTGTTCTGTTATATTTCTGAATATTTTAGATCCCTAACCTATTTTGTTCAATAGGTTATTATAATTTTATATTACTATATATTAATTATAAATTTATATTATAAATTTCAAACACAAATCAAGCGTGACTTCACGTCCTCCCAACCTCTCCAAACATTATAAAATGTTGCTTGTTTTTTTTTAATATCTACGATTGAAAATTTTGTAAAAAGTTTTATACATTACTTACTATAAAATAATTTAAACACTTTGTTTGTGACACGTTTATTGTAAGTAAGTATATGTTTGTGACACGTTTAGTGTAAGTAAGCTTGTTCAGCCAGATCCGTTCGTCTCTTAGAGCGAGATTCAGTAACAGACATTCAAACATCTTCACAAACTTTCATATTTATAATATTACTAGGTTTTCGATTTGATCACGAAAAATCATGAATCATTGTTTTGCTTTGAAATAAAACTATTTTTAACGGATGCTATCGCCATTTATTTGATGTTATTTTACATAAGATTTGATAAACCTCAGGTACTCGCTAAAGTCCGAGGGGGCCATCCCGAAGCCGGAGATGGCCCAGGGTCAGTCGGGGTGCGAGGAATATATACATGGGTAACCTTACACCCCGACGTCTGTAGACCCAAGACGGCGTGCGGTTTTAGTCGGTTCAAGCCCGACGTAACCTCCCCCGGTGGCCGGCGGGGGCGCATCCCAAGGGATTTCCGCACGAAAAAAAAAGGGACTCGCTAAAGAAAGGCTATTGAAATTCAAAAAAATCCTAATTTTAATAGAAAAGATGTTAGGATGGTTCACTTTATTAATTCCAAGAAAATCAAAATACAACAAGAGTTCGTTCAGCTCATTCTGCGTAAATAGTAACACCAAACAATTCATCCGGCATAGTTCGGATATTTTGAGATAACTTACACTTCAAACTATAAGACAAACACCAACTTCGGTCTCCCCGTGAACATGGCTGCTGAAAAGCAACCAAAACGTCTGGTTTCATTATTTACACTGGTAAATAATAAAATAACATCAAATAAATCACAATTGAATCCGTTGAAAATAGTTTTATTTCACTGTGTGACATTAACGTAAACTTTCGACAATATCATGTATTGTTTTGCTTTTAAATCGCTAAACTGACAATAAACACTGAACCTTGATTGATTCCATGTGATATAATATATGTCAAACCTAACGTAAACATATTTGATCCACCCGCGTTGGTATTGCCGCTATTTATTTAGGTAGTTCCGTTACGCGCTTTTTCCTACCAACCTATTTACATTTTTTACCTATGTTTAGGCACGTTTCGTAAATGTTTAGAGATTACGGTACTGGATCAATTTAATATATTTTTTTACTAATCCTACTTTGAAATTACACACAGATGGGTAAGGTAGTAGATATTATTCAACATCACAAAATTTCCTTCAAAAGTTACCCTCGAAAAGTAAATGAAAAATTTATTGTGTTTACAGCCTTTCCGTGCCAACCTTAAAAATATACCTAACTGATTAGTCTTCATATAACCGCACGATGTGATGCTTAACTCGCCGCAATACGTGCGCGATTTCCATAATTGATTCTCAAACGTAACGTCAGTAATGAAATATGTCTATAAAACAAATAACGTGATGATTTATTGACCTTTAAGAATTTTTTGAAGTGAAAACTACTTTAGCGGCGTTGTATACTTTTTTTGTAATGGGTAAAAAAGGTTAAACTCGCGTCTGTAAACATGTGACTTGCTCGTAAGACAGCAAAAATAGAAGCACTAATTTCACACTGTACTTAACAACCTTGGTGGCGTGTTAGTCTAATGAGCGAACGTTGACTTCGTCAAGACTGACATCGATTCCGACTGAGGCCCAAGAAACACTTTTTGTCATCATATAAGTTTTTGTAATATTTATTCTATTTTGTGCCACAAATCTATTGATATAAAATGGAAATTAAACAAAGTGTATCTATTAATGAAAAAAGTGACGAAGAAATAGCGAAGTAACAGTTCTGAAGTGTTAAATTTTTAATGTAATATAAATTATCATGTTTGTGCACGATAGCGTAATAAATGAACATTGTATGGTACCACATAAATGATAGTACTTGTATACTGATAATTAAAGCAATTCGTGCAAAATTATTCCCTAACCATTACAAAAAGTCAAAAATGCATAACGTTATTATTCAAGTTTTCACTTCTGCCGGCACTCCCGGAGTCCAACCCTTCGTTTTTTTTTACTATAATGCGTATATTTCTATGCAACTTTGGGATAAATGTTCAACATTTTCAAAAGTGGAATCGATATTTTATAGAATGCATATTAAATTATATGCAGATGAACAATTTTCGGAACTCCAGCATTCCTAGTTTTAAAATAACTGGGGCAGTTCTGCAGCTGTTTGATGCAGACTGTGTATTTTATTCGTCTATTTACGTAGCCCTCTTCAAATTGGTTATATCTTATTTGAATAAGAATATATTTATCTGTTACCACCAGTGACTTAATAAAATATTACTAGTTGTTTTAAGCAACCAACCATTATATAATTTAAGTGTTTGTAAAACTATCATATTTCTTAGTTCTACGCTGAATAGTTACCCTTACCTAGACATGCTTTGACTACCGGAGTTAGCTCTGCCATCGTATTATTAGAGTTAGCAAGCTAATATCGTTTCGCCATTTTGACGCTATTTTTTTGACCCAATCTGCTTTAAGGGAAGTCGGATGAATGTGTTGGTTGAATAAGAAAGATTTCTGGAAACATTATCACAAGGAATATCTGGTAGATATAATTATTTAGATAGTTTTCCTTTATTTTATTTTTTTATATCTTATTGCTTTAATGGTTTCTTTAACGTAGTTACATACTCAGTTGGGCTTTATCTCGCCGATGATAGTAGATAGGTGGATCAGTCTCAAAACAAGTTGAAAACAAACGGCGCCTTCATCTGCACCAGCAATATTACCGAGGAACCAAGTATACCCCCGAGAGGAAATCTCTGAGATCCCGACCGACCTTCATCCAGCCACCATCTGGGGCAATCCCGACAAGTAGTTTAGAGATCAAATTCCTCTGCCCTATGAAGAGTCGCGCGTGACACACATGCGCCACGTCGCCCCCCTAGGCCTGTTTTTGCTTTTCTAGTTTAAAAACTAGAGACCACGTTGACAAATTTCAGAAATAATTACACATCAACATTTTCCACTAGCTTTAAAAGCTGCATTGAAAGGTTTTCCTATTTAAAATCCTCTCAAAGATTAATCCAGCGTAGTAAGACTCTGTACCTTTCAGCTAACCGGGTGACTTTCGTACGCGCCACCGCTTTTATTTCGCATCAATGCCTCCAGAGTGAAACCTGTTCGTTTATTTTTTTTGAATAATCTTTTACCTTCTAATATATTCTCAGAAGTTTTATAAAAGGTGATGAGTTTTGAAGACTTTGTGATGACTTTTATAAATTAAATTTGATAAATGAATTGCTTTCAGGTTTCGTGCGAAAAGATAGCACACCGGGAGGTTTATATTGTAGAACCCAATTTCAAGCCTAATTGAGTCTAATTTGGATGGCGGCATAGCTTTAAGAATTTGTCATTCACTCCTTGCTTTTTGTAACATAGTCAAAATTCTAGACTGTCGGCACATAATATGTAATTATCCGTTATAACCATATTGATTATACAGTTGATACCATTATCACAATTTAATATTACAACTATAACAGTTAACTGGGGGTGAACGACATTGGTCAAATCTGATATTCGTCAAATCGGCATTTCATCCAATGTGACAATGGTCAAAGCTGTAGTTCGTCAAATCGTCTGTTTGTCCAATTATGAAATTTGCCAAATACGCTATTGGTCAAGTTATTTTAGTACAACCAACCACAAAATGAAAGTACCGTAGTAGTTTTAATTGTTTATTCAATTCATATTTATTTACAGAATTCATACCCAACACAACAATGAATTTGAAAATTTTCCGCCCTGTTATCATTTTCTGCCATCTCAAGTATAGCTAACCATCCTTTAGGAATATACTGATAGGGCATTAACGCTAGAATCGTAGTTCGTCTAAAAAAAAATTTCAGATTGTCGTCAGCCATCATCCCAAGTGCTTTTGCTTTTTTTATAAATTCCTTGGTTAAAATGGAAAAAGCAGCCTTTGACAAGCACATCAGGGAAAACGCTTTTTGCAGCGTTAATTATTACCATTTCGTAATCACATTTTAGAAAATGCACCTCAAGCTTGAATTGGAAATGCAAAACTGAGAATACTCTCTCATAGGTTTGCTGAGTTTTATTAGGCATGAGGCAAAAAAAATATGGGAATAATATTGGTGCTTGCTCTTGTACTGCCCACGTCTACGTGTACTGATAAAAGTTGAAAAAAAAGGCCGCAGTACGGTTCTAAACGTGCCATTTACAAAAATCAAATCCGTATTTAATGCTATTTCTATACCTTTTTTTTATTTTTTTATTTTTTCGTGCGGAAATCCCCTCGGATACCCCTCCGCCGGCCAGCGGGGGCAGTTATGTCGGGCTCGAACCGACTAAAATAAATAATAATAACCGCGGTAGCCTAGTAGTATGGGTAAAGGACTGCTGAGACGAGGTCTCGGGTTCGATCCCAGGTATTACCATGGCACACACCAATGACTTTTCGATGCTTTTCGAAGTTATGTGTGTATTTATCGCAGGTTTAAAAGTGCCCGGTTAATGGCAATAGGCTCGCCACCTATTACATTGGGACCTAAAACATAAACTGGCGAAACGTGGGTGCTAGCACCTCTGCCTACCCCTTCGGGGATATAGGCGTGAGTTTATGTATGTTCTATACCTGCAGCTGTAGCAAAAATGAAAAATTTCAGTAGATCGTCTTTGCTTTCATAAACCAAAAAATCATTTGCAAGTATGCCTGGAAATGTTACCGTACCTATCTACCGTTGGGAACTGGTATCTTTGTACGGCAATTACTTTCTTTCGTAATTTGTATAAACCATCACGCTTTGATTTCAAACTTGGTATGTCCACAATGTCATCTTCTTCCGCAAGCTCACCCATAGTTTCTTCAAAAATGTTGCTTACTGATTTCCATTCCTTCTTTACTTTTTCTCTGCAGTTATTCATCTTAACGTCAATCAAATTCTTATCGAAATTAGGCTTACAGTTATGTCCACTTTCCCTTAGAATTAAACCAGAATCACTGTTAAAGTTATGGATCCATTGCACTCGCTTCTATTTACGTAACGCCAGATTGTAGTACCGTTTTTATTTTTTGAGTTATAATGAAATTGATATCCTGCACGTAATAGTTTCTTTTTTCCCTTTTCAGTGTCTGTAAATGTAAATGCAGAACCACTGCCTTTACTAGTAGAAGCTATTATATGTATTTCACCAAAGCCAACTAGAAATGAAATTGTTGGTAATTGACAATAAATAATGAATGTCATAAACAAACGACAACATAATATGCTATTCTATTTAGCCAGCATTTTCCGCGTAGATCCTACTTACACAAACATGCATAGGAGGTAACAATTGATCCAATTTAAACCTCAGAATACTTTATTTCTATTTTACTACATTTTAATTAACCAATATTATTTTTAAATATAATATGCGTAAATAAAACAGTTTGTTCAGAATAATTTGTATACACACCATGTTAATTTTTTCCCAAAAATATTTAAAAATGGTCATATTTTGGGTACCTATAACAGGCGCCTTCTCCTTTTGTAAGTTCTTACAAATTATGTAATTCAAAATGCATGTTTTCATCGACAGTACATAGACTTGACCAATAGCGTATTTGGAAAATTTCATAATTGAACAAACAGACGATTTGACGAACTACAGCTTTGACCATTGTCACATTGGACGAAATGCCGATTTGACGAATATCAGATTTGACCAATGTCGTTCACCCCGTTACCCCCAATACCTTTAAACGAGCAATTCTTGTATACATATACATACATATATATATATATATATATATATATATATATATATATATATATATCTGAGTCTCGGAAAACGGCTTTAACGATTTTCATGACATTTAGTATACAGGCGGTTCGAGGGTGATATATAAATCTAGCAAGGTTTCATTTTTAGAAAACGTCGAAAAAAAAACGCGTGAAGCTCGGTCACCCAGATATTAGTTTGAATATTAGGACAATCCATGTGATACAGTTGTATGCACCACTAAGTCTTTGTGAGCTTATTATCATTTTAATTGCGATCAAAATTGTTTCATTACTTATAAATATGAAAATGAATGTTACAAATATTGGTTATCTATATATTACAATTCTAGTTATATCTGATACGTTTGTTCTTTGTAATAAATTAGTATAGGTTTCAAAATGTATTAATTACAAATGATACTTACAATTACGAAGCTACTCTTTACTACAATAATTTATATTGTTATTTATTTCAGTCACACGCTTGTTAGATAGAATTAAATTTTAGTCGTGCCGAAAAGTCGTGGAAGTCAATTGAAGAATATTTACTACGATCTTGTATACGATGAATGATACTGCACGACAATTGTAGTCCCACTTCAATGTATTCACTAGATAATATGATTATGTAATCGTATATTTGGACCTGGAACTGGTAAAAGTATTACTACGGTCTGAAATTGAACTTCAAAACCACAGTGTTATCAACTCAGATAAAAGTGGATATAGTCCTTCTATCCTGAAAAAAAATATGGAATACTTTTTGAGGAAATTCTATTTTTTGAGGAAATTCTATTTTAAAATTCATAGGAATATCATACCTATTTTATTTTCAACGCCGTAATACGAACAATGATATTGATAACTGGCGTATCAAACCTGTTACGTAGCAACTTCAAGGGTAGAGTGCGGTCATTTGCCGCTCATTGTAATTATTTCACTAAAAAAATACAAGAATGTGCGAATCTCATAAACTTTTTGGATCAAATTGCAAGTTCTGATAACATAACATAACATAACTTCACGCCTGAGTCCCCGAAGGGGTAAGCAGAGGTGTATTACACACCCACGATTCGCCAGTTATGTTAAGGTCCCAATGTAATAGGAGGCGAGCCTATTGCCATCTACCGGGCACAATATTAAGCGAGCGATAATTACCATTTATTAATGCACACATAACTACGAAAAGTCAGAGGTGGGTGCCCGGGGCGACTGGGCATCGAACTCGAGACCTCGTCTCAGCAGTCTGTTACGTACGCCACTGGGCTATCGCCGCTTTTAGTTTAGTTCTGATAAATGACTAATAAAAATAAATCAGTAATTTAGTGTTTCTTTTACGTTATAACGTTTCCCTTATTTTATAAAAAAAAGATTTTGAAATTTGAAATAGTGTGCCTAATACGCACAGAATAATTATGAATGCAGATGTGCTTATACGCCCAGAGCACGTTCACTCAAAGAGCTTGCATTTCGGGTGAAGCTGAAAATTTTCAATTTGTAATTCAGTCATGAGCTAAGTGGCAAGTAAAAAATATGTTTTACTTCATTGATATTTACAAAGGAAATTATACAAATCCATTTAAGGAAGTTCAAAAATAATTTCAATCATCCACCTATCCTATATAGCTAATATGATAAATGTGAAAGTTTGTGAAGATATATATGGATGTTTGTATGTTTGTTACTCAATCATGCTCTAACGGCTGAACGGATGTGACTGAAATTTGATAGATTTTAGTCTGGAATAACACATAGGGTACATTTTATCCCGGGACCCGACGGCATTCCAGGCCGAGCGTGGGTCCTAGCTCTAGTCGACGACGCTCTCGAGCCCCGACTGAGAGGGCTTCTCAGCGCATGTTTGGAGCGGGGCCAGTTTCCGAAATTGTGGAAGACGGGGAAACTGGTCCTCATCCGAAAGGAGGGGCGCCCGGCGGACTCGCCGTCCGCCTACCGGCCCATAGTGTTGCTCGACGAGGTGTGCAAGCTCTTTGAAAGAGTAATTGCGAAGCGCCTCGTCGAGCACCTCTCAAGAGTGGGGCCGGACCTGGCGGATGGCCAATATGGCTTCCGCCAGAGGCGCTCCACCGTGGATGCCATCATGCGCGTGAGGGCTCTGGCGGAGGATGCAGTAGCCCGGGGTGAGGTGATGTTGGCGGTGTCCCTGGACATCGCCAACGCGTTCAACACCTTGCCCTGGAGTTGCATTAGGGAGGCGCTCGTGTATCACGAAGTGCCTCTCTACCTCCGCCGCATAGTCGGGGCGTATTTGACGGAGAGAGCCGTCATCTACCCAACCGTGACCGGTCTCGGTCGGCGTGAAATGTCGTGCGGTGTTCCACAGGGATCGGTCCTGGGGCCGCTCCTGTGGAACATCGGATACGACTGGGTGCTTCGCGGTGAGCTCGTAGGCGGTGCCGCCGTCACGTGCTACGCGGACGACACGCTCGTGACGGCGTGCGGGGCGACGTACCGCGAAGCGACCCGAAAGGCCACGACCGCGGTTGCCCAAGTCGTTAGGCGGATCCGGCGGCTGGGTCTCGAGGTGGCCCTGCACAAAACCGAGGCCCTGTTCTTCCATGGGCCTCGGAGCAAGCCACCCGAGGGATCCAGTCTCATCGTGGGAGGAAATCGCATCGGCATCAAGCCCCAAATGAAATATTTGGGGCTCGTGCTCGACGGCCGATGGGACTTCGGAGAGCACATCCGAAGTCTGGCCCCCAAATTGAAGGGCACAGCTCTTGCTCTGGCTCGGCTGCTGCCCAACATGAGGGGGCCCGATGACTCCTGCAGGAGACTCTACGCGGGGATCGTGCGGTCCATGGCCCTGTATGGGTGCCCAATATGGGCGGAGGCCCTGAGGACCAGAACTGTGCAGATGCTGCGCGCTCCGCAGCGAGTTCTGGCCATCAGGGTCATCCGAGGGTACCGCACGATCTCCTTCGAGGCGGCGAGTCTCCTTGCCGGAACTCCGCCATGGGACCTGGAAGCGAGAGCCCTTTCGCAACTGTACCAGTGGCGAAAGGAGGCGCGGGAGCAGGGATGGAACCCCGAGCCTCGAGAAATCGAGGCCGTGCAGTCCCAGCTCCGCCAGGCCATCGTGGTGGAGTGGAAGGAACGACTTGGGCAACCAAGCGCAGGGCACGCCGCAATAGCGGCGGTAAGGCCCATCATGGAGGATTGGCTGGAGAGGCGACACGGAAGCCTCTCCTACCGACTGACGCAGGTGATCTCAGGGAAGGGGTGCTTCGGGGACCACCTGCATCGGATCAGGAAGGAGCCAACGCCTGAGTGTCATCACTGCGACGCGAGCGAGGACTCAGGGCTGCACACGCTGGCGGACTGCCCGGCGTGGGAGGCGCCGAGGCGTGACCTCGTGGCAGCCATCGGGGTGGGAGTCCTCTCGCTCGGCAGCATGATTGCGGCAATGGTGCGGAGCGCGAGCGCGTGGGCCGCCGCCGCCTCCTTCTGCGAGCATGTAATGCTCGCGAAGGAGGTGGCGGAGCGCGCCCGGGAGAGACTTAGAACTCTCCCGGTCTGCCGAGCCCACAACTTGCTCGCCGCGCGTCGCAGGCAACTCAGGCGCCGGAGGTCGCTTAACGACCTCCGTCCTCCATGAGCGCAGGCCTGGGGGTGGCGGGTGAGGCCACCTGTCACCCCAGCAGAAGCAGGCCGGGACGGTGGGGCGACTAGCGCCCCTCCCCCAAACCGGGGCAAGACGGGGACACCGTGGTTCCCAAACCCGAGGGGGCCATCTCGAAACCGGAGATGGCCCAGGGTCAGTCGGGGTGCGAGGGATATGCTCTATGGGCAACCTTACACCCCGGCGTCTGTAGACCCGAGACGGCGTGCGGTTTTAGTCGGTTCAAGCCCGACATAACCGCCCCCGCTGGCACGCGGGGGGGTATCCGAAGGGATTTCCGCACGAAAAAAAAAAAAAAAAAAAAAAAGGGTACATTTTATCCCTGGAATAGGTTCCCATGCGAAGTTGGAACGGGAAAGGAATTCCTCGCGAGCAAAACCACGGCCAACATCTAGTGTTAAGATAAAAATAAAAATATGTTTCTGTGCTAAAATTTCACGCAGAAATCTTTTTACTCGGGGTTTCATCTATTATGCACATTCTTGAATATTCCATGTTCTTGTGCAGCGCTTTTGTAAGTTTTCCACATTGAATTAGCAACTACAGTCTGCAGTTTTCTCGGTTAAAACCAAATCCTCGACTAGAAAAAACACTCTTGAATTCCCGATAGAGTCTGTGGAAGTGCATTTTAGCGCCATCTGTGTTTTATTAATCTTACTAAAATTGAATAAGTAACGCCACCTCTTGAAGATTTATAAATTCTATTAAAGTAAAAATATATGATCTGAAGTCGAAAGTGTATTATGAGTTAAAGTTCAAACAGATTTATCAATTGGGAAGGAAAATGAAGGGAAAATAAATGTGATAATCCGTTTTCTTATGAAAAATACTTATCATACGTACTTATATAA
This sequence comes from Cybosia mesomella, assembly GCA_946251805.1. Taxonomy (NCBI): domain Eukaryota; kingdom Metazoa; phylum Arthropoda; class Insecta; order Lepidoptera; family Erebidae; genus Cybosia; species Cybosia mesomella. Next base: position 10,122,418 of record OX276401.1, read on the forward strand.
TTTCAACCAGAAAATATTTATAAGACTAGCTATTGCCCGCGGCTTTACCCGCGTGGAATTCAGATCCCGTTCCCATGGGACTCTATTTCACCATACATAATTACTCCATACACCATTTTGTTATATCTCAAAGCGTTTACGCAGCGTTTTCGTTGTAAGCTCCCAGACGGCTTCTTTTTTACCGACACCTTCAACAAATAGCATTATATTTTAATCAATTGATACAAAAACTGAACAAATTATATACTAAAACCTTCCTCAAGAACCACTCTATCTATTGGTGAAAACAGCATACAAATCGGTGAAGTAGTTTTGGTTTTTATCGCAAACAGACAGACAGACGCGGCGCAGGACTTTGTTTTATAATATGTAGTGATAATCCGCGATTTCATGATACGTAGAATCTAGCTGTCTTGAGGACTAGGCTTGAGCTTTTTAAAAGTAGAATAAAGCAACTAAAATAATTCATATCATTCGGTACATTCTCTCTTTTAGAAAAACCAATTAAAACTTTACGTTTATCCATATACAAAGTAAAAATACATTTGAAATGGGAGTGAAAATATGTCACAAAAACTCGTCTACCTATAATCAAGGCAAGTGGAATCAGTGGAAACCTTTTAACACCACGTAAGAGGGTACCGCACTTCGTTATAACACCAGACTGAATCAAACATTCGATACTTTGCACGGTATATCTTTCAAACGAACACCGGGTTTCCTCTGGACTATATAGACGTGCGATTAGTCGCAACATAATAAAAACATGTTTTAATTATTCTATCTATTTTTCCATGGAATATACATGGAATAAACATTAACCCGGCGTCAGTATGATAGAAAATTAATACAACCACTGTATGGTTGGGTCAAGATGACCCGAATTTTTGGGAATAGGTACTTGGTTTCTATGATATATAAGGGAAGTTACCAATTATTTTTTAAATGAGATGAACAACTATTAAGGTTTATTCTTTTTGGGTTAAAACAATAAAAAAATCATATTAGGTAGCTTGGCCAATTAATGCGTTAAATTCCCATGGTTCGCGCGACATGACGGGCGTAAGGCAGTGGGGGGTGCCGAAACGTTTGCGCAGGATATGGTAACCTGACGGCGGTCCGCTCTGCCGGCTTTTTCTTAACCACTTCACACGCTCTTGGGCATCCCTGGCAGTGAGACCATTGCCATGCATGCCATCTTTTTTGGTCTTTCTCCCCTGCCATAGCCCGGTCACCACAAAATATGTTTTGACATATAACTGTTCCCCCATTGCTACTTTTAATCCATCCATTTCATCCATCGTTCGAGCGCCAATCGCTGTTGCATCTAAAACTGCACTTTCACTTTAAATGCCGGTGGTATTCACTCTTCTACTCCTCTTTCCACGACTCGATTTATCTTGACATTTACGGGAGAAAAGAGCCTTGTCCGTCAATCAGCAAGTGTAACGGCTTGCAAGTGAGGTTAGGCCTTAAAAATCTTGATGGAGCTCGCCTGCCAAGGTGAAACTGTATAGGATTATACAGTTTAACCTTTTCAGTAAAATGATATCTTATTATTTGCGGACTGCTCATTGACTTTGTTATTCCACATTAAGATGTGACTTCTTGGCTTTTTATCTTTAAGTTTTTTGAGAGCACTGTATTGTATACTTTCTCAGCCTTATCTGACTTCTGTTCTTCAAGTAATTCTAGTTCTTTAGTGCAGATAGGGCCATTCTTCTAGAAAACAGTGCACTTTTTCATTTATCTACGATCCTACCTTCGAAAATCAACTCACAATTTCAAAGAAAAAATAAAAATTCTGTAAAAGCGACAAACTGTATTATATAGTATACTCTAAGCAATAAGCAGCAAATAAAGCAACTGTACCAATCAACCTTCATAATTTCTCAACGTTCTCAAATCTTCTAATATAGTTACCTATTATTTTTATATTTAATTAGCCGCCTGAAGTTATAAAATTTAATGTAGTAACTATATTTTCCTCAACGAGTATTTGGGGGCCGATTTTTGTGAATTTCATCGTAGAACAATCGTAAAACAATAACATGATTAACACTTTAGGGTATCCACTTCAGAGTGCTTAAATGAAGTGCTTCTAAAATATTTTAAAGATAAACAGTGCAACCTTCTAGAGAGAAGAAACTTTAGAAACAGGTTTTAGTGATAATACAGCACCGTACTATTATAAATCAATTATTTGTGGGTAGCAATCTCCTGTGTAGGCAAATACTCTGTTATAATTATAGTCTCGTAATTACCCATAATGCAATCAAACTATTCCATAATAAGCAGTGAAATAGTGGGAGCATATATTCGTCTAGATCCCATAAGAAAAATAACATATTTCCCATAAGCTTTCCTTAAATTCATATTTAGTCTAATTAGGATTTATTACTATATTACTCTGAAAAAAAAAAGATTTTATTTTAATTGTGTATATGATAATTTAAGTTGTGCAAATTACCAAAATGAATTTGGCACCCTGGACCTGCTTCTGATAGGGCGATGGAAGGAAGAAAGAAAGCAGTTCAGAAAGACGGTATTAGCTTACCGTCATAGTTTAATAAACCACGTATCTTGATAATAACTACGATAATAACCATGTTCCGCGATCGACAATTTAGAGGTTTTATAAATAATAGCACGTTTACCTACACGGCGCTCACACAACAACACCACCTGAATAATCAGACACTCAATACAACAGTATATACGTACAACAAACGTTAACGTAACTATAATGCACTTTCGGTTCCAATGATCGTCGAATTAGTACTTTAAGGCTTTAGAAGTAAGGTTCTAATTTTATTACGACATTGTAAAACATATGTTTGCAAATTCCAAAGAGTTGTAAACTTGACGAGTGGATCGCTAAAATCCATCTGTATAACGTTTCAGAGAGGGTAATGTTTATTTGGTTTGGGCTTTCCATCGTTTTTGACCTCAATATCAATTTAAAAAGCAAATGTGTTGGAAAAGCTTTTAGTGATACTAAAAGTAATTTGAAATACACTGTATTTCAGTTTGCTATATTGTGTTGATTATTTGTTTATGAGTTAGCAATAGTTACTGAATGCTTGAATACTTTCATATCAATACTTGAATACTTTGAAGAGTCGGTAGCTTAGTGGTTAATGAGTCGACCCTATGATCGAAAGGTCCCGGGTTTGAATCATGGCCATTACACTACCGACGTGAACCCACTCCTAACATAAGCAATTAACCTTACCTGGAGGGGTTAGGGGGAATATTAGTAATTTCGGTTACTAATATGTTTCTTTTTATTGAAGCGAATACTTTTAAGATGATACAATATAAATTTAATTGAGTTGGACGACTAGTTTCTTAAAACAAGATTTTATTTATAGTTCCAACTGATAATAGGAGCAATCAAAGTATATTTTCAGATAATTATGACTGTTTAAAATAAACCTATAGAATTTGTGATGCTGATCACTCAATCAAATCTAATTAACTAAGTGAAATTAGAAACAAAAATATGTTTTAAGATAACCTCAAAATTGTAACTACAAAGTAAAAAGTAAATTGCTACTTAAATATGTATTGCACTTGGACTGAGTTGGATCATGGGTGCCCCGTTTGTGATCGTAGTCATTATTTTTACCTAAAAATATAAAAATATTGAACACATACCGAAATACCTACACCTTTGCCGCGTCGCGAAAACTGATTCATTTTTTAGGACCTATTCTCCGGAAAAAAAAGAAGTCTGTGCTATTTTCTACTTCCTACTCTACCTGTGTGCGAAATTTGAGCCAAATACAGACAGACTAATAAACTAGCTTTCAGATTTTATTTTCGCACTCGGCTTCCACAACACATAATAACACTCGCAACTGACGAGAGACGCTTTGACGAAAGAGCTTCAATTACCTACTTTCAAACTAAAATTTCATGATATAATATCGAATTTCGTATACTACTGGTTTTATATATAAACTACTTTAATAACATTTGAGACTAATGAGTTTAGTTTGCTTTATTCTGTAGAAGCACGATTGGAATTGAACTAGCAATATAGAGCAACTTGAATCAGTTCCCTAACACGGTTATGGATATGAATACCTTCAACTTAGGCAGTGCTTCACTTCACCATAATAAACTTGTAATAATTTAGTTATGTACGTAACTCGTTTATAAGGATACGGTTACTAAAGACTAACAATAAGAGGCTCGGTATGTGGAATACATTTCTATATACCTTTTTTTCTTTTCGTGCGGAAATCCCTTCGGAATACTATCTATACCTAAATATTAAGTTGGTTTGCGTACGCTTGAAAAACTCAAAAAGTTCTGCATCGATTGAGCTTGAGTGTTGTCACGATATAAAACTCGCTTCAAAGATTGTTTTATATATTTTTCACGTCGTTAGATGGCACTGCAATCGGATTATAGGATTTTTTTACTATTATTAAATTGTCTATTAGACGTGTCTGTACATTGGAAATATAAAAAAAAAATCTTTCGTTATGTTAAATAGCGATTCTATATTATTTTTTTTAATTTTTGTCTGTTTGTCCGCGATGGATGCAAAAACTACCTGAACAGATTTTGATACGGTTTTTCTACTATTTACGGATTTCTATTTTCTGGTCAGACTTAAAATCTGCCGTATGTTTGATTACAATTGGTTGAGTAGAACCGGAGATATGACCAAAAAGCGATAACCAAGTTGAAAATATAGACGTACTGGGTGTATCTGGGCCCCGCTAAGATATTCAGGGCCCAAGCCCGCCTCGTCTGCAAGCCAGCACACCTCGCACACCAAAGCAGCGAATGCACGGGAATCATGCTAAAATGAAGATGAAACGTACGTACAAAGTCACTTGGTGAAGCCAATGGAGGCAATTAGATAACTTTGTTTGAAATTCAATATACTGTTCTAGGATATATTAATAATTCAGGTTCTAACAGAGGAGCATATTACAATGGATTTTTAGATAAATACAGATTATCACTACATATTATAAAACAAAGTCCTCCACCGTACTGTCTGTCTGTCTGTTTGTTCGCGATAAACTCAAAAACTATTTCACCGATTTTCATGCTGTTTTTACCGATGGATAGAGTGGTTCTAGAGGAAAGTTGAAGTATATAACTTGTCCAGTTTTAACATAATGATATTTGTTGGAAGTTTTAGAAAAGACTAAAACGTCTGGAAGCTTTCAACGAAAAAGCTGCCTATACCCTTTGAGGTATAAAAAATGATATATGGTGGAACTGTGTATCTTATAAAAGTTGTAGTAGTGGAATAGGGTCCCAAGGGTATCGGAAACGGCATCATAATTCCAAGCGGGTACACCCGTGGTCAACAGCTAGTTCTACATAAAATAAGTCGAATAAACAAGACGATAAAAGATTCTACCACAATCAGAACGAGAATAATAGACAAAAGGCGCTATAAATTCAAAACGTTTTTTTTTTCTCAAATTATCCGCAAATATAATCGCATGAAAAGAACGAACCGACCCAAACATAATAAAAATTTCATTCGACAATCAACGCAGGTCCTCGAGGTGATGACGTGTTTACTTTAATCATTCCGGGCCGGCCCTCGTTGTGTATTCAGTCCCATCTAACCGAGGGAACCGGCGTGGTGCGCGCGTTTGGAGATTGCTTTATATACGCGCTGAAACTTTTCTACATGTTAAGCGGGCCAGCAAAAAGTCCATAAAAAGATGCTTTTAAATTTTCAAGTGGAATCTTTGTTGAATGTTTGAAAGAAAAGGGCTTTTTCGCGTAACAACTTCATCGACCACAATATAAAGAGGAAGTAGTTTACTTTGAGACCTGAATGAAATGGCAAATAAAATAATACTATTTTTCAAGTATTACTAACAAACATCAATATAGATTTAGATCGGGAAAGAGAACATCTAGGACGGGACTTGAACCCGCGAACAGTCCTTTACAGGGGGAATGCTTTGTCAAACTGAACTAGCCAGACACGTCCCGGATATTCAAAATTCTCCGATATTTCTATTTCGTAAACATCAATATGATATGCATCATTTTTTTTTATTGAAGCAGACAGGGAAAACCTAGTGTTTGGGTAGGCAGGGTGTGGGTGTTGCAAGCTTAGTTAACAGCTTACCTACTGTGAAGTTACATTTACAAACACTTCAGTATTAATATATAACAAATTAATTTCAAACAACAAAACAACAAATTAATTTTAAACAAACATATTCTAAATTTAAAATTATTTAACATATATTATATTTATATTATGATCTTAAGTAAAATTATTTAAACTTAAATATTTACATCCTAAAAAAGAGTAGGTATGTACAAAGTAAAAAGTTTAGGTGTCAAAGAATTCCTCCCCATTGATCTCTACCGTAACGTATACCCAAAGGATCCTTAAAATTTCAATCTGTATTTTCTTAAAATGATCACAAAAGACTACTAGTTACATACGATTTAAATGCACGTTGTAATTCATATCACTCGCTAATTAATTAAGTACATTTTTACAAATAACTATCGTAATTTTTTAATATTAAGTAATTATTACTACCTTTGCTGCAGTTACAATTCTGTTCCTGTTCCCGCTTCTCATGGGAAAATATTCCAGGGATAAAAAGTAGCCTAAATGTTACTCCAGACTATAATCTATCTAAGTCCAAATCAGTACCGAATCCATTCAACCCTTAGATCATGATTGAGTAACAAATATCCAAACATATTCACATTTACCTATAATATTAGTAAACCTATAACAAAAAGTTTTTCAACAAAAAGGTAGCAACGTGAGGTTAATTAGCAAGACAACCTTGTATTATATGCCTTGTTAACTATCCTAATTTGGGAATCAAGGGATCCTTTTAAGAGGCCGTGCAAATTGAATGGGCATTCCGCAAACACATCATACCTACCTTTTTTTTTTTTTTTTTTTTTTTTTTTCGTGCGGAAATCCCTTCGGATACCGCCCCCGCTGGAGAGCGGGGGTCTCCAGCGGGGGCGGTTATGTCGGGCTTGCACCGACTAAAACCGCACGCCGTCTCGGGTCTTAAGACCGGGTGTAAGGTTACCCATAGAGCATATCCCTCGCACCCCGACTGACCCTGGGCCATCTCCGGTTTCGAGATGGCCCCCTTACTTGCTCTCCACTGTGCCCTCTGCTAATCAGAGGGACACGTGGAAAGCTTCCGAACAGCCCTCAACAGGGCCGTCCTTGCCTCGGTCGGAGTTGGCCGTAGGCGGCAGCGTCTCTCCCGCCCTAGGAGAGAGGCGCTGCCGCCTCCGTTGCCCAGGGTGCACCGCGTGGAGGTCCCCAACCAAGCACCCCACATCATACCTACCTAACCTTCATTTGTACCATCATTAATTATCGCGATACCATGTTAAAGTTAGCAAAGTAAGTATTGGACGTTTCTCGTTTAATTTGGGAAAAAAGAACCTTATTTTTTATTATTTATGCTCCCACGATTTAACACGCTTGCCTATAAGGAAACTATTTATTGAAGACTTTAAAGCTACCGTATAGGTGCGCATTGGTGAAATATCTTGCCCGCTATAAGGTATTATCCCTAAGGCGTCGATGATTACAGTGTGCATCCATTGTCAACATAATTTTTATCTAAGACTCATACAAATGCTTGTCCCATGTTGTAAGATCTATCGAATAATGACTTAAAGCGATATACCATTCATGTCTTTTTTTTTGTTTATATAAAAGATCAACATAAGCGAGGTGAGAAGTGGTGTATCTTTGGGAGCGACTAACACCAGTTTGATGTCACTAGTCTGCACACTTTTTTATGTGTGCACGCCATAAAACTCTCAATAACGAGACAGTAGAAATATGTGTGTGTAGCACACTTACTCAACTAAAATTCCGAATAATAAAATATAGACTTTGAACGGAAAACATACAGTTCATTTTATACTTTCTTACTCACACATACAATCATCGTTGTGGCTGTGCTGTGCATGAACAGTTGATCTTAAAGTTTACACTAGTGATTAACTAAATTTCAAAATTATCAAAAGTTGGAAAGTAAAATTCGTAAAGTTAATGAAATTGAAAAAAGAAAAGTAATATTATAAATAAATCTGTCTATATATATATATATATATATATATATAAATGAAACCCGTTTTCCGTTGTCACGACATAGCATGAAAACGGCTTGACCGATTTGGCTGTTTTTTTTTTGTAGTTTTCTAATACTCTAAGGTTCTTACGGAAAAAAATATTAAGAAAATCTCTCAGAAAGATTGAAAAATATACATTTAATTTTGCATATTTAAAAAAAAGCGCGTTACGAATGTCAACGTCATTCAGATCAACGTCATAGATTCCAGTTCAAATTGAATAGGTACGCATACATAAGATAGGTCAGCTATACAAAATAAAGTAGTGCATCAAATTTACGCTAAGGCGGTACGAAGTTCGCCGGATCAGCTAGTTTATTTCTAAAAAAACAACAAGGCATTTCTGAATCTAAAGATTAAATTTAAAAAAGAATGAATACATCTTCTATTAAACTTATGCCATGCCATATACGTAACCGTTACCTAAAGTAGGTTTCTTTTATTTTTTCTTTTAATATTTTTGAAAATAACTGCTTTGTTGTCTAAATGTTACGGGTAACGTTGCACGGGTATCGTTTAGTTTAAGGGTAAAAGAATTTAACAATGAGCAATAAATAGCTGTTGCACGTGTTCGAGCTATCCATGTTAGATTATGAACTATTTGAAATAATAAATTCTGCTTGCCAGCCCTTTTAATCCATTTCTCGTTTATATTGGGGTCCCTAGGAAAACTAAAAAAAAGGTAATGTGATACAACATATACCCAGTGACATTTAGTGACAACAAGTTGAACTACTTCGATACTACTACGTCACTACCGATCCTGAATCGCAAAAGTGAAATTCGCGCGCTGGTATAACATATACATACAACATCTCAACAGCCTGGTCGGAGGATCCTCCCTTTGTGTTGGAGGAACATCACACCCCTTTCCTCCACAGTAATATACGAGTATATACTCAATAACCTTCTAAAATTTAATAATTGAAATGATAAAAAAAAATCAAAATATAGAAATATAGTACACTGATGCACCTACTAATTTTCCGTAAAGCAAGTGACAGGAATACATTATTTTATTTAAAATTATCAATAAGCTTATCGGCACAATATTTATACATTCAGACCCACATCACTAAGATGCGATGAATCCTTCTTGCAACAGAATGAACAGTTGCGATGATATGACATGACATTTTTTTTTGTTTTTTTTTTTGTGACATGACATTACATTGCTTGCTGCAGTTCGTATTTCTTTGGATATAATTTAGTAAAGCTAGTGGCAATGGTTATTAAAATATATGATATTATCACAAGTACGAATTTTCATAATATTTGTTTGGCCTATGGGTAAGTTAATTAAATATACAGATTAACAGCAAAATATTCTCATCTATGGTTCCCTTTATTTGTATATGTCACTCATGGAGAGTCCCAATGGAGAACATGTAACAACACCACATTTTACCTTTTTTTGTGCTTTTGCCTATTCTGTCTCCGTCAACGTGCCGTGCTCAGTTCTTAATGTTTTGACTGTAGTGTGATTTTACAACGCAGTATCGGACTATCGGCGACACGGTCACGTGTTGATTCGAATTCTACTGTCTTATTATTAAGAGTTCTATGGTGCAAGCACACGCATGACTGATTCTACAACTTTTTATAGTAATCTCGTAGTACATAATAATGTATATTCTAGGACATTCTACACAGCACTGTCTAGACCCAAAGTAAGCATAGCTTAACTAGCTTGTCTCATAGGTTCTAGAAAGCGGATAAACATACTTAGATACATTTTCTTGTGTGAATGCATACAAATTATACATATAAACACCCAGCCCAATGCAAATAGGCATATTCATACATATACATATAAATATTTGCATTGAGCGAGACTCGTACCCGCGACCCCCGACATAGTAGTCGAACGCACTATCGCTACTCCACAAAGGTCGTCTCTCGCTAGTAGATAAACATATAAAACAGTAAATTCATTTACTTAACGAATGATTAAAATAAGCTGGACTTATCAATTTGCTCGCATCCCTAGACTTACTTATGTGGAGGCGTTCAAAGCTGCCGCCTTCTTCTGCGAGGCAGTGATGCGCTCAAAAGAGGCGGCAGAAAAGGTACGGGAGAGGTATAGCATTCTCCCGTGCCATAGAAGGCACACCGGGCGGTGGAGATCGCAGAGCGATCTCCGTCCTCCATGAGGGCGGGCCTGGGGGTGACGTTTGGGGCTAGTCACCTTAGTAGAAGCAGGCCCAGGGTGGCGGCGCGTTGTGTTTCCGCGCACGCTTCTCTATAGGGGAGGGGGTTTTCTGTCCCTAACATCAAGTCGGAGTCGCCACTATTAGCGGCCGGGGCCGGTCGGGGTCTCTAGGGTATTTCTTTCTAGGGCACACCAGATACCCCGGCCACATAGGCCGATGTGACGAAACACCGTGCGGTTTTAGTCGGTTCGACTCCGACACGCCCACCTCACCGTTAACTCCGGTGAGGTGAAGTCCGGGGGGGTTTCAGCAGGAAAAAATTTTTTTTGAACTCGCGAGGACCTATTTGGGATAACTACGTGTGAGAAATCTTACTTTGCAGATAGATTTAGCTGTGGGAGTTCAATGGCACTTTACTGTGTGAATGCAAAAGTTTCTAATTATTTAACTTTTCTGCAGTTAAATTTATGTATGAAATATTACCTCCCTATACTGTGCTTCGAAAGTTTCAATTATTTTCAGATCGGATTATAGTTTAACTACATTCTACATATTGTTTGAATAATTATTTCTCGCAACCAGTTACAATACAAAGAATTATTTTACCAGACTACGGTGTTTGTTTTTATGATGGTATAATTAAGTGTAAATTTTGTTATTTAGGTATTTTTAGTCATGTTATGTGTTTGCCTGTCTATATAGAGTAATTACGCATGTTCCACTGTAGCTCCTAAGATACTGAACTGACTGTAATGCATGAAGTGTCAATAATTTCATTATTATGCTCTGGGTTCAATAGGCCACATTTTATATAAATAATATCAACATAACGGATGCTAGATCCAAAAATGTGGCATCTCAAAAATATTTTTTTTTTTGTAATTGTATCTTGTGTGATATCAAATGAAAGGGGAATAATCAAAAATATAAATATAGTGTTATCCTAGATATGAAAATACAATTTTAGTGTATATTTCAGTGATTTCAAAAAATACTACTAGCGCCATCTATCTGTGGAAAGCTCTATATTTCACTATTCTTAAAAAAATATATTTTTTCACGTCTATATTTTTAACCTATATTTACAGTTTTTAAATATCTTTTTGTTTAAGACGACTTGTCACTTGGGCCACACATCACTAGAATTCTAATTAACCCATCCAGTTAAGTTAATTTATAAGCTTGCGTTAGGGGCGAGTTGGCATCGTGGTATGCTGGTAGGAGTTTCAAAACAAAAGTGCGACGCCTTATCCGTTATAACACCTCTCTCTTTAAAAATATAATAATAGTTCAAAGAAATTTATTAAAGAAAATAACAGAATTATTACTACTTTGAAAAAAAGATTAAAAGCTAGTATGAGCTTACATTATAAGGAGGGTATTTTATCTAGTAATAACTATTAACTTAAATGAAATAAGTAAAAGTATAAGCTTTTGTTTTTTTAATTCAAGTGCAAATGAAGACTTAAACATAATTAACTCTTTGTCAAGATAGACTGCTCCGAATTAAAACTAATATAATAAAAACCTGGCACACTTAAAGGAGGTCCTTCTACTGAGTGGCTTAAAGTTCTTTATTTAATTCTACAATTTAATTCAAAAGTTAATTGATCATTGCGAAGTTTTCACAAGTTTCACAAAGATTTTAGAAAATTGATCGCTCCCTATTTGTATGTGTATGATTATTCATATTATGACTCCATGGGTTAACTCAACTAACTAACTAAAATGCAACAACATAAACAAACAGTTTCAATAGAGTAACGTTTTCAAACTATTACTCTTTTGGAACTAACTGTTGCAAACTTTTGAACTCTGAAGCTATCAGGTATATACAGTTTATACAACTGTTTAGATCAATATTCTCTAATGAATATTGATATAGCAGTACCTATAAAGTGTGTAGTAAGTTTAATAGGTATAAAATGTATAAACACCTTTTAGTTTACAACACAGTATTCGTCATGAATACTGATCATCATCAATTGGATCAATAGAATGGTTATAACCTCCAAACACATGATTAAAAATATTTCATACTACCGTTACCTGCGTGCAAACATTTTAAGAATAAAAATGTATCATACCAACATCTATTACTGCATATTATAAAACAAAGTCCTCTGCCGCGTCTGTCTGTCGGTCGGGCTGTTCGCGATAAACTCAAACACTGCTTCACCGATTTTCAATCTGTTTTCACCGATGGATAGAGTGGTTCTCGAGAAAGGTTCTGAAGTTGGTGTTTGTATACATTGGCTATAATATAATGATCTTTGTTAAAGGTGTCAGAAAAAAATAAGCCGTCTAGGAGCTTTCGACGAAAACGCTGCCTAAACCCTTAGAGATATAACAAAATGACGTATGGTGGAATTTTTTATCTTATATAGGTAGGTTCCCATGGGAAGCGGGAATGGAAACAGATTTCACGCTGGTGGTGATTTTGGCGGGCAAAATCTAGTACATATATGTAAGAATTTAGTTGAACTTAAAAAAGTGGGGGCCGGTGCCAACGTACTCTGTTTTCGTCCAGTTTAACAAGAACGAGGGACAATTTCCATAACGATATCACCTTCGCAACAACAGTACATAATAAACCTAAAATAGTATACTTTATCTCATAATAAAATGGGAGACACGTATCAAAACTTGTTACCTTAACAAGTACATCTTCATTCGAACCTCGTCCTAATTGAATGTACCTACCTTAGTTTGTGATACAATGGCATTTTTATTCTCCACATATATTTTGCCAAGTGTGTAGCGAGAGAAGTGGATTACATCTCAGTCTAGATCGGTCGGCTGCGCGGCGCGCACGTGATATATACATAGCTATAGTGTCATGTACACGTGTCAAATTGACGTGAGTGACGTGACGTGCGTGACGTTAACTGAATGCGCGTGATGCGACGAAGCGTGATGCCGTCATAACAGTCACGTGATGCAAACAAGAGACAAGTGACAGTTACATTCGTATATTAAATTTAAAGTTAACAGTTAATTTGATAAACATGGCCCGTAGAAAAAGTAACATTCTACTAGTGGAATCGCTACGAAACGAACCTTCAAAGCGATTCCACTAGTAGAATATCCCTTTAACTACGCCCCCATATTTATGAATGACACTTTTTACGCTTCAGTTTAATAGATAAACGTAAAGACTATTTTGGTTAACTTGTTTGATTAGGTAGTGAAAATAAAGGATGCTCACATAATTTTAAAATTGATGTTAATTTGAAAACAAAACTAGACAGTATTATTAGGTTGACATTGATATGTTGAACACCGAGTAGATATAGCAATGGTTATGAAGAAGAATATGAGATTGGATTCACTGATCGATTTGCGCTTGAAATAACTCACAGTTTCACTTTTCACTTTCCACCTATCTAAATTATTGTGGCAAGTCATAATATTTTAAATCGTGACTCCATCATAATGAGTTATGTCAAATTATAGTTTATATTACACTTTTACAACCGTGTCTTTCATTATTCTGACATTGTTATACACGATATTGTCGGAAGTTTACACGAATGTCACACATTGAAATAAAACTATTTTTTAACGGATTCTATCGCGATTTATTTGATGTTATTTTATATTTCACATTGAACCCGACATTTCTGTTGCTTTTCAGCAGCCATGGTCACGGGGAGACTTGTTTTCACTTCAAATAAAACGAGCTATGTAACATTAAAGATACCAAATTGTAAAGATACCAAGGTACCAAAATGTATTTAGAACACGCTCATGAATACACAAGATGTCTAATATTCTTCTAGATTATAATATATACCTAGTATATATAAAACTGAAATAAAATATAGCCAGTTTGTAGTTGTAAACTGTATATCATTTCTTGTTTAATTTGTAGCAGGCAAACAAACTGAAATGTACCATGGAAGAGAAATAAAAACGTCGTTTATTGGGTAGTCGGCACACTGCGGTATTCTGAGATAACTAGGTCAGTTCTGCAGACCGAGCGGCGCCTGGACTTATTGACTAGTCGACGTTGTGCGGGCAATGTGAGGGCAAATAATTTGATTATCATAGTGTTGAGATTGCCTCTAAATATTTGTTTATCTACTTAGATTGCAACGGTTTGGTTATGAGCTCTAATATGTTATACTCGCGGCCCGGGACCCGGCTTCGAATGGAAATAAATTCGTTAAAAAAACAATAACTCGATGGCCCCACCACCACCTACTGGGTCAATTTGGAGGTCCAATAAGTAAACAAAAATTTGCTTTGATCATTGTGCTATTATTACTAATATTTATTACTAATAATAGCACAATGATTAAATGTTTATTACTAATAGCACCATGGCTTTAATATTGAATTTCATGCGTCTTCAAAAGTTAAAGACTTTCCATATACGGACTTCCATCGATCCGCTCAGCCCTTATTTGCCCCCTTAAGGATGTAATATTTGAAAAACACCGTTACACGTTTACGTTTGTTGCTAACCAGAAGCAGTTACATGACATTTCGTGCCTCTTCTTCAAAAATGACGAACTTTCAAGTATGTAGGCCCAGCGGCTTAGGCCCTACCAATGTAGGGCCTAAGCCCTGAAGCCTATATGAATCAGTCAATGAGTCAGTCAGTTTTACACAGAATTTTACAGTATGTTACTTAGAAAAGAATGTACTTTTAGGCACTTGTCCACCGGCGGCGACGAGAAAACGACCAACTATTGACTATTCTCTCTCAAGAAACGTACAGGAGATACGGATCGCGAGTTAATGAAAGAAATGCATATATGAATAGTTGATCGCTGCCTGTTTACACTGCTAAGAATTTTGTCACTCTACTAGTTTTTACGCAACGACAAGAACTGTCGAAAATAGGTAATAATTGCTGAGTGATTCTCTCTTGGCGATCAGAAAACTCACCGAGCGAGTATGGATACTCGCCGAAGTAGTAGACATTTTCCATTGTGCTCCACGGCGTAGCAACTCATACAGAACGAATTGTGGGAGTAATCCACAGAACAAAGAATTATTAGTTCTGTGGACCCGCCGCGTCGCCCTGCCACACTCGTTTAATAGCCCAGTGATAGTACTATCGGAGCTACACACTTGCAACTAGCTGTCTCGTTTACAGTTGCTAGTTTTACTCGTTTCTCGTTCATCGCCGGCGGTGGATCAAATACCTTATACTATTTTAAAACTTAATGTCAGTTGTCTTGCAAGTATCTCTACTTGTAAATTTGACATTTAGTTCTACAATAGTTGGAAAGTTTTTAAACCTTTATCGTAATATATTTGCCTGACTATCAACTTGATTGTCTAGCTATAGTAGCACTTACCATACTGCGAAAGACAAATGACGTAACGTGAGTAGCGCTATGACTATGTAGCAATAAGACTACACTTTATAAAATACATGGTTTGGTGACTTTTCTATTTAGAAGTGCACCATAAAGAATCGACTACCCAGCAAGTCAATAATCTGATATACAGCCTAACCGTATAACAGCCAGTATAACATAATAACACAGTTTTTGAAATGCAATATTATGCAATGATATTGAAATACACTGTTGTGGATTAAGTGCCACTATTGGTAAGTGTTTTTTTACAGCCAATATAAAAATTATACTTTTCCCTTTAACTGCCACATTCTTGAGTGCCTACTTGTATTAATATAACATTCTATAGTTTTCTGACTACTTCACAAACAAATGCACAACATACTCAAATATACGCTTTGCAATTTACACAATTTACTACAACATATTAAAAAGTTCAAAAAGTGCTATAATAAAATTAAAACACAAATCCAATTTATTCCAAATTAGATTATACTTCGTTATAAAGACACATTTGAGGTATATAAATTTACCAAGGTCCTTAACAAAATCGCAAATAATTAAGGGTAAATAATCCTAAAAGCATGGTAGCTTATGCAACTCTGCGTAATTCATCGCCGGAACTAGGCTTCCAGACAACGGGGTCAGCCTTCGGAGACGAGACGACGCCACTGATATCGACGTGAACAGCTGATGCTAAAAGATTTTACCAGATTTTAGTAGAACAGCTACAGATCGGAGCACGACCGGCGTGCACGCGGATCGGATTCGGTTACGCGCCGCGTTGCTCGCGGATAATTGTAAAGAAAATTGTGTAATTGTTGGGCCAAATAGAAATTGTTTAGAGAAGAAATATTCTTCTAGCATTGTTATTTAACTGTGTGCGTGCTACTTCATTAACAATCCTTTGAGTATTATCACTACCTACCACAAACCGTTGATATTTTTTCTTTAAAGTGAGAATTTCGTTTAACTATACATTTAAATTTAAAAGTGTAACTGTAATTAAACTAGTAAAGTTTCAGTACATAGTAAAAAAACCGTATAACATTGCAATAAAACTAAAAACTGTTAGCCGTCTTGTTACCCGGGTGCTATTTGGATTTCAAAGGTATTTGCTTTACAGTATCGCTGAATGATTGATTTTAACCGAATAAAATACGTGTCATCATTTGGATTTTGACTTCCAGAATTTTTGTACCTATTGTTTTACTCACCTTAGCATGATTAGTAGAAATGGTACCAAACCTGTGTTTCGTGTCGAACTAGAAATACAAATCTACTTAGTACGAATATGGTGTTTTTGCGTGTATCGCGGATATATGCTCGTATTACCTAAATATTTTGCCTCAATGTAAAAATATAAAACATAATACAAAATTAAGTTTTCTTCAGCGTCTTTAGTTATATAAATATTTTTTCATTTATGCCTACGACACATTACGTGTAGTTTCTTAATACTCTTGTAGATATCTTTATACGTTCAAGCCTATCATTAAGTAAGTGAATGCTACAGTTAACCAGAATATAATTCAAGTAAATTCCGTAAGGTCTTTTTGACGATGCTGTCATAAACTCGCAGTCCTGAACAAGGTGCAACGGTTTTTCACGCCGAACCAGCGGTGTCTTCTATACAATAAATCAGTAATAATACAATAAATACTGCTCCCATCTCTGGAATGACTCTGCACAGTACTTGCTAAATACTCTCGATAGGTTGCAGCAACGTGCAGTCCACATAATTGGGAGGCCTGAGGTCACCAACACCCTCGAGCAATTGCAGTTGCGTAGAGATATTACCTCTTTGGCAGTGTTTTACCGCCTCTACCATGGGGTCTGATGACCTCTTCCAATTAACTCCAGCCTCTCCTTTCCTATACCGAACAACACGTGCAAGCCTGAGGTATCACACTTATACGATGCAAATAATTTCATCAAGAACCAAGCGCGTCGGCACCTCTTTTCTTTGCCGCACCATCAAGACTTGGAATTGTTGGAATGTTTCCTTCTTCCTACAGTCACGTGTCCTTTAAGCGGGACATGAAAAAGCATCTGATGAGGCCGTCAAGCTAAGGCCCACCATTGTAGCATTATGAATGTCTGCAATTATGACCCTCATTCCTGAGATTTTACCTTAAGCTTACCATTAGGCGAGGTGAAGTCATGTTGATGTGACCATTATAAAAAAATTTATCTCGGTTTAATAATAAGTAATTTGTTAAGTTTGATTTTTGCTTTTTTTTTTCTGAAAGGAATTGAACGGAAGAAAATAAAATTATTACTTACAATCAGCGTCAAAGGTTGATGATCATATAAAGGTGTCATAAGTAGGTGACTCTACATAGCGTCAAAATTAGGTAATGCTGTAGAGCACCAAAGCGTAAGTACTACATAATATATAGTAGGTACTAAATATTCTGTGACCAAAGTAAGTAGTGCGACAAAGTTTCAAAAGTTGATGATGAGTACAAAGTGATCTTGACGTTCAAAACGGCGCGGCCGAAAGTATGAAAGCATTTAGTAACAAGTGTCTGGGTTTAATGAAAATCAACTTTATTCGTTATAACTAAGGTATAAAATTCATTAATTTCATTAATTCAATAATTAATTTGGCTTATGTCTCTTTCATTTTGTGCATGACGTAATAATACATTTGAAAGGCTGTATAGGCATATTGTAGCCATATTACCTCGATGATTGGAGCCGATCAAGAAGCTAACATTTATTTATCTTTAACCTTCTTGGAGCCGATTCTACAACACAAAACTGTTTCTACTAGACTACCTTTTTTAAAGTTGTTTTTAAAGCAAATAGAACAAAATTACAGAATTCAAGTAAAATAATTTTAGTTGTTATAGTTTAGTGTGATGAGCAATAGAATTAGCGCCATTGTGTGAATTCAATAGCAAATGGAAGATTTGTTTTATAGTTCTAGGCTATTATTTTTTTCTTTAATTTTGAACTTTGTCGCAATACTTACTTTTGACGCTCTGTTACATTACATACTTTTACACCTGGACAATATATGATCAGCAACTTGACACTGATTACCTTTAGTTTGAAATTCGTCATAAATACATAAATAATATATTGTATACCAATATAATATTGTTACACTATAAGCCAAATGAATTGAGGACCTAAAGAGGTAGCTGGGATAGACTGATGGCGCTGCAATCGGGTTTTAGGATTTATTAACGAATTTATACCCAGGTGAAGCCGAAACCCGGGATGCTAGTATATTATAACTGCAGGCTTAATAGTACTACGTGGGGAATACGACGTTATAGACTCATAGAGCGTTACAAAATCTTTACTTGTTCCTTTATCTCCATCTTTCTCTTCAATCCTGAAGGTTAACACTAGCCAACCGGAACAGTTGTTCAATGGTGGCAATGGTGAAATATTTGGGAGTGGACATCACTCCCGAATATTTCAGTTGTATAAAGACTATATAGTAGTTAGAAATATAGTACCGTAGTAATCGTAAGGTACTTCTGAGAAGATACTTCAGCAAAGCTTACACTAATCGGAGAAGTACCACCCTCTCATTTAATATCGACTTTAAATAGTAGTAGACCTTAACTTGTTCACCGTTCCTTTTCATATTCTCCTAATTTTCTCTCCCTTCTGAGAAGAACTGATGACTGCTGAGGAGTAGGTAGCATGCCTACAACAGCTGATTATCATAAGGGCTTTGTACTTGTTTGCTATTATTGGTATGAACATACATCACCGTAAAGTTCTCCTTTATATTAGAACTCATAGTATAGGCTATACTTATTTCAAGTTTCTTTTTTACTTAACTTGCACTGTTGGTATAAATATATGTTGTCCGCTACCATTTGCAGACCATTTTCGACCATTTATTGGCATCCGGTTGAGCTGAAATTTTGTACACATGTTTAGTTTGAATTACAATGCATTAATATGGTACCACTGAGCTGGTCTGATGATGAAGTACGAAGGTGGCCACGGGAACTTCTAAATAAAATAAGATAAACTTATTGAGTTTGGGCTCATTTGTTTTATCCTAGCAAACTCTCTGGTGTTAAATGATAGTCAGGGCCTGAAGATGTAGTTGGAAGGTGGCCATAAGGACTCCTAAACTAAGCAAGATAAAGCTATCGAGTTTGGGCTAATTTATTTTGTCTTGGTAAATTGATTGTTGTTATATGGTATTTAGAGTCACTCTGGTGCTACATAATATTACTAAAACCAGAAACTTGAAAATTAAATGATTAATAAGCATTTTTTTTAAGAAAAGCTTTTATTCAAAAATCTAGTTGCACTTAAACCATTATAATATTTATATGTGAGGCCGCTGGCGGCCAAGTTCCGTCGGTAACCCTGGGGTTATCCTTTCGAGGCCTTACCCGGGGTGCCTGACAATGGACACTTGGGCAGGATACCGTGCGGTTTTAGGCGGTAAATGCACGAACTAACCGCCCCTGCTAGCCGGCGGGGGGTATCCGACGGGATTTCCGCACGTAAAAAAAAGGGCTGTGTTGATTTCAAAAGCTTGTTGCGCAAATAGAAAACTGCGAAAATACTTATGCAGTTGGCCATACAAGCTTGCATGCAACCCCTTGCATATAATTATTACTTTCGATTTAGTGCAAATACATTTTGGAAAAATACTTGTTTTAAAAAATTATTTTTATATTATTTATTTTACCTTGGGTTTAGATGGCCTTAGAATGTTTTAGAATATTTTATTATTATTCGTCTATATTGAACTTTATACATTTTGGATAGGTGCATATTAAATAAAATGAATATGATCATTTTACGTACGGTGACACTGCTAGCTTATAGGTACATGCCCATTACAGCTCTAATTACGTACGGTCTTACAGCGATTATCTTAACTGTGCTAGATTACTGTGTGCTTCATAATACCCGCGTTCAGTCTTCAGACGTTACCAACTGAATGGGGAAAGGGAAGGAAGATAGGAAAAAAGGGAGGTTAAGTTATCGGTACTCTCGAGATTGTTTTCCATGATTAAAACAAAAACATGATGTAAGCCACGTAAGCAATAGCATCTATTACTTTAGGGGCTTCTCGTAACTTTTTCTTTCGTGCGGAAATCCCTTCGGATTTCCCCCTGCAGGCCAGCGGGGGCTATTATGTCGGGCTTGAACCGACTAAAACCGCACGCCGTCTCGGGTCTACAGACGCCGGGGTGTAAGGTTGCAAATAGAGCATATCCCTCGCACCCTGACTGACCCTGGGCCATCTCCGGTTTCGAGATGGCCCCCTGGGGTTTAGGAACCACGGCGTCCCCGTCTTGCCCCATTTTGGTGGAGGGGCGCTAGCCGCCCCACCGTCACGGGCTGCTTCTGCTGGGGTGACAGGCGCTGCGCTCATGGATGACGGAGGTCGTTAAGCGACCTCAGGTGCCTAAGTCGCCTGCGACGCGCGGCGAGTTAATGGTACAATCAGTTAAAGTTTGAAATGATTGAATATAATCAATGTAAATAAAAAGGCCCAGAAATAAGCTAAGGTTGTTGTATTGAGCTCCAGTTGTTTAGCTAATGACGGTATTAACTCGGGTAATTGGGGCCGAGTCTATATTTACGAACTCAAATCCAGCCCTAATTGATATGTGAGAATATTTGTAAACAATCTTTATTTTTACCTACCTTCCATGTGAGTTAAAGCGCTGGTGATTCTAAACAAGAATGTAAACATAGACAGTTTTATGTTTCTTATCGACTTCTGCACATTCTAGTGATGAAATCATATATATGTAATCATAACACATACCTTATTCCTCGGACGCGGACGACACGCTCGTGACGGCGTGCGGGGCGACGTACCGCGAAGCGACCCTGAAGGCCACGACCGCGGTTGCCCAAGTCGTTGAGCGGATCCGGCGGCTGGGTCTCAAGGTGGCTCTGCATAAAACCGAGGCCTTGTTCTTTCATGAGCCTCGGAGCAAGCCACCCGAAGGATCCAGTCTCATCGTGGGAGGAAATCGCATCGGCATCAAGCCCAAAATGAAATATTTGGGGCTCGTGCTCGACGGCCGATGGGACTTCGGAGAGCACATCCGATGTCTGGCCCACAAATTGAAGGGCACAGCTCTCGCTCTGGCACGGTTGTTGCCCAACATGAGGGGGCCCGATGACTCCTGCAGGAGACTCTACGCGGGGATCGTGCGGTCCATGGCCCTGTATGGGTGCCCAATATGGGCGGAGCCCCTGAGTGCCAGAAGTGTGCGGATGCTGCGCGCTCCGCAGCGAGTGATGGCCATCAGGGTCATCCGCGGGTACCGCACGATCTCCTTCGAGGCGGCGAGTCACCTTGCCGGAACTCCGCCATGGGACCTGGAGGCGAGAGCCCTTTCGCAACTATACCAGTGACGAAAGGAGGCGCGGGAGCAGGAACGGAACCCCGAGCCTCGTGAAATCGACGCCGTGCAGTCCCAGCTCCGCCAGGCCATCGTGGTGGAGTGGAAGGAACGACTTGGGCGACCAAGCGCAGGGCACGCCCCAATAGCGGCGGTAAGGCTAGAGAGAGCTAGAGAGGCTAGAGAGGCGACAAGGAAGAAAGGAAGCCTCTCTTACCGGCTGACGCAGGTGATCTCCGGGAATCTCCGGGGTGCTTCGGGGACCACCTGCATCGGATCAGGAAGGAGCCAACGCCGCGAGTGTCATCACTGCGACGCGAGCGAGGACTCAGGGCTGCACACGCTGGCGGACTGCCCGGCGTGTGAGGCGCCGAGGCGTGACCTCGTGGCAGCCATCGGGGTGGGAGTCCTCTCGCTTGGCAGCATGATTGCGACAATGGTGCGGAGCGCGAGCGCGTGGGCCGCCGCCACCAGCATTACATGCTCGCAGAATTAGGTGGAAACGCGAAGGAGATGGCAGAGTGCGCGCGGGAGAGACTTAGAACTCTCCCGGCCCGCCGAGCCCGCAACTTGCTCACCGCGCGTCGCAGGCGACTCAGGCGCCAGAGGTCGCTAAACGACCTCCGTCCTCCATGAGCGCAGGCCTGGGGGTGGCAGGTAAGGCCGCCTGTCACCCCAGCATAAGCAGGCCGGGACGGCGGGGCGACTAGCGCCCCTCCCCCATACCGGGGCAAGACGGGGACACCGTGGTTCCCAAATCTGAGGGGGCCATCTCGAAACCAGAGATGGCCCAGGGTCAGTCGGGGTGCGAGGGATATGCTCTATGGGCAACCTTACACCCCGGCGTATTAAGACCCGAGACGGCGTGCGGTTTTAGTCGGTTCAAGCCCGACGTAACCGCCCCCGCTGGCCGGTGGGGGGGTATTCGAAGAGATTTCCGCACGAAAAAAAAACATAAAAAGGTATCTAATACTATCCTTACATACTTCATGAGCTTCCAATACTGCCATAATCATCACAGTGTTTTTGTCCCGGTTGCATCCTAGCTCGCACTTTAAAGTTTGTCTTGTCCTGGCTTATCTTGGCCTTTGTGTGTGACCACCCAAATTCGAGAAAAAAGCCAGCGCAAAAGCCTCATCCGTTAAACAGCTGGCAGGTGTACCGGGTTGCAGGTGAGGTTGGCTCGGGCCCAGAAGATCAGATGGGGCCTAAAACTGGGATGGCGATTAAACACTCTACCTAAACTGTCATTAATCCTTTTATGCGAATCCTCGGGTTAAAATGCTTTTGAAATCAATTTTGATTTGAAAATCTTCATTATTACCTCTTTAGTTTCTAGAAAAAAAAGAGGGTACAGTTTTTTATATTGTAATACATATGTAAATCAAAATGTTTAATGTGATACAAAAGGACAACAAGACTACATGTTTATCTAGAAACAAAATTTATTACTATTTTGAAACACTGCATTTGGATTTAATGCAATAAAATTAATTACTTGCTATAATTATGTAACAGTAGGTAGGTACCTACACCTAAAACCTATAATAAAAATGGCAACCTGTAAATGTCTGTTTGTCCGTCAGGAACTGAATCATTAATCATTGTTATTATGAAATGATAATCATGTTTCCTGAAAAGAATTCAGCAATCGGTAAACGTGGTAGGTGAATACTAAACGCGAATAAAAATAGGAGATCTGGCTT
This sequence comes from Cybosia mesomella, assembly GCA_946251805.1. NCBI lineage: Eukaryota > Metazoa > Arthropoda > Insecta > Lepidoptera > Erebidae > Cybosia > Cybosia mesomella. The sequence goes on from OX276401.1 coordinate 10,146,075, forward strand.
GCAGTTCATTGCTTGCCTTAAGAGGGTTATACCTTGTGATAAAGAAGTTCCTTATTATCTAGTGTATATCATCATTAACACTCTAAAAAGAAGTCTATCTAATCTTTCTGTCGGTCTACACAGCGAGCTATGAAACGGGCTATGCTTGGGGTTTCTCTATGACATCGAATCAGAAATAAGGAGATCCGTAGACGAACTAGAGTTACCAACATAGCAGAGCGAGTCAGCAAGCTGAAGTGGCAGTGGGCAGGGCACATAGCTCGGAGAACCGATAGCCGATGGGGCAGAAAGATCCTTGAATGGAGACCACGTGACGGCAAGCGCAGCGTAGGAAGGCCTCTCGCAAGGTAGACAGACGACCTGGTAAAAAACGCAGGGACTCGGTGGATGCAGGCCGCTACAGACCGGTCAAAATGGAAGTCAATTGGAAGGCCTATGTTCAGCAGTGGACTACCTACGGCTGATATGATGATGATAGACAGAATCTCCTCGAACTCTTGCCTTGGAGAATTAAACAACATCTTTTCATTATTATAGTTGTACCATAGGAATATTAATAGAAACAAATTCATTACCTTTCTCATCTCGTTCACTAAACAGGCATTTATAACTGATCATTTCTAGTCCTTTTATCTCATAATAACAGCTTAACGTTTAGTATCATCTTCAGATTAAGTTAAGAAATGGAATATTTAACTACGTTGTTAATTTCCTAACAGCGTTTAGAGCATCGCCTAAGCGCCTCACAGGTTATCAATGTAGCACTGATGGAATACTAAATTGCCGTTCACATTTTAGCAGGCGCTCTGTGTTTATACAGAACAAATTTGATAAGTTTTAAGTACTTTGGTTTTTAATTACGGTTATCTTCAAAGGTCAAAGCAATACTTCGAAAAATATGCATTTACTGGTGGTAGAAATTTGATGACACAAATTTGTCACAAACTTCGGCCGGGTAGGTACCACCGTGCACGATTGCGAAAAACCCTCCATAGTAATCCAATTTCGGTTTGATTGCGTTCAGGGGTCAGCAAGTGCATAGCCGGGCAGGGGGATTGTGGTCGCAGCACTAGTGGGACCGGTGGGTGACACGCGGTGCTGCGACGACAATCCTCTTCTGATGAGGCCGTCAAGCTGAGTGCCACCATTGTTAACATGGTAAGTGTTTGTAATGGTGACCCTATTTCCTGAGACTTTACCTTCAGCTTACCATCAGGCGAGGTGAAGTCAAATTGACGTGTCCTAAATATAAAAAAAGATATAAAAAAAAGTATTAATTATTTTTAAAACCTTTTTTAAAAAATAAGCTTTTATTCAATTGGGGCCCTGAGCGTGTATGCAAAATTACAGCTCAATCGGATGCCAACAAATGGTCGAAAAATATAAAAAAATATGTAATGTAAAAATATAAGCAAAGAGTTAATGTTGTTAAGTTTGTTACACATTACTATTATTTTGGGATTTCCAATCTAACTCCAAAAGGGGAATTATTTTCACATTGTAAGACTTGTGCCTAGATGAATTTCAATCATCCAAACTGCATTAATCACTTAGTTGTACGTACTGATACACAACTTGCGTAGTGTTTTAAGTTTGCTGGTTATACATGAAGTATTGTAAGCTTTTGGGTCTCGGTAACCACTCGTTCACATGCAGCCCCTTTTTTTTTAATTGTGGAAGCCCCCTCGGGCTTCACCTCATCAGAGCTAACATCAGTGAGGTGGGCGTGTCGGAGTCGAACCCACTTAAACCGCACCCCGCAGAGACCCCGATCGGCCCCGGCCGCCTGTAGTGGCGACCCCGTCGTGATGTTAGGGATCTATCCCCCCTCCCCTATAGAGAAGCGTGCGCGGCAACACAATGCACTGCCACCCTGGGCCTGCTTCTGCGATGGCACGGAAGAGTGCTAGACTTCTCTCGTACCTTTTCTGCCGCATCTTTTGCGCGCATTACTGCCTCGCAGAAGAAGGCGGCAGCGTTCCACACACTCTCGCTGCCGACCATGGCCAGCATCAGGGTCTGCAGCGTGAGGCTTCCCTTGTATTTATTTACCACAAATAAAAAAACAGGTAAATTAAACAGTGAGAAAACAAGAAATAAAGTTTTATTCAACTGTAGGATAGCCAATAATCAATTAAAGATCTAATTACACTAGAGCCAACACTCCTCAATGCAATCTTATCATGTCTCAAAGCAAGACTCAACCTCTTTTATTGAAACCAACGCCACTTTGTCCGCTTTGATTCTCTCAGCTTTGAGATGAAATGCATTCGAATTCATTTTGAATGGCTTTGTAGGTTACCCCAATGTAGCGCTAGACATCAACTGAAACAGATTTCTATTTGATAAATTTTTTATATTTTTATATTTAGGACACGTCAATTTGACTTCACCTCACCTGATGGTAAGCTGAAGGTAAAGTTACAGGAAAGAGGGTCACCATTACATACACATACCATGTTAACAATGGTGGCACTCAGCTTGACGGCCTCATCATAAGAGGATTGTCGTCGCAGCACCGCGTGACACCCACCGGTCCCACTAGTGCTGCGACCACAATTCCCCTTTCTTGAAGTACCTGTACCTTCTTTTTTTCTTTTTCCGTGCGGAAATACCTTCGGATACCCCCCCGCTGGCCAGCGGGGGCGGTTATGTCGGGCTTGAACCGACTAAAACCGCACGCCGTCTCGGGTCTACAAACGCCGGGGTGTAAGGTTGCCCATAGAGCATATCCCTCGCACATGGGCCATCTCCGGTTTCGAGATGGCCCCCTCGGGGAAGTATCTGTACCTTACCGCTGGTGGACCTACTAGTCAGGGCCACACTAATTAGAACCATACCATTTAACCAATTGCCATATTTCTATGAAGCGTTTCTGATTAGTGCGTGAAGTATCTGTACCGCACCGCTGGTGGACCTACTTGACAGGACCACTTTAATTAGAATCATAGCATTCAACCTATTACCATATTTCTATGCAGCGTTTCTGATTGGTGCGTGAAGTATCAGTATCGCACCGCTGCTGAACCTACTTATCAGGACCGCACTAATCAGGGTCATCCCATTCAACCGATTGCTCTATGGAGCATTAATTTTCTGATTAATGCGGTTAGTGACTGTACCGCAGACACTTGGTTAACCTACACTCGGTAAGCTTTTAATACCGCGTATAGCGAGAATACTGATATCACACCGCTACTGCAACAACTAATCAGAACAGCGCCTTAGTTGCGTAATGAATAGAATAATTAGCTACTAGAGATTCAATTAGATAACAGCAGTATGACATAATATTCGAGTATCTATAAATAAAGGCCAAAAACTACATTTTGAACACTACCTTCAGTGGAAGCTATAACAAATAGCGTAGAATTTCATGCAATCAGTTGATTCAACAGCTGCAGGTACTGAGAGATTTCTGCTATGTAATCATTTTACCAGTACTAGCTTGTAAGGTATCTTACATAACTAAACTGGTGGTAAAAATAATAATTAGTAAATAAAGTCCGATTAGAGAACCATATTCTTGATGAGTAAATGTGGTATTAAGACGAATTTAACAAGTCTTTGAAAAATCTATTTGTTTAGAAAAACGTTTTCAAAAAGGTAGAAAAAGAAAAATTTCATACAGAACTTTGCACAAATAATGAAAATGAATATAATTAAATATCTAAATCTCAAATTGCTCTTCTTATTTAAGAAATGAAATTTGTTGGGTTTTTCAAAATATCTGAAATTTAACAATCTCGTACTGAAAAACTTAATTTAACGATCAACCTACAGGTATGTTAAATTTTCCGTATTTCTAGAACATTGTCTGAATTTTCGGATGGGCTTTGAACATGGACAAAGAGATTAATATCCACACCTTTCATAATCACATTCCTATATCATTAGCCAATATCACACCTTTATTCCCAGAAGAATGAGACCGAAGTATCTACTATATTACATTCCTAGCTGTTGCCCGCGGCTCCGCCCGTGTGGTGGTCGGTTATCAATTTTGGTCATATCTCCGGTTCTACTAAACTGATTGGAATTATACATACGCCAAATTTTAAATCTGACTAAAACCTTCCTAATAGAAAAAAGTCAGATCGTAATGCGTTCAATAGTTTTGCCTCTAACGCGAACAAACAGACAAAAATTCCAAAAGAAATTGTGTTCTGAATCGTACATTTAATATAATCCAAGTATTTTTTTAATATCTCCAATGTACAAACATAACTTATTTACAATTTTTGTAATATTATAGACTAGTTCGCCATCACCATGGAATTCTGCCAAATTAGGTCTCTGAATTTGGTGAGATGACTTGGTATCGACAAAATATGTATTTTAAACAAAAAAATTATCGGGTAAAAAAAATATATATATATAAAAATAATAAAAATGGAAAAAAAACACCACCAGCGACCAGCGTCACGTGACTCGACGAGCACACGTGACGCTGGTTGCGATTTAGGTATTTCCCACACATCCACTTGGAGAATACTGCGAGGAGAAGGACTGCACGCCTATCACGTTCGTCACGGGCTCGTCGCGTCAGGTGACACTGGTCGCTGGTGGTGTTTTTTTTTTCATATTTTTATATATATTTTTTTTATTTTATTTTTTTATTTTACCCGATATTTTTTTTGTTTCAAATACATATTTTGTCGATACCAAGTCATCTCACCAAATTCATACATCATTTTGTTATATCCCAAAGGGTTTAGGCAGCGTTTTCATTGAAAGCTCCCAGGTGGCTTATATTTTTTGACACCTCCAACAAACATCATTATTTTTAGCCAATGTATACAAAAACTTGACAGTTAATATACTAAAACCTTCCTCGAGAACCACACTATCCAGTGGTGCATGTAAATCGGTGCAGTAGTTTTTAAGTTTATCGCGAATACACAGACAGACGTTGCGGAGGACTTTGCTTTATGATATGCAGTGATATTGTTATAGGAGATTACAGTTACCTATTAGAAATATGCAAAATAAAACTTCTTAAATTTAGACCAAGGACAGCGTATAAACAACTATGCAGTTGGTAAAAATAGTATTTCTCACATTCCGTGAATTCTTAAAAGTACAAAAATGAATGAAGTGCTCCATTGCCTATATATATCTATATGAACTGAAATTAAAATAGTTTAAACTCGTTAAAGTAAAAGACTGATAAGTGCCAAAGAAATTTTAATATTAAAAGTGATACTTACTCTTCAATAAAATGGCGATGGTAATTTCAATAAAAACCAAGTGTTGTATGTGTTCGTTGTTCCTGCTGATAGCGATAGGCGTCTGTCTGGCAATAGTGTCTACATATGGACTCCTTGGTCCGAAGAAGGAAAATCATCAAATGGTTGCAGAGAAGTATAGCCAGACTAAATCTGCACCAATTGTCGCGGACATGGGTACTGTAAGTAATAAGATATAAATATTATTATTTTACCTTATATTTTTTCATAAGTGGAAGAAAAGGTATTGAATCAAAGTTTACAAAACAAAAACAAAATTGAAAAAAGTTTAAAACTATTTTTAACGGATTCTATCGCGGTTTATTTGATGTTATTTTATATTTTACATTGATCCCGACGTTTCGGTTGCTTTCCAGCAGCCATGGTCAAAAACAAAAAACACTGTCAGTAGATTTTGATAAGATTTCAATAAGTGAATGTATACAAAAGGGTGATTTATTTTTGCTACCCAAAATCGAATCGGACCGACTAAGACCACACGGTGTCCTCCCAAAGTGTCCGTAGCCGGGCACCCCGGGTAAGCCCTCGAAAGGATAACCCCAGGGTTATCGGCGGACTTTACCTCGACTAGTAATCCCATTGATATACATATTTTTTAGTCATATTGTTAAGTGTTGCAAACTAATATATCAAAACAAGTTTATTACAGAATTACCTATAATCAGTAAAAAACGTTGATGCTCTCTGAAACTACTTATAAAGACCTATTAATTAATGAAGTTCGTATGTCTATAGAACTTGAAGTAACTAGGTTCTTCAAACTATTCAAAGTAGCTACCTTAAAGTAGCTAGATAAATGATACGAGCTATGTAAAGTGTGCAGAATAAAATTGTACTTAAGAAGGTAAAAGGAATTAAAGTTGAGGAATTATGAGGTCCTCTATATTTTAAAGTGATCCAAGAACCCGTGAATGACAGACGTTCTCTTCGCTGCATCATAATCGTCCTAACGTCATAGTAAGTACAAAAGCTATTTTTAACGTAAGTGCCTACCATAGTAGGCAAGTGCCTTGTATGAACTTGGGATAATTGAGGTTTTTATAAAAAAAAGGTGGAAAAATTTTTGCTGCTCCAGAAAGGTAATTATGTGGACAACTGGACAATGTAAACTCTTGAAAAAAATATGAGTTTTCCTTATATTAAATTATTATAAGGCAAGCAGAGTACACAGAGTCCAAAAGCCAAAGCACTCTTACGGAGGAAGCTTTTTCATTCTACATAAGATCGCAGTGAAATGTATATATATTTTTTATTTTACTTCGGGCCACCAACCAGGTGGACACCGAAGTCTTAAAATCACGTAAAAAAATCAAAATCTTACACCTACTTTTTATCACTTTTCTCGACGTTTCACTTGATTCTAAGTCTAATTAAGCAAAAAAAAATTTTGTGTCGGTCTGTCTGTTGGTCTGGATGTCTGGATGTCTGAATGTCTGGATGTCTGGATGTCTGGATGTCTGGATGTCTGGATGTCTGTTTACGCAATAACTCAAGAAGCACTTATCCGATTTAAAAAATTCTTTCGCCAATCATCTTGTTTGGTTAATGGGAAGAACTGATTAGATTTTGGGGTTTGTACGTTCAAGGTTTCGGGTACCTACCATACAAATTGTCCCTAAAAAACTTTTACAAGTGAGTTTCTTTCGAGTTATCAGAGTAACGCGTATTTGACTTTGACATTTGAGTGACAATGACAAAACTTATATTGTATATTTACATAAAACAACCAGACTCTGAAACAAACTGAAATATAAAATCATTTTTTTGTGTTTAAAAAAATACTGCAACAAAAATATCTAAGTTTGGCCCGAAGTTTGACAATCACTGTGTGATTTCCGCCCCACTAGATTTTTTTATATATATTTAGGACACGTCAATTTGACTTCACCTCGCCTGATGGTAAGCTGAAGGTTAAGTCTCAGGAAAAAGGGTCACCATTACATACACGTACCATGTTAACAATGGTGGCACTCAGCTTGACGGCATCATAGAAATAAAGAAAGAAAGAAAGAAAGAAAGAAAAGTGTTTTATTGCGGATTAGGTACAAATACAAAAGACAAAATAGCAAAATAAAAATAAAAACAGAGCTACTCTGGCGGCGAATGCTCGTACAACCTTGACCAAGAGGCGCTATAAATATATTATTTATCTGTGGTAGCCGCCACCTGAGCATACGTATGACATTTTACGTATGACAAAATTGTCAAGCATGGCAGCATTGACAACTCGACAACGTGTCTTATTACGTGGCAATTTATAACACGTGTTAAATGGATATTAAATCAATCAATATTAAAATAGAAACAGTTATGTAAGCCATGTCCGCAATAAGGGATTGACACTCAGCATACACTAAGGAGGGTATCTACCACCCAAGTACTGATTTTCAGCGTCACCCCATGTGTGCCACCTGACGTCGTCAGGCAATATCGCTCCGTATATAAGTCAAAAACAAACATAATTCCCTACAAGTAACCTAAGTATCAAGAAGAATACCGCACGCTAAAAGAGTAAGTAATTTTACAACATTCCAACGATAAAAAATTAAATAATTTTGGCAATATTTAACATTTCCTTTAGGTACATTTATACATATAACAATCACAACTCAGCCCGCCATACGTCCTATCAGAGGCTCCGCACGCCCAAACAGTGCACAGAAGAGGATTGTCGTTGCAGCTCCGCGTGACACCCACCGGTCCCACTAGTGCTGCGACCACAATCCCCCTGCCCCCTGCCTGCCCTAATGAAATGTTGTCAGTCATGACCACATTTGCGACATGACCAAGTGCGAGTCCATCCGTCCACCAGTCGGACTCGCCCATGTAGGGTTCCTTAGCAGCAAGGAACATAATAATGTTTCTTTTTAAATTTTTATATTTGAGTTGATTGTATAAAAGGTAAATCGCGGGTTACGATTTATGACGTATTAAAAGAAACTACTTACTAGATCTTGTTCAAACCAATTTCCGGTTTGAGTTTCAGCTCTAAGTATGGCGAACTCCCAGACTTATTTTTCTATTTTTGTATGAAAATCTTAATGCGGTTCACAGAATACATCTTTCCCGTTCACAGAATACATTTTACCAAGTTTCAACGGCATAGTTCTTATAGTTTCGGAAAAATGTGGCAGTGACATACCCGACGGCCGACATGACAAATCTATAAGGGTTCAATTTTTTGCCATTTGGCTACGGAACCCTAAAAACGCTGAGTTATTATTGGAAAACTATCTTTTTAATTAGGATATGGTAGATTCTCAAGATCATCGAACACAAAAATATGAATTCGTGAGTTCATCATATTTGGGGTCGTTCGCCTTCTAATTACAGTGCGTCTGTCTGGTTAAATAATAGGTGAATTTGGTATTCCCATAGCCTTAAAATGGCGTACCATAATTTACGACTGGTCACCGGCCTTACTTAAATTTTACCTAAATGCATTCCAGTTGACCCTCCCCGACCAAAGCAATCTGGTCAGATGGGGAAAAGTCACAGATAAAACATGTAACTCATGTGGTGAAGCAACTGGTACGGCTAGGCACCTACTAGTGGGTTGTAAGACGCTATTAGACCGGGGTCATTACTCGCGCCGTCATGATAAGGTATTAGAAATCATACGTGAGGCTGTAAGTTTGGCGGTAGCTAGAGCGAAAAAAGGATTAACCACAAACCAAAGAAATGACATTGCGTTTGTAAAGGAAGGCTGCTCAAAGAAATCACCTCAAAAGCCATATTCAATTTTGATAGCTGCCGTTGACTGGACAATACTCGTAGACATGTATGAGAAGCACTATATGATACCGGAGGATGTCTGTGCCTCATCATCCAGACCCGACATATTCCTTTTTTCACGATCGCATAAGCGTGCAATGCTTGTAGAACTCACAGTACCGTGGGAAACTAATATACCTAAAGACCACGCTATAAAGACAAACAAATACTTTGATTTGACTAACGAGTTAACCAAAAACGGCTACGTGGTTAAACTCTACGCCGTAGAAGTAGGAGCAAGGGGAATTCCAGCTAAATTCCTGTACAACCTACTTAAAGACCTCGGATTGCCAAGAGCTTCAGTAAGCTCTTTACTAAATCGTATCTATAACAAAAGCGGCATTGTTAGGATCTTACCAAATTTGGATAGGTAGGGGGGGAACACTACTGACGGTAGAGGTGAGCGCTGATGCATCACAAGGTGGCCACCCTAAACCTACATCTGGGTCGCAAGTCCCAGTCGTCGTCATGGTGTTCCTCTCTGTACCACGCTATGGACCCGGCGACCGCACGGTGAATCCATGTAGTGCTGAGAATCGGATCTTTATACTTTTTTTTTTTTTTTTTTTATATCGTGCGGAAATCCCTTCGGATACCCCCCCGCCGGTCAGCGGGGGCGGTTATGTCGGGCTTGCACCGACTAAAACCGCACGCCGTCTCGGGTCTTCAGACGCCGGGGTGTAAGGTTACCCATAGAGCATATCCCTCGCACCCCGGCTGACCCTGGGCCATCTCACCACTAACAGCATCGCTCACCCTGTCTCCTCTGAAAGCAGAGGAGTACGGAGAACGATGTGTTCCCGCCACGTTGGGTATTGGCCGACGATCAATGCCAACCCTATGAAGGGGTGAAGGGGAAGCCATTGACCGCCGCCCAGGGTGTACCGGCCGCTCCGATTCCGTTCCCCCCGGACTGCAGGGGGATCGGAATCGGAGCGACACTCGAGGAGGTTACCCAACAAACACCCCCGGATCTTTATACCTTTTTTTTTTTTTTTTTTTTTTTTTTATCGTGCGGAAATCCCTTCGGATACCCCCCCGCGTGCCAGCGGGGGCGGTTATGTCGGGCTTGAACCGACTAAAACCGCACGCCGTCTCGGGTCTACAGACGCCGGAGTGTAAGGTTGCCCATAGAGCATATCCCTCGCACCCCGACTGACCCTGGGCCATCTCCGGTTTCGAGATGGCCCCCTCGGGTTTGGGAACCACGGTGTCCCCATCTTGCCCCGGTTTGGGGGAGGGGCGCTAGTCGCCCCACCGTCCCGGCCTGCTTCTGCTGGGGTGACAGGTGGCCTCACCCGCTACCCCCAGGCCTGCGCTCATGGAGGACGGAGGTCGTTAAGCGACCTCCGGCGCCTGAGTTGCCTGCGACGCGCGGCGAGCAAGTTGCGGGCTCGGCGGACCGGGAGAGTTCTAAGTCTCTCCCGGGCGCGCTCCGCCACCTCTTTCGCGAGCATTACATGCTCGCAGAAGGAGGCGGCGGCGGCCCACGCGCTCGCGCTCCGCACCATTGCCGCAATCATGCTGCCGAGCGAGAGGACTCCCACCCCGATGGCTGCCACGAGGTCACGCCTCGGCGCCTCCCATGCCGGGCAGTCCGCCAGCGTGTGCAGCCCTGAGTCCTCGCTCGCGTCGCAGTGATGACACTCAGGCGTTGGCTCCTTCCTGATCCGATGCAGGTGGTCCCCGAAGCACCCCTTCCCTGAGATCACCTGCGTCAGTCGGTAGGAGAGGCTTCCGTGTCGCCTCTCCAGCCAATCCTCCATGATGGGCCTTACCGCCGCTATTGCGGCGTGCCCTCCCGGATCTTTATACCTGAGTTTTATTGATTTATTTTTATTATATATCAACCTGGCATTCTCTTTAAAATGTACAGGTTTTTCCTGACAAAGTTACTTTATAAATATGGGCAGTCACAACAAGAATTCCTCTCTTTTTCGCCCCTAATATTGTGGTGTAATCCGCAGGGGAATGTAGGTACTACCATTACGTCGGATTGTCTCACATCACCGAACAGCGTTGTTCATAGTAAATACCCGTTATCATAACCTTACATACACCCAATAACAATTTGCAGGCGTACGCAAGGAAAAACTAAAATACTCTTAGTAAAAACATCCTTTGTGGTGCTTAAGGGTCCCAAAAATCTTCATAGTATCGAATAAAAATGTTATATTTTTTATTTTATGTATGTACATACAGAGGGCATGACACAGAGGGAACCTCTGTATTATACATTACTTAGAAAAGTAAATACTATAGGTGGTAAAATTGATGAATAAAAGTAGTATAACGCAAGTGAGAGTCATTAGAGTGAGAAAATGAAAAATATATGCATATAATTATTGTTTGAAATTCGACAACCGGGCGTTCTTAGTATATATTTATACGACCTCTGTGGCGTGGCGGTAGTGCGTTCGACTGCTAAAACAGAGGTCGCGGGTTCGATTCGCTCATTACAAATATGTATATTTGCATTGGTCTGGGTGTTTCTATATTATATGTATATATTTTCAAAAAAAAGGTATTTAAGTATGTTTATCCGCATTCTAGAATCTATTTGACAAGCTCTGCTTAGTTTGGGTCTAGATGGCGTTGTGTACTTTGTCCTAAAATATTTATTTATTATTTAATATTATTATACCGGCGTTTGTAAAAAAAAACGCCCTAAATTCGTTCTCCACTCAAAATTTCAAGTGATATCGTGACCGTGGATGAATGAATATTTTCTCACTGCTTGTGTTTTCAAGACACTTTACCCAATTCTTTCCTTATTTTGAATAAAAATACAATATACCTCTCCTTCATTAGCACAATAGATCACAAATTATCATTAGTCTAAATAAAAACAGAGATAGATATCACATTTACAGCTGCAATATTTCACAAGTAAAACTGCGAAAGTATTTATGTTAGTTAGGCGAGTCCATATGAAATGAACTCACCGGCAAAGTAATATTCATTGCAAGCCGTAACACGTGCCAAAAGCGAGATTACATTTTTTATTTTACTGCATTACCACTACAAACATAAATCAACTAGAGATATTTCTTATACAAAATTTTCACCTGCGTCATCATTCCAACTTAAAAATACATTTTCAGCTAGAAAATGTTTCATACGAAGCTATCAATTTTATTTACACGTCGGACCCATTGTGACGATTTTATCCGATGCTCCGAAATCCGTTTAGTCAGTAATAAATCATGGTGGTAAAAAATTAACGTTATATTTGTGCGACGGGGTCACTCGTCATTATTCGGGGCGTTCTATTATCGCCCGGCTTGGAAAAACCATCTCGGGTCATTTTTCATTAAACGCCAAATGCCGATAAAAGGAAGGGGTTAACATTTTAACCTTACGTAAACGAAAATCTTTAGGGACTATTTTGGAATTGTTTTCTATAAAAAATCTTTAATATCTTATGTTATTGTATAAATCATTACTTTTGCTAGTAAGAAAAGAAACAACTTCAATAATTTAATGTTTACAAATGTATTAAAATTATCAAAGCATCATTTGTGATATTTTATTATTGATATGAAACATCTTTTTTTATCTTTAGTCCATCAATTTGACTGCCCCCCGCCTGATGGTAAGCTGAGGTAAAGTACAAAAAGTAGTGGTACCTACCTTGACGACCGCGATAGAGAATCTATTGACATTCCCTAGGAATAAAACAGACTCGTGACGGCATCATAGCATAAATGAGGGTATGACGTGACGCTTCGTTAAAAAGATCAACGGTATGACGCTCTCTTCTGATGGAAAACAAAATGACGGTCCCTTAAACCTGATTGCTTTCGCCGTTGTCACTCTGTATTCAAGTAAAGAATGCTCAAAAATTAACCTATCAACAAAACACGGAGTACAGTACACCGACGTGTTGAAAAAATAAGCATACAAAGGAAAACTTTTGCTAGGAATTTTTGATTGGAACAAATTGGGAATGCAATATAGCACACGTACTTTTTAATATATTGCCCTTCGTCTTTATCAATGATACGAACTCATGAGAAGCATCACCGTTATCGATTGATCGATCTCGGGTTCATTCATGAATGGGAACTGTCAAAAAAAATGGTACTCCTACATGTGCCAGAAAACATAAAGCCCGCAGTAGGGGATTTTTTCTAGTTTAGGCTTTCGACGTGATAAAAATCGAGGTCAGTCATTTTTTAATCAAAATATTTGGAGGAACAAAGTTTGCAGTTTGAGAAACAAGTGATGCCCTTTTATTTTATAAAGTTTTCATACTCTGACTCTCTATACAATCACTTAAAACTTAAAAAACTTAAAAAAAAAAAAACCGTTTTGTTATTCTTTCCTGTTTCAATTCAGTTTCTGTAGGTTTTGTGATAAAAAAAAAAAAATAAGACAATAAAATGAAAATGAAAATAAGACTTTGTTTGTAAAAAATTAACCCTCCGGTTATATACCAATCTCCGGTACTGACTGATACATTCAGTGTATCATATCTGTTATTGGAAGAGGCGGTCTGCCAAATAGAGTCAAGTGCTCACCCACAGATTTACACCTTGCCAGGCGTCCATAACATCGTGCCACCAAACTGAAGCAATAAGCAAGCTTTCTGCGTATTTACTTGCTCCTACTTCCTTCTAGAATTGTACTGATTGCGCGAATTTATTTTAACGTTGAGCATTATTATTAAATGGCTCATGTGAATGACATCCTCGGTATCTAGCTTACTCTAAATATTTCTGTTCATCAATTTTCAAAGCATGGGCATTGACGATCATGTTCTTGTCCAAGAGGTGCACTACTGCGAGTTTCTAGCTCAATGTCCTAGAACAAACAACATTTTGAAATTGAAGGAAACTAGCGCGCTTAGCGTATTTTCTAAAAAAAACTGTCTTTACTGAATGCTGTATTCTATATACGGTACGCTAGTTTCAAACAATAGCAGGAAAATGTACTCTTTTTATTTAAATTTTCTCTTTGCCATATTGTGCGACCCCAGAATATCGTCCTCACACTTCAACTCCGACGAGCAGCAGTAATTAGATCGCGTTCCTCGTGAATAGAACTCAGTGCATTGACAAAGCGGTATTCCGCTGCATAGAAATGTAGGAAGCCCATCGACAATGAATTTTGGCGCACTATTTGACATGCAGATTTAATTTTGTTTTACCATAAGGATAATAAATACTACGATTATTTATTATTGCCAGTTCTAGAGCATGGTCAATGTCTGGACAATAAAATCGTGCGCTTTACCTAAAATATATAATCACTAACTGATGCCCGCGGCTCCACCTGCGCGGAGGTCAGTTACCGTTTTTTTGTCATATCTCCAGTTCTTTTTAACCTATTGCAATCAGACGACAGATTTTAAGTCTGAACACCAAACGCATCAGAATCCGTTCAGTAGTTTTTGCGTCCATCGCGAAAAAACATACAAGAATTCCAAAATATATATTTTTATATTCAGAATCGTTCATTTAACATAACCTAAGTATTTTTTTAAATATCATTAATCTATAAACACAACTAGTTTATAATTTAATAATAGTTTAGATTACAATCTTAATAATATTGGTATAGAAATGTAAGGATGAAATTACTCAATATCATAACATATTTCGGACTTAACGCGGATCTGGTTGTGGGTAATTGCTATTACTAACTTTATATGAATTTATACAAGGGTATCTGACAAAGATCCAATTAAAATAGAAGTGTAACAAAAGCTTTTCCACGGTATTTAAAATGAGAAGGATTAATGAATCATAAAGGGATTCACCGTTAAAATATTAAGTCACCGATGGACAAAATACACCCTACAGAATAAAACATTTCATGAGTACTACTTGCGTTGTGTTGTATTTCCGTTTGCAAATAGCCGAAGCTTCATAGAGAGAGATTTCCTTTTCAGTCGTAAGTACTTATAGAATAATATATTATTTGATATTTCAACAAAAATATCACTTTATGATTACCTATGATTGGCATACCAACGAAAATTCTCTGAAGTAGACTGTAAAAAGTTGGATGACGCCCTTGTTTTACTTTCCTCTTTTAATTATGGAAAATACCCTTCAGCATCAGCAATACTAAAGTAATTTTCTATATAAGTAGAGCGGCCGAATAAATAAAATCAGTGTCATTGCTTTATTACGAAACAAAATGAGTGGTCCGTGGATTTCAATTGGTTAACATTGAAGAAAGAGCCGGAGTAAAACTACACCAACTTAAATGTGTCGGCTAATACGAACGCGCGTGTTCACGTTACGGTTGGTCAACCAGATTAATGGCGAAGCTGTCGATATTTAGGACTATAACATAGTATCTATAGATCTGACATGAATCCACTTTAAAAAAGAAAATAAATTAACAGAAATGGAAAACATCCAATATCACAAGCCAGGAGAAGCCTTTCTGTTTTTAATTCAGTGCATCGCAGTGCGTGCGCTCGCCCGCGTGCGTCTACGCATCTTTATTCTTATTCCGGTTTATTCTGTTTTATGCTTTTTAATTTATTTTCGATTAGATAAAAGTTCTTCGACGAAAAGTGATTCATTTACAAAATAAAATAATTATTTACTAACTTTATTCAAAGAGAATATCAGTTAAAGACTTTTGTTTGTGATGTGTTTTTCTTTTACCAAATAATATGTAAAAGGGTTTAGGGCGCTTTGAAATTCATCGTCTGTTCATTACTTAATTTTAAAATCGTTAAACAAGTTACCAACTTTTAATTAATAGTAAGAACTTTAAACATTTCACACTTTATCTGTGAAGCCACCCTTAATTAGGAACTTATTGACTGAATTTTACGTAATTTTTAAGCAGTATTAATGATTATACGTAACTATATTGACTATCAAGCAGGTATTATTTTGCCTGATAATAAATATAGTGACGTACAATTACATACCTTTAGGATTATATGAAATGATTCAAATAAATATGTATTGATTTATAATTTAATATTTAATAATCAAAATACCTATATGTTTCAATAATTTTAATATAAAAATAGATTACAAAATGTTTATCACTCACCACACACGTGATGTGTGTGGTGTGTGATAAACTTTTGAAATCATACAATGATACACAGTTTATTTTCATATATAACTTTGAAATGCTACGTTTCGATTATGTTTAGACTGTTTTACAGAAAATAAGTTAATATTAAATTCAACGTATAATAGAAATACAAATACTACGAAGGTTGAAACAAAACACGTATAATATCAACAATAGAATGGACAAGATAGTTCCTTATCGATTTCAAAGACAATCGATTTCAAAGGCACGAACTACCGGTACTATGAAATTTAAAAACGTTACGTTACGGTACAGTTGATAGGTTGTCAGTCGATATGAAAACGGCATACACCCGATTAATAACGTTTATGGTGGTACAGGGTGCGTTCCAAGAACTCAAGTTGTATGGGTCGCCAACGCAAGCTGAAGTGCAGTGTGTCAATACATTTGAGGTAAGTTATTTTTTAGTATTATTATTTCACATATTTTGAATCTCACAAAAAATCCCTAAGAGTTGCACAAATAACACTTCTAGAAATTTCATTAAATTCACTGTTACTGTAGAAGATTTTATGTACGATCTTATTCAACGTTTTCCATTTTATTTCCTACATTGTGTTAAGTTAACCATTAGTATTTGTTCTTACTGTGGATATCGCAATTGAAAATAGCTAAAAATAAAGTAGGTACATCAAATATATTGTGACAGCTACCATTATTAGCTACAGAGAATTATACAATTTTTAACAGGACGATCCCAACGACGATGAAGAGATATTCATTGACAGCAATGACAACTTGGTGATTACACTGTTATTATTGTTTGTGTCTGTGATCACCTAACACTACCACTAACAGGTTGCTTGTGGCATCCCGGTTTTCTCACCAAGACAAACTAAATATCACCATATTTAACCACCAACAACACCAACATCGTATTAACACGCTTTTATATTTATTCTATTCCATCATATATTAACTTAACTAAATCCTCTTGAATACATAAACTAGACCCATGATCAATATATGAAAATTGCTCATTTTTTATATTGAACACAATGGTTTTGTATGGCATACAAATTATTGAATTTTTTTTAATAACTACATTCTTTCCAATATATCTATATCGATAAGCCAATATTAACATTGGATTTCAATTTCGTAGTACGCATTCCCTAACCTGTAAATTGTAGATAAATTTTTGAGCTAATAACTAGGTAGTTGATCAGAACAATGATAACTTTAATATACTAGCAAGAACTAATCTTAATAAAGAAGAAGACTAAGTACTTAGTTTGATATTATATATTTTGTATATAATATTATATAGAAATAATCAACTGAAATTATATACTCAAAGAGAAAGAGATATAGTTATAAGCTGGAAAACAAAATTTGTCAACATTGTTTAGTAATTAACATACAGAGCAATAAACCAAATTGCCTGTGGAATTTTCTAGCAAATTAAAGTTGCTTACTTAACACAATGGGCGCAAATAGCCGCTTGAGGATTTATTTAATGGCCTTTCAAGGCTTTTAGTGATACTTCTTGCAAATTAAATTAAAATTAAAACAAAAATATTTATAAAGTTGTTCTGAAATCGCACCTTTTATCCTAGAACTCCACTCGCGTTGATGGTTTTAATACATAGGCCACTTGGTCACGCTAAGAAATTTCACAGTGTCTACTGCAGGGATGTTTCCATGGTCGTCAGATTCTTAATAATAGTGCTTAATGTCTTAGTTTTGCCAAAAAAAAATGCATTGTAACATAAATACTACCTTACTAAACTAAAACTATGACTGCATTATTTTTAGTTACCAAAATAGGCAAAAATATAAACATTCAAATTAAGTTAAAAAATTATAACTTTATAAATTAGTTATTAATCCCTATTCATCATGTACACGACAAGAATTTTGTCGGATCTAGACACGAAAATTTATCGTGTCTACTTACTGCAGACGAAAAGGTCTAATAGGAATGTGTTAACGTTAAAATTATTTTCAGGCAGTCATGCGTAGGATGTGATAGACAAGTCTGTTATTAATTTTCAAAACAACTACCTGAACTACCTTACTCTATCCCCACCCTTGATCAAGTTTGTGTGTAGAAACGACACGAATTATTCCATATGCCCAGCGATTTTTCGAAGCGTGTACAAGCGGCCTTACTATTTTGGCCACGCATTTCTAACTTCTGGAAGTTTACATGAATCAAACAATTCAGTCTATCGCCGTTAACAGCTGTGTAGAACCTTTCCCAATATTGCAGTGTACTCTAACATTCAACCGATCGAGCGATCGATTTTCCGCAACCATTCTGTCTCAGCTACCTTCTTAAGGTCGTCAGTCCATCTGTGAGACCCTACTTTTCGTTTACCGATTAAAGATCTCCAGTCTATGACTCATCTGCTTCAATTACTGTCAGTTCTTTAATATAGGTGGCCAGCCTGTTATTATTTCAGTTTGCTTATTCTGTATACTATTTGGAAATTCAGACTATTTCTCTTATTACCAAATAATATCCGGATGACCGTTGCGATGTTTTCTATTCGTATTCGATATTTTTCTCAGAGGATTCTAAAGACTACTTATCTGCATCCACCATTATTTATGAACCGGATGATATTATTATGTTATTCTGTCTTAAATTATTAAATTGGTTAATTTATCAAAAAATACAAGCACCGTGCCAATCATGCACATGAAACGCTCTAAGGATCCTAAAATCCTAACATGCCTGTATAAACCAACTTGACATGTACCAATCCAAACCGGATGATTTCTAACCTCGGTTGCACGTTGACATTGGAAAGCACAAACAGTCATATCGTAAACAAACTTGGAATGGAACATCGGATTGCAATCACTTGGATAGAGGACTGGGTTCAGAGAGAAGCGAGAATAAATGAATCACAAATAATAAATGGATCACAAATAATAAATGGATCACAAATAATAAATGGCATAAAGATGGAAGACCAGGAATAAAATCAATCCTGAAAACTTTATTTAAAATTTTCGATTTTGAATTCATTCAAATGAACGCTCATATGAATGAACATGAACGAGAGTACATCGACAGTCCCATATTATCAATGTTTGGGACTATTTACAACTTTCGGGAAAAGTATTAATTATTAAATTTATATTAAATATTGAATCGAGACATATAATGATGAGGAATTCGAATCGTTCTTATTGATTTCTTTAAAATAAAATAAATAATTTCCATCCATTTCCAAATGCCTACTATAATTGTTAATCAGATATCAGAATATGTATTACCCGCTATTATTTCCTGGATAGGTACTAAAACCGTAGTCTAACCGTTGGTATCGATTTCAGTCACATTGTCAAGAGAAATAACATCATGCTGTCATGTTGACACTTAGCTTTAGATATCAGCTTCCGATAGAACATGGCACAGATGCTGACAAGCACAAGTTAGCAACTTACCTTCTATTTTATAACATTAAATCTGGTAATTAATAATAAGTGTGAAATTTATACATATGTCCTAGATTATTAATATTCAAACCTTAGTAATAACGGGAGATATAAATTAATAATAATAATGTAACTGGAAAGCTATGTTCATTTTTTGAAGAAGATAGTTATTAAGTAGCTTACAGTTTACGTAAAGACATGGTGCCAAGACACGGAGGCGGTTCGAAAAATCCATCTAGAACATAAAAAGACACCCATTGAAAAAATTCCCGCCAGAGCTAAGCCCTGCGTACTAAGTAACTGCCCATAAGTACCAAGTTAATGTAAAGTATGGGTCAGATACAGAGCGGGATTCTCTGTACTGCACTTGAAAATGATTCTTTCACTTTGGAGGTGGAATATAGCTACAGCTCAGGCTGTCTCGTCCTGACCGGCCAGTTAAGGCAAAACAGAGTGACGAGCTTTCCCGCTAGCCAATGAAGGCCTGAAGATGTCGACGCTCGCAGAACTCTGTTTGAAATCAGAACTGAAGTGTACCACGTACATACAGCACAATCGGATGTGATGTGTTACATTAGTAATATTATGTTAGATCATCATTATATACCAGGTATTAATTTAGATGTCGATCTTTTATAACTTTAAAAATGTGTTCCTCTCAAGATACAGAAGGAGAAAGAGGGAGCAAATTTATTCCCATTCCTTTTAATTTCTTCATTGTTTTGAGAATTCAATCTTAGATCCTTTCTAGATCTATTGAGATATGAAAAATAAAATATGTAATATTTACTTACATTCTTCTTTTTACATACTTCAAACAAGCATAAGAACTGCTGGAAAAAACGAGGCTATCGGCTATCTATCATAAATCTCAAACAATTCCCTCAGTTTTAATGACTTCGACTATTTTAATTTCATGACGTAATACATTTCATCAAAATTGTCAATTGAAATTTTGAATATTAAACCAATAACATCATTTACAGAAACAACATGAATTTTCGATCTATTTCCGAAATTAGTTCCAGCTGACTAAGATTTGACTTCACAAACGCTACAAAGTGCGTGTATCATTTCCAGTCAATTAATTCAACCCTTTATGTCGATCGTTGGGAACGCGACTTTCCACTCTGATTCGGTAGTCAAACGAGCCTATATGTTCATAAGTACTAACTTTCTCGACGTCTTTGTTAGTAATGAATATTTGTATTTCTATAGTTTCGTAAAGACATTTGTTTGCAGAATGACCAGCCACGTACCACGAAGACTAGATACAATGTATTTTGTGTCTTTTAAATTGTGATTTATTACACTACTATTCCTACTGTTGTGACTCCTGTACATCAAGTTAACGCACTAAAGCAACGAGTATACTATGAGAAAGAATCCCCACGAAGACAAGATGTTATGGATCCTAATTATTTGCAATCTCTTTAAATAACTGGGTTTTACTTCGCTAGGTGGCGCTGGGTATATCTGATATCACCGGATATCTATTAATATTCTCACTTATCAAAAATTGGTGATGAAACATTATTTAACAAAATGGAATAATTATGTTTTATTTTTTCAACCCTAGTTAGGTATATACTATTCTACGCCTGAGGAGAATTAGTGTGTAGTCCGAATAACATCAAGCAGTTTAGTCATTCGCTTAAGTGTTTTTCACTAGGGTTTTCGTTCAACTTAGAAGCAAATGATAGCAAAAATAACATACTACATACATCATATATAATTACATACATACTTAAATGAAGTTTGATAAGTCAATTCACCCTGAGTTCCAGACCCTTAGTTGTTTCATACACAAAATATTGAAATCAATGAGGAAAGAATAAGAAACATTGTGCATTGGTTATGATGCCATAGATGATGGAAATAATAAAATAGTTGACAAAACGAGAATTGCATTTATAGCAAGATCATCATCAAGATAACAACCAAAACTAGTCAATCAGTTTTTTTTGTTGTTTTTTTTTTATACCACTCAGGTGGCAGACAAGCTCACGGCCCACCTGATGGGAAGCGGTCACCGTGGCCTATGGACGCGTGCAACACCAGGGGCGTCACACTCGCGCTGCCGACCCTAAAAAAAAGAAATTGCAAAGCAGGAATAGCCTTTAGTCTACCGGGAAAACCAAAGGCTACTCCCGCCTCTCCCTTCTTTTTTAGTTTTTGTGCTGTCAGTAGGAAGACTCTTCCCTCTTTTTGGCAAGGAAGGCAACGTTATTAAAAATAAATATTCAAGAGCCATATCCGTATTATTACTTGTTAAAACAATTTTTGATGAGAAGTCAAACCATAAGTAATTCTAAAATCCTGACCATTGGAGGACAAAAGACGCTTGTAAAATAGAAATCCTCTTGGACCATGGAATAATGGCATGAAATTATCAACATCACGTAGAAATTATTGCTGAAGGAGCCAAGAGAAAAGGGTGTTTCAGCTTCCACATTTTGATAGGATCGCGCGTGACTGATGGACAGATTTCACAACACCATCAATATTTTTGACAGTCGAGTGATTCTATGATTTTATTTAGACACCATGCACTGTGTTCAGGTAGGGTTCAATCCCGAAGCACTTTATACGTTCCATAGAACTATAGTATATTTCTTCATTTATATTTTTTTACTGTTGTTTATGCTCAACAAAATGATCATCATCAAAATAAGTAAATGAAAATAAATTCCTCAATTTCAATTAAATACCACGTTCAATGAATCATTACCAATCCTTAACATACAGTTAACAATACTATAACACAGCTCTGAGGCTTTTAATCCAAAACACATGCTTTAGTCTCGTAAACAAATTGCACATTATTCATACACTATTTACTAACGTCTTAACCCTGCGAAATCGCACTGAATTAATTCAAAGACAAATCTTTGTGTTTGCTCGGTACGCCTGTCACTAATTGCGGGGTAGATTGTGAATATTTGAATACCATCCTATGTAATCAGAAGATCACGAAGAGGTGATTCTATGTACTTACAAAACCTTTTAGTTGCTCTAAATAGTGCTGACCTACTTTTGATAAATTTGAAAGGACGACATTTAGGAAATTGGGTTTGAATTTTAAGTACAATGAAATATTTAGCGGTTTCTGTATGTTTTTTTCATAGCCATAACTACTTACTCACTTAATCTTGAAGCTATTGAATGTCTTAAATAACGATAGAATAAATATTTTATGTTTATACGACATAACTTTTATCATTTCAATATTGAATGTTAATCTCTTCTCATATTTTGTTTTATAATTTACATGTTTAGGACATTAGCCTTAATTTTCTTTTTATTGTGTTATATTTATTGAAAACTTCTATTATATTTCTGCTATGCTTAGAATGAAATTGCATCATCCCTATGAATAATCCCTTGGAATAAATAGGTAAATTCTATTACACATTCAGGTCAATCAAGGGGAAGATATCGATGAAGGTTCCGGACGGTATGGTACTAAACCACCATTTCTACCACCACCTCCACCACCCGGGCTAGATGGTACAGATATATTTTTATGTTTGTTTTATAGTAACACGCATTGTGCCAACAATCCAACTTGACTACTATTCAAAATAAGCCAAGGATATGTAGCAAATTGGTTGGTTTAGATTTAACAAAATATCGACTTTTCCTCTAGCTAAATGAACGACGATAGAGAAGTCACATAATCTGTTATAGGTTCTAATTGAGCACACTTAACTGCATGGTAATTTGACTTATTGGCTTTTGTTGGCACAATGTCAAAGAAAAAATTTATAGTAGTCTAAAGTTGTTCAATAAAAATGTTTGTTCATATAATTTCACAATCAAAATATTATTCTTTTATTTCAGGATATACGATGCGGCTAAAAGGCGAAAAAGGAGAACGTGGACCTAGGGCAAGATATTTTAACTCTTACTTTTGACAGAGAAGAGTATTGTATGAATTTTAGTGTAATTTTAGAGAGTTATACTACTTGTAGATGATCAAAATACTAATAAGGGTAAAATTAAAGATAGTGGTCCAGGTTATCAATTAAATAAAACATTGCTTTCCTATGTTTTTTAACCAACTATCTTTCGTGGTATTTTACTTTCTTCGTGTCGACTTACACCATTCGTGGTCATGGGGTCATAGTTTATGTATCAGTCTACCTGTGACCACAATCTGTGTATGTAGATAGAAATGCCGAGTATTCAAAGGTGTCGGTGAAGTAAGGATTTTTGAGTTTATTGTGTGCTGTAATCGAGAAATTGATAATCATTATTTTAATGATATCTCACTTTTTTATAAATTTTATATCAACAAATATTTCAAATGGTAAATAAAAGACGCACAAGTTAATGTCCCATTAAAATTCCAAATAGCTCACAATATAACCATATATTATAAACAAATATGTGATCGGTAACACGTAACTGCCCGTTTACATTCAAAAGGGGGTCGCGCATTGTTTCGTTGGAATTTATGGGCTCGCCCTACTACTATAGGAACATTATTATTATTTAGGTGCAGCGAACATTCCGAAATATATATAATATTAAAAATTTATACATTACGTTATGTGCGACATTCATTTTACTATTGAAATATTGTAAGAATCTATAATAGAGTTCGTCAAGACAATTCTCTTAATTACAACAAAATAAAAATAAAAATCTTTAAAAAGAAAAACCGGAACAGTCCCTTTTAAATTTCGTAAAAATTTGAGACAGACAACTTCAATGTATGTCAGCAAATCAACCGCGATTGGTGCTATCACATATTTAGTTATTTCTTGTGCCATTTCATGACATAACATCACGCCTGTACGCGCTAAATGGGCTTGCAGATGTATGCAGAATATTCAGTTCTATATACGTCGTTTATGCACAAATTTCAAAAAAATACTGTTTGATTTAGCTTCCAGATAGTCTCTAACATAACTTCACGCGTGTATCCCCGAAGGGGTAGGCAGAGGTGTATTACACACCCACGATTAGCCAGTTATGTTAAGGTCCCAATGTAATATCAATTTTATTGGTATTGGACCTGAGACTCCAGAGATCTACAAGGGAACTCCGCAAAATCAAATGAAAATGTGAATTTATCAAGGTATTTTTAAATTTATGACCATACTGTGACACGTGTACGTTACTATGGTCAAGGACGTGCTGGAATTGCCTAGACTTGGACTACGAAGGCAGACAGTGGAACTCCTTAACGACAAACATTTCGAATGTCTCGCTTAAGTTATTGAAGGTATATAATTGATTCTACAAGTACTTTATTACAGAACCAAGCATTAAGCAGCATTTTCAACGATCTATCGTGGTATGGGCTTCTAATTTTCAATGTTTAAAAGTTTGCCAGCTTGCAAAAGCGAAAGTCTATTTTAGCGTTATTTAATACTCCCTTTGGAAATAGCCTAGGCTGCATATTTTCTTCTTTGAGATAAACATTTCTTCCTTTCAGACTTCAACTGGATAGTTTTACGTGCATTTTGTCTTTTGAATTAAATCACTAAATTAATTATATTCACTTTTAGTGCCTTTTTTTAAGGCGGTTTATTTTTTTCATCAAAAGTTGCTTATAGTAGTAATAACACAACATAATAGATATGAGCTATTTTCATATTTTGTCAATGTCTCTGATTCCATTAAGTTCACGCGCAATATAATAGCTGTTCAACGTTCATATTTTGACATTGAGGAACATTGACGATATAACTATCAAGTATTTATTAAAGCTTTTTTATAGTTAGTTTTTTGTAATGAATACATTTTTTTAAATTTTATTATAGAATGAAAATTGTATTTGACTGAAGCATTATAAATATATCGCTTTACACACCTTCGATCTAACCGTTTCGAATTGAACTGAATAATCTTCATATACTGAAAGTATCAATGAAAAATGATCGCTCCCTATTCTTGTTAAATAGTATTTCAAGTCGTAACAGGATGATATAGTACCCTTACGTTACACTTAACGAGGTGTTTGGGATCCTCATGCGCCCTTACACAGTTTAGGCAAGCACTCGACCTGGCACTGTACAAGTAACTAACTAAAATCAACTACAGCCTCTGTGGCGTAGCGGTAGTGTATTCGACTGCTACACAGGGGGCGCGGGTTCGATTCCCGCTCAGTGCAAATATTTGTATGCATGAATATGTCTATTTGCATTGGTCTGGGTGTCTCTATGTATAATACGTATGTATTTACAAAAAAAAAAAGTATATAAGTATGTTTATCCGCAATC
The DNA here is from genome assembly GCA_946251805.1 of Cybosia mesomella. Classification (NCBI taxonomy): domain Eukaryota; kingdom Metazoa; phylum Arthropoda; class Insecta; order Lepidoptera; family Erebidae; genus Cybosia; species Cybosia mesomella. The sequence continues at coordinate 10,171,798 of OX276401.1, forward strand.
TGGAACCCATAACACAAGCTAGTTAAACTATGCTTACTTTGGGTCTAGAAAGCGCTGTGTAGAATGTCGTACAATATTTATTTATTTATTTATTTACTATTGCACCCACCCTAACTAATAGTAGTTTTAAAACAGAAACGTGTTTTATTCCTTTTGGAATAGTTTATTAACTAAACTGATTTATATTGCATTAATAAATCTGATATCTTAATTCATAAATACAGCATACCTTTACTAACAAATGCTTTATTTTTTAGGTAATGTGTACCTTTGTTTTAATTTCCGGATCGAACAAACCTACATTTTTGATATTCAAACTAACCACAATTATATTCATCATATTATGTATATTTCTGAATAATATTTTACACTATGATTCAATACCTTTTCATTCTACTGGTATAGCTATTGTTTGAGTGACTCTATGAATGAATCTTTGTTGCATTTACTGTTGTTAATTTTACAAGTAACGTCAAGATCTTGAACTGGTCCAGGATATGTTTTTGTACAATTAACAGTCTAGATATTTTTGAGAGTCTCAGAGTAACGTTGAAGCTATCCATCGCAATCCATTAGAATTATAAATCAACAAATGATATTGTAATAATGTTTTTTTCACTGATTCAGGTACTCTACACTCTGGTAATGGAATTTACAAGAAAATAATAATATCAATCAATTAGCCTATCGCAGTCCACTGCTGGACATAGGCCTCTCCCAATGTGCGCCATACCTTCCGCTCCTCTGCCTTTCGCATCCATTCTATTCTAGCTACCTTTTTGTCCATCTGGCTGGTGGGCGTCCGGCCACCTTCCATTTGCCGACTCGCGGGCTCCACTCTAGGACTCGTTTGCTCCAACGGCGAATGGTTCTTCGACAGATGTAGCCAGCCCATTGCCACTTCAGCTTGCTTATTCTAAGAGCTAAATCGGCAACTTTAGTTCTTTGTCGGATGACCCCATTGTGAATTTTATCTTTCAAAGAAACACCAAATCTAGCTCGAACTCCAAGCATAGCTCTCGTAATGTATTTTACATAAAAAAATTGCATAGAGGTAAAAATATCGCGTTGCACTGAGACGTATGATGAGAACTTCAACATATCCAGGATTCAGGTATGTAGATAGAGTATTTCCTTAGAATGTGACTACTCCGAGGTCAATTCTTCTTCAACTCAAGCAAACTCTCCTTCAAAAAGCCAATTCTCTTCTCTTAGTTTTATAAAGTTCGGTAGATGGCTCTTACGTTGCTCTGAGATATATGTTTGCAAGAATTTCAACATATCCAGGATGGGTCTGGGTTAGTCACAGTAGGTTATCCCCTAGCAAGGGGTTGATTTTTCAAATTAAAATGTTTAAGTGATTGTAGTACCTAATGGTTAAGAAATTGATATTGATGACTAGAAGTAATAGGCTTTCGATGTTACTTCTAGCTCAAGAATTAAACTTAATTGGAGGACAACAACAAGATTCTAGTTTCTAGTAGCTTTCAATAACAAAAAATCATATCTACGTTTTGTAACATCCTGATAATGTTGATTCATTTGATAAATTATTTCTATACAGGGTATTCCAGGAGAAGCTATAAGAGGACCGCCGGGTCCCCCAGGTCCACCGGGCCCAGCAGGTCCAGCAGGAATTCCCGGTGTCATAGCAGAAATATCAGGCTCGGGAGACGATGTAAGTAGTCTAGACACACAATAATAAAATTCAATATCGGTAAACCAGATGTGTCAACTAGCTTAAACAGCATGCCTCTTTAATCACAGCTCTATTTTCTCACGTGCGATGGTAGCATAACGGCGCTGTGACTTACCCACAGAGCAAATACAGAGATCAGGCGGCCAAGTGACTGTGCACTAAGACTCTCGGGCCTATCCTGACTTCATCACAGTAGGCGTGGTACTTAGTCGGTTTACTGTTTACAGTATACGGCGTTCATCCTGTGCACGGCTCTCTTACCCTAAGTGTCTCGAAATAATAGGTCTTTACCTATGAAATTGCCGAAATTTCCTTACAAATTGATGAGTTCGTTATTCCTGTAATTTTATAGCTATTTCCATTATTTATATTTTGTTTGAAAGTTGATTTCATGATTTTACAACTCTGTATTAAATTTTGTTTTTATTGGCCGCTTGATAAATAAATTCGATCTTCAAAAACAGTACTTCCTAAATGCTATCAGTTTTGATGATAAATTTCGTATTACTTAACAGCTGTCACTTTTCAAAAATGAAATAAAAGTTGCTGAAATAAAAGAAGTGAGCGGGATCTATCGAAAGTATATTTTTTACTGGAATCCAAGGAGTCCAAAAAATTGCAAACTGTGATAAGACCGCCCATTATATGACGCCATCGGGTCCGAAGGCGACACGTGACACTTAAAACGATTTAAACCGGACCGAAAACAATTCAAAGTAAATTCACACTGACACTGTCTAATGGGTTACATTACACACTAAACAAGTTCAATATGGCTGGAAGTAAGGGATATGCATGCCCATATAAAAGTCTAGACTGCAAAGTTCTCATTTACCTTGCGTACACTACCTCTCTCTACAACTATACTAAGTTTGTGGTACAGATGAGAGGAGATGGCGAAAATGAATTGAAAATTTACGAAATTAATGTTGTTTATTGAGTGCCAGACGGCGCTTGGCCATCCTGGCTGCCAATATCCATAAATGTATCTACCAGAGTAATTAAGTCCTAATTAAACGAGATTTATGAAAGATACACAGAGCTACTTTTGGAAAACATCGAAAAAGGCCATATACTAAATATTACCTTCAAATAAAGTGCGCATTTTTATCTATTTCAGATTAGAAATTCATTGTCTTTTTAGATATGACTATCATATTTATTAGTTGGGTCATGTAATTCCCACAAAATTATTAGTATACTAGTATCACACATTGTTAAAAATCAAAAATATTAACAAAATCTTTATTAAGTGATGTTGCCAAAACATAACAGTTTTTGCCCTCTAATATTTTGTTACGTATTTTATTATGTATGTGAATCTATCCGAATCATGTGCAAAATATGCATTAATATTCATTAATATTATATTTACCGCACTCACATTTCTCTCACTTATACCACATCATAAATGAACATAATGGGACTATCTCTGCTTACCTCGGTGGTCACAATGCGCGTACTTGAATCAAACATGAACTTGAATAGGCTATTGAAAACCAACTTTTACATTATCTATGGTCTTTCCACACACATTAGGGCGTGCTCAGGACGTATCAGGGTGCGTCCGCGCTAAGACCGAGCATCCGGGTCCGGTCAGGGACTTTCTGTTCACATACGTCAGGGGTGTAACAAGGACGTGTCAGGGCCGTATTTGTGCTAAGACCAAGCAACCGGGTCCCGTCAGGCACCGCACTATGGAAAATAGAGCTCATTTGCTGATCTGATTTATACTTAAGTTTGAATGTTAAACATTTTTAAGCGAGAATTTATTAAATTTCAGAATGTTGATTTCATAAGAAATTTACATATTTTTTACTGTACTTAGGTAATATTTTAAAACTATTGTAATATTAAAATACAACTTCTTAAATAAAAACTATAACTGGGACTGCCAACACTTAAAAAAGTAATTTTGAGCAGGCCTTGTTCTATGATAGGATTACCGTTGAACAAGGCCTGCTCAAAATATAATGCGTCGGGGGCCGACGCATTATTGCCGAGGCCGAGGCACTGAATTTCCGTCGCCGGCCGGGCACGGAAGTGTGTGAACGAGTTCATATAAAATGTATACAACCATATTTTTTAAGCCCCTGACGGGGCACTGCCCGCCCACGGCCGAGCACAGCCCTGATGTGGTTGGATAGCCCCTTATACTTGTTATTTTAATGGTTAAGTCATTCTAAATTATTATTGTGTTCAATCAGTCCAGATCAACAGTTTTTGCATCAATCGCGAACAAACAGACAAACAGATAGATAGACGAACAAACAAGAACTCCAAAAAAAATGTATGTGTTCAGAATCGTTTCGTCGTTTTTAACATAACCCAAGTTTTTCCTAAATATCCCCAATGTACAGACACAACTAACTTACCATTTTATAATAGTGTAGCTGAAGCCCGCGGCTCCGCCCGCGCCCCGAGTTTGGTTATCGTTTTTTGTCATGTCTCTAGTTCTACTAAACCAATTGCAATCAAACATACGGCAGATTTTAAGTCTAACCAATACCTTCCTAAAAGAAGAGACTGCATCAAAATCCGTTCAGTAGTTTTGCGTCCATCGCGAACAAACAGACAGACAGAAATTCCAAAAAAGTATTTTCACTTTCAAAATTGTTCACTTAACATAATTTGTCGCGCGCGTGCTGCATGGTGATTCACTGTGGCGGGGCGCGACCGGGTTGATTGCGTGGGCCGTTATCCTTTGTTTTGATTCTTTTTTTATCTTTTGATTTTATTGTTTTCCTTTATTTTTTTGTTTTTATTGTATTTGTTTTTATTAGATTTTGTATTTTGTTCATATTTCAGTGTGTAGTGTGTGTAAAATAAACGGTTTCTTTCTTTCTTTCTTTCTCTTTCTTTCTTTCTTTCTTTCTTTCTTTTCTTTATAACCCAAACGATGAACGACGAAACCCAAACATACAAAAGACGAAGACACATACAGTTTTTTTTAATATCTTCAATGTACAGTGAAAATTAAAAATAAAAATATCTACTGTATTTTTTTATCAATTTAGTACATACTGTAACTACGTGTAGGTACAGAAATGAAATCACTTTAACTTATTCAATTCACGGTTGACGGATGAGCTGAAACTCGATCCATCTCAGTTTCAAATAACAAGTAAGTCGTAAAAAACTCAAAGTAAGTCTTCAATAAATGTGACTGAGATTAATGTTTCGCTACCGAAGTTTGTTGTTCAACTTTAATGTATATTCCTTTGCGAAACAGTTCCGTGTCGTAGTCTTAAATAAATATTTATTATTATGCGGTTTCATTTTAACATTCTTTGAAGTTCAATAAACGTGGTTTTTAGGTAGTCTCATAAATATTTTGATTATTTATTTAGATAAACTTTTGGTGATTTGTATATCGAGCCAACTATTAATTCGGACGGTAGCATTCTGTAATTTTTTGCTTCCCTGGCTTACCTAGAGACATAACATAACATAACTTCACGCCTGTATCCCCGAAGAGGTAGGCAGAGGTGTATTATACACCCACGAGTCGCCAGTTATGTTAAGGTCCCAATGTAATAGGGGGCGAGCCTATTGTCATCTAATGGGCACATTACTTAGAGACATTGCCAATGCCAATTCGCCAATGCTTTAATTTGTAAACGATATATCACGTTCGATTTCGATTCATAATTTTGATAAGTAACCAGGTGAACCCGCCATATTTCCCAATTAAAATGATGTTCTTAATAAAAGTGTAAAAATAAAATAACCCAAAATAATTTGCGACAGCTAGAACTATTTAGTATTATTGCCATGCTTGAATTATTCTTGATCGCAGCTCTTTACTTTTGTTTCGCTAATATAAAATATTATACGCATTGACATGAGCTTTCATTGCCTGGTTTTTTTTTTCTCGCAACTCGACCTTCAGCAAACCAAGCATTATATAAATACGAAATCTGACTATCCCACGTGTCATGTTATGTTCCACATGATCACGATATTTTTTTCTATTGTATCCAATTACTCAGTGACCAACCATTCAAAATATTGGATAAGTTGATAACTGAACAGTCCAATTATACCCTACGTTTCCTTAACATCAGACATTCGTTATAGCAATAGACCTATAGTGATACATCCAATATTAGCGACTAAATTGGGACATTCTGTCCGCAACAGTCGTAACAAAGTTTATTATACTCTTGGCGCTCGTCCTACATTCGATTTAACAATATCGATTCAATTGATTCCCTTTCCGAGAGTTTTTATGTCCAATCGATAGTGCGATGTAATTATTAGAGTAAATTTAAGTTCATTGTTTTCTTTCGTAAAATATTCTTCGCCAAGAGTAGTTTTATTCACAGTTTTATTGAATCATCACTATGATTTTTCGCCTCGTCTGAGACCTTTTCATTTAATGAAGTCTTGCCTATTGCTATAATAAATAATCATACATCGTTATTCTGCCTTCTACTATTGTTTTCAATATGTTCCTGTGTCCTGCCTCCCAATTCCGAGAGGAAAGTCTGCATCAGAACCTCTTCCGTCAATCAGCAGGTGTACCGGCTTACAGGTGAAGTCAAAGTCAAAGTTATTAAATGAAAATGTATTGGTAAATCCTAAGAAATTATATTTTAAAGCCTTAGTTTATAATGTAGATTAGATGAATATGTGGTAAATTACCTTAAGCGATTAAAAAATCATCATTAAATTCATCAAATCAATTTCGTATCGTATTATCTAAATTATCTAAAGTATCAGAAAAAATAGATACAAATATTTATCAGTCTTATTTTTTATAACTTATAACTTGTATCTATAGTATTATAATTATGTAAAATAGTTGCGTCTGTACATTGGAGATATTTAAAAAAAAACTTTGTTTATGTTAAATGAGCGTTAACATATTAACATTGGGTTATGTTAAATGAGCGTTAACATATTAACATTGGGTTATGTTAAATGAGCGTTAACATATTAACATTGGGTTATGTTAAATGAGCGTTAACATATTAACATTGGGTTATGTTAAATGAGCGTTAACATATTAACATTGGGTTATGTTAAATGAGCGTTAACATATTAACATTGGGTTATGTTAAATGAGCGTTAACATATTAACATTGGGTTATGTTAAATGAGCGTTAACATATTAACATTGGGTTATGTTAAATGAGCGTTAACATATTAACATTGGGTTATGTTAAATGAGCGTTAACATATTAACATTGGGTTATGTTAAATGAGCGTTAACATATTAACATTGGGTTATGTTAAATGAGCGTTAACATATTAACATTGGGTTATGTTAAATGAGCGTTAACATATTAACATTGGGTTATGTTAAATGAGCGATTCTGAAAACAATTTTTTTGCAATTTTTGTCTGTTTGTCTGTTGGTTTACGATGGACACAAAAGCTACTAAACGGATTTTGATGCGGTTTTTCTAATAAAAAGGTCTTGGTCGTCTTAAAATCTCCCGTATGTTTGATTGTAATTGGTTAAGTAGAACGGGAGATATGGTCAAAAAACGATTACAGACCTCCACGAGGGTGAAGCCGTGGGCTTCAGCTAGTAACTTATATGTAATTCATAAAATAATCTTTATTTCACTTTTTATTTGGCACCTCTTTGGAACCTTTCATAGAAGAGTACAGTCAAGGTAAGTGTTTAAGAAATAATTTGTAATAATCTCAACGAATACTGTCTTCATATGATGCTATCGTCTAAACAGAAATAATCTAAATAACACTTGACTGTGGCTATTTACAATGATACAAGTAAACGGAACAGAACCAAAAAGGCAAACTACGCAATATTACCTCACTCCCCTATAACAGGGAAATGTTTCCGCTAGAATGAGTTTTGCATAATGAGAGATAATGTCTGACAATCCTAATGACGCTTGGATCCTTTGCAAACCTTCTGGAATCTGCCAGCTTGGGGAAACAAACTGTACAGTGGATGCGACTGCCACTCGATAAAAATAATCGTACTCATTATGGTCGGATTACCCTTAGTCGTTAGTCGCATGTGGATAGGCCGCATACAGTCGCGATTAAAATGTGTAAATGTATACTCGTACATAGTCATTTAACTAATTCAATTGCAGCCACATTTGGCAATGTGCCCCATTTAGTTGACCACCACATTTGGGCACTCTGCTGTGATCGATATAATTGGTTGTGATCGGTTTTTTGATGGTGTTAGCGGAAATTGTGTTTAGAAATTGTAATGTCTACATTTTTAACTCTATGATAGTGACAATAAGTATTCGCCTTCATACCACATGAATAAATATCACATAAGAAAGTTCACAATGAGCAAATAACATGTATGTACACAAGACCGATATTCTTAGCAATCCATGGATTCTCCGTGCGGGTGCCGGGTCCATCGCGTTGCTGAGTTGGGAACTCGGGACAGTGCTTGGGACTGGCGACCCAAGTGTAGGTATAGAAGGGGCCCCTTTTGTTGATGTACATCAACACTCACCTTCACTACCCAAGTTCCCCTCCCTGTCTAACCAAATTTGATGCGAACCTACTAGTGCCGCTTTAGACATTCGTCCTAGTAATGAGCCTATTGTAGCTCTCGATAGGCCTAGATCTTTAAGTACGTTTTAGATATATAAAGTATATATAAGTATAGGTTAATCATATATAAGTCAGACTTTTTAATGATCGACGTTTCATATATCTCTAGTAAGTAGATTGAAATCATTTTCTTTGGATGATTTGGCAGTAACCAGAGACAAAAAGGTCAGTTAATGCCTGGTAATTACTATTTTCCTCGTATCTATTTTGAAAGCTCAATAAGAGCCCTTTAAGGATGTAAACAAGAGCTTTGCTGGGCTTCAATTGGCCTGTCATTCAATCAAGGGCTCTCTACATTTTTACTGATTCTATCAGAGGAAATTCTTTATCAATGTATCATGTTTCATCGAAATAAATTTAGTAGCATTTTGATAATAATACATAACTTCACGCCTGTATCCCCGAAGGGGTGGGCAGCGGTATACTACACACCCACGATTCGCCAGTTATGTTTAGGTGCCAATGTAATAGGGGGCGAACCTATTGCCATCTACAAGGCACATTACTATGCGAGCGATAATTAACATATGTTTTTTTTCCTTATACATTTTTTATACTTGACTAAATTCAATTACTAAAATATTTTTTTTAGCAGCAAATTTTCGGAGAGAACTACGCGTCCCTTGGTCAATGCGGTTGCAACTCGAGCACTATATTAACCCTCTTGCAAACCGCTCCAGAGTTGAAAGGACCCCCTGGACCGCCGGGAATTACTGGTGCTGATGGTAGAACTGGTGCTCCTGGCTTGCCTGTACGTATTTACTGTTTTTTTATATTAAAAGTAATATTTTTTTATAAACACTCTACATTACTGTGTTTGTTGTCTTTGATATTGTGGAGGAACTAGGTGTGATGCTCCTCCAACACAAAGAGAGGATTCTCCGACCAGGCAAGGTGATCGAGAGTGGCGGGCCGATGAACCTTTTTTTGATTTTTTTTGTGCGTATGTCCCCCCGGGTAACCCCACGCCGGCCAGCGAGGCTGGTTATGTCGGATTCGAATAAAACTAACGCTTGTCTCGGGTCTTCAGTCGCCGGGGTGTCAGGTGGCCCTCGTACCGCGGCGGCGAGCCGAGGCCCTAACTGTTAATGTTAGGATTTTAGGCTTCTGTATTTATATACTACTCAGCGCGTGAACGTCATTTTCGCTATACTGGATTGTGACGTTATAATCACATGGTAGATGTGACATAGTAGATGGTTGTAGTTCAGCTTGCTCGTAGCTAGATGGCGCTGGTTTCATGTGGTATCGAATTGGTTCAGCTTACTGTTGCTAGATGTCGCCTGGGTACACGTGGTATCGCTACAATATCAAAGTTCTACATATATTAGTTTTTAAACACTTTTTTCGGGGTATTATTTAAATATGAAGTTAATATCTGCCTCTAATTCCATATATATTATAATAATATTTCGCATACTTTACATTTTTATCAACTTTATATTTGAAGTTAACTAGTGTAAAAAGGTTATTTTTCTATGTTTCATTTGATTAAAATTACAGGGTCAAACAGGTACACCGGGAGATCGAGGGCCTCTCGGTCCAAGGGGTGACAAAGGTGACCGAGGTGACTCTGGACCTAGAGGACCAGAAGGCCCGGCAGGTTCTAAAGGAGAAGCTGGTGTCGATGGAAGGGCAGGCAATCCAGGGCCACCAGGACCACCCGGACCTCCAGGGTCCTCAGATTACAGCAATTTTGATGTAAGTTATGATAATAGAAGGTCAACTACTGTAAGAGCTACCTTAGGCTTCGTACAGTATAGCTACTCATAATTATGAATAAATGCAAGTTGATTTTATTGACTTACATGTAGATTCATAATAGATAAGGATAAGTTAGCAAAAATTTGATGTCAGCGACTTGAATAAAATAAGGGAATAAATGAAAAAATATGAAACACAATTATGTCAGCCCCTTTAGATATTGTATTGCAAGTTCTCCTTTTTGTAATGCTGGAGAATTTATAATACAATATATTATAGTGTAAATCTAAACTGAAGTAGCTGCTTACAAAAGTACCTATATAGTTTGTAAATTTGGAAGTAAAGTAGTTTTTTGAGATTCATGGCCTATGTTCTAATCCGTGTGTGAATTTTATCATTTTCATGCAAACCATTTGTATTAATTTAGTCAAATTGGAAGCCTAGACCAATATATAAGGTAAGTGATAGGAAATGTATAAAATAGTATTCGCTAGGCACTATCATCATAGTAATTATAGCCGAAAATGATGAAATGTAATAGCACAATACAACCCGCGTATCTTAACGCGCGTTGTGTTGTGCTATTTCTTATTGTAACTAATGATTCAATGAACAATTTTCCTAATTTAGAGATTAGAATATGAAAATATCTTGTTTGCGCTTATATACAATTGTTTATTGCATTTAGATAACTAATTATCCTATAAAAATTCGATAAAACTTTAAAAATGTTTTCGTTTTGTTAAAATCTGGTTTCACAGTTGAGCTGCGACAATGGGCTATAATTGTATTAAATTGTAGTCAATTAGTACATACCATAATAGCTATATTTGAATCGTAACATTTAATATTTTTTCAAGATACGAACATAAATCATTACTTAACAATGTAATTAAATCACACAGGCAACAGTCAAGTTGTAAATATAGTAAGTAAATGCCGCATTTCGAAATATTTTTATATTATAAACCCTAGAACCTTGGATGTAGATCAGTTGTTATAGTGGCACAAATTTATTGACACTGTGTTACAAAGAAGATCAGATTCATGTTACTTTCAGTGTCAAGTCACTTTACTTGCGATCGAAATGAATTGCTTTTGTGGCGACGATTGTGCCCGCTTTGCAAATAAACCACACCGAATAACTTCGGCAAAAGTGTGAAAGTGCCTTGTTCACTCTTGATTTATACCGGTAAAAGGGCCAGATAAGGAAATTTATTTGAAATCTCTCGCGCATCTGTCATGTGTATCGTTTATTTAAAAAAAACATTTGAAACTTTTCGCCTTTCCAAAGGTGTTATTATAACATTGGCGTTGTTGTGTTAGTTCTGTTAACAATATATAGTAATTATATAGAGTTACGTACGTAATAGCATATCTTTATATTATCCGAAGTCATTCAATGACATGATATTTTAAGATACGTACTAATTCGCATAATCATGATAATAGAACTTTTATCTAAAGATTTAGATCGGAAAAAGAGAACATCTAGGACGGTACTTGAATCCGCGACCAGTCCCTTACAGGGGGAATGCTCTGACCAACTGAGCCACCTAGACACGTCCCACGTCGTGGCCAATTTATAAAATGCTACAGAAATTATTATGAAGTAAGAAGAAAATAAATTAAGTTTGTACCGATAAACCAATATCGTTTAGATGCTTTCAAGGAAAATATAGTGAATAAACTACCTGATTTGCCCTTGTACACAATGTACACTAGTGTAGATAAGTCTTATGCAGACTTAATTAACCTGATTAATACTGAGTTTGGGAGAATTTTTACCCCAAAAACATTATCGATTGGCAGCCGTCCTGTTTTCAGTGACTGGGCAACACCAGGGATTTATAATAGCAGGAGATTGTATGAATTATATTCTGAAAAATCATACAATTTCAACCCCGATTTTCAGAATTATGTCAAAAACTATTCTAAAATGTTTAAGCGAGCCTGTTCCTTTGCTAAATCAAACTTTATAAAAAACAAAATATCAAATTCTGTTAATAAAATTAAGACTACCTGGAACATTATAAATTCCGAATGTGGTAAATCTCCAGCAGTTGTAAGAGATTACCATTTAAAAATAGACGGTCGCCATGTCACGGAGGATCTGGAAGTTGCGACAGAGTTTGAACACTTTTTTTTTTTCAAATATACCTGTAGCCACTACCCGAACTCTTCAGTCGTCTTCCACTTCCGCTGAGTCATTGCTTATGGAATCAATTACAAAATGTGAGGACGCTTTCAGATTCTCAGTTGTTGATAGCAAGGACATCACAAAAGCGTTTAAATTCATTGATATTAAAAAGACCGCGGACCTATGGGGATTATCAGTCAAAACTGTTTCAAGCATCATTGATGTCATTGCTCCCCATCTAGCAACTGTGTTTAATGACTGCGTCAGTAGCGGTATATTTCCTGATTTAATGAAACATAGTAAAGTCATACCTTTGTTCAAGGCAGGCAGCGCCTCAGATCCCTCGAATTTCAGACCCATCTCTGTGTTGCCAACCTTGAGTAAAGTATTTGAGAAATTAATTCTAGACCAGATGCTAACGCATTTTAATAAATATAAATTATTTCATGAGAAACAGTTTGGGTTTACTAAAGGACGATCAACGACGGATGCTGGTATAGAGTTATTGAAATGTATTTATGAGGCCTGGGAGGATAAGCAGGATGCATTAGGTGTTTTCTGCGATCTATCCAGAGCCTTCGATTGCGTCCACCATGATACATTAGTCAGGAAATTAGATTTTTACGGAATAAGGAACAAAGCTCTCGACCTTTTGACTTCTTATTTAAACAATAGAATTCAGAGGGTCGATGTGAACGGTACACGTTCGGTGGGATCTTTGGTTTTGATGAGCGTTCCACAGGGTTCGATACTTGGACCATTTTTATTTTTAATTTATATAAATGACCTCCTTTACTACGTAAGGGATAAAAAAAGTATTGTTTTGTTTGCTGATGATACTTCCTTAATATTTATAATTAAAAGACAATTAGATAATTATGACGACACAACGCAATCTCACGAGTGGTTCATTGGTTTAATATAAATAATCTTTGCCTTAATGAAAAAAAGACCAAATGTATTAAATTCCCCTTACCTCATGTTACACAGGTGGAAACCAATGTACAACTTAATGGACAGTTGTGGAGCCTTGTGGAATCAACCGTGTTCTTAGGTTTAAGTATCGATGCTAAATTACAGTGGGGATCACATATTAAAAAAATAGCTAGTAGGTTAAGTTCTGCTTCCTACGCTGTGAAAAAGATTAGGACTTTAACAGACATACCGCTAGAATAGTTTATTTCAGTTATTTCCATAGTATGAGCTACGGAATTCTCCTTTGCGGTAATGCCGCAGATTTAAATACAATCTTTGTACTGCAAAAGCGGGCGGTGCGGGCAATTTATAAGTTGGGCCCAAGAGTCTCCCTCCGAGAAAAGTTCAAAGAAATAAACATTCTAACTGCAGTTTCCCAATATATTTTTGAAAATATTTTGTATGTTAGAAGAAACATTTCCAATTTTTTAAGGCTTTGTGATATACATAACGTAAATACTAGACATAAAAACAATCTTATGGTTTGTAATAGTCGACCCCGCAAGATTAGTAATTCCTTTCAGGGTAACTGTATACGCTTCTACAACAAGCTTCCTAGTGAAATGAAGAATCTACCTCTTCATAAATTTAAAAGCCAAATTAAAAGTAAACTCTGCCAAAAAGGCGACTATAAAATTCAAGACTATTTAGACGATAAACAAGCTTGGAGTTTGCTCTCCATCTATGCTACTCAAATGAAATATTGTACTTAGGTTAAGTAAATATGTTTGTAAATAGACCAGAAAAAAAAACAGCCCGCTGAGTTTCTTGCCGGAGTCTTCTCAGGACAGGGCCGCGTTTTGAACCGGTGATCCATTTGCCAAACATTAGATTTTTTTTTTTTATGACGTTTTGTAAGTTCCGTATTAATGGTCTATACAGAATAAATGGTTTTTGACTTTGACTTTGACTTTGACCAGATATTCGAAATTCTCCGATACATTAATACGTCTTAAGGCGACGTTGGAGCCATCTACCGTAATTCTTGCGGACTACGGGGTTCAAGTCCCGTCCTAGATGTTCTCTTTTTCCGATCTAAATCTTTAGAAAAAAGTAAGCATACAAAATGCTTAAAAATTTAATTGAAATAGAACTTTTAGTTTGGTAGTTTTTTATAGAATATTATCTGATGTGATAAACTATAACAGGAATCACTGCTTGGCTCGTATGGAGGAGCCATTGGTCGGCCTGGTGCACCTGGACCAAAAGGAGACGCGGGTCAACCTGGACCTATTGGTCCCCAAGGAGAAAGAGGATTTCCGGGACAAAAGGGAGAGAGAGGACACGCTGGAGTTGGTGGAGTCAAAGGAGATAGAGTAAGTTAGAAGGAAAAACATTTTTCTTTTAGTATTTTGGCTTGCTCCACTTTCATCTCAAATTCTACAATGATTAATTATATGACAGGGATATTCAGGACCACAGGGAGAGCGAGGATATAAAGGAGATCGTGGTAGCCCTGGCTTCGACGGTAGACCTGGAATACCTGGAGCTAGTGGTAGACCAGCTGATAAAGGAGAAAAAGGTATATTGATTACGACACATGCATAATGTTTTGGTTTGTGGGTATCTGTAATAATTGATATAAAAAAGTGACTACAGGGTGGTTTTATAATCATTAACGTAATTTGTTCTGATTCTTTTACCAGACTACAGCGCGCGCTTTCGCGCTTCCGTCGTAATAAAATGTGTTTGCCTGTATATGTAAAGTATTAACGTATGTTTTTTTTAATTTTATTTAGGTCCACCAACAACAGTTTACATACATACATGGCGATATAAATAATTAACAAGTCTGAAAGACGTGGTAGTATCCGACTAACACTTCACAGCACAATTTACAAAGAGGTTGGCTCCTCTGAACTTTTGAATATGAAGGGTTGCTTCGAATTTTATAAAAATCGTAGAACAAAATCAATACTGTGTAATTGTAAAAATGTTTCACCGCCAATGATTAACTCTGATATTAACTATATATTATTATTTTGATAACAGGTGAACGCGGAGAGCCGGGACCACCAGGGCCACCTACTTCTACAGGCGTCTTCAGCTCAGAGGATGAGTTTATCGGAGCTGGTACGTAATTTTTTCACTTTATCACTGATAAAAGGTTAATATTATATTTAAAATATTTAGGTACTACTAATAATGCCCGCAACATGCTCGCCTCGCGTCGCAGGCGACTCAGGCACCCTCCGTCCTCCATGAGCGCAGGCCTGGGGGTGGCAGGTGAGGCCGCCTGTCACCCCAGCAGAAGCAGGCCGGGACGGTGGGGCGACTCGCGCCCGTCCCCCAAACCGGGGCAAGACGGGGACACCGTGAATCCCAAACCCGAGGGGCCACCTCAAAACTGGAGATGGGTGCGAGGGATATGCTCTATGGGCAACCTTACACCCCAGCGTCTTAAGACCCGAGATGGCATGCGGATTTAGTCGGTTCAAGGCTGACATAACCACGCCCGCTCGCCGGCGGGGGGATATCCGAAGGGATTTCCACACGAAAAAAAAAAGGTACTACTAATAACATCTTAATATATTCCAGATAATATTTTTTCTGGAATTTGTAAGCTGTTAAACTTATAAATATTTAGATGTTTACAAATAAATCTATATTTGTAGGACAAAAGCATGCTGCGGCTGGGTCCAAGGGAGATAAAGGTGAAAAGGTGAGATCATGAATTTATTATTCAAACGTCAATTAGAGTGGGGTGCTTTTGAATAACTAAGAACCTTTTAATTTTGTTTTCATTTATAACAGCCAAAGTTTTATACATAATTTACAGATAGTGTTAAAATTAGATTGTAGGCATAACAATTGTTTTCCTCATCATTACTCAATTGATTGATTGATAATAATATGTATACGATAACCCAATCAAGTGGTATCCAATTCAAATATAGGTATTTAATATTATATTGTCAAATTTAAATATTATTATATGTTAGGGTGAAAAAGGCAGCCGTGGCATCGATGGACCTCCTGGCTTTCCAGGAAAAGATGGTAAAGGAGGTGAGCGTGGTGACATAGGGCCTTCTGGTATGCCCGGAACTGCGGGACCATCCGGTCCTCCAGGTTTGAAGGGAGAGAGAGGGGAACGAGGACCTCCTGGACCCATCAGTGTGACACTACCTGGATCTGATATTGTTACAATCAAGGTAAAGGGATTTTTATTTTACTTTTCACAGATATAAAAACCAATTGTATAAAGATGAATACTAATAGCTTTATTATAAAGAGCAGCTGCTGCCACAAATTCTTTTGAAGTGCATTGATTTCATTTACTTAAATATGTCTGACAATAAGTCGAATAGCAGAACATTAGAGGACATCTACCATTCTACTACCGCATTAAATAATAAAATTATTGTCAGTTTATGTCTGAAAACCATATAATATTATTATTTTCTTCATAACAATGAATAGCAGTAAAGTTTATAAGTGGTCACTTATTTATCTGTCTGGGCTATTTTTATTATTGTGTTATTTTATCACATATAGAGGGTAAAGGTAAAGGTAAAGGGGAATATAGTATTACAAGTAGGTGATCTGTTTTAGCTTTCTATAATGTAATTACTTTTAATGTCAATAAAAAAATGTACATTCAAATTTTAAAATCTGTCTAGAACCACTGACTAAAACCCTCATTCTTTTCATAATAGTATCGTTACTAACAATAATCTTGTACATGAATATAATTGTAATCAGTTTAACATTTGAAGGTTAGATAAATATAAAATTCAAAGTCATGTACATACATTTACAAATATTTAACACAATCAACTCAATATTCTCAAACAGGGCGATAAAGGAGATTCAGGGCCGCGTGGTAGAAGAGGAAGGCCAGGCCCTCCTGGACCCAAAGGCTCCATGGGTCTAGAAGGCCCCGCTGGATCTCCAGGCAGGCCAGGCGATAAAGGAGACATTGGCTTACCGGGATGGATCGTACGTAATATTTTGTACATGCAGTTTGTATAAATAATTAGTCAATTCAAATAATTATAACACTGCAATGATAATGTCCATGTTAATATTTTCTTCTATTCCATTGCCGCTCAGAATTCAAAGGTAAATGTGAAGATCTCTTTAGTTATTTAAATAGGATTTAACAATAATTTGATTTAAAACTTTATGTAGTATAGTTTTAATGAGGAAATGCAGAGATTAGAATTTTAAGCTTGGAATCAGGTTATGTTATATATTTCAGATTGTTATTTATTACAGGGACGTCCAGGCACTTTGGGACCCCCAGGTCCACAAGGCCTTTTAGGACCAAAAGGAGAGAAAGGAGATCCAGGAGTAAACATCTTAGACGTTTCCATGGTAAATATTAGAAATAGTATTGTATCACTTCATGTAGTAACATAATTATTTAAGCCATTGTTCATCTCAACTCAATGAAAAAAAAAAAATCACTCAGAAATATTGTTACTGAAAATGTTTTTTTTTTAACTATGTAATTTAAAAGTTTTCGTAAGATGTAAATTATTGACAATTTAATACTTGGGTTTACTTGTATCACAGTCCTTATAAAATAAATTTCCTAATTAAGTTGGAAAATCAACATTTTTTATTGGAATCAGTGGTTACAAAACGTTTATCATGATGTATAAAACTTAACACGCCTTCTAATTTTAAGTGGTAATCCATCAATGAATCCTTCGGAAACAATACCCGATGGATCTGGCCGAGGTACCTGTACGGAGCAGGCTGCAGGTTCTACAGAGTATTTATGAAGGACTGCAGCTAAACCAGCCATTGATTGCATTTGTCCCAATCTAGCACCTGCAAAAAAGTTTCTTCTTTATCAAATAAACTTAAAAAAAAGCCACAAAATTCGTTAACTGTTCAAACTTTCGTCGTTCGTCAATATTACAATTCAGTTTATGTTAAGTGAAATAGAACAAAGCTTCAAAGCATTGAGTTCATTTTACGTAATTAGTAACACCAAAAATAATTATAAAAAGTTTGGGTAGGTACTTTAAGATAACTTTACACTGTCATCAAGATATGAGATGACATTTTAGTCTCTCCGTGACCATGACTGCTACTACAAAACATTTATCGATAATTATAATTATATTGTAATGGGTAACGCCCATGCTGGACATTACCGACTATAAGTATTAGATAAATAACATAATAGTTTAACTATTAATTAACTCGATGAAGTACCTGGGACTCGTACTAGATAACCGATAGAACTTTTGACCACATGTCCGAAGTCTGGTCCCTAAACTGAAGGAAGCTGCGGCCACGCTATCGCGGCTGATGCCCAACATGAAGGGACCCAACGCTCCCACTAGGAGACTGTACCTGGGGATCGTGCGAAGCATGGCCCTGTACGGGGCCTCCGTATGGGCGGGATGTCTGGCAGCCCGGAACGTGGCCGTTTTACACAGCCTGTTGAAAAGCTGGCTGTCAGAGTCATAAGGCGCTGGAGCAGGGCCACAAGGCGAGACCCTGAGAAATTGAGGCCCAGCAGTCCTAGCTCCAACAGGAACTCATGGAGACATGGAAGGTGCAACTTGAGCAACCGAGGTGGGGAGAAGCCACCATTGCGTCGGTGAGGCCGGTCATGGAGGAGTGGTTAGAAACGCAATGCGGTGACCTCACCGGCCAGATGATTAGATATTTACCGGACATGGGTGCTTCGGTAAGAATCTAAGGCACATCCATCGGGAGACAACGCCGCAGTGCCAGCACAGCGAGGATCCCGGCGAAGATACGGTGCTCCACACATTGGTGGAGTGCCCAGCGTGTGTGAGTTGATGCCGAGATCTCGTTGCGGTCCTGGGCGTCGACGTTCTCTCGCTGGAGACCATGGTGAGAGCCATGGTCTCCGACCGCAGCAAGTGGCACGCCGCCACCTCTTACAGCGAGCAGGTAATGCGCGCGAAAGAGATGGTGGAGGGGGAGTCCGCAGACTTATTTACGCCCAAGACTACCGACCTCAATAATTGGGGCCTGAGGACGGCAGTCGGCCGACTCGCCATCCTTACAGAACCCAGCCAAGATGGAGTCCTGTCGTGTGTGTCCTACACATGCCTGCCAATTCACCGACGCGTGATCAAACCCGACCCTAAAAGCGATTTCGTCCTACACATAGTCGTCGTACACACATTTTACCACTTTGGAAGTGTCTCTCGCGGAAACTATTCAGTTTAGAAAAGATTGATATTAGAAACCTCAATATCATTTTTGAAAACCTATCCATAGATAGGGAAACATATGAGTTTAATGAAAAAATAATTTGTTTTAGTTCCAAGTAGCCCCCAAATTTATTGTTTTTTTTTCTATTTTTGTGTAAAAATCTTAATGCGG
Organism: Cybosia mesomella; assembly: GCA_946251805.1. Taxonomy (NCBI): domain Eukaryota; kingdom Metazoa; phylum Arthropoda; class Insecta; order Lepidoptera; family Erebidae; genus Cybosia; species Cybosia mesomella. Next base: position 10,191,195 of record OX276401.1, read on the forward strand.
TTCACAGAATACATCTACTTACGAAGTTTCAACAGCATAGTTCTTATAGTTTCGGATGAAAGTGGCTGTGACATACGGACGGACAGACAGACATGCAGACATGACGAATCTATAATAGTTCCTTTTTTTGCCATTTGGCAACGGAACCTTAAAAAGACTATTAATTGACTATTGTATTATGTGTTTTTAATGTCGTTTAATGTCGTGTAATATGGGTTGTTGTCTGACAGAAATCAATTATTTTTATAACCATTTCCTAACTCTTGACTGTGTTAACGAATTACCACAAACCAAATTCAGTATACAGGTTGTTTCGAGGGCGATGAATCGATCTAGCTAGGTTTAATTTTTAGAAAAGATTGATAAAAAAATCTAGTTAACCGAGTAAAGCTACTCATAGTCTTATAGTCGTATAACGTCATACATTTTTACAGATTCGGATTCTCAAGTAAACTTACCAACACAAGACCGGGGTCCTTCACCGAATGGCAAATAAACAAAATTTTTCATATCTTCTTTGGCTCCGTCACTAAACCGTTCAGGTAGAAATTTTTCCGGATCCTGGAAATATTTTTCATCCCTGTGTATAGCTTGTATAGGAATTAGAACTTTTACGCCTTCGTCAATAGTGAGGTTAATTTCTGGGAAAGTATATTGTGGCACAGCGCACATTCTTATTAAATATGCTACTGATGGATACATCCTCATTGATTCCAAAAATGCCATCTCTAAGTATTTCATCTCTTTAATAGCGTCATAAGTTATTTTATTATTATGTCTTGCCAATACAGTATCGATTTCTTCATGTAATTTTTGTTGAAATTCTGGATTAAAAGCTAATTGATGCAATGTGTAACTAGACGCAGTGGATGATGTTTCAAATCCAGCCCCAAAGAAAACGAACGCTTGAGCAGTCATTAATAAATCATCCATTGGTAGTTCAACCATTTTAGACGTGCCATCTGGATTTCGCTGTTCAATAGACTCTCCTACCATTGCTCCTTTTTGCTTTAACTCCAACATTAGATCTAAGAAATCATTTCTACCTGATGGCTTATAGTTTCTTTGCTTTAGTACACTTTGGACGAGAAATGTCATTTGTTCTTCTAATTCAGGGGCTAGAAAATGTAAGTGTTTACATAACTCAGGAAACATCATTTTTAAAGCTCCGTTAACAGCATCTTTAAAATTCCTCTCAAAGATTCTTTTACCTAGTTTTCTAAATTGTGATTTTTCATCATTTAGCGAATCCATATCAATGCCAAAGGCACATACACCGATAAAGTCTGTAGTATAGCGAGCCATAAGTTCCCGCACGTCATAATAATCACGATCTACGATCGATTCAGTAATTTCTTGCAATTTCTCAGCTCTATCAGTAATAATATGAAACATGGCCTTTAATTTGCCTGAACTGAATACTGGAGTAAATCTCTGTCTCAATAATCGCCATAGGTCACCATCAGCGAAAAATATATTTTTCATTAAGGGTTCAATAACAGTTTTATGTGGTTGCAGTCCTCTTGGGTGAAAAGATAGGAAATCTGTTAAAAGAACCCTTTTAATTAATTCTGGATCCCTTACCACAAGTTCTGGAGAGCTCCCTCTGAAGAAGCCGGCCACTTTTTCTTCTGGAAATCTGTTGTATGTTTCTGCAGCCATCATACCTATACTTGCACGTTGAAAAAACTGTTTTAAATTAGTTCCAAAGAACGGTAATGGCTTAGCATGTTTAATACCTCTTTTCTTCCAGTAATCGAATGTCCTTATACCATACAAATAGAGTGCTATCAACACAATTGGCACTAAAAATATGAACATTTTTTAAAGTTTAAAATTACATACACAAGGTTATATGTGCTTGTACATGCGCACACTACTGCCATTAAAACCGGCGTGCGTAGCTATTTAAATATAAATGCTCGCAAGTTAGCAATTCCTTCCATGATATGGATCCGTATAAATATTATGTAGGAGGATATTTATATAGAAAGAAATATTGTTATTGTCTACTTATCTTGAGACATTTTTATTCAACCTGATAGCAGCAGATTAGGTATTATAAATTGCGATATTTTGGAGTATTTAATATTGACAAGTACTGCTGTGATATTATGTTATAATATCGCTTTAACAGGCATGATTGTATTAGAAAACAAAACAATATTTATTTATAACTGTAACTGATTAGAAGTGCAAACTTCTGTGCGCCATTAGAATATCACTGGCTATATTGACTAGTTAGACTAATGTTTTAGACTTCACTCAGGCTAACTAAAAAAAGATTGCTACTTGCTCAGTTAATAGTATTACGGTCTGTAAAACTTCTTTCAATTATTCTGAGCTCCTACTTCCAATAACTTATTAAGAACCAATGAAGACAGTCATCCCTAATACTTTGAAGTAGTTAAACTTCTGAAGGATTTCCTTTATCTCTACATTTTTCATATCATTTTACATTGCACCAATCAGAATCGTTATAAATGGTCTTTCAAATTACTGGCTAGCGATATCTCACCCATGTGTGGTCCATAACGTCCTGTTTGGTCATTATGGCCACGAGTTTGCAATTGTGTATGACAATCATGGAATAATTAAAATGACAATTGAAGCATATATTATAATGGTTGAATCAATTTTCATATTTTCAGGAATTCTTTCTTCATCTTAGCGTTAATACCAGTTGCATTTTTTTATTATTATATATTATATTTTTTTTTTTTTTTCACCTCGTGGACTAGGGTCTGCATGTTTAAGATTTGTCTAATTTGGTCAATAATAATACATTTGTGAAAATGACTGCAGGGGCACTTTCGTCAAAGTCTCATCCGTCGGCTACAGCCCTAAAGATCTTGGTAACACGACGTAAAACAATATAAAAGGCATCAACCGCCAAATTTTGTAGTTCCAGCCATTTAGTCGATAAGGAAAAAAATTATATAAAAGTTGATCAATGTTTTTAAATATTTCCTATCTTAAATTAAAAAGTAAAGAAATGCAGTCTGTATGAGCGGTTGAAACCGCAATAGTTTCAAAATAAAAAAGGAATTTGTTAAATTAACGTGGACCTCCAATAGTTTTTTTACGAAAATTTTCTAATATTATTGACCTTGACAACAATATTTACTATGTGATACTTTTGACAACCGGTTTGGCTTAGTTAGCTTGTACTGTAACGTCAGAGGTCGTGGGTCTAGCTGAGTGCGAATGTGTAATATTGCAGAGTAATGGGACGCGTGCTTTGCTTCCATTGTGTCAATGTACCTAGCTAATATTCTATTATTATTAAAATATGTATGTTTTCCTCTTTCTGTTTGTCTCGCGGAATTTGCAGTAATAAATTACTTTTTCTTACTCTGTTATATGTAGGTATGTACGTTCGATCCCCAGTCGCCCCGGGCACACACCTCTGACTTTTCGTAGTTATGAGTGTATTAAAAATGTATATATCGCTCGCTTAGTAATGTGCCCGGTAGATGGCAATAGGCTCGCCCTCTATTACATTGGGACCTTAACATAACTGGCGAATCGTGGGTGTGTAATACACCTCTGCCTACCCCTTCGGGGACACAGGCGTGAAGTTATGTTATGTTATGTACGTTCGAATATAAAATGTATTCCACGCCACGCACACTGGATGATACTGGCAGTTGTGACGTATTTACAAACATTATTTTCGTTGCCTTTATGGCGTAGCGGTAATGCGTTCGACTGCTACGTAAGGGGGCGCGGGTTTGAATCCCGCTTAGTGCGACTAATTGTAAGCATGAATGTGATATTTACATTGGTCTGGGTGATTCTATATATATATATTTACCGCATTTATCCGCATTGTATAACCCATAACACAAGCTAGCTAAGCTATGCTAGGTTATCCTTCCGAGGGCGTACCCGGGGTGCCCGGCAATGGACGCTTGGAAAGGACACCATGTGGTTTTAGTCGGTTTGATTCCAACAAACCCACCTCATCACTCAACGGTGAGGTGAAGCCCGTGGGGGTTTCCACACGTAAAAAAAAAGGTCTAGATATCGTTATGTAGAATGTCGTAGAATATTTATTTATTAATTGTAAATTAGCTGTCTGTATATTGGAGATATTAAAAGAGAATACATTTTTATGTTAAACGAGCGATTCTGAACTCAAAAATTTGTCTGTTTGTCTGTTTATATGTTTGTTCACGACGGACGCAAGAAACACGGAGCGAATTTTGATGCGGTTTTTCTATTGAAAAGGTCAGTCCTAAACTCTACCGTATGTTTGATTGCAATTGGTTAAGTAGAACCGGAGGTACTTATAACGAAAAATGATAGCCAACCTCCACGCGACCAGAGCCGTGGGCCTCAGCTAGTTTATAAACAAGGTCATAATTGTTTGTTTTTTGAATTAGTTAGAAGATACTATATGATTTTTTATAAGATCAGTTATAAAATGAGTTAATTCAATGGACCAACATTGTTGAAAAACTTAATGAGTCGGTGATATCATTCAGGTTCTAGGTCCAACGTAAAAACCTCCTGCCTGCTATTTAGTACGTATTGATTTTGTTATTAATTTATTTATGTATGTTTTAATTGTTTTAAATAATAGGAACCTTTTTTTTCGTGCGGAAATCCTCTCGGATACCCCCCCGCCGGCTACCCGCTAGCCGACTTAAACCGCACGCCGTCTCAGGTCTTAAGACGCCGGGTTGTAAGGTTGCAGAGCATATCCCTCGCACCCCGACTGACCCTGGGCCATCTCCGGTTTCGAGATGGCCCCCCCGGGTTTGGGAACCACGGTGTCCCCGTCTTGCCCCGGGTTTGAGGGAGAGGCGCTAGTCGCCCCACCGTTCAGGCTTGCTTCTGCTGGGGTGACAGGCGGCCTCACCTGCCACCCCCAGGCCTGCGTGGCGGCGGCCCACGCACTCGTGCTTCGCACCATTGCAGCAATTAAGCTAAGTGAGACAAAACCTTTTTAACGTATTATTTTTCTTTTCACATGTGAGTTATGAAATAAACTAAGGAATTGATAGTTTGCACACACTCATACTTATGGCAAAAAATAATATTTACTTTCACAGTTCAGAATTCTTAGAATTCGCTATTAGCATTACTGTCAGACGACTTCGACGATCTAACATATTTCTCTTTGAACAGATTGAAAATTATATTCAACACTTAATCACCATATATGTATTTTAATTTTTCTTTTTCAAGCTTTTTTTACGTGCGAAAACCTATTGTTGCGTGCTGTCTCGATGTCGGAAAATAATTTTCATTTTTTTTTTCTAAATGAGAATAATAGCAAAAGCAAGTGATGTACTTTTTATTAAGTATAATTCCATATTGTAAGAGTTATATTCGTAAATTTTTAACATTTGACTATGGAGATATAATAACATATAATTTATTAGTCTCAAAGTACATGCAAACTCAGAAGAATGTAAATCTGAATCTGTAAATCCCATAAATAATTATTTCTTATATACCTACCGATATAATTCTTCTGTACGTATGTTTGTCGACTATCTCCGTCTAAACGGCTGGACCGATTTGAATTAAATTTTGTGTGTATATTCAATGGGTTCCTGGATGGTTTGAAAACACAATTGGACCCGATAGGTGGCGCTGCTGTCAGTATGTTATCCAATGTTAATGTTAGGACGATGTCTGCTAGGTCCACTAGTTTCTTATAAAAATCGAACCCACGCCCACGACGCAAACTACATTAACCCACGTTTCTTGAAATTTAAAATAATTGCATATATTTCATTCATTATGAATAACTAGTTTCAGGAAAACCACTCAATAATACGAGAAATAGGATAGCTTCTTTAATTTGACCCCTGAACCTCTTTATAGCAATATTATCCCAAAGGGAGTTGCTCCATAAAACAAACTTCCTGAATTATACAAAACGTTAGTCGAATTGACGTGACGTGAAAATATTAGACGTCAGTAGTACCACTTGAGGATTCCATTATCCATATGCGCGTAGAACGATATGATTATATTTATGAGTACGATTTTGCTATGTGTGAATATGTGTTTGTTGTATATATTTTGGGCAACATTTTGGTGTTGCCGATGTTAACTTGTATAAGAAAACAATTTACTAACACAAGTCGGATACGGCACAATCAGAATTTGAATCAATATATATACAGGGCGTCCCACAGCGATGCCACATGGAGGGAAAGTATCTTACATGTAGATAGACAATTTTGCTGAAGAAGACTTTTAATTATTCATATGATCATATTATATATATATATATATATATATATAATATGTAGTGGGTGGATCAAAGCATACACATATTTACGTACCCAAAGGATAAAATGGGACCTGATTACGAATATTTAAGGAGGCTACCATATAAAAAATGTATTGTATTTTTTGCTTGCTTTCGCTTGACATTTATAACGGCAACAGGTAGACACTTGAAATATTCACAGAATATTTAGTTATATATTCACTCTAAAATAAATAATTATTATATATTATTTAAAGTAAAACAAATATTTAAGAGGGTTTTCCATACAAATAAACTTCATATGTTTGCTGCTTTTATAGATAATGGTACGGAACCCTTCGTGTCCGACTCGCGCTTGGTCGGTTTTTTACATTCTTTTTATTGTTACGGAAAATGTAGTTCCAATATATATTAAAATATATCCAACCATTGTTTGTCTCCTTCACTTGATTTATTCACAGTTCAAAGGAGAAAAAGGGGACCGGGGTTTCGATGGCATGCCTGGAATACCCGGGGTTCCCGGGCCTGCTGGTCCACCAGGGCCCTCAGGAACTCTCTCAGAAGCAATCCAGTATCTGCCAGGCCCTCCTGGACCTCCTGGAGCCCCAGGTCCACCTGGGACGCCAGGAATTTCTATCGTAGGACCTAAAGGCGAGCCTGGTATCAGTCATTATGAAGATCACCCTGTACATGGAAGTCCTAAGATCTACGGGAGACCACGTATGTACTGAACATGTATCTTTGAGCTTCTATGCGTCAAAATAATTTGCAAATATCAACTCTTCAAAGTATTCAATAACATTATCGCTCAATTTTTTTTTTCTTTGTATGATGAGATGTTTTTAATTTGTTTGGAGTCGAAACGTTAGGATCATGGGTCACGAGTGCTCGCAATCGCTTCAGGGAGATTGCTAATGGCTTCTTTACACGGGTAACTAACGGATCGATTTTCACCGTGCGGCTACTTGCTTCACAAATCGTCTACCAAGCCGCATCCCTAGCCCATTTATATTGGTGACTAAAATCACATGCGACACGGTCATTTTTCCAGTTCATTTTATGAGCAGAATAGGCGGGCTATCGCCTGCGACTGATCGATTTTAGTCACCAGCCGCATGCGGCTGGTCGCCGCGCGGCCAAATCGAATGCTACCCAAGTTTGAGGCTTGTGGATTCAGTCACTTGCAGCCTAATTGAATTTCCATTTACACGGTTGATTTTAGGCACCAGCCGCATGCGGCCGGTCGCCGTGTGTCCAAAATCGAATGCTACCTAACTTTGGGGCTTGCGGCTTAAGTCACTTGCGGCCTAACCGAATTGCCATTTACACTGTCAATTTTCACCGTGCAGTAAAAATCGTGCGACTTTAATCAGCCGTGTAAAGAACTAAGCGTATGATCGAGGTTTCTCGTGACCAGAAGGCTGGCTTCTTTTTAGTACAGAGAATAAGCATTGCATCTTCTGGGTACGTTACCGCAAGAGGCGATGCGGAGTCATTCCATGATATATTTTAGATTTAGTTTTCTTTAAAGTTATTTAATTATTCTAAGTTATATTCATATGTATTGTAATGTTAATTATCGCTCGCTTAGCAATGATCCCGTTAGATGGCAATAGGCTGTTAAGTTGTTATTTACTAAAAAGCGGCGATAGCCCAGTGGCGTACGTAACGGACCGCCGCGCTGAGACGAAGTCTCGATTTCTCGCCCCGGGCGCACACCTCTGACTTTTCGTAGTTATGTGTGCAATAATAAATGTTAATTATGGCTTGCTCAATAATGTGCCTGGTAGATGGCAATAGGCTCGCCCCGTATTACATTGGGACCTTAACATAACTAGCGAATCATGGGTGTGCAATACACCTCTGCCTACCCCTTCGGGGATACATGCGTGAAGTTATGTTATGTATTTACTAAAAAGTCGTTATAATGAATAAATTAGAATTTACCGACTTATTTATATTGAAAGGAGTTCAATAATAAGTTTGGGTTAATAATTTTAATGAATCGGCAATTAAATCTCTTGAAACTAAAAGCACTTTAAATTGTTTTTTTCTCTTTTAACTAATTTGTACGACAGAACAGAGTATGTACAGAAAAGATTTTGGTAATTTTATCCCTGGGAAGCCCAAACCGTCCAAAAATATAAATTTCCCAATGCTCCGTGTTAGATAAAATATGCTTCATGTTTCATTTCAATCGTATTTAATCTCAAGAATATTATTTGTGATGTAATTTTGAATGAACAATACAGAAATATGATATGAGAATATAAAGAAAGGTCGTCTGATATTCCAGATAGGTACAACTATTTTCCCATGTACTGAAATGTAATGTTTTATGCACAACAGATGCAAAGAGCGCATTTGACCAGCTCAAAGCTCTGACAGATCGGGATAGGGATACGAATGGTAAGTAAAAGAAGATTAAAACAGTATCTACTTAATTTTATTATAAGATTAGTAGCTAAGTACAGCCTACAGCAATGGGACGACACGACATTCAGAATTGCAGCCTGTCTTCGTTTAGGTGTTCCCTGTGTTGCTCCTCATCGTTGTCACTGCGAAGAAGCAGTCGACAGTCTCGGGCACCACGGCCTATCATGCAGCAAGAGCGCAGGACGCATATCACGTCATGCACATTTAAATGATTTAATCCGCCGGGCTCTTGTCACCGTCGGCGTCCCAGCCATCCTTGAACCAGTTGGTTTGGTGCGCGATGACGGCAAGAGACCGGATGGTATGTCTTTGGTGCCTTGGAAGATGGGCAGGCCTTTGGTGTGGGACGCAACGTGCGTCGACACCCTTGCGCCTTCCCATCTTCCAAGTACGACGGGCTGCTGCGGCATCTGCGGAGACCCTCAAACGGCGCAAATATGATAATATAACCAACAATTATATATTTGAGCCGTTTGGGGTCGAAACGTTGGGTTCTTGGGGTCCGAGCGCACGGTCGTTTTACACGGAAATTGCAAAGCGACTGGTCGATGCTTCGCGTGACCAGAGGGCTGGCCTGTATTTTGCCCAAAGGATTGGCATTGCCATCCAACGGGGTAATGCCGCCAGCCTTTTGGGTACGTTACCAGTCGACATCGATGTGGAGGAATTCTTCGACACCTGACCCCTTTTTCCTTTCCCTTCCTTTTTTTTAATCTTGTAAATATTTTTATTTATTAATTTAGTTTTTTTCGTGTTCATTATATTATATCTATTAGAATAGTGTTAAAAATTTCAATAAATTTAAATTAATAATTTTGCTAACATAATATATAACCTTGTTCAAGGATTGGAATATATATGATGGGTTTCGATACAACACAATTTTGATTTCTAACACCGTATTCATAACATTGACAATGAACTCCATGTCAACGACAAAAGTTGATACACACTAAAATATTTACAACCATTTATTTCCATTGGAATACATGTACGAATAATTAGTTTTATAATCCCTGGAAGACAAAGTTAATATAATTTATGTTATGTTTATTATTTTATGAAAGGTTTAAGAGCTAAAGTGATTAATAAATCAGAATTTGTTAAGCTACTTTTGTCGTTTACTATACATTTGATCTTTGGAAATATTGTGCACCGCAGAATGCATGGTATGTACCTACTCTATATTTTATGCTTTAAGACAAGGAAGTAACCTCAATACTCTTTAAGTACAATGTCATATTATTATATCAATTTTATTTTTATTTATATCATATATCAATTTTATTATTTAAATACGTCTACAATGTTCAGGGCCCACTCAATCACATCACGGGACTACAGAACAGAAGACAGAAGACACAAGCAAGTCAGTTCCAAGTGCAGCAGTGTATCAAACTACAGAAGAAATGTTAAAAGTTGGTAACTTTCCTCCTTCTTTTAAATGTTATTTTGTCTGCAACGCAACGCCCCAAAAAATGTATGTGAAATTTGTATTTATCGCCCTGTTTTGCACAGTGAGAAAGGTAACGCCGAATGAAGTGCCTAAAGTCATATCACGATAAGTTATCGTGAATATAATAATCTAGTTAACAAATTCAAATAACAATAAACACCTACGTATTAATTGGGACAACCTAATCCATAAATTATGGCAGTGGGCAGGGCACATAGCTCGGAGAACCGATGGCCGTTGGGGCAGAAAGTTCCTTGAGTGGAGACCGAGTGACGGCAAGCGCAGCGTAGGTAGGAGGCCTCCCGCAAGGTGGACAGACGACCTGGTAAAGAGCGCAGGGACGGTGGATGCAGGCCGCTACAGACCGGTCAAAATTGAAGTCAATGGGGGAGGCCTATGTTCAGCAGTGGACTTCCTACTGCTGATATGATGAATCCATAAATCCAAGGGCTTTGTGTAGATTTTAGATTTTTTGTGTTTTTTTACATGAATATGCCATATTATCTAATGTGATAAAACTTTAACCTTCATTGCATATTCGTTATAAAAAGTGTTTTAATCAGATTCATTCGAAGATAAGCACAAATCTTGAGAATGGCTTGACCGATTTGGAGTTTTTTTTTGTGTTCATATATGTTAGGACAAAATTTATATGAAAGAAAATGTACAAGAACCCACGGGAATAGTCTAATCTCTTAGACGAACGAACTTCGGAATCTAATAGAACAGCTTTTCAACATTTTATGTATATTTTTTTTATTGGTGTACATTAAATTTTATTTTTTCTTTTCCGTTCTACGATATTAGTTGTATTAGTGGTAGTAAGACGAAGTTATTTATGTAATTAAAGGCTTGAATTATTTTTTTTGACAAAAGCAATGATTACATAAATATTCTGCTTGTATTTTACTTTAGTAGCTCATCGAAATAATATTTGCATTTGTAGCTCGCGTCATCGAGCCCTGCCGGTGCGTTGGCTTATATTGTCGAAGAACAAGCTTTGTTGGTCAAAATTAACTCTGGATGGCAATATGTGCAGGTCAGTGAACAAACATGAATTAATAGTTTGAGTTTTACGTGGAAACTGTCGACTAATTGATAAAAAAATATCAATGAATATTGGGAAATAGACATTCTATATTGAACTTTTATTTAATTGAGAATTTTGATGATTGAATTGAAAATACTACGCTCACCCTAAGTTTCAAAATTATCAGTCGATTAATTTATAAAGGTTTATCTTTAAAAAACGAAAGTGTAAGCTAGCTATAATATATTGGGATACAAGAAATGAACCCTTCAAAAACAGATGGCATCATTAAACTTAAAATGTACCTAGACTTGGACGAGACTATTACCGATAACAAATATTTAACGAGAAATATAATGTCTCCAATAGACAATAGGCGTGTGAATAATATATAAGTGCACCATTTTTCATATTACCACATCGCAGCCCATAGGTACATCTCATTTAGGTTCTGGTGATTAAACGAGGTAGCAGCATTAGCAATACGCGCTATATGAGCGGAAGATCCTTCTCGAAGTGGTATACATAGTTCATTGAAAATGGCCGTTTTACATACATCACCTACGAAAACCAAAATTTCAATTACTCTTTTACTGATATAATTGAAGAGCTATTTTACCTTAAGACTAATGCCATGATATTTTACCACCAGCTGGGATCATTAGTGACACAAGCTGCGCCTGTACAGGCGACGCCAGCACCTCCACCACCTCCAATGCCGGCTGCCAGTTTAGTTCATGTACCATCTATTTCCAATTTTGTAGAGAACTCTCCCGTCGTTGGACCCAGCGTAAGTAAACTATTGAATAAATTCCAATTTGACGGTAGACCTTGCAAAAGTAACTATCATCAAATCGGTTGTAGAACGTTCTTCTGCTACGTCAAGGATTGACATTATTTGAAAGGGTATTTAAAAAAAACTTACATCAATCTTGACTCTGTATTGTAGCGATAGGCTATCCAATACTCCTTAAGGTGTATGAAAACTGTATTACTTGATGTGCGATTGAATACTATATAAATTATAAATTGTTTTATACTTAACTTGTATGGAACCCATATTTGTGCGAGTTTGAAGAGCTTTACTTGAATTATGAGAAATATAATAACTGAAAACGTTTTTTTTTTGTGTGTTTTGGGTTTTAAACTATAAAATAATACTGGCTTAATTTGTAGGGTATGTGACTTTATTACTAACTGTTCCTAAACCCTTTACATTAATGATTTCATTATACAGCTACACCTGGCGGCTTTAAATGAACCACTATCAGGCAGCATGCATGGAATCCGACGAGCAGACTATGCATGTTACCGACAAGGGCGGCGTGCTGGTTTCAGGGGAACCTTCAGAGCTCTACTCACTAGCAAGTTAGTGATCTTCATTAAACTTATAATATAATACAGTATCTAAGATTATTACCGCGACTAGGGTCATAATTCCGTGTACCATTTCTTTTAAATCCAAATCAACATTATTAGAATTTATTGTTGGCAATAGAACATTGTTACCCTAGGGGTGAAAGTAACTTATTTAGTCCCGAGACGAGGTTTGGCGCCCGAACGAAGTGAAGGCGCCAATAGTTCGAGGGACTAAATAAGTCTTTAATCCGAGGTAAACACTGTGCTTTTCATTACGAATAAAAGTAAAGTAAAAATAAAAACATGAATTAGCTAAAGAAAAAATGAGTAAAAATGAGTAAAACCTTCAAATCGAAAAACAAATGAAGATCGAATTGCCGCTTTTCCGCCTATTTTGTCCGCGAACTTCGTCTCGGGGCTAAATAAATTACTTTCACCCCTAGGGTAACAATGTACTATTCTCTGGGCTTTGCCTTGAAAGATCGTACCTACTCAAAGGTTTTTTGTTTCAAATAAAATTTTAAGGGTATATTTGACGCGATAGTGGCGTTTCGCGGTACTGCCTAGTTCACAAATTATCTCCTTGTCTCGCTTTTACTTCGGGCTACCAACCAGGTGGACACCGAAGTCTTAAAATCACGGAAAAAAAATCAAAATCTTACACCCACTTTTTATCACTTTTCTCGACGTTTCACATGATTCTAAGTCTAATTAAGCAAAAAAAATTTTGTGTCGGTCTGTCTGTTGGTCTGGATGTCTGTTTACGCAATAACTCAAGAACCACTTATCCGAATTAAAAAATTCTTTCGCCAATCATCTTGTTTGGTTAATGGGAAGAACTGATTAGATTTTGGGGTTTGTACGTTCAAGGTTTCGGGTACCTACCATACAAATTGTCCCTAAAAATATCTAAGTTTGGCCCGAAGTGTGACAATCACTGTGTGATTTCCGCCCCACTAGATTTCATGTTTTTAATCTTTTTATGCCTTATATGTTCCATGTGCTTAATATTAGGTATCGAAATCGAGACCAAGCAATCATATTGACAAGATAATTATGTTTTTGTTTTTACGTCTTTTATTCATATAATCGCTATACTCCATTGAAAAGTTACATTTGGGGTTGCAAACGTTTTGGATGTCTAAAGGGATACTAGAGTGTGTTAGTGTAATGTTAAATCCAAATTTCTTTGGTCGTAATCCTTGTCCCGCAGCCAAAAAAAAGGGATGCGAATTGCTTTTACGCTATATTGGGCAAACTATTCATTGTACAGAAAATTTGTAGAAGCAATTTTGTTGCAAATTATATTCTCTACACCTTCGATTCCGGAACTTTTAATCGTAGAACTAAAGATAGCAAAATAGATATTTGAGAACAATTGTAGAGAATTTAATTTGCAACAAAACTGCTATTACAATTTTTTGTATTAAATTATTTGCACAAGCTTTTTCAAGCTGATGGCCGCGGGACAAGGGTTGTGACCCTACAAACTTGGATTTAACTTTACAATTCCTCTAGACATCTAAAATATAAAATTGCGTTCTCTGACTTTTGCACGCCAAGCCCTAAAATTAAACATTTCAATGGACCTACCCTTACATAACTCTTCTGGTATTTAGCACTAACGTAGTAAGTTTTTAAACGTGAACAGGAATCTTAGTAAAGAAGTTGATTAACTAGTACAATGATTTAAAACTAATTGTATTTGTTTCTTACAGAATACAAAACCTAAATTCAATAGTCCGATACTCAGACCGCCACCTTCCAGTGGTTAACACTCATGGGGAAATGCTGTTCAAGTCTTTCTCTGATATGTTTAACGGTGACAATACTTTGGCACCAGGAGCCCGGATTTATAGCTTTGATGGACGAAATATACTGACTGATCCACATTGGTAAGCTTGGATTGTCACTTACTTATCATCATAATTTAAGCCCAGATACCATGTTTGAAACCGGTACGAGTGAACTTCAAGACCGAGGCACTGTGGGGTGAACCACGAGGGTGCCCATAAAACTAAAATTGTCTCCATCTTGACCAGGACCACAAATAAGTATCCGTATATAGGATAAGTCTTCGTATTGTCCAGAGGAGTGGTCCAAGTACTGATTCCTGTGGAACAACGCAGGAAATTAACGTGCCCAAAAATATATTTTGCTTCATCGCAAAGCTTAACTAGAACACTAGTGATTTTATTTAATAACTATTTACAAAAGCTGGTACTTAATAGTTTCAGTAAAATTATTATTTACAAAAGTCTATGATAATTGGTTTAAGGCCCCGTATATTTTTGTGTTTTTTTTCAAATAATTACCGTAAAATGAGCCTATAATTACCATCACAGGCCGCAGAAAGTTGTGTGGCATGGCTCACGTGCAAACGGCGAGCGGGCTCTAGAGGCATATTGCAACGAATGGCAAAACGGTGACCCGGCAAACAGAGGACTTGCTTCCTCACTCTATGGGCATAAAATACTTGCGCAGGAAAGGTAACTAAAAACATTATACAATTTTTCTTTTCCAACAACTTTACTCACAATATCATGTGAAATGAAACGAATTTCACATTATATTGTTAGTAATACAATTTTCGTGAAAAATAAATCAGCATGTTGATAGTTTTCGTGGGTAATAGCTATTATTTTAATAAAAACTGTTATGTAAGCATTAACATTGCAGATTTTTTTCTAGTTTTTAATTTTAGCTATCGTGGTTTCAGATACTCTTGCAATAATCATTTCGTGGTACTTTGTATAGAAGTAGCTTCAGAATTGAGTCCACGAAAAAAAAGAGAGACTACGAGGTAAGACCAAATGTATATAATATAAATTGACATAATATATTAATTTCATGTTGAGACTAAGAGTATCAGTAGTTCTGGAATTATTAATAATCTCACAGACAAACACAGAGTCAAAATACAGATAAATTCAAATTAATATAAACTACAAAACTAATATAAACTACTTTCAGATATAACGCGACTGATGTTTTAGACGATGAGGACTATTTGTACAACGCAGAGGAATATCAACAGCTTCTTAACGAAATATTTGCTCAACCGTTCAGAGAAAACTAGTCAGTGACGACATCGCATAGTATACAGAACAGCGACTTGTAATGATTAATAATATTCGGGAGATCTCATGTGTATTGTTTGTTACGCTTATTAAAGGAATTGCAGCACGTTACCAAGGGCTATTTATTCCTAGTCAATGGTCACTGACTCTTTATAGAAATTTAATATTTTAATAGCTTTTAAGTAGTAACAGACAAATAATATAACATAGCTCCGAAAGAATGGTGAAGATATTTGAAACAACAGTTTCATGCAGTTTCACTTGTTATCACAGGCCTTATTGGTTGACTAAGGTATAGCTTGTATTCCTTTAGCATTATTTTACGGAAACTTTTTGTTAAATATAATAGAATATGATAAAGTTAGTAGAATTCTTCACTTCTTCATGAAAAAAGAAGCCAAATAGTTAACTGTCGGTAAATTTCAGGTTTTTACCATTTTATAAGGACTTTTACAGACTGGTAACTTTTTCTTAAGAGTCACAAGATTTGCCACTATTTATAGTAGAGAGGAATCTACGCTATTAGTTAAATAAGAGCAAATTTATAACTATGTGAAATGTCTATTCATAAAATGATTCGATAATCATATTCTAATGTGAGTTAAACCAAAAAAGTTGCTAGTCTGTGTAAGTCCTATTTGAGATTATGTATCAAGTCTTGGAGCTTGTAGTTCATATGAGATTCCTATTAAAATAAGCAAGTATGCCATTGAGAGTTACTACAACTACATTTTTATTAAATTTATTTATACGTAGTTGAATGTAATTAAGTTCTACGTGTAATAATTGCGTTTAGAAAGTTTGTAAATACATTTTGTAGAATGGTGTAATGGATGTAGCTAAGCAGGTTTTGAGTCGTTATGAAAGACGGATAAAAAATTATGCAATTTAATTTATTACTTGAAAAGTATTACAAAGTTCTCGACTCGACTTTTCTGCATCAACCGACAGTTTTGGTGTAGGTTATTTTACTGTAAAACTTAAATAAAATATATAATGTCACATTTGCAGTGGCCACTTTTTCGCAAATCGCTTCGAACATTTTGTGGGTCTCTTGATATTATAATATAATAAAAGAACATATATAATAGATTATTTAGTTTATATATAGTGTACCTAATTTATCTTTACTTACAAATTTTCGTTACACATAACTCAAGTGAGTTATGTGTAACGAAGTATTTCTATTAAACAAAAAGAACTCCTTTATTGCAGTTATATTTCTTACATCAAAGTGAGAAGAACGGTTAACATTACTAAATAACAAACGTAATTTAGATACGCACACTGGTACTACAATCACATTGTTATCGTACCTTACTTGCCTCATTTTGTTCCAAAATTCATGAGTGTTTTCCGAAGAGAGATTTTTCACTAGATACTTTGAATAAGAATTTAAATACACAAAAATAAATACAGAAAGTCAGTAATCTACGGGGAGTAATGACGACTCATACACTTGCAAATAATGTTAATTTAAGGACACAATACCAGTGTTTGTGATTGTTTCATAATATAAATTTGAAACTGTATATAACTTATTATTATTCAACTAAACTAATTTTGTTTAAGGTAATCGAAGTATTTGAAATTTATTAACATTATGATTAATTTACCATATATTTAATAATTAGAAATATTTTGACTAACTCACGGAGTTGACTGATTTTACGTTAGTACTTTTGTAATTTTATTTGCAGACATGATGGTGTTGATTTTTCAAATTTATTTATAACAAATTTATCCTGAACTTTTTAAACTTTTACTATTCATCAGATTACAAAAGTATCTTAAAATAATAAAATGTACGGTTATTTTATTAAAGTCAATATACTTTTTCTGTGCATTGATTATTTATTAGGTCATGTGAATATTTTTTATAATTTGATTTATGGTGTAGCAGTGGGTGGCGAGGTAATCTGAAACTCTCCGTCCTCACACTCAACGCAAAAATACAAAATTGCTTAAATACCCTTTGACGTCATTTATTGTGCATACTCCAAGATCATGTCTGCATTTATTTCTAAATTTGACAATAAAATATTTACAACTATTTTATCACGCTATACTACTATGTAAATTTTGATATTTCACATTATATACATTTAACTTAGTGTTTGATAAATCTTATAAAAAGCAAATATACTTCATCCACGTATAACTTTCTGAACATTCATACCTTTTTATTAGTCATTATTTATATGAAAATGTATTTACTCTATGGGCTAACTCTAAATTAAAGCTACTAAGTAATAATGTCCATCACACTAAATAAAATGATTATTCCGAACCTGACCCGAAAACCTGACCCGGCCGCGGGTTAGGTTAGAAACTTGAAAAAAAATGTAATATTTGTTCCGAACGTAACCCTCTTCCTAACCTGACCCGACGACGTCTCGTTCCTATCATAACCCGAATTCGGTTCGGAATTATCGAAATAAAACTATACATAGGTAAGTCGAAATGAGTAACGAAAAAAATATATAGTACTCATTTATCAGTTTAACAAGAACAATGATTGGAAAATGATTACCAAGCTGTCTCTCAATGATGTAAAATCCTTCATTATGAGGAAATATTCATAAGTTTTTTACCCGAACCTTCATTATTTAAACAATTGCCCTAAATATACCGGAATGTTTACTATCCAGTAAACAAAACGTCTGCAAGACCCATCGCCTATGAAGACCCTTAAGTTGATACTAAGAGTACTTTCAAGAAGCTCGCAGTTTGTACTGAGAACTGAACATTTTGTGGCCAATGTCATTCGTGGTTGAACAAAAAAGCCCTAGCAGTGAACCTACGCCGATGGTAGACTTAGAGGTACGCGACCAAGGCACTTGACACGAGAGAAAAGACTGCCTTAACGCTGCGGCTATTTTAAATTATTGTAGGAACTAATATTGAAGAGCAAGCCAAAGAAACGTGATCGCGCTTTGCGTGTGCGTTTGCGTTTATATAATAGAAGATGAAAAGCTTTCTGTGAAGAAAAACAATCTTCATGCTAATTTGTAATATCATATCTAAGTATTTCTTGATTTACTATTATTTTTTGATCGATAAAGCAAAAGATATAAATAAAATTCATGATATTCTTGTTCTTTGAACTATATTTGAAGCCACTTATGTCGATTAAAACAATTAATATAATAATATATATCAGTATATTCTACAATTAATACATCGTTTCGACTGAAGCTAGCTGAGGCAGACTGGACGTCGGGCGGAGGATTAGCGTCTAAGGCGCAATTAAGTTGGAGAGTCTAACAGTGGACTGCAATAGACTAATTGATAAATGATTGATTTATATTCAATAAGCTAGTCGATTGTCATTGGCCTTTATCGTGTATCAAGGTTAAGGTCAAGGGTGACACTGCTAAGGTTTCTAAGTCTCAGTCGTTTTTCTCATCGTGTAGCTTTAGAATGATGAAGCTTCAATTCTTAATCGTGCCATTCGATGTAACCACAAATTAAAAGTCTGATTTTATTTGCTATTTAAACATACGTACTTTGTGTTTATAGAACATAGTTGTAGCAATTTATATACCTGTAATTTTTACCAGTAATGTTAATTTTACTTAACTAGTCTGAAACTGTTTTACTATTTTTGTCAGCGACCTTTTTTTTATTAATACAATGTTTACGTTCTTTTAATTAGGCTTTGTCTTTGTTACTTATTTTTAAAGCTGATTGCAGTATGCTATAAGAGTATGCAGAAAAGAGTAAAAAGATAGTGCACCGTCTTCAAAAGCTCTTTATCGCATTCAACTTCAATAAGGTAACCAATTTGAATTCAGTTATTGTGAAAGCTAAACAAAAATAGTGAAGCAGTAAATAATAATTTAATTACAACATGACATACCGACAAGCATTTACGAATAATAACAGGTAGCTGTAATCGCTTTACATCGATATAATCTAACAATTCGTGTATAATATTATGAACGACTGTATTTATACTGATAAGCAAAAATAAATGTTTGCACGACAATTTCAATTTTGTTTAATTTATCATCATCTTGGAACCACGGTATTGAAGTAGTTCTTGTATAGAAGCCGATATAAATCTTCAACATTCAATCATGTTATCATTGAAAGAAAAATACACTTAGGTATCTGTTTTTTCACCTTGAAATTACAGAATTGCTGAGAAAACGTGAATTGTCTCTATTGGAGCACATAAAAGTTAATGTCATAATTTAGTATGTAAGTTTACAAACTTCCATTTCTCCTAACGATCATAAGGCATAACAATCATTCGGCATAAATAGTAAGGCGTATTTTTTTTAGCAAACTATTAATAAGATAGTAAACAAAAATAGCGACTATATCCGATCAAACCTTTTGATATTCAAATGTTGCAAAACTGTTATGCGAATAAATAATGTTATGCTTTATAAGTTTATGGGATTTAAAATTAGGCTAAATATATTATTCTCAATGATAGTTATGCCTAAAAAAAACAGTATACAGTATGTCATAATATCGTTATGCCAAAGTATTGCTTCGTTTTTAAATTTGATGCCAAACTTGTTATGCTAAAGTAAATTAGGACAAAAAAGATATTTATTTATTTTTATTTATTTATTTATTTATGTATTATTTTGTGAAACATAGGTATTACAAAAGATCTTAATATCAAATATCAGTGCACTATGTCCTACCATTAAACATGGTGTACAAATTAAATTTAAAGTATGGTTAGTATTGGACTTAAAGAATATGGTTAGTAGCTACATATCATTCATTCAATTATTGATTTATTTCTATCACAATTCATAATTATTAATAACCTTTATCTGTGACTTTATTCATATTTTAACTTGTCTAATTTAAAGTCATGAGAAATTATAATAATAGAAGGTTTGAATATCAAAGTAATAAAATGTCAAATTTAAAATAATGCACCTCAACAATAACAGTAAAAATATTAATATTTCCATAATGTCATCAATAATAATAATGTCATCAATATAATAGGAGATTTGAATGTCAACGTAAAATAATTTTAGATTAAAAAATAATGCATTTCAATAATAACAGTAAAATATTAATATTTCCATAATGTCATCAATAAAAATAATTAAATAATAGGAGTTCGAATGTCAATGTAAAATAATGTCAATCTAAAAATAAATAAAGCTCAATCATAATAGTAATATTAAAATTTCTCATTCACGTACTCATTAATAGAATAGTATGCTTTTTCTAACAGTAATGTGAGTAATTTGTTTTTAAATTCTTGTATATCTAAAGTCGAGCTAATAGACTTAGGCAACTTATTGTAAATTGTAGGTGCCATGCAGAACACGTTCGAAGGGGTTCCCTAGGCATTCAAATAATATAGTACACTTAAATAGTACACGTAAATAAACACTTAGTTTCCTGTAGGACCGGGATAACTCCTTAATTAGGTCGCTTTCTTTCTTATATTGTTATGTGACCAAGATTTTACACCTAAATGAAGAAATAATAAGCTGTGTAAAATGCAGATAATTTCATTAATTTCAGTTACCATTTACGATTCATAGTCTATTGAATCGTTCTTCCATAAATTTACAGAGAGTGTAACTGTTAGCAAAGCACCACAAGCCTGTGATTGGCATACTAATTGATTTTCACTCAAACACAGTAAGGTAGTTGCAATTTCAATTTTGGACTTCAATGTTACTCAAGTAGTAACATTGAAGTCCAAAATTGAAATTGCAACAGGATAATTATTACATTTGTGTAATGGCATAATGGCAGATAGTATAATAGCACTTTAAATAACGTTTACATGACATAATTTTCATATGCTGTAAAATATAATAATAATAAACTAATGTATTATATTATGTATTATGGTCGAAATTAAAAAAAAAACATTCTTCGTCATTTGTTACTTTACATATCTCTTGCTCTGTAAGTAGTCACTTACTTCCCTGAATGCCGGGGTGTATGGATATCATTACAGCATAGGTTTCAAAACATACCATGTAATGTTAACATTACAGCATAGGTTATGGAATTTGAAAAAAGAACTGTCATGCAAGAAGAAAATTTTTGAAAAGTTAATATTTTTTTTCTCGGTATCGATTATTTACTCGAATCGGAATCGAGACAATTTATATTAGTCCATTGAAAAGTTACATTTGGGGTTGCGTTTTTTAGAGGACGCAATTTTATTTTTTTGATGTGTAGGGTTTGAAGGGTCAGTGTAAAGCTAAAACCAAGTTTGTGGGGTCGCCACACTTGTCGAACGGCCGCCATCTTGAAAATAGGGGTTGAAATGGTTTTTACGATATATCTCTTAAACCATTTATCTGATAAAAAAAAATTGTTAAGATTTTTTGTTGCAAATAAATTCTCTACAACTTTGGTACAGTAACTTTTTGTCGCAGAACTATAAATAAAAAAGTTATAAGCGAAAATGTTCAGAAACTTTTTTTATCTCTTTATACGGTGGTAATAAAGATGATAATTCTCTTGACAGCCTAAGATACAAACAATTTGCCAAGGCAGTGACAAAAAGCACATTTAACTTAACTTCACTTCCTCCAATACAATACACAGGTAGCTTTCATACTTTCCGAGTCTACCATCAGGTCCAGTCGTGGCTTGGTAATAATAATGGTCTTGAAGACTGGGGCTGGAAAAACAAATGGAAAATTTTTGATGCCAGTGCAGAGCTCTAAACCTCCAGCACCCCCTGAGCTTCCAAAATTGATCTTTTGCAAATGCAAAGGAAACTGTGGATCAATGTGTGGATGTCGAAAAGCAAGGCTGAAATGTTCTGCAGTGTACTTCCATTGTTCTGGAGAGACTTGCAGCAACGTAATGGGGCTCTCAGAATTAATAAATGAAAATGACTTTGATGATGAACCGCCGACATTAACACCCCTTCCTTCTCCAATTCTCCCACTGATATTTAATTCAGAAAGCCGATCAGATGCTGAGCCGCAGCCTGGTCCATCGAAAAGACCGAGGATGGAGTAGTTCAAATTTAGAAAATCACCGTGGATTATGCCTATTGGGGATACCACGTAAAAAAAACGCGCCTCCAGACTCTTCCTCGTGTGTGGTGGGGAAAAGAGTCAATAATTAATTATTAATAATATTGCAAAATTAATAATTTAAAAAATGATAATAACAAAATAAAAAAGAAAAAACAAAAGTTACTGTACCAAAGTTGTAGAGAATTTAATTGGCAACAAAAAATGTTAACAAATTTTTTTTATCAGATAAATAGTTTAAGAGCAGGTAATGCGCGCGACAGAGACGGCGGAGAGGGAGCGGGAGAGAACCCTGCCCCCCCCGTTTCGCAGTCTGCGGCGAGGACGCCGCAGACTCATCTACGCCCGGGACTACCGACCTCCATGATCGGGGCCTGAGGACGGCAGTTGGCCGACTCGCCGTCCTTACAGAAGCAGGCCGTGGCGGAGGCGTGTCGTGTGTGCCCTTACACACGCCTGCCAACTCACCGAAGCGGGATAAAACCGACCCCACCAGGCGAGGCCGCGGTGGCGGCCAAAGTCCGCCGGCAACCCTGGGGTTATCCTTTCGAGGGCTTACCCGGGGTGCCCGGCAACGGACATTTGGGGAGGACACCGTGCGGTTTTAGTCGAGACACGACATAACCACCCCCGCTGGCCAGCGGGGGGGTATCCGAAGGGATTTCCGCACGTAAAAAAAAAAAAAAGAGATATATCGTAAAAACCATTTCAACCCCTATTTTCAAGATGGCGGCCGTTCGACAAGGGTGGCGACCCCACAAACTTGGTTTTAGCTTTACACTGACCCCCCCTACACATCAAAAGAATATAATTGCGTCCTCTAAAAAACGCAAGGTTAGGCCTAAAAAATGTTACATTTCAATGGACTATATTAGAATTTATGAAGATTTTATTTTAAATATCGAACTATTTGTTTCGCAGTCACATCGTATGTTAATTGAAATCGATTTTAAAATCAAACTAGCCAGCACGATTTGACGCGCTTGTGTGCCATAAAATCGTGAAGAGTAAAAAAGGCAGACTAGCTAGGCGCGAAAGTAAATTTTTTTCGTGTTTTGGAGTTCTTTCTCAAAAGTTTTGAAAAATGTCAAGTGACGAAGACATGGATCTAACCCCTGATTTTATAAAAGAAGAAGCAAAAACAGTTTTAGAAAATCTATTACCGCCGAACTCGAAAGAAAGATATGTAAAGGCATACGACGAATTTATGAAGTGGCGGTCAGAAAAAAAAGTTAAATCTCTTTCTGAAAGTGTTTTTATATCATACTAGCTGACCCGGCAAACTTCGTACTGCCTCAATCGATAACAACTTCCATATTTAGTCACCTTTTAAACCTTCTCTGGACCTCCATAAATAATTTGACACCAAAATTAGCCAAATCGGTCCAGCCGTTCTCGAGTTTTAGCGAGACTAATGAACAACAATTCATTTTTATATTTAAAAGATTTTAATAAATTATCTAAGAAGCTACAACCATCCAGTTTATGGTGCTTTTATTCCATGCTAAAAGCCACAATGATGACAAAACTTGACTTGGATTTGAAACATTTTTCTAAACTTACTGCTTTCTTGAAAAGGCAGTCTGACGGCTTTAAAAGCAAAAAATCGAAGGTATTTACTGCAGAAGAAGTTCAAAAATTCTTAAATGAAGCTCCGAATGAAATTTATTTAGCAATAAAGGTACGTATTTACTTGCCCTTTTTAATAAGTTACCAAAATATTTCATAAAAATGCTATGCGGATTTGGTGCATATAATACAACTTATGTCTTTTTTAACAGGTTGTTCTAATATTTGGGATATCGGGTGCCTGCAGAACCGTGGAATTGACAAACTTGACAATGGAAAATGTAGAAAAACATAACAAATTACTACTCATAAAACTGCCTAACACGAAAACTAAAATTGACCGGTCATTTGTTGTGCATGAAGAATTTGCAAATTATGTTGAAAAATATCAAGCTCTTCGGCCTGAAAACATCAAATCGTTTTTTTTCTTAATTACAGTAAAGGAAAATGCCACAGACAAGTAATAGGAAAAAACAAATTTACAGGCATGCCAAAGCAAATAGCCACATATTTAAAACTGAGTAACGTAGAGTTATACACCGGGCAACCAACTTCACTCTGTTAAAAAGGCACGGCGGCTGGAAGTCCAGCAAAGTGACCGAAGGTTTTATCGAACATTCGGTGGAAAACAAAAGCAAAATTACTTCTAAAATAACAGAAAATATAAACTTGAAATCGCCATGTCAAAGCACATCATCTGAGCCATTTTTTACTGAAGAAAATAGTAACAGTCAACTGCCACCATTTACGATGCAAGAACCTCAATTCACTCAAACTCAAGTCTTATCATCACAAACTCATACTCAAACTGTAAATATTCCTAAAAAGAACTTGACCATATCTTTTACAAATTGTTCTAATTTTACTATTAATTTTAATTAAATACACATGTTTATCTTTAATAAATGTTCATAGAAACCTGCTTTCTTGTTTTTTTACTTACCTCACAATCGATATGTAAAGCAGAGTGTTTACCTCGGGTGTAAGCATCAATTGCATACTCGGGCTAATTAGCGCCCTCGCTGCGCTCGGGCGCCAAAAACCTCTTATGCAATTGATGTCATACAGCCCTTGGTTAACAATCTACTATTAAATATTATCCAAATAATCTTGATAAAGTATAAACAATACATTTATTATGCGGTGCATAAAGTATGAGTATAGTATAGTATGACATACATACATATTTGTGATGTGAACTACATATTTACGGTTTTTAGACTTTTCCCTTTACTTGTACTAACTTTAGTTTATGCAAAATATTATGATTATAGCTCAACGAAAAGTATCCTATAGGTTTTGATGCCAAGGGCAATTCACAGTACTTTGCTGTAAACACAAATATATTCAAATGTATAAAAAATGGCCACGGCATCGGGAATAGGGACTAAAACGACAATCTTAAACTGCATCAAAATTCATTCAGTAGTTTTTGCGTTCATATCCAACAAATAGATAAACAGAAAAAGAGACAAGAATTTTAATTAAATAATTGTATCAGCACCGTTAATTTAGTTCCCGCATAAAATTTAATGACATAATTTAGTATGGCAAACTTTTATTTCTTCTAAGGATCATAATGCATAACAATAATTTGGCATAAATTGTAAGGCATAATTTATTCAGCATAAATACTGTTAGCATAACTATTTAAAAGTATAATATGCTAAAGCATTATAATCGCATATAGTAAATATAGCATATAAGGGGTATATACAAAACTTCTTCATATGTAACTTAATTGTAAGACTGGTACGTAAACCAGATACAATAGTTTGTTTCTGTATTTATAGGTCATCAGAACCCTTGAAATTAGCTAACAGAATAAAATATTTACTGCAATAAATATAAATCAAAAGATTCAGAAATGTAAGTAACAAAGACTATAACTAATTAATTAGAACATAAATAAATGATTTTATGGACCCTCATTATTTCATTATAAAGATGGTATGATTCCAGAACTAGGAATAAATTTTCAGTATAATCATAGTTTAGATGCTGCAGAGCAAAAACCTCTGCATAGGTACTATAATGACCGTAACTTTCAGTTATGTTTAGAGCAATCATTACCTTGATGAACGTCAATGAAGTTATAATTATTATTATAATTATTATTAAGTACTTCAACAGTGAAGTAATATTTCTTGTATTTAAAAACATCATGTCCACTTCGTGGTCAACTGATATTTTTTCTCGTTAGTAAACTTTGCCATCGAACAGAAAACTTTTCTTATTAAAGTAGGGAAAAGGCTGTTGGTGAGATATTTCTATAAGTAATATTTCTTTGATGTTGCAATGGTGATGAAGAATGCGAATTTACTTATTTGCAGTTTAGAGACGGAGTCGGTTCACAGCAGACCAGTTCAGCTTTTAATAATGCACAACTAACCTGCGGGTCTAAAAAGGCCACATTGAGCGATCCCCTAATACCGAATACCTAATTTTGGAGAATTTCTGACAGATCCCAATCAATTTCTCTGATATTCGTAAAATTGTCACTCATCTGAGCAGAATTACAATAATTAATTCCTTAGCAGATTCAAATTTGATGTAAATATTGCCGCATGAAAAAAGTAAAACTGTATTTTTAACGGTTATTCTTTTTTGTGCAGTTTTTACAAATTTGTGATTGAAACAAGAAAACAATAATATACCAATTACCCACTATTGAATTATCGCTTATAAATATATAAGAAGGTAATCAAAGAATAAGCATTGCCATAATCTGGTAATTTCAGTAATTTGTCATGGTCATCTGTTATCCGTCAAAATCTACTTGACTCAAATTTACAAACATTGGGTTGTGTTGTACTTAACAGCTATAAATCTTCCTTTCAAATGGATTTCTAAATGTGCTACATACCAGGAAACCTTTTTTTAAATCACCCATTATAAGTAGCCACTCAACAGATACCTTTTTTTTTTTTTTTTTGTGCGGAAATCCCTCCGCTACCCCCCCGCCAGCCAGCGGGGGCGGTTATGTCGGGCTTGAACCGACTAAAACCGCACGCCGTCTCGGGTCTACAGACGCCGGGGTGTAAGGTTACCCATAGAGCATATCCCTCGCACTATGACTGACCCTGGGCCATTCGCAGTGTCATTGCTGTGTGATTGCTCCTCTGGAGTAGCTGGCGTCAACGTCAACGGCCAAGAATCTGACCAACCGGCCCTTTTCAGGGCCAGCTGACTGCTGCTGTTGTCAGAGGGGTACCTGGAGCGGCCCCTACACCCGCGGGCCTTGCAGGCCCGCCATGCCCCGACCCCCTCGTGCAATGGGGTCAGCTGGCCCTGAAAAGGGCCGGTTGGTCAGATTCTTGGCCGTTGACGTTGACGCCAGCTACTCCAGAGGAGCAATCAATGATGCGTCATCGCCCACTATGCCCAGGGTGCACCAAACTTGGAGGTGATCCAACCAGTCGCACCTCATTCAGCAGATACCTCAGTAATTTTACTGTAGTAGGCTTGAACCTAAAATACATGACTCCATTGTCGCTAGATGGTGCTGTAGGTCAGTACACCTATATAATGACTTTGGAAGAAAATATATTACAAAACGTTACATATTAATTTCTTTATTTCTTTACATTATAGTGTATCAGTTAGAAAAAGTATAATAGGAATTGTAATAACCTTTGAGTAACTTTGTTTGATTCTGCTAACTGGCGTTAAACCATCTCCTATTTTGTTGCCCATTCGTATTACCATTGATGAATGTGCGACCATTTTCATCGGTATAAAGTAATCAATTTTTTGATCAAATTACCGACTTGTTCTTGACTTTACTTGTTGTTTAAGCATTCAACACAAAGCTTACGTGACTACACAACGATAACGTTTGCTATGAATATAAGTCCAAAAATGCAAAACACAGAATGTATTCTGCTAAACTATGAAATACAATTGTAACGCTGAAAGATCACAAAACCATTTTAGTTGAGGGGTGAGCTCTGTGTATTTTTACTTTACACTAACGTCGACTGAAGTCTTTCCAGAGCTGACCCAGGGTGAACAGATTTTGCCTCTAATTTGAGAGAAATATCAATACGTATTAACACATTGTCATTATAATCTATACAAATAATAAAATCGTAACGAGGCGAAAATTGTACATTAAATATTTTTCCAAAACAATAGTTGATGTGTGTTCTAGGAGCAATACCCATGCCAAAAATGTGATTTTTATATTTTTTCTCTGTTTGTCGGTTTGTCTGTCTGTCTTCTTTTTATTATCGATGTTCGAGCATCAGTTGAAAACCACTGAACAGATTTGGCTGTAATTTTGCATTAACATTCTTCTTGGGTCATAAACTGCGCTATATATCATCTCGCTA
Organism: Cybosia mesomella; assembly: GCA_946251805.1. Lineage (NCBI taxonomy): Eukaryota > Metazoa > Arthropoda > Insecta > Lepidoptera > Erebidae > Cybosia > Cybosia mesomella. The sequence continues at coordinate 10,219,689 of OX276401.1, forward strand.
TTATAGGTATAATAGGAGTAGAGTGACCAAAATCGGTCTAAACAATTATTGATGACCACTTTATTATTACAAGGTAGATCTTACGAAATTTTGTAGTTCAACACAACCTAGACATGGTCAGTCTACATAAAAAAGAGACAGCAGTAAAATCTCGAAATACACAGATTTACTCACGCATAAAAGATAGTTGATTAGAGATGCATAAACATTTCGTAATGAATATCATCACGCTATTATATCAAGGAATCGGGCCGAGTTGATTTCGATGTTACATATTTCTTCATCTATTTCGAACGAATTGTCAATGTCAAACGAGTGCACCACATCACCTCATCCGGCCCGTCAAATAAAATATCTTAACACTAGTGTGCTAGTATCGAGACTGCAGAAATACCTACGTAACGCGTACGATGTCGCAGACAACAGGTCGTTATCAAGACGTACATACTCAAACAAAAAAAAAAATCAATCTTGGTAAAACTTTTTATAATTTTGAGTGCTTTTCTGACATAGTATATATTTCGTGGTGGTAGAGCGTTGGACTGCTATTTATATATATTGAATATTTGTATTTATAAAAAATTCACATTCTAGAACCCATATTACAAGCTATGCTTAGATTGAGTCTAGGTGGCGCTTTGTAATGTGTCCTAGAATATTAGTTAGTTAAATTGTCCGCATTGTAATGAAATACATCTTTGAAATATGTCTCCACCAATGCGAAGCATTTATTAGCCCTCTCTTTGAAATCTATTAGGTACAAGTTCGTTTTCAACAAAGCGGGCGGTACTATCGGACTGACCACTTCAAAGAGTACTGAATGAATGATGCCGCAAAATGTTTGTCGTCGAATAGCGTGGTATCCCAAGTTCTAAACTTTGTTAAAGTGATCCATTTATATTAAAGTAGAGATTCGTGTTACAGTCATATTCTAAAGGTAACCCTTTGAATAACTTTGAGGTAACAACCTCAATATGAACGATAAGTTGTTATATGGATGAAAATTATCAGAAATTGGATGAATAGGAGTTGAAATAAAGTCTGAGATATAACTTTCGTTTTAGCTTGTTGGCGTTAAAAGTTTACAATTTGGTAATGGCATCGTGAATAAGGTATAATTTAAGGTAAAGTGTATCTCATAGAAATCTATTTTGAAAATTAATACAAAGACAAATTTCACACGACAATCTATGAGTCTCCAGAGTGCTAGAATCTAATTATGAAAAATATTTAAAGATCTTGGTGGGTTGCACCCAGCCGAGTAACTCTTCTATAATATAATAATCAATAAAACAATTTTTGCCAAATAACTAAAACAAGTTGGAAGTTATTTTCATGACAAACTTTATAATTCAGTATTATCATGCAAGTAAGTCCTGTTAAATCAAGTTAACGCTATAGCCCTAAGAAACAATAAATAAATTAAAAAAAACAACTACATAACAGGTTTAAAAGTTTTAGATCTATTATGTGGATAGAAGGTAAGTGCATCGTTGTACTTTAAGTAAAAAAAACTCCTATATTATATAAGGTGTCACAAAATTAGGTCTCTGAATTTGGTGAGATGACTTGGTGAAATATGTATTTGAAACAAAACAAAATATCGGGTTGAAAAGAAAAAAAAGATATAAAAATAAATATATAAAACAAACTACCATTTCTTATTCTCAATAATTCATGTTATTTTTTACAAGTGTAATGTATCAATACAGTCACTCGCTATATCATGTATCAAAACGATGTAAAGGCATAAATCATTCCATACTACACTTGTAACAACAAAACAAAAAACGATTTATTACAATATAGTGAAATTAATGCAATGCTATAAGAATACACTTGGGGAGGACACCGTGCGGTTTTAGTCGAGACACGACATAACCACCCCCGCTGGCCAGCGGGGGGGTATCCGAAGGGATTTCCGCACGTAAAAAAAAAAAAAAAAAAAAAAAAATGCTATAAGAATAAAAGTTTATTCGGTAACTGTATTTTAAATATCGCTTAATGGCACTACTGTACGCCTAACTAGGTAATTTATTTATTGAAAATGTCAATGTAAATATTATAGAGGAGGAAGTGAGTTACTGTTTATCAGTCTGGTTTACAGTTAAATCTCTAAACTGATCTCAATTAAACTTAGTATAGTAGGTACTAAAATAAAAAGGTCACATAGGTACATACCTTTTTTTTTGGGCGGAAATCCCTTCGGATACCCCCCCCCCCGCCGGCCAGCGGGGGCGGTTATGTCGGGCTTGAACGGACTAAAACCGCACGCCGTCTCGGGTCTACAGACGCCGGGGTGTAAGGTTACCCATAGACCATATCCCTCGCACTCCGACTGACCCTGGGCCACTGGCAGTGTCCCCTCTGATAACAGCAGAGGGGTACCTGGACCGGCCCGCACCCGCGCGGGCCTTGCAGGCCCGCCATACCCCGACCCCCTCGTGCAATGGGGTCAGCTGGCCCTGAAAAGGGCCGGTTGGTCAGACTCTTGGCCGTTGACGTTGACGCCAACTACTCCAGAGGAGCAATCAATGATGCGTCATCGTCCACGTTGCCCAGGGTGCACCAAACTTGGAGGTGATCCAACCAGTCGTACCCCACATAGGTTCATACCTATTTGCTAATTTTTAAACTTCCGCGTTTCATGATATACAATAATTTAACGGGAATTAACGAGATCATGTAAAGGTTATATACATACCTTTGGATTGCCTGACGTTTCGACCACGTTACACTGGCCGTGGTCACAGGCTGACTGGTGCAGTGGTGCACGTCCTCCGCCGCGGCTTTGAACTGTAATAAGGATTTACGGCCAGATTTGCAAGGCATTAGGTGCGAATTTGGCTATACTTACATGTAGAAGCATTGATCATCTTATGACCCGAAGGGCTAAAGATATTTGATTTGTGAGAGTGAAATTAATAATGTGTTTTCTTTGTCTTTGCGTGTAATTGTAATGTGTGTTAATAGTGGTTTGTAATGGGATTCGAATAATATGGCTAGTGCTCGTAATTATACCTACGTGAATGTCAAAATCAGTAACTGTGGATGATACTGTGGGTTAAAAAAAAACCAGGTCACATTGGTATGTACAATAATTTAACGGGAATTAACGCGATCATGTAAAGGTATATACATACCTTTGGATTGCCTGACGTTTCGACCAGGTTACACAGGCCGTGGTCACAGGCTGACTGGTGCGTGGTGCACCACTGCGCCAATCAGCCTCAGTCAGCCTCACGGACTCGACGGCGCGCCGTACAAAGTTCTTCTTCCACCCGCACATTCTCGATATTTTTCATATTTACGTTTCGCCATGTACCGTCACATACTACACTTACAGTGTCCCTATTATTTCAACAAACTGAGCAGTGTCTATCCGACTGCGCAGAAAAGCGCCAATCAGCCTGTGACCACGGCCAGTGTAACCTGGTCGAAACGTCAGGCAATCCAATGGTATGTATATACCTAGGAATCGAGAGTAATTAATACGTCGTGAGTGGATTTCGTCAATGATTGGAACCGCGATCAAAACGGACTAACGCTACACTAAACTCTAATCCGTGGAAAACATGGGAACCCAGATTAAGTGAACGAATTTTCACTTATGAAATCCAACCTTCCAGAATAAATTATAGTACTTTTACTTCTCATATTGTAATGTAATGTAATCATTACATTGGCATTTATGGTATAACTAAATAAAAAATACCTACAGAAATAAAACTTAACTTTTATGTATAATTTAACTATTCTGCAACAAACAATGCAAAATATCGGCTAAACCAATTACACCATATGGAAGACTTAAAATTTCTAGCTACTTCACACAATATTAACTTGAAGCAACAAATTAATTATGCTGCAAGCCGTGCACGTGACGCAATAATTAGGTCTACGTATGTGAGTTTACTATAAAATTATTCTTGACGATAGAGAAATAACGGTGAATTACTCTGGTATCTTCTGTAATTGAAATGTACTTATAGTTTAGATACAATCGAGAAACTGTTAGTGCAAAGTGCTCGATACTATTTGTGGTACATTTCATAGAATATGTTTATTTTATCGATTCTTTATTAATTTATGTAACGAAAATTTCAACAAACATTAACATTTAAAAATGTGATGTAATTTAAGTGTTAAGGAGTAGGCCTTATGATCAAGAAATCCCGGGTTCGAATCCTGGTCATTACACTACTTACTTGAACCAACTGCTAACACAAGCAAACTTAGCTTAGTAATTTTCAATTCCTAAGAAGTCCAGTTTTTAAAAATGAAAATTATATAACGCATCCCTGCACGCAAGTAGACCCTTCACCTGATCGTAAACAACACCGTCGTCTGATCGTTACGAAATGAACATGACGAATTGAATGACGAAAAAAACGAAGTTTACCTAAATCTAAACCTAAAAGATGTCAACACGTTACTAATCGTACCTCCAAGGAGCTAAGATGACTTTACACACCAGATAACACAGCAATAAACAAATGCTGTCGATGAACTGCGGTTTTCTAATAGGTTACGAAATCTTGCTAAAACCTGCCATCTCCAAAATAATAATTCACTAACTTTTATTCAAGACCTAGTATTAGGTTCTCACGTAGGTTTTATCTATATCCATGCCTTCTTTGTTTACTGCTCACGAAATCTTAAAATTATTAACATCGATATTACTTCGTAAGAAATTCACTGAAAAATGTTGCTGCACTACGGTGAACGAATAGCATTGCTACTAAGGAAAATCATCATAATCCTTGCGTAAGTCCCGTTCGTATCTGAGTTTCACACCTTGGGAGTCGGGGTTTGAGTCTGATTATAATATTCTAACTTAAGTTCAAATCTTACCATAATGAAACACGAATTCTGGTATAAATAGTATTTATTTATTTATTTTATTTATTACACCAGGTGAACATAATATAGATTATTACAAGTATTATAAAATTAGAGCAGGAAACGTAGGGCGGCCTTATCGCTTGAAGCGATTTCTACCAGGCAACCTTTGGATGGTAATGTGTTGGTAGGATTGCGCGGTAGTTGTTTGGCGTACTAATAATTATAGGTAAATATAATAGATACATAATACACACAAATATTAATACCTAAATTATATTATATAGATATATACATATAGCTATACTATACATACAAATAATGTATACCTACACATATTAGTTGACCGCCTGTGTGGCGCAGCGGCAGTGCATTCGACTGCTACGACAGGGGGCACGGGTTCGATTCCCGCTCAGTGCAAATATTTGTATACATGAATATGTATATTTGCATTGGTCTGGGTGTTTCTATGTATAATATGTATGTATTTACAAAAAAAAAGTACATAAGTATGTTTATCCGCATTCTGGAACAAGCTAGTTAAACTATGCTTACTTTGGGTCTAGAAAGCGCTGTGTAGAATGTCGTAAAAATTAATTTATTTATTATTATTATGATATATATTTATATATAAAATATACTACACATAGTTATCGAAAAATATTTAAACGCATTTTAAAATTAAATTTGCAATAGAACAACATGTTTACAGCGATAATTAGTGTTCCCTCACCCTTAACTTAAAATTGGCTAAATTCTGAGCTTTCCTTATTTCCACTGGCAGCTTATTCCTTCGGCTTATTCCTTCGGCTTATTCCTTCGGCTTATTATTAGTACTATTGTATATATTCTCTATCTATTCTCTAGTCGTTATTATCATCCTCCGAGACTTTTTGCCGACGCAGTTGGGGATCTGCTTTTCAGTCTAACTACGAAGCGGCTGAACGACGATATCGAAGACCAGTTGTCGGACTTTTTAGGGCTCCAACTAAACGTCACGACTTCCATAGATGTTCGCATGGTAACCGGGACCGACGGCTTAGTGTGCTCTCCAAGGCGCGAAGAGGTCTCAATATATTAAGAATGATCACCCATCCTAAAACTGACTTGGCTAGAATTACTTAACTTTGCAATGTGTTCACCTACTCTAGCCCCTCCAATTATTCCTCTCTAGTGTAGTACATACATCTATATGAACTTTGTTTATATTTTACTATTTTCTATTTTTATCACTCTCACAAAAGTACCTAATTCTAATAAAAAATAACATATTTTTATATCCTGCCCCTAAGCAAAGCTTTTATCTCTCTCTAGTATCAACGAGTATGTTTGAACAAAATGCATCCCATTTGCTCGGTTGAGTACCATAAGCTTTTACCATATTTCTGTCAAGGACCATCTTTTCATCAGTAACCGCAACTTGAAAATACACGGCTGTAACCGTGTACATTGGTCCCGCGAGAACCATAGGATCACTTCGTGGGTCACACATTGCCTATTCATATTTTAATAATCTGAAAACTACTATTATATTAGGAGTAATTAACTAGCAGGATCCTGAACGGAGTTAGAATTCATAATTTATTAAGATATTATAATCATTTAGCCATTACTTTGCCTTCGCTTCTAGCGTAAATATAATTATAGGTAAATTTAATACTAGCCTAACTCCTAATTCCATGAAATATCTGGATAAAAAGTAGCCTACGTTACTTCAGGATAATATAGCATTCTAATAAGTTTCAGAGTTTATCGATTATAAATAAAAAAATAAAATAAAAAATAAAAAAGCGGCGATAGCCCAGTGGTGTACGTAACCGGCTGCCGAAACGAGGTCTCGAGTTCGATCCCAGGTCGCCCCGGGCGCACACCTCTGAATATTCGTAGTTATGTGTGTATTTAAAATGTTTATTATCGCTCGCTTAGTAATGTGCCTGATAGATGGCAATAGGCTCGCCCCCTATTACATTGGGACCTAAACATAACTGGCGAACCGTGAGTGTTTAATACACCTCTGCCTACCCCTTCGGGGATACGGGCGTGAAGTTATGTAAGTAAAAAATCTTCCCTCATTAGGTATATAATTTAGTACACCACGGCGTCTGAAGACCCGAGACGGCGGCGTGCTGTTTTAGTCGGTTCGAATCCGACCTAACCACCCCCGCTGGCCGGCGCCGAACATTTCTGCACGAAAAAAAGGTATATAGTACAGTATTAACTAAAAAGGTCTAACAATAATATTTAAGTTATAGTTATATGAAAATGTTCATATAGCTATAATATCTACCTGAGTCAAATCCATACTATTAGAAAATTATAAATTAGTTGTCTCTTGTAAGTTGTGTTTTTGTAAGTTGGAGACATATATATTTTTTTAAATATAGTTATTTTAAATGAACGATGTGAACACAATTTTTTTTTTGGAATTCTTGTCTATTTTTTCGTGATGGATGCAAAAACTTCTGAACGGATTTTGATGTGGTTTTTTCTACTAGAAAGGTCTAGGTCAGACTTAAAAAAGTAGAACCGAAGATATGACATAAAATAGATCGTGACTGATACAAGAAACAATATTTCCGTAAAAGGTTAATTGAAGACTGATCATAAAAAAATCGAACTAAAATCCTAAATATCCTGCTTAATCCCTTCTCTTCCAATTTTATCATCAGTTATCACAAAGGGGAAAAAAAAGAATCTTGCATTACGAAAATAGCTGACTGTAACTGATTACATGAACGGAAATCGAATAATGCTATTTTCGACAATAACAAGTACTTTTAATCAAAGTACGCAATATAAATTGAAATTACTTTTATATCCAGATCTGGTAGGATTGGGACTATTGAGATGTCAATTTATGAGTTGCGTTCACTTTTTCTCGATTAGAAATTTCAACATGGCTGTGGTTGATTTCCCGAGGGCCCGCACCATTCAACCGCTCGACAAGCGTTTACATTAATAGCGGAAGTATTTCTGTGAGATGATTCTCATTAGAGTAATGTCAGCTATTATTAGTTTCCCTTACTTCTGATGTGTGGATTTGAAAATTGCTTGCAAATTGTGCTTAGCAATATCATGATTATAATCTTTATATATAAAAATGAATTGCTGTTCGTTAGTCTCGCTAAAACTCGAGAACGGCTGGACCGATTTGGCTAATTTTGGTCTTGAATTATATATTTGTGGAGGTCCAGAGAAGGTTTAAAAGGTGAATAAATATGGAAGTTGTTATCGATTGAGGCAGTACAAAGTCTGCCGGGTCAGCTAGTTCATATTATAATTTTCTATTATTTTATTTTAATTTTTTAAAATTAATCTTGCATCGTATCCATTGATACATGTAACAAAATTATCTACAATGTATTTGGACGGAAACGTAGGTCATCGATTTGATAAATGTTATTCGATCAGAATTTGGCCGGTTTACAAATCCGTTCCTGCACTAGTTGACAGTAGACCAATTTATGACAACAGTGTCTACAAAAAAGCGGCCAAGTGCGAGTCGGACTCGCCCATGAAGGGTTCCGCAAGCAAAAGCAGCAAGTAACATAATAATGTTCTTTTTTAAATTTTTATCTCTAAGTTGATTGAATTTAATTTTATATATATATTTATTTATTTATTCGGATAAAAGTGGCTGTGACATACGGACGGACAGACAGACATGACGAATCTATAAGGGTTCCGTTTTATGCCATTTGGCAACAGAACCCTAAAAAGAGCCCGTGCCGCCACCATGTCTGCACGGGCGGGACACTTCCAGATAAACAATAGAAGTCGCTTTGAGCAATTTAAAAACTCTCTCGAATTCTAATTCCGCTGATGAATAAATTATTATTTTGAACAAGGCGCTTTTCTTTTTCTTTTTTTTGCAAATATCATGAACAATGAAAACCATTCAACGTATATTTTGTAAGTCTTTTATTTTTTTTATCTTTAAAAGTTCCTTTATCCTCCACACCAAAAAAAGCAATGTCAATGGCAACAGAAACATACAATTTAGTTCCACGAAAGAATTTATTCGATTTCCAAGATACAACGTTTCAATTAACTTTGAATCGCCTGTGGTTGGCAATAGAATTAATTCGGTTCTGGATACACCATAATTTACTTCTAATATTTAATGTGATTCAATGATGTTAACGGAAGTAAAACCATTTTGAACCGATTTCAAAAAGGAGCAGATTCTCAATTCGACAAAAAAATTTTTTTTTATAAATTGTTCAGCCATATGTTCGCCAATTGTCTACCGATTTTGTTGATTCTTTTTTTGTTTGAAGAACTTTATATGGTGGTAGTACCGTTTAAATGTTTCATGTTTAAAGTCTGTCGTTCAGAAATTAAGACGTTTGAAACTGCATCTCAAACTACTTAAAATGTTAACACTCTTAAAATGTTAAGTAAAGAACAACTGCTATCCTTGATGCTGGAAGTTGCGACTACTAACACTTAATATCAAGCAGTTTTTATTTTTTTAACATTTTATCTCATTATTATACATAATTATATACATTATTGTACATCTTATCTCATTCTTAATTCTTGATTGTAAACAAAATAGGCATAAATGTACATATTACACGTAAAATATGTACGAAGACGAGCTTAGCTCTATAAGAAGTAACCTTTGAGTAGTAGAAGCAGAAAAATTACAGAGGGGACATAGTGAACTAAAAGTATAAATTAAAAAACAAGATAGTAAAAATAAATCTATAGACATACTTTTATATTATTATTCATTCAATAAATAAATATAATATACCATACCCTTTTTTTTTTTTTTTATCGTGCGGAAATCCCTTCGGATACCCCCCCGCGTGCCAGCGGGGGCGGTTATGTCGGGCTTGAACCGACTAAAACCGCACGCCGTCTCGGGTCTACAGACGCCGGGGTGTAAGGTTCCCCATAGAGCATATCCCTCGCACCCCGACTAATAAATTTATATATATATATATACAATATACATATCCATTAAAAAAAAGAAAACGACGGGTTGCACTCCGGGAGTGAGGGCAGAAGTGAAAGCTTGAATATTAACGTTGTGCATTTTTAATATTTTAGAATAGTTAGGGAATAATTTAGCACGAATTGCTTTAATTGTCAGTATAAAAGTACTATCATTTATGTGGTAACATACAATATTCACTTATTGCGCTATCGTACACAATCATGAGAATTTATATTACATTAAAAATTTTATACTTCAGAACTATTACAATTATTTTACATTAAAAAGTTTTTCTCTCAGAAAAATCAACTTCCATCAATAATGTCAACGACTTTTTGACCATAATTATTACCAGAACCATCATCGCCAATATATTTATAAAGTAATCACTCCATTAATAGATGCACTTTATTTAATTTCCTTTTTATATCAATAGATTTATGGCACAAAATAGAATGAATATTACAAAAAGTTATATGATGACAAAAAGTGTTTCTTGGGCCTTGGTCGGAATCGATCTCAGTTTTGACGAAGTCAACGACCACTCATTAGATGTACGCGCCAACAAGGTTGTTAAGTACAGTGTGAAATTAGCGTTTCTATATTTGTTGTCTTACGATCAGGTCACGTGTTTACTGACGCGAGTTAAACCTTTTTTTTACTTTATATTATACCGTTTATTACTTTTGTAACGGCATTTATAAAGTCGGAAAAAAGAAGAGAAGAAAGATAGCCCGCCAATTAGTCGCATCAATCGTAGGAGGCCTCATTGATACGAACAAATTGAGAGCATTCCGGAAGATGAGACTTGAACCCTACAGTTACGGAAGTAAAAACATTAAGAGATGTTGGGATTTGGGATTTGTTGGAAGGATGTCAAAATCAATTAAATTGAAGCTACTGCTAAAGTCCAGTAAGACCAAAATTATGAGTTACTTGTTTACCATGGTTAGTCTTATGTCATCAGTTATTTTGACTAGCCCGAACCCACCAGGCGAGGCCCCGGTGTCGGCCAATGTCCGCCGGTAACCCTGGGATTGTCTTTCGAGGGCTTACTCGGGGTGCCCGGCAATGGACACTTGGGAAGGACACTTGTCGGTAGAGAAACCGCGCCTTGTCGTGGAGTTGCGGATCCCAGCCCGTGATACCATACCATACCATACCATATATTCCGAATTTATATATATTAACCTAAAGATTTAAGCAATTGCCATATTGAATGAAATAGAAGTGTTAAAATATTGGATGAAATCGTGAATACGGCTCAGCCATAGAATGCAGAAACATAAATATCACTGAGCGAATTCTAACCTATATATCATCATCATCCTCCTAACCTTTTCCCAACTCCGTTGTTGTCGGCTTTTTAGTCTATTTACGAAGCGGCCGAAACCACTGGTCATATCGAAGTTCTATAGTTAGACCAACTATCAACTACCAGTAACGACTGCATGATAGATGTTCGAATGGCAACCAGGACCGACGGCATAACGTGCTCTTTGAGGCACGTCCGGTCAGTCTGAGGATGGGTGACCATTCTAAGACTGATATGGCTAATACTATTTGACTTTGCAATGTATTACCCTACTGATGACGACCCTCTGATGAGCTACGGTGCCGAGACGTGGTCTCTCACTATGGGCCTCATAAGGAAGCTCGGGGTCACACAGCGAGCTATGGAACAGGCTATCCTTGGGGTTTCTATACGAGATCGAGTCAGAAATGAGGAGATCCGTAGACGAACTAAAGTTACCAACATAGCAGAGTGAGTCAGCAAGCTGAAGTGGCAGTGGGCAGGGCACATAGCTCGGAGAACCGATGGCTGGTGGGGCAGAAAGGTTCTTGAGTGGAGACCACGTAACGACAAGCGCAGCGTAGGAAGGCCTCCCGCAAGGTGGACAGACGACCTAACAAAGAGCGCAGGGACTCGGTGGATGCAGGCCGCTACAGACCGGTCGAAATGAAAGTCGATGGGGAAGGCCTATGTTCAGCAGTGGACTTCCTACGGCAGATATGATGATGTGTTACCCTACTCGGTTACCACTTAGCCACAAGTCTCTCAATCATCCAAAGATGTCTTATATAAGAGCAGTAATTTTAATAACAGATTTGACCTCAAATTATTTATACATTCAAATAAATTCCTCACTAAGCAATATTTCTGTAGGTAAACATTCATAACAAACTCCAAAACGTTTACCAATACCGACGCAATATTTTGGACGCAAACTTGAAAAACATTTAATAGTTCTGCTGGGAAATATAGTGGTAGGAAGCAAAATGAAATAGCGAAACAAGGAAAACTGTATGACAAGGTTATTACCAAAGGGTGAACAAAACGGTAGCAATAAAACATGTTGTTTTGTTATAAAACGGGACGACACGGTGGAATGCTTTGGGCGTAGTTGGCTTTAAAATGTATTTAAATTGCACGAAATTTAAAATTTCTCTCTTTGATTGTACTTTATATTAGTTTTCAGACTTACATGAGCTCGTTTTCTGATGGTTGTTTATGGCTTGTTTGTAGTATGAGATTATTTTATGTTACTCAACATGATATATATTTTTTTTAAATTTATTTGTACAGAATGGATTCTCAGTGCTTTAAATAAATTATGTTTCGAGAGTTTATGATGTTAAGAGCATAGATAGGTACTGAACTAATTATTTTTTTATTCTTACGATACAGAAGATTATTTAGTGGACATTACGAATATTTTGAACATTGGCATCTGAATATATCATATGAGAATGATTTAAGTGACATATTGCGATTAAATATCAATAACAAGATCCGTGACTTAGTAACCAATACGCATAGTGACACAAATAGCTGAAAAGCCCTCTGTCTAAGATGGCCGGTGTAGAAAACCATTACCCTCAAATGTGATCCTAACTTGTTAGTTAGGAGGCCTTCAGGTTGCAAATTCTTTATAGCAAAATGGTCCGTAGCCACGTTGCTATTCGTCAGCAAGTAAGCAATAACGTTTTTATAATTAGAATAAATTATTCGAAAAACTGTCTCTTAATTTATTAACTGTCATAAAAATATATACCTAAAGAGCCATTACCTTAAAGTAACAAAACTAATTTTTAACAAAGGTATGAACTTGAAACTGACTATAAATATTATATACTCACACTTGTAAAGCACCGAAGTGTTAAAATGGTTGCATTGTGAACATAATTTTTTTTTTTTTTTAAAGAATATTAGTAACCGAAATTACTAATATTCCCCCTAACTCCTCCAGCTAAGCTAAATTGCTTGTGTTAGGAGTGGGTTCACGTCGGTAGTGTAATGGCCAGGATTCGAACCCGGGACCTCTCGATCGTAAGGTTGTCTCCTTAACCACTAAGCTACCGACGATTGCAAATTATATACATGTAGGAAAATTATCTAGGGAACCATGTATGTAGCGAAATTCTAAAAGCTCCGTGTTGCTCTTCATAGACAAATTCAACATTATTTACCCAAACCAGAAATCAAACCCGAGACTTTATGACATAACTGCACTCGCTATCACATCAAAGTAATGCGATACTGTAATTGTTTATAAATGTAAAGGCCTTTAGTATCACTTTATTGATACACAAAAATGGAAATTAGGCAAGTACCTACTTGAATCAGTTATCACAGGTTTTTTTTTTTTTTCTTTTCAAATGCTTCAAACCACGAAATGTTTGATATCGGGGTCGGTACTCTCGGCTACATTATCCCTGCTGCACATAAACGACCTGCTCAAACCCGGTACTTTTGGGTACGCAGACGACAGCACAATAGTCGAGAGTTACGAGTCGAACCCCTGAGCCAGCGTGGGACAGATCCGGTCTCTCCGAGAGGCTATGGTTGAGCGTTTGAATTTGTCCTTGAAAGCGGTCTCCGATTGGTGATGCTAACTTGGTCAAATTCAACGCTACTAAGACCCAGGCGTGTCTTTTCTCCGCCAAGCGAAGTCAATTTCAGCCCCACATTCCGAAATGCATCCGTGCCGATAACCGACCGCCTCGAGCTTCTTGGCGTTACTTTAACATCCACCCTCAATTTTGGCTCTTACATTGAGGCTAAAGCTCAAGTGGCTGCTAAAAAGCTGGGCATTCTGTCGAAGGTGCGACAGTACTTCACACCGGAACAGTTGCTCAAACTGTACCAAGCGCAGGTTCGATCCTGTATGGAGTACTGCTCGTATCTGTGTGATGGCTCAGCTAAATACCATCTAGAAGCGCTAGAGACAATAGAGAGACGGGACAAGAGGCTCATTAACAACGATGCACTCGTCGAGAAAAGGCTTCAGAGCCTTGAACATCGACGCAAAGTTGCAGGCCTATCGGTCTTTTATCGGATGCATTTCGGAGAGTGTGTGCTGGAATTGCACAACTTGATACCTCCAAGCCCTTTCCACCAACGAACGACCACACGCACAGCGACGCGCCACCGCTACATGGTGGATATTCCACTCATACTCCCGAAACGTTTCGGCGACACATTTATTATGCGTACAGCTAAGGAGTGGAATTGCCTGCCTGAGTCTGTGTTTCCGGAAAGCTATCATCTCAGAATCTTCAAGTCTCGAGTGAACAGGTTCCTTCTAGGCAAACGTGATCCATCGTAGACTGCGTAGTCACTTACGACCAGGTGAGATAGAGGTCAAACGTGAGCCTATCATCCAAAAAAAAAATTCTACAGAGTATTATATTAAAATAAGAATTACAAAATTTTTAATTCCGAAACGTTATTCAAATTCATAGTCACGGGGCAGAAAGTCCTTTCAATTAGAGTTTCAAATCCCATCTGATTAAATGCCTCTATCTGTCAGCCCAAATTGTTGTTCAGATCGAGAATGTCAAAATTTATTTGAAATCACAACCGGAATGAATACCTACTTCAGAATTTAGTTATATTCACGGTGTTCAATCAAATACTTGTTCACTTGTAAAGTTTCTACGTACATCATACAAGATTTAATGAAATGGGAATCAAATACTGTACTTAGATAATATATGAAACGGTAGTTGAAGCTTATGAAGTTCGCAGGGTCAGAAGCAGATTGAGAGCTTATGCCTACTTCGGACTTCGGAGCGAAAACTGGGTCTATGTATGTCTGCAGTCCGGGGGGAACGGAATCGGAGCGGCCGGTACACCCTGGGCGGCGGTCAATGGCTTCCCCTTCACCCCTTCATAGGGTTGGCATTGATCGTCGGCCAATACCCAACGTGGCGGGAACACATCGCTCTCCGTACTCCTCTGCTTTCAGAGGAGACAGGATGAGCGATGCTGTTAGTGGTGAGATGGCCCAGGGTCAGCCGGGGTGCGAGGGATATGCTCTATGGGTAACCTTACACCCCGGCGTCTGAAGACCCGAGACGGCGTGCGGTTTTAGTCGGTGCAAGCCCGACATAACCGCCCCCGCTGGCTGGCGGGGGGGTATCCGAAGGGATTTCCGCACGATAAAAAAAAAAGGTACGTATTTATATAATTTACTTATTTCGACTGATACTATTAAAATAAAAAAAAATGTATTGGTACATTGCGTAACTTAGCGGAAATCCCTTCGGATACCCCCCCCCCCCCGCCGGCCAGCGGGGACAGTTATGTCAGGCTTGAACCGACTAAAACCGCACGCCATCTCAGGTCTTAACACGCCGTGGTGTAAGGTTGCCCAGAGAGCATATCCCTCGCACCCCGACTGACCCTGGGCCATCTCCGGTTTCGAGGTGGCCCCCTCTGGTTTGGGAACCACGGTGTCCCCGTCTTGCCCCGGTTTGGGGGAGGGGCGCTAGCCGCCGTCCCGGCCTGCTTCTGCTGGGATGACAGGCGGCCTCACCTGCCACCCCCAGGCCTGCGCTCATGGAGGACGGAGGTCGTGGTACATTGCGTACCCACGTTACTCAATACTAACCCTAAATTTACATAACTGATATATTTTCTTAACCATATCATTTACTTGATTTGAAAAGATAAAATATTGAGGCTTACATAAAATAAGGGTAAATCCTTAATCGAATGTTGACTTCGGTACTGAGGGTGTAATCAAAAACCGATCTTCCAAGGAGAACATTTTTACCTGCCACTACCCATTTCCTTTTAAGAAGACAATATTTTTTCCTAGTTTATTTTGGAATAAAATCTTAGATAGCTAGATAATGGCAGTAATAAACAAACCTAGGTCACAAAAAAATATCTAAGTATGGTTATCCGCATTCTAAAACCCATAACACAAGTTAATTAAGTTAAGGTACATTGGGTCTAGATAGCACTGTGCAGTATGCCGTAAAATATTTATTTATTTAAATACATATTTGCAATTAAAATATATATTACAAAATAATATACAATGTTTTCCAAATTCTGTGCTTGTTTAAATAAGTTTCTAACTGGCGCATAGCGCTACTTTTCTAACTTCACCCTTAATACCTAGTCCTAGGGATTAATAAGGATATTAATAATAATTTAACCCATATTACTAGTAGTATTTTAAAAGAAACAAGCTAGTTCTACCATCAGAGATTTTACATGGCATGTTACTATTCAAGTATCTCTTATTATGATGATTGATCTTATGGTTCAGGTTTATTTTACCTGGAAATAGTCTAAAAAATCAAACAATAGATGATTATTAGATGTCACGAAATTATCTCATCATTAAAGTTAAATTGAATTTTTTTTAAATCATCATCCAGTACGGGACTTAAACATGTAACAATCCTTTTCTAGAGGGAACATTGAGGGAGGAATGAAGAAATCATTTTAAACATTGTTTTTTTGATTACTCTGTCAAATTAACGCAGTTTATATTTATAAGATGATTTACTGGAATGGATATCTGTCTTATCTTACGTGCTTATCCTTATAAACTAACCCTAATAAAACTATGACGTGTCCCTTTGTTCCCGATAACATTCATTGGTATTCAATACAACTATAAATCGGCTGAAACGTTTATTTACTACAAAGTTGACCGATAAGAGGAAAGGGGTAATTTATTACCAAGAGTCCCATATCAGTGCACTTATCGTCATAAATTGTAGAGATCCAATCAAAACGAAACTACGTACCTATCGTTTCAATCTAAACATAAAATTAAGGAGAGAAAAATTGCTTACATTTGAGATAGTCTTACTCACGCATCGTGAAATGTATCAGGGGGACATCTGCACTCTTTCGTCCAATCCGTAATAAAAGTGGATAGCAGTCATAAATTTTGAGACGAGAGTCCCAATACCGCAAGGGGAACGCGAGCCAGCGCGAACCAATCCTCAGGGGCAATCAAATTGTGATCAGTACGGCATGAGACGAATTTTTATGCGCACCCTCGAAAACCTACCGGATAAATTTGGCCTATGAATACGGCGGCGCGACCATGCCGAAACTTATATATTTTGATTGAATATGTGATAAAATTTTACGTATCAATAGAGAATGGGCCATCTGATTTTCTCATTATAATTTGTGTCTCAAAATCAAAAATGATTTATATTGAATATTCTCAGAATATATACAACTAGCTGTTGCCCGCGGCTTCTCCCGCGCGGAATTCTGTCCCTGTGCCCTGGGAACATATTCCAAGGATAAAAATTAACCTGTGTTATTTCAGACTATAATCTATCCCTCTGTCAAATAGCAGCCAGTTCCGTGTAGCCGTTAGAGCGTAATTGAGTAACAAACATTCTAACATCTTCACATACATTCACAGTTATAATATTAGTAGAATAGAATTACTTAAGATTGCCACGGTATTACAAATGTATATGTTACTGGAAATGTATGAAATCAAGCAATTGTATACAAATCCCAGGAAATTTATATAATTCCGAAGCTATTTAGGAAATGTATAAAATATTGTTTTAAAAACTATTTAATACATAAATGTCCTAGGAAATGTGCACAATTCCTAGGCATTGTATATAATTCCAATATCGTATTAGGAAATGTATAAAAATAATGCTTTCTGTAATAAAACACGTTGTTAAAATGATTATCGCATCGCTCGCTCCCGCGGCTTCATCTTAGCGTTTGTTAACGTTCTTAATGACGCTAAAGCGCGATGCGTGATTCAGTAGCCATTTTGAACAAGAACCCATTGATATCTCAAATATTTACATTTCCGATTGCTATTGTATTGCTGTATAGATTTCCTAGGAAATGTGTCTAATATAATTTATTTTATACATTTCCGTGCGATTTTGGGAATTACATACATTTCCTTGACATTGTATACAATGACGGATTACATACATTTCCGGTAACATGTATACATACATTTGACACGCTCATTATAAATGTAAATAATTACAATATACTTTTAAGCAAAGGTGCAACTGAGAATTAGTTGCGCCTAGTAAAATACATAGAACTAAAACTAACTAAAAGTACTACAGTTACAATAAAATGTTATATTCACGCTCGGTACGTCGACTGTTTTTATTGTTCATGGTCCCTACGACCCTTAACATACACAGCTATCTACGAGTATGTAAGATGTTCTTCTATGTATATTTCGCTAAAATTCAACGTAGGCATAAATGAAAATAAAATTTGGGAAAAATTACACAAAGAAATAATAAATATTGTAAACTAAGCAGAGCTTGTTATATAGGCTCTAGAATGCGGCTAAACATACTTAAATACTTTGTTTTTTTAGTAAATATATACTTATCATACATAGAAACACTCAGACCAATGTCAATATACATATTTGCACTGAGCGGGAATCGATCCCGCGACCTCTGGCTTAGCACTCGAACGCACTACCGCTACGCTACAGAGGTCGTCCTAATTTTTTTTGTTTATTTTTTTCTGCAAAAAATTAAACAATTAGAAGTATTACATAAATTTTGTAAACTTTGTAATTTATAGTGCCCAAGTAAAAAAAAGTGAAATCTCACATTAACCATACAAATCTGTTCATTGTAAAAAAAAGTCCTATGTCAAAACCCCCAGGCAAACCCTCAACCATATAGTGGATATGTAATGGTTTAGGAGCCGCAATAGGAAAACCGTGTACCTTGTTGAGTACTTGAGTGTTAAGCAGCTGGTCAGATAAGTGCATCTAGATGGTCGACAATAGTCAAGCATCTTAGATTACGCTATCAAGAGTTGATTTTATACTCAAATGAGTAATTTTAAAACTCTGAAGATCTGAACCTCATGGAAGGGAGTTAAACACTAACGTACCTGCAAATGTGAAGCGCCTATTTAAATATTTAGAGCTACTGGTGGTAGAAATTTGATGACACAAATTTGTCACAAAATTCGGCCGGGTGGGTACCACCGTGCACGATTGCGAAAAACCCTCCATAGTTATCCAATTTCGGTTTGATTGCGTTCAGGGGTCAGCAAGTGCATAGCCGGGCAGGGTCGCAGCACTAGTAGGACCGGTGGGTGTCACGCGGTGCTGCGACGACAATCCACTTCTGATGAGGCCGTCAAGCTGAGTGCCGCCATTGTTAACATGGTACGTGTATGTAATGGTGACCCCCTTTCCTGAGACTTTACCTTCAGCTGACCATCAGGCGAGGTGAAGTCAAATTGACGTGTCCTAAATATAAAAAAAATATTTAAAAAAATAAGAATACTACATTTTGAGCTTCAATCGTAGTTGTGTGTATAGTTACTTTCTGCTTTTGTCAGGTGCACAAGTGTATGGTATCAGGTGTATGGTACCCGTAGCCTGCTGTTGCAGCAACATGAAGTCTGCGAGATACATAACTCCTCAGCGATCTTATAGCAGTTATAGACTCTTTGGTCTCATATTAAATTCAAAAATCAATTTTATTTTTTGTCTTATAAAGTATTTATGTGAATGTGGGAATAGATAGTTCTATATTCATTCTGAGCTGAGATACTACTCGTTACTATACTCTGTAATTTTGTTATTTTTTTTTTTACTTTATTCGCACAGAAAAGAAATTTAGTATACCAGCATTCTATATAAACAAACCATTACAAATTTTAGTTATTCTCAATCATGAATATCTCGCACCAACTTCGAAAACAGTTAATCCGTTTGGGTTTGTATATATTTGTTATGTCTTTTGATGTGGTTCCATCCGATCGGAAGTGAAGCTAGGAGTTCCGAGTAAAGAGTAAAGTTTTACTCAACTTGGCCATTCACATCCAAAGATTCGCAAGACAAACTTATTCGCGGAACTTATGCTGTGAATGTAATTTAAGAAAATAGCATCTGTTTTATAAAAATTTTAAGAAGATAAGTTTCGTGTGTACCATCTGGCCCCTTAATCAATTTTTTTTATTCTAGTTTAGCGCTAACTGAACCGTATCCTTTTAGCCGACGCATTTACGTGGGATTAGTTTTACGCCAGTTCTTTCTTTTATGTTAAATTTTTTAAATCCACCGATTTTTCCCCTACCGA
The DNA here is from genome assembly GCA_946251805.1 of Cybosia mesomella. Classification (NCBI taxonomy): domain Eukaryota; kingdom Metazoa; phylum Arthropoda; class Insecta; order Lepidoptera; family Erebidae; genus Cybosia; species Cybosia mesomella. Next base: position 10,239,850 of record OX276401.1, read on the forward strand.
CTTTCACGTTACGACTGTGATTACAACTGGATGTCAAATAGAATAATGCCCCAGGTGAGTAAAAAGAATATAGATATATAATTGTGCCTTTTGTATTATTTTGAAAGAGTGATCAAAAATTCAGAAATATCCTACCGCATCCCGTCTGACCCAGTTCCATCCATCTGGACTGACTCCTTGTCAATCCATTTACCGACCCTCACTCAAGTACTCACTTGCTCTAACGACCATTGGTGCTTCGTCAAATGTGGCCAGGGAAATTCCACAACCAGTCAGTGTCCACGTTTCGGCACCGTTAGTTGTGACAGGCAGGATATAGGGCACGTCACACTGGTGTGTGTAGTACCCGTGTATAGCTACTCATATTTATCTACCATCGTCATGCGAGCGCAAATGTCAGTTGCATCGAAAGCTTGTATTATGAAACCCGGGCTCAGCTATTCCACTTCTCCTTTACATAATTTGGTTTATCTTGGTTTTTATGGTAGCAGCTGCCGTCTGAACCCTCCAACCCTAAGAGGGCTACTGCCAAAGCCTCATCCGTCAGTCAGCAGGTATACCAGCTAGCAGATAAGGTTGACTTTGGCCCCGAAGATTTTAAATTTGATTTAGCCACCTCTTATGTATGCCGCTAACTCCACCATATTGTAAAAACTGGCCAAGTGAGAGTGTCGCCCATGAAGGGTTCCGTAGCAGCAAGTAACATAATAATGTATTTTTTTAAATATAATATATTAGTTGATTGAATTAATGGTAAATTGCGGTTTACCAATTTTCGGTGGAAGTTTACATGGTAATGTACATCACATTTTCTTTTTAGTTTTATCATTATCTTATTTTAGAAGTCACGGGGGCGGGGGACACATTTTACCACTTTGGAAGTGTCTCTCGCGCAAACTATTCAGTTTAGAAAATCTTGATATTTAAAAACCTCCATATCATTTTTGAACACCTATCCATAGATACCACACACGTATGAGTATGATGAAAAAAAAATTTTGAGTTTCAATTCTTAGTATGGGGAACTCCAAAATGTATTGTTTTTTTTTCTAATTTTGTGTAAAAATCTTAATGCGGTTCACAGAATACATCTAACCAATGTTACCAAGTTTGAACAGCATGGTTCTTATAGTTTCGGAATAAAGTGGCTGTGACATACGGTAGGACAGACAGACAGACATGACGAATCTATAAGGGTTACGTTTTTTTGCCATTTGACTACGGAACCCTAAAAATGGCGCAATGGTGGCATGAACGGCAAAGATACGAGGTGGAAAATCATCAATTCTCAAAACTCCATGAAAACTTCCCCCCTTAACACCAAATGACTACTAAATGCCGTCAACTGCATACTTAAACCAGAGTCTGTGCTGGTACTGAGAATTTCCTAACAGAGTCAATTAACCCAATCAACGTTTTTGTTAGATTTGTGGCAAAACATAATCGCTACGTAATGCCATTCACCACTGCCTTGACTTCATTAACTAATAACTAATCGTCTCAACAAGTACCTAGTAGGAATAATAGGCACAAAAACTAATATTATCATTCCAAGAAAAGTGTAAGGGCCATTCCAAGCTCAGTGCGAAGATAATGACGAATGTAAGTAAAAAATCGATTTCAGAAAGATATGACCGATTGACGGCAATGGGCGGATAGTCGGCGAGCTCTTATGAAGCTGCGGTTTTCCGTTGGTTTCAAGTACAATACAATTCAGGCAGCTCCAAATTCGAACAGAAAATCTCTATTATATCCTAAGCTTTTCTTTATATACTTACTCTGAAACGATATGATAATCGTACTGCTTTTAGACATCATACCCAATATATCAAGTATAATCATGCAAATACAAAACCTGACTTCATGATACGGGTCTTCAAGTATAAAATTTAAAAAATTAGAAAACATAAGTTCAATAAACTTATGAAAATAAATCAGTGGTCGATAAGCCATATGCTGATTTGACGATAACAGGCTAGCAGCAATTTCATGATCACTGAACAGAACATGAGTTATCAAGCAGCAATCTTATAATTACAGGACATGGCTTAACCAGCATAGGATATGACTTATCGATCCCCAATCATGTAATCACCATTATAAAATATCACCATTATGAAATAGCGTAAGGGACAATGATCTTATACCATATAATATTCTACGACATATGCAGCGCTGTCTAGATCCAAAGTAATCTTTTTTTTATTCTAAAATGCGTATAAACATACCTTTTTTTTTTGTTTTTTTCGTGCGGGAATCCCTTCGGATACCCCCCCGCCGGCCAGCGGGGGCGGTTATATCGGGCTTGAACCGACTAAAACCGCACGCCGTCTCGGGTCTTCAGACGCCGGGGTGTAAGGTTACCCATAGAGCATATCCCTCGCACCCCGACTGACCCTGGACCATCTCCGGTTTCGAAATGGCCCCCTCGGGTTCGGAAACCACGGTGTCACCGTCTTGCCCCGGTTTGGGGGAGGGGCGCTAGTCGCCCCACCGTCCCGGCCTGCTTCTGCTGGGGTGACAGGCGGCCTCACCTGCCACCCCCAGGCCTGCGCTCATGGAGGCCGGAGGTCGTTAAGCGACCTCCGGCGCCTGAGTCGCCTGCGACACGCGGCCAGCATTTTGCGGGCTCGGTGGGCCGGGAGAGGTCTGAACCTCTCCCGGGCGCGCTCCGCCATCTCCTTCGCGAGCATTACATGCTCGCAGAAGGAGGTGGCGGTGGCTCACGCGCTCGCGCTTCGCACCATTGCCGCAATCATGCTGCGAGCGAGAGGACTCCCACTCCGATGGCTGCCACGAGGTCACGCCTCGGCGCCTCCCACGCCGGGCAGTCCGCCAGCGTGTGCAGCCCTGAGTCCTCGCTAGCGTCGCAGTGATGACACTCAGTCGTTGGCTCCTTCCTGATCCGAGCTGGTGGTCCCCGAAGCACCCCTTCCCGGATACAACCTGCGTCAGTCGGATCGAGAGGCTTCCGTGTCGCCTCTCTAGCCAATCCTCCATAATGGGCCTTACCGCCGCTACTGCGGCGTGCCCCGTATAAACATACCCATTCACATTATTCTGTTTTTTTTTTTATACCACGAAGGTGGCAGACAAGCACACGGCCCACCTGATGGGAAGCGGTTACCGCGGCCTATGGAAGTGTGCAACACCAGTGGCGTCACACTCGTGCTGCCGACCCTGTAAAGGAAAGGGGATGGGAAAGGAGTTTGGGAGGAGATGGGAAAGGAGTTTGGGCTCCGGCAATCTCACCCACCAAACGGAACGCAACAGTTCAAATACTGTTACATGGCGTCGATATTCTGTGAGAGGGTGGTGCTTCCCCGGTCGAGTCGGCCCATTCATGCAGCGGCCAAAATGACTGTTGCTTGACTCTACCACTTCTTATATGTATAATATGTTTATACATATTATACACAGAAATACCCAGACCAATCCAAATATGTATTTGCACTGAACAGAAGTCGAACACGCAACCTCCGACGTAGCAGTCGAGCGCTCTACTGCCATGCCATCTTATAATCCCAGGTCATGGCTTAGTCAGCAGCGCTCTTATTATTACAGGACATGGCTTTGTGGCGGATCGGGGTGTGATGACGTAGGATTAGTAGTTTGTAAGTAGCCTTATAATCACAGGATATGTCTCTACGAGCAGCGACCTAATGATTATAAAGTTGGTTATAAAATTAAATTAATAATTAATTGCATCAATAAAATTATACAAACGGTAATGATATTTTTAATGATCAAGACGCCTAAATTGTATTCAATCATTGTCTAATGAATTGAATGCTACTTTATTTTTTCAATGACATCGCTTGTAACGATTTGTTTTCCAATTAATAATTCCGTTTGAGTACAGCCGATCCTTCTTTTCCGAACTCACCCTTGAGCTCTCTCTTTTTGAAGTTTATAATTATGTATGTATAAAAAAATTGTTATTATTAAGGTTAATGATGAAGCAAAATACCAGAAGAAAGCCTGGATATCTGATAATTTACACAAAATTCACATTCAAAATTTGTATACTAAGATTGCACTTTGAAGCCCGAGGTCCGCTTTTTGTGTGTCTACATTGCGTGAAGCTTGCGCATGAAAATAAATATCGTATATTTTCCAGCCCTATTTGCTCCCTTTCTACAATATAATTTTTAAATTAAAACATTTAATCCGGAAGTCATATCAAAAGGTATATTCAACGATTACGAGAAAATGAACGATCCTTAGCCCTTAAAGTTTTCCTGCGTTCATCTGACAGTTTGCCAGTCATGAAGCTTTCAAATTGTCACTTGCTTCCTGGACCATATAATTTATTTGATCTTTATTTCGTATTGCACAGTTCCTTCAATTCTCTTTAGTTTAGTTTAGTTAATCTCTTAATTAGTTTAGTTAATAAATTGAATTATCTGTATAGGTATACTTTTTTCTTTCTAAGAGTCATCTAATAAGAGTCGCCTTGCTATGTGTGTTCGAATTTTCAATAAAATACCAATGTATCTTAAAGCATTAGATAACTAGTTAATTATATTCATTCATAAGTCAAGAAATTCACATTAAAAATAAATAATTAAACTAAGTACATAGTACTAATAATTAAACTAAATTCTTAACCAAAAGTGTTGATGATAAATAATATTTGCGCGCTAGTACCACTGGTAAAACAAGCATGCTCTGTACTGAACAACCTTTTATAAGTTTTATACCAATTGAAATTTCATGTTTCTAACATTGAAAATGACGGACTTTCGTAAAACCATTCAATACTTATTTTACCGCCTTTGTCGGGACGAGTAATTATATAATGTATACATAAAAGAATTCAACTGTTGTGTAAACACAATAAACAAAAAACAAACAAAAAATATTGAATTAAAAACTGAAAGAAAACAAGGCCTCTTTTTAGCTCGCAGTCAGATAAAACACTGATTTTCAATCGACGTTTATAGATTGTCAACGGTTGTTTTGGATTAATATCCGTTGAAAACCGTCGTTTTACATCTATGCTCAGGGCCTTGATTTTTATACACCTAATAGGGACTATAGACCTCAGTATGCGTCTGGTATAAATTTCAACTTGCTAGGTCCATCCATTCCTGAGAAAATCGGTGAATTTAAAAAAAAGAAATAGAAGAAAAGACTCGACTAAAATTAAATAAGTTCTCATGTATTGTTAAATAACAGAATTTGTAAAAATTAATCGAACAATCATTCGATTAAAATCAATAAACACTCGGTTTAGAATCAAATGAGTTCAACTCATATATTTTTAAATTATAAAGTATGTAAAAATCAATCGATTGAAATACTTATTTAAAAACAACAGCATGCTTATTACAGGCTAACTAAATAACTTGTTTCGAATCAAAATCGAATGTGTTGATTTAACAAATTAAGTTATTTGAAAATTGGTTATGTTTTAATCGTTATTAGCCAAGAAACTACCCGGTTGTAAATAAGGTCGATTGCTAGGACCAACCGATTAAATTTACTTATATAAATGGAAGAAAAGACTCGACTAAAATTAAATAAGTTCTCATGTAGTGATAAATCACAGAATTGGTAAAAAACCATCGAATAATTATTCGATTAAAATCAATAAACACTCAGTTTAGAATCAAATGAGTTCATCTCATGTATTTTTAAATTATAATGTTTGTAAGAATTAACCGATTGCAAGACTTGTTTAAAAACAACAGCATGCTTAATAAGTGTTGACTGAATCACTATGTAGTTTCGGATCAAGTTCGAAAGTGTTTGATTTTACATGTTATTTGCAAATTATTAATGTTTTATTTGTTATTAGCCAATAATATTTAACAATATTCACAAGTCTACTCTATGTCAAGTTCACTTAGAGATTTTTAGTTAAGTCAGTGAAGTGTTTAAGCAAATAAATTTGATTTGATTTGATTTCTTCGTACCATTAACAGTATCATCCAAGTCTATACGGGTATCAGTGTATTCAGGAAGAAAGCCGGTAAACTACTAGTTTGTTAAAGGGCCGATACTTTGCAACATTATCTTCGTCAATAGCATCTCGTGGCGATCTCTTCTGTAGTCATGTTTCATAATAGTGTGGTGAGCAGTCTGAAGATAGGAACGCAATATCATTGCGACTTTCCAAATAACGGGCGTTCTAATTGAAAATAATGTAGGATCCTCATCTAAAAGTATATATTTTGTGGTATGAAAACTTGTTCCGTTTTAACCATTTAACCTTATTACCTTCAAATATAGATACTACCTTCAGTTTTGAAGATAAAACTTATTAAAAACTTTACTTGAGTGTTTTTTTAGTACTATTACTTAACAACTACCTTGTGATCTATACTTTTTTTATTTAAAGAATATTAGTACCCAAACTTACTAATACTCCACCTAACCCCTCCCTAAATTGCTTGTGTTACAATTGGGGTCACGTCGGTAATGTAATGATCAGGATTCCAACCCGGGACTTCTCGATCGTAAGACTAACTTAATCACTTAGCTACACACGTTTGTTCCTTATCTGTAAAAATAGTTTAGAAAAAAGTGGTGTGAGTTTTTTATTGCACGGCTCTTTTATTTATTTATTTTATATTTTATTGTACGCCTATTGAATTGAATCACAACTGAAATTAAAAAGGAAAGTTTAAGTACAATGGGCGCCGTCTCGGGTCTTAACACGCCGGGGTGTAAGGTTGCCCATAGAGCATATCCCTCGCACCCCGACTGACCCTGGGCCAACTAAAATTTACACGTCTGACGTTTTAGCGGGTGCAAACCAAAACTTAGTTGGAAACCTAAGTACAGTAAACGATGACGTGTACATTGTTTTCATATTATCAAATTATAATAATTATCTTATCACCAACACTAAAAACTACCGCACCCACCTATTGTAGGTATATGTCATGGACGAAGTGATTAAGCGGAACATTATTAAGGTACTCGTCCCACCGTCGTTGATGAGTGACAAACGAGTAAAGCTAGTAAATATAAACAAGGTAGCGGGTATATAGCTCCCATAAGTTTGTCGCTGGAATAGAAGCACAGGAAGCGAGTTTGCGAGGGCGACAGGCGTATCGACATAGGCATGGTACAAAATGAAAAATGCCTATTCGGTCAGCAAGTGCCGCTCGGCGAGTTTTCAGATCGGAAAGCGAGAATCTCTCAGTGATTATTTCATTAGATACCTCTTGTCCTTACGACAAAACTGGTAGAGAGAAAGCGAAAGAGAGAGAGAAAGAGAATGTCGCCGGCACTATTTCTGTATGCATTTATTTCATTCACACGCGATCTGATCTCCCATGGAAGTAATAAGTACTACGTCAGTACTTATTACTTCCATGGTATCTCCTGTACAATGTGAAATTCGTGACGCATGTGAAAATACATTGTTTACTAGCTGTTTGCGCTACTATGTTGAGTTTGGAACAGATTAAAAAATAACTTAACTTCTGCAGTCTTGATCCACGTATTAAGATATTTCATCCTTAAATATGCAATTATTTATCATGACGAATATAGCCTTTTTCGGGTGACTGACTTATCAACGTAGAGTTAAATAACCGTGGCTAGAATAACGAAATTAGGAAAGTACGTTACTTCTATCATTATACGAGTATTAGCGTGGATGAGGTAGTGTGGTGGTGATGCTCTATGCTCATAAGGATAATTTAAGAAGACCCATAAAAAACGGCCGTCACCTACTAAACTAGTGCTTTCTATTTTAATCGAAAAGCATGTGTCAGTTTTTTATTTAGGTGTCGTGGCCATATTTATTCTACAACTAAATGTCAGAATAATGTGCGACAAAGACACTGCTCTACAAAACCGAAGCACACCCATTTTAGCCGGACACACTCCTGCTTCCTGATGTGCCAACCAAAACGCCGTTTACTGTAACATTGAGCTGAATTCTACCCGCTTCCCTGATTAATATTAATTATGAAATGTTTATGCGTCTCTAATCAACTATTTTTACAAGTGGCTAACTCTGTAGAGTTTAGAAATTTAAGAATTTAGATCAGGTATAGCGTGATGAGTTATATTCCGGATTTTGACCATGTCTGAGTTCTGCCGAACTACAAAATTTCGTAAAGATCAACCTTGTAATAATAAAGTTGTTAACAATAATAGTTGACCGTTTTTGATCTACTGCTCCTATCATACCTATATTAGCACAGTTTATCACCATGCCCTAGAAGAATGTTCATGCAAAATTTCAGCTGAATCTGTTCAGTGTTGAATCGGTTCAAGTGATGCTGGAACATCGATATTAAAAGAAGAAAAACAGAAAAAAAATTAGATAAATCACATTTTTTGCATCGGTGTCGCTCCTAGAACACACATCAGTTATTTTTTTGGAAAAAATATTCAATGTATAGTTTTCACCTCATTATGATTTCATTATAATACATGTATAGATGAAGCCTAGTAAATTTGGATAATTGTTTCAACGAGGTACGGACCGTGTCTACGTGGCTCAGTGGGTCAGAGCATTCCCCATTTATGGGACTGGTCGCGGGTTCAATGTTGAGATGTTGAGATGTTCTCTTTTTCCGATCTAAATCTAGAGGTAAGGAATAATTTTACTGTCCTCACATAATGGATATGTTTCAATCTGTCCGGGTATCTTTGTTATTATGAAATTGTAAATTAGTTGTGATATTGGAAATATTTAAAAAATAATTACTCGGGTTATATATATATATTAAATGAACGATTCTGAACACAAAAATACTCTTTTTGGAATTCTTGTCTGTTTGTCTATTTGTTGGCGATGGGCGCAAAAACTACTGAACGGATGTTGATGCGGTTTTTTTCTGTTAGAAATGGACTTAAAAACTAACGTATGTTAGATTGCAATTGGTTACGTAAAACCATAGCTATGAACAAAAACGATAACCGACCTTCACACGGGCGGAACTATATTTAACTTAAATATATAATAGATAGATAGATATAAACTCTGTATTATATATCAACGAACGGGACAAAATAAATCCGGCAAAGATATAAAAAGAAAGGAACTTCTCGGATGAAAATCGAAGATTAAATAGCAGAAAATCTAGCTTCTTTTAGCGGTCCTCGATGTCAAGGTTGCAGGCAAACAGACGCTCAAATTCTAAAATGACGTTACTGCTAACGTTAGTATGTAATTCTTAATTTTTGAAGTGAAACTTCTTTAGAATCGTTGTGATTTCAAACTCGATGAAACGAAAAAATAAGTCCATAGTTTTTATTTAATCAGGGACTTTTCAGAAGTTTCACTTCTACCGTGTGTGACTTGCACACACACACACACTATAAAAGGGTAAAAAGGGGAATTGTGTAAAGAGTAAAAAGGGGAAATGTGAAAAAGGGTAAAAAGGGGAAATGTGGAAAGCGTAAAAACGGAAAATATAGAAAGGGTAAAAAGGGGAAAAGTGGCAAGGGTAAAAAAGGAAATTGTGACAAGGGTAAAAAGGAGGGGTTAAAAAACGGGAAATGTGAAAAAGGAGGAAGGTGTAAAAGGTAAAAAGGGCAAGGGCATGTGGCAAGGGTAAAAAGGGGAAAAGAGGCAAGGTTATTTTTTTTTATTGTTAAAACCGGCTTCCAGCTTACAAGTTCGACAGTAGCTCTACTCACGTTGCAAGACTAATGGTTGCTTACCATCGGAAAGGGCGTGTGTTTGTTTAGGTATTAGTTTTAAAAAAATATCGACTATTTCTATTATCATACATAAATTCATAAGGGAAGTACATGTTTAGGAGTGGACTGATTATAACGTTAACGATAAGAGTGAACCACGTACAGTCAGCGATAAAATTTATCAAACACTAATAGATTTACACACAATCTTCATTAATACGTTAATAAATAATTGGTTTCGAACGTACTTGGTCCAGGATATTTAATTTTTATATTATGTACATTACTTATGTAAGGTTTCAAAGCCAAGGTTAAATTGGAATAGGTTTAGCTAGTCTGGTAACCGACTGTCCCTAATTTCCTACTTATAAATATAACATTCAAAACTTATAATTATTAATAAGATTACGGGTGGCTTAAACGACTAACGCACAACGTGAAACATGATTATTATTGGTATTATTTTAATGATAATGCCATAGTTGACGTCGACACATTCGTTTAATTATATTATCTTTTGATTAGTTCCTTATACATCGTCAGCATTTATTGATTTAACATTTATTTTAGTTTATATATTTATTTATTTTATTTTAAGCTTCTTATTTATTTTATTTCATGCTTCTTATTATTACACCAATTAGTATCGTTTTAATATGCGTATTTTAACCCCCGACGAAAAATGAGGGATGTTATAAGTTTGAGCTGTTTTTTGTGTATTTGTAAATAAGTATTTGTGTATCTCTGTATACCTATTCTAATGCAGTTTTTTTTTTTTTTTTTATAACTGACGTGATGGTGTTGATTCTTAGCTGTAAATTATGAAAATCCATTCAGGCGTTTGAGAATAATCAGCTCTCTGCTAGTTTACGAAGGAATCTCACTAACTTATACTTTCCGATTAATTTGAAATTTATCGTACAGTTACATTAGTTAATACCACTAATGTGAATATGATAACCTTGACCTGATGCTGCAGCATCAAGTGTTTAGCTTAATACTCTATTCCTCAGCAGCTTACAGCAGATATAGCGTGTTTGGGCTCATCAGAATGGTCTCAATTCGTAATCGTTAGACAAATACTAATCGCAGCCTGTCTCTTAGTATATCTATATTAAAAAGTATAGAATAAAATAAATATTTATTTTTACTTTTATTAATAAAACAAAACAAAAAAATCTGTTGACACGCTGTGGCCTTCCTTAAAAAAAATGTTTTGCACTTTTTTGTCCTTTCCTTACGTGATGTGTGCAATACCAACATTCATTCTTTGTTACTTTGTGTACAATTATGTTAAAAGATAAGATATTCTGTTGTCTGAAGTGTGTAACATATTATTTGTTTGTTAAACAGTTCCAAATATGAACTAAAAGTTATATTTCAAATTATAAACTTTTTTTTTATATATAGGACTCGTCAATTTGACTTCACCTCGCCTGATGGTAAGCTGAAGGTAAAGTCTCAGGAAAGAGGGCCACCCTACACGTACTATGTTGACAATGGTGGCACTCAGCTTGACGGCCTCATCAGAAGACGATTGTCGTCGCAGCACCGCGTGACACCCACCGGTCCCACTAGTGCTGCGACCACAATCCCCCTGCGCGGCTATGCACTTGCTGACCCCTGAACGCAATGAAACCGAAATTGGATTACTACAAATTCTAAAGTTTCTCGAGTATATTTTATTATTACATTGCTGATATAATGTGCACATGTACAGAAAATCATCGCAAATCTAAAAATATACAATAGATAACACTAGATTAGTCAAAATAATCAATATCTCTGCTGATAACGTTGTCGGTAAAATACATGCGGTAAAACGATTTCCAATGTTGACTTGCTAGTCGCACAAATCGCTAGGAATATTACGTAATAAATATTAGTGAATATGGCGGAAATTGGTAAAAATAGCCCTGACAGTTTCAAAAGACGACATTTTTCTAAACTACATGAAAGAATACAAAACAAATACATTGAAATGCAACGTAAACTTGAAAAATCTAAATCTGTTGACTCCTTAAGTACGTTTAATGAAGATTACGTTTTTGTGGAAAACAAATGTGCAAGTAATTTTGATATCAGAGAACTTAATGAAGTGGCTGAAAATGAGCAACATAGTCCAACACATAGTGCAAAAATTGAAGAAGTGAATTTAAATAAAGCCCATTTACAATATGTGTGTGTAAAACAAGTGAGTGTATCGGAATCTGAAGCAACACCTATCGAAAGCAATGAATACGATAATGATTCCGTTACAAACAACTTCTTCGGCGATGATTTTTGTAGAATGAGCCTCGAATCGTACGTTTCTTATATTTTGGTATTCTACAAAGGAATTTCCATATAATGATAAACTCTCCCATTATATTTGCAGATTAAATGAAGTGGCCAGAGAAAGCGACGAATATCCTTTTTCTTCCACGCCTCCCCCAACAAATTCAATACGAAATAAAATTGGTTCACGAATATCAGCTGCTAAAGACAAACGTCGAGAGAAAAAATTGAGAGAAGCAGCGAAAAAATCGGGAGTTGATAAGGTCCTATTTATTTACATTTTAAGTGACGTTGTCACGAACGTCACGAACGCTATTGTTAAAGTTCTTTTTGACGTTTACGTAATTTGCGATGTTTTGAAAATTTTCTGCCTATTAGATTTACTTTATTTAGAAAGTGTGGAATTATCTTAGTAAAACAGGAATTTCGATTCCATAAACGTTAATTATTTTTACAGTTTATTTTAAGTAACACAAAGGAAGAATTAACTAGATTTTTTAAAAAGACAAAAATAGCGACTGTTAGTGTCGCATTAATTGAAGCCACTGGTCTGGAAGCAGACATTTTTGATGAAAAAGCATCGCGTTCATTGTCTTGTCGATTGAGGTGAGAAAACATTTAAATATACTGTACTAGCTGATGCCCGTGACTCCGCTCACGCGGCGGTCGGTTATAGATTTTGGGTCTAATTTCCGGTTCTACTAAACAAATTGCAATCAAACATACAGCAGATTTTAAGTCTGACCAAGATCTTTCTAATAAAAAACTGCATCAAAATCTATTTAGTAATTTTTGCGTCCATCGAGAACAATTTGTGTTCAGAATTGTTCATTTCACATAAGTTTTTTTTTTAATTTCTCTAATGCTATACATTACATACACACAACTAATTTACAATTTAATAATAGTATATAGACACCTACACGTCTTATTTGATTTACCTTCAAATAAACAAAAACCTACTTATTATATTTATGAATTGTATTGTGTAATTAGTTAACTGAATTATTTGCGAAGTATGTTTTATAAATTTATATTAACATTTCTAAAATGCAAATAGAGCTTCTGGAACAATTTTACTTCGTGGATAGGGTCTCAAGAAAACCAATAAAATTACCATGATGAATGGCAAAGAAAAGTCAGTCTTGTGGTTATTTCACCACAATCTTATTTGATTTTTAAATACATTTATTTTACTGATATATATTTTAAATTCAATTTCTTAATATTTTATCTAATATTATCTTATATCGTTATATTATTATCTCTGACAGTTATTTCTTTTCTTTTTACTTTGTAATTTATTGTGAACACAATCATGTAACTATTATGAAAATATAATTATGGAATTACATTCAATAACATTTTCTTTGTAGATTGGGTTCAGAAAAATACAAAACAAAAACAATAAAAAATAACACATCAGAGGTGAAATGGCAGGAATTATTCTGTTTCAGTTTGTTTGATGATAATATTCTAGAATTATCAATATGGGATAATAACTACTGCATGGGCAGGTAAATCGTTTCAGTGTTATTTAAGTTTGTATATTTTCAGAATATATGTAAATATTATTTTAAGAATCCGGTAAAACGATGTAAAGATTCCTTTTTATTTAAGTAAGGAAACCCCTTTATGGCTTCACTCCACCGTTGCTAGCGGTGAGGTGTATATGTCGGACTTGAACCGAATAAAACAGCACGGTGTCTCCTTCGTCAACCATGTGGTACGGGGAATCTGGTGTGCCCTAGAAAGAAAATCCCAGAGACCCTGACCGGCTCCAGTCGACACAGCTGGCAACCCCGACGCATTATCACTGCCTCGTAAAAGTAGGCAGTGGCGTTTCACACACTCTCGATACCAACCAAGGCCAGCACCAGAGTCTGCAGCGTGAGGCTTCCCGGAATGGTGGCACTCAGGCGTCGACTCCCGGCCTTCACGATGCAGGAACTCACCGAAACAACGATGTCTGGCGAACACGTACATCAGCCGGTAGTAGAGACTACCGTGGCGCCTCTGCAGCCAATCTCCCATAACCGTCTTACCGCCATAATCGCGGCGTGCCCTGCGCTTGGTTAATTCGTGCTTTCCATTCCTCCATGAGCACCTGGCGGAGTTAGGATCGCTGCCCTCTCTATAGCATACTTACGTCACTGGTTCAGTGCGCAAGGGTGTCGTCAGCGCGTGGGGTAGCATGGCACGCCAACACCCCTCTATATATTTTGGCACGACAACCTCTTGCTCTGCCCAAGTGACTTCGGGCACGGAATCGTCTTCCGCATTCATGGTGGAGTTGCTCCTCCACCCACGCAGGGAACAAGACACCTATGACTTCTTGAAGCAGCTGCGGATGGAGAACCTGGTTAGTGGGTGCACCCATGGGCGTAACTTCCCTCTCACCATAAGAAAAGGGCGCCCACACGGATCTTGCGCAAGAGTCTTAAGCAACTTCAAGAGCCTCTTTTTTAGCCTGCGTTATGGCTACATCAAGAGTCCACTCAGCGGTCTTGGACTCCGCTTCGAGCTCCATCTCTCGGGCTGCCGCATCATCAGAGTGACGACGCCTCTTGCGGGACCTAGAGTACTAGCGCCGCGCGATCACACAAGGTTGTCTAAGCTGTGCGATCTGGCACTTTCCAGGTTTAGACTGAGCCCTAGGCATCGTCGCAACACAGATGTGCGAAATGGCCTTCCGGAACCACTATGCCTCAACATCTACTTCGACAGGCACATTGGGTGCAGAGAGGTACCGCTCTGACGAAAGAGAGGTCTGGGCGCAGACATCAAACTGAATATACAGGTGATGGTCTGGTAGTGGCCCTTTACAACGCGCCAGCCCTGTACACGGCGTGCTGGTCTATTAATGAAGTGAATGATCACTTCATTAAAGGTCCCGTAGTACTAGTACTTCCGCTGCCTCTGGAAGCAGCTAAATAGTAGCAGACTATTAAGGGTCTGGTGCTGTCTTTGCCGCCGTTATGGTGTTTCGACCGGTGATTGTGAAGTAAGCAGGGCAGCAAAACGTAACCGTATTCTTTTAACTGAATCAGATGTTTTCTGGGTACGCATCTTTTGGTTTGTACAAGCCTGTCCACGGTTAATAGAAGCAATTTAATTCTACTTACTACGACAGTAAATGCAGCAAGGACTTTGTGCACCTTTCACTTACGGTTTATCCCACAAGGATAAGGATGACGCAACGTTTCATCGTTGTTGCAGATAATAGAGACTATTTCTTGCTCTCTCTTACCGACCATCACACTCGTACGTTTTTAAACCAGTAGCGAATTTTTTCTTCTTTCTGCGAGACTGCTATCTCACAGAACAAGAAACATATACTTAAGATCAATAAATATAGTTATAAAGGAGTATTATTCATTCATATCTATTCATAACAGCGGAGCGAATTAGGCTCCTGTCTAATCAGTTCTGCTGGTTTTTGATCTGCTCAAATTCACTGTCGCGTCGTTAATATGGCAGTGGACTAGTATACTAGGGCCCAATACCACCCTGAATGTGACAGCGACTGAACAAAACGAGATTTCCCCTCCATTTAAAGAGTGACGATCATGTGCGTGTAGATTTAACTAAATCGAGAGATAGATATTGCAAGGCGAGAGTTACCGCCCATCAGCTTGAGCTGGAGGGAACGATGTCGTAACACAGTAGTTCCCTGTCATTATAGATGCAACGAAAACACACAGCAAGTTACAATACACTATACAATTACAATACTGGGTTAACAAAAAACAATGAAATTGTTTAAACAGATCCTTGAAGTAATGATGTAATTCGAATGCTGCTCTAAAGTAGGAAGTTTATAAAATTACAACGTGTAGATACAATTGATGAAATATAAAGTCATACAAATTCACACCTTGGTATACACGCAAATAAACAGAAACTACATCCAGTGTGATATTCTTTTTAAATCTAAAGTTGAAGGAACTTTTGCCCACATAAGCACGTCAAGTCCATACTACTTTAAGCTAATTAATTACTCGTAACAGCAACACAAATAGGCTTTAATATTATAAGTACATATACCTTAGCTTTAATATTATAAGTATACCTTACCTTAATATGTATACCTTAGCACTATGAAAGAGAGTTTTGGGCAACGTCAGATTCTGGGTTTGCCACAATACTGTTGGTGATTCCAACATCTAATCTATTAAGGTTGAATTCACTAAAAATTGACTCTCTTTTAGCTGTGTTTTGGACACATCCGTTCAGCAAATGTTGATCATCTAGCCGATTGTACATAATACTATTAGGTGAATCAACTTTTCCCATAAGAAATGCAAACTTTTGCTGATGGAAAGTGCCAAGAGCTCTTAGAGCAAGTTTCACAAACTTACTATTTAGAGTTTTATTATCAAACCAGAGTGCTCACTCCGAATTGTCTTATACCTAATTCCTTTTTCTTTCGATATAGCGTTAAAATTATTTTTCTATTGGTTGAAGCAAGAGATTTTATATTTTTTGTACAGTTCCCAATAGTCTGATAAATAAGATAATACTATTCCTTTCAGTACTGTTAATTTGGATAAACGGTCTGCTTCCTTGTTACCCCTTAGCCCAATATGTCTTAGGACCCACTGCAACATAAGCCTAGTTCCATCTTTAAAACATTAGAGATATGTAAGCAACATATCTCTAGGATATTACAGGCCTTCCCCTCCCTACTCTACGGGACACACCACTGCCACTGCATGGCAATCTAAATATACTCGGTATGCATGTTGGCTGCAAACTGATCAACAAAAATGACATCGAGAGTATCATCAAAATAGCCTCGCGTAAACTCGGAGTCCTGAACAAGTTGAGACGGTTTTTCATGCCGGTGCAGCGGTGTCTTCTATACAAGATATAAACTCGTTCTGGAGTGGGATACTGCTCTCAATTTTGTCATGGCTCTGCTCAATACTTACTGGATGCTCTCGACAGGTTGCAGTTTATTGGAAGTCCTGAGGTCACCAACGCCCTTAAGCCCTTACAGTAAGGTAGAGATATTGCCTCCTTGGTAGTATTTTACCGCCTCTACCATGGCGAGTATTCCGATGAGCTTTTCAAATTAGTTCCATCCTCTTCTTTCCTGTACAGGACAACACATGCAAGACAGAGGTATCACCCTCACACGGTGCAAACAATTCCATCAAGAACCAAGCGGTTCGGCACCTCTTTGCCGCACCAGCAAGATTTTTTTACCAGCACACGTGTTTCCTTCTTCCTACAGTCCCGGGTCCGTTAAGAGGGGTGTGCAAAAGAGTGAGAGGCCGTCAAGCTGAGAGCCCATACATTGTAACATTATCCGTGTCTGTAATGGTGACCCTCATTCCTGAGACTTTACCTTTAGCTTAC
This sequence comes from Cybosia mesomella, assembly GCA_946251805.1. Taxonomy (NCBI): domain Eukaryota; kingdom Metazoa; phylum Arthropoda; class Insecta; order Lepidoptera; family Erebidae; genus Cybosia; species Cybosia mesomella. The sequence continues at coordinate 10,257,106 of OX276401.1, forward strand.
CATCAGGCGAGGTAAAGTCATATTGACGCGAGTAGTATAAATAAAAAACTCTGAAACCATAAGCGGCACACCAAGCCACATACTGTACAGCACTTTTATACAAAAATACTATTTTATTTCAATTGTTTTTGTTAGCATAGGACAAAACGGCAAATATTGCAATGAGTTCCACGGACATCACAGAAATATCTTCAAGGATCTTAAAATAAGTTCTTTAGTTTATATTTTGATGGTAGTAGGCGGCTCCCGACCCATGCACACTCTTTGACCCGTCTGTATAAATTTTACACCAATCACCGTAACTAGTATTAATGATACTCCTAAGCACTACTCAGAATAATCGACAAAAAATAATTCAATCATCTATTTACGTTGTTACAATGAACCTGTCTACTATATATTTTTGGAAAATAAATATGTAATTTCAGAAGCTATATTGATTTATCAGAAATGGAAAAAGAGAGGACACACAAAATGCGAATCAACTTGGCAAGTGAAGTGGGGAACTCGACGATCCAAATATTTATTTTGCTCACAATAAGTGGGATCTCCCTAGCGAACACACTTGTGGATCTCAATGATTATCAAGAAACTCAAAGACAACTCGCTAACACTAAGGAGAAATTTGTGAGTACCTAAGTTTAATTTTAGCCAGATAAGTGTTCTACGTGAATGAGTACCAATCTCGTAAGGATTTACGTTAATTTTATTCAGATTTTTACTGGTTAAGATCACGATGTTTAGTATATTATGCATATACATATATCTACAACCCCGTAAGGGTAAGCAAATGTGTATTAACAGTCAGATTTCGCCAACTATATTTTTCAGTCTACGTCATATATACACTAAAATAGAAATCGAATACAATGTTAATACGATATTTACTATTTCTTGCCCTTTCGATATCCCACATTGGAGCTGTATGGAAAAAGCAAGGTGCTGACTGTCCGACAACTATTCATTCTCTATGTCATCACACTCATCACTAAACAAAACTCATTGCTGAATTATAATGCAACTGTACTCCGAAATAAGAGGCGATGCAATCCGGTTGTTCGCACTCTTGACTCTTTTAACACCCAACTAACAAACAGGTTCTTCTGTTTCCTCGGAGGTTATCTTTATAATAATCTCAACAAAAATATATCACTGTCTATATATATGTTGACTAAATCGCTATGCAAAAAAAAAACCTGTGAATGGCTCATGACATTAGATTATGAGAATACTGAATGTCTCCTAGAAGTCCCTAGTTAATCTTCACACATTTCCAACCAAACTCCCACACGCACACACACTTACCAGACCCTCTCTCACACATACACACACATACACACAAACATCTACTCTCGCACTATGGGAGTACTTATTAACCATACGTTACCAACAATTGAATAGTATTGTACTGTTGAACTAGTCTGGATTATTATGATATACTATTGCCGTATCATCTGGTCAAATATGAATATTGTTGTTGCTACTATTGTTTAGTACTAGGACTCTTCCGATGGGGTGTGTACTGGTGGCCCTAAATACAGGTTTCTACCTAGTTTGGGCACCAGTCTCCCACATAGCACAACTACATAGATTATCTCAACTTTTATTGTATCATTCAAATATGTGGTGAGAAAATAAATGCTTTGTTATTACTATTAAAAAAAGGGATATGATATTATATCGTGTATAAAATAAAATAAATAATAGCCATTACAATCGACTAGGCACTTTTTATGGACTATATATTTACAAATAAAAAAAAATATATTATATATTAATATATTTTAGGGTGGTGGTGAGATTCACCGTTTAAGTACCTATCAGTATGGGTCTTTTTCCTATACACAGTGTGGCTCAAAGTATACATAAATAACATCAAATAAATCGTGATAGAATCCGTTAAAACGTAGTTTTATTTAAGTGTTCAATGATATATTACGTAACATTACACTATCGACATGAACCCACACCTAACACAAGCAATTAAGCTTATCTGGAAGAGTTAGGGGGAATACTACTAATTTCGGTTACGAATATATTTTTTAGAAAAAGTAATAGATGTATTTCATATACAGGCATGGTATCACCTCAAGGCTGAATCGACAAATATTGGCAGTCTTTCAGTTATAGTTTACGGTGCTAAGGGAATATCAGGGCAAGACTGTTGTTGTGTATTAGAGCTGAATAACGAACGACGTCAAACGAACATGGATTCTAAGACAAATGAACCGAATTGGATGAAGATTTTTACTTTGTAAGTTATGTATGTTTTTATTATTACTAAAAAAAAATGATAAAGTAGTAACTTTATCGTAACTAATTTATATAGTAGGCCTTTTTTTACGTGTGGAAATTCCCACCGGCTCTACCCCATCGGTGCCAACGATGAGATAGGTGTGTTAGAATCGGACCGACTAAAACCACACGGTGTCCTCCCCAAGTATCCATTGCGGGGCGCCCCGGGTAAGCCCTCGAAAGGATATCCCCAGGGTAACCAGCGGACTTTGGTCGCCATCGCGGCCTCGCCTGTGTGGTCGGATTTGATCCCGCTTCGGTGAATTGACAGGCGTGTGTAGGACACACACGACACGCCTCCGTCTTGGCCTGCTTCTGTAAGGACGGCAAGTCAGCCAACTGCTGTCCTCCGGCTCCGATCATGGAGGTCGGTAGTCCCGGGCACAGATAAATCTGCGGCGTCCTTGCTTTAGACTGCAGAGTTCAGGGGTCAGGGTTCTTCCCGCTCCCTCTTTCGCGCGCATTACTTACTCGCAGAAAGAGGCGGCGGCGTGTCACGTCGGCGCAATGGTGGCACTGCGGCGTTATCTCCTGGTGGATGCGCCACAGATACCTACCGAAGCACCCGTGTCCGATAATCATCTGGGACATCCGGTATATAGTAGGCCTCACGTAACTTTGATAATTTTTCTTACTCAGACACTAATCGAGATTCAAAATAATATATATATTTTTAGTGACGTAGCAGACGTTACATCCATCCTAGATATCACAATTTTTGACGAGAGAAAATCTGAAGACATTGGGAAAATTTCAATACCTTTACTTAAAATTAAAAGTGGGGAGAAAAAGTGGTACGCACTTAAAGATGCAAACTTAAGAGACAGAGCCCGCGGAAATAATCCAAGGATATTAGTTGAATTGATACTTAATTGGAATATTGTAAGTATTGCACACACAACCTTTCAATAGGAGAATCGCTGTTATAGCTTTTATGCACCTACAGAACACTAACTAAGCGACGTCTTATTTATTATTGTAAATAAAATCAACATCGTAAGATTTTATGGACTTTGATAGTAGCTTATGCAGTTGCAACAAATTCTGAATGTTTGCCGCAAGCTGTTCAAGTTGATGAGAATTTTGATGATAATAATGTTTATGGATCTAATTTATTAACTACACTTATAATAATGACTCGGTGTTGTTACTTCACAGGTGAGAGCTGCGAAAAAAGTGATTAATATAAAAGAAGTTAAATACTTGCAAACAAGAACTAAATTAGACCGACATATATTTGCGAGAAATCTAGCAAGAGCTAGACTTGTACTGAACTGGTTCTTATACGCAATGTCAGTTTCAAAGTAAGTAACATGCTGTTCATCTTTCTGCTCTGTCTTAATTAAAGTAGTGAACTAATGTTTCTTAGTTGTTTTTTTCAACTTTGTAAGATGACTACGCGTTAAATTACCTATAGGCTATTCCGTCATAGGGTATTGCTATGAGAGCAATTAATCTTTAGTCGTAGTTACAATGAAAGTTTTCAAGTGCCTCGAAGAGTACGTTAAGCCGTTGGTCCCGGTTGTCATACGAACATCTGTGGCATTCGTTACGGGTAACTGAGCCCTAAAAAGTCCGAGAACTATTCTAACTACAGAATTTCGATATCGCCAGCGGATTGTGGAGGTCATATGGCAATGGCTTCGCGCAAAAATTGAGGTTTAGCCGCTTCGTAGATAGACTGAAAAGCCGATCCCAACTGAGTGGCAATGGTGACAATTAAAGTTTTTAAAAACACGACCGAAGTCATTTGATAAAAAAGCATAATAATTATAAAAATCTTATTTTCAGAACATTTTTAGAATGGGAATCGCGGAAAGTGAACTTCATATCGTTAGTAATATGGATTTTGTTTTGTTGGTTCTTTAAAATTTGGATGTTACCACTTTTACTGCTAATACCCTTCATTTGGTACCGGCCTCCTGAATATTTTCTTATCAACTGTAAGAACCGCTTAAATTTTATTTTTATAATTCATACCTATCTATTAATTACGAACATGTAGTTTCATAGCAGGTAAATCCACTATTTATACATTTTGTGCTTTATTATAACAACGTAGTGTCGTTTCTATATTTTATTTAATTATAAGGTTAACTTAAAGTATCCACATAATTTAGTTAATATTTGACTGAAGATAACAGCTGATTACAGTACCGTAACCAACAAGTCTGTTGGCCTTTTTAAAATATTCAGCCTTCGTCACTCACGCCTGTACATACCCGCATGGGGTATAAGTCTTTTAAGTACAACCAACATCCACTTTTTATAAATTATATTTTATAGTGCCACGTAATATCTACTGGAAATGTTACAGATTTAACTGTACTGACAATTGTCTTATAAAAAATCCCTATAAAGTTTTATTCGAAATATTAATAGCACTCTTACAATCGTACGAAAAAATTTGTAAAATTGACATGGTTATTAACTCTAGACTCAGGATCCTGATGTCAAATTCTGTATTTTTTACTACTGTTGCATATTACAATTAAGTATTGACGCAAAGTGTATACATGCAAATTGTGGTGTCCCTTGCATACCCGTCTTTTAAAAGATCTGGTGCCAATTAACGCCCATAGTGCCTCATAAGTGGGTTGATGGACAGCAAAAGCTGTAGTGTCACCGAGAGGTAGAAAAGTGGTTGAGTCGAGTTATCCACTGATAGATCATGCACCACTTTGGTTATGAAAAAAAATTATTGTACCTACTATGTTTCTAAACAACATGCTGCGCGGGTATTAGTCCCCTTCCATGTATGATGGAATTTCTAATAAAGTTAATTGTCTTTTTTTGCATTACAGGGAAAAACATCATATCGCAAAAAAATCCAGTACAAGAAGTTAAAAAGGTAAGATTAGTACTGACGATCTATATTGTCCTCAAACCTGTATTAAGAGCATAAAATCTTATAACGCTGAGGGTGACTAACACAACTGACTTACTTAATATGGACGTGTGCTATTTTTATAATGAGTGCTAGACATCCTTCTCTTAGTTATCTATTTCTCATTCCCTCTATTCTGTCTCCCTCCTAGTAACGATCGAAAAACACCTCTGACATCGCTCCTAGGCCTTAGTAACAGTTAAACAAAAGGTAGGCGGTTTGCTGCCTAACTTACTACTACCTACTAAAAAAAACGACCGAGAATCGCAAACATAATTTTCCCAAAATAAATGGGTCCTTGACCAAGGAACTATATGACTTCCACTTTATATCAATGTCACGTAGGTATATTGCAACTAGCTGTATACTTCGATCCCTTGGTACCCATCATTTATCCCAAACATAAATGATTAGTTATACAATACTGAATGGGCATTTGCCCGATTTGTTGAAATTTATGATTACTACTCTTCGCGTGATGAATATATCCTACAATTTTATGGGCTATCTAATAGAAAAATATTTTTTCTATTCGGACCAGTAGTTTCTGAGATTAGAGCGTTTAACCAAACAAGTAAACTCTCCAATCTGAATGATCTTCCTTCTATTCTTTTATCACATTACCATTTATTTTGTCTACCCTTTCTTCTCTGCAATAGCTATGTGCAACTGCTATCTTAGTAGCAAACAAACATATGCAATTAAAAATTTATCTCGTCCTTTTTATCTTGCTCTCTCTCTATCTCTCTCGAAATTAAGGTCAAGAAATTTCATAAGACTGATATTGACATTTCAATAATTACAGGAAGAAAAGTCTCCCACGCTGAGGCAAAAAATAAATAACCTGCAGGAAATGATACACACTGTTCAAAATTTTCTTGGCGAATTTGCCAATCTCGGTGAAAGTATCAAAAAGTAAGAGAAATACTTATATTTGCCTTTTCCTGAGTTTATAGTTTATAGTTCACATGTTTTAAACCGTCTAGTGTATGGTCATTAGAGATTCAACACAATATAAATTATAAAAAGACTGAGGATAAAACCAACAAATACGAATAATTCTATAGTTATTCATTAGTTAATCATTATAAAGATAATGATGCTCCTAATACAAAGGAGGATAACCAGGTTGAAAGAGAAAATTAATGTGCAGAAATGAAACTTTTCACTAGTATGTCTACGTTTTCTGATATCAATAGTATGTCTGTGGCAAGAAAGGAAAGGTCAATATGCAGCTATTTTATTCTAATTCACTTACCTGATGGACAACACACTCGATGCCTAACAACCTACTAAAGATATTTTCTGGTATTTAGTAAAAGGTTTGTAATAAGTGGTGGGTTACTTACTCTTGCTTGCTCACTTACTTTTGGGCACATGTGAATCTTCGATCTTCAAGATTTAACCAGAATATGTCAATTATGGATTATCTTCTTTAGAACAAAAAACGTTTGGTATTGAATAAACACATTCTGTTTTCTTTACAGCTTGTTCAACTTTACCGTGCCATTTCTAAGTTTCACTGCTATATTCCTGATATCAGTTACCGCTTTCATTATGTTCATGATACCGACTAGATACATATTTATAATTTACGGTGAGTTTAATAATGTCATCTTTCACGATTCTAAGAAACACAGAGTTGATTAGAGATAGCGACCTACTGACGTATTAAGTCTCACTATGAGATTTTAACGTTTCAAAACCGAAATTATCAACTTTTCCAGGCTTTTGTTGACTCCTTCTTACGTATGAAAATTTTCATACGTAAGAAGGAGTCGTTAACGATGATCTTTTACTGGCGACAGAAGTTGCAAGATTATCTATCTAGGCTAACCTAAGGAGTTCAAGAGCCACTATATCTTAGACTTATTTAATGTCTGGAACGACCAACCATCCTGACTATGAAATCACATTTTATATTACTAGGAATTCAGTGCAGGGTGCCACTGAAATAAATTAAACTGAGCGAGGCAGGACTCTTACTTGAAAATAAGACATCTTACTACGGTCGCGCGCTTAGCTAAGGCTGCGCGCTCGTGAAACTATTTTTCGGTGATTACATTCCTCAATGGTACATCGGATATGAACCATCTCGCTTCAAAACACTCCTCAGCCTCAGTGTCCACACTATCACCGTGGTAAATTTGGTCAAGGTCGCGCGAGTGGTTACGGAGGAGTTCAGCCACCAACAAACGGCTATGCCGGGTAAAAGAGCTTTGCTCGCTCAGCTCAAAAAATCCAGTAAATACTTTATTTTCATATTATAGGCAGTGCTTCTGTTTTAATGCTACTTTTCTGTATGTTGTGTCTACCTATAAGTAACTGTTACATTAAAACTTGTTAACTATTTATATCGCTATGTATACTGGTATGAATGTAAACAGTTGTTGCTGGACCTAAATAAAATGATATGAAAATAAAAAGGAAGAAACATCAAATTTGCCGTTTGATCAATATATTATTTCGGTATCGTAATTTTAGTATTGAAAGTTTTCATTAGGTTTCATTTATTATTAAATAGCTCTAACATAACAGTTATTCGAGTATTACTTTATGCCTTTTTAATCTATAATTTATAGTAAATTATTTTTTGCAGGTATTCATAAGTTCACTAGAGAAATACGTAATCCTAACAGAATACCTCATAATGAAATTCTAGATCTGCTCTCAAGAGTCCCGAATGATGAAATATTGGTAAGAAATTGCGTATTAACTTTAAATTATGAAATAAAGTTCGCAGATTTAGCACTTCCTGTCATTTCAATCTCTGTATATTTTTGCAATATATATTTATAGTAATTGACCTTTAGTTTTATCCGGTGTGACACCGTTAAATATACTTTTTATTCAAAACTTCCTAATTAATACTTGTGTCTCTCTATGTTTGTTTAATTTTTTCAGTACAAAAGAGGCCCACCAAACGAGTGTAAGCGGACCTCGAGGTCCTAGGTGAAAGTCTCGGATGTAACAACGCTAACATAATGATGATTGACGGCCTCTATGGCGTAGCGGTAGCGCATTCGACTGCTACGACAGGGGGCGCGGGTTCGATTCCCGCTCTGTGCAAATATTTGTAATATGTCTATTTTTCATTGGTCTGGGTTTTTCTATTTATAATATGTATCTGTTTACAAGAAAAAAATAGTATAAGTATGTTTATCCGCATTCTGGACCCCATAAAACAAGCTAGTTAAACTATGCTTACTTTGGGTCTAGAAAGCGCTATGTAGAATGTCGTAGAATATTTATTATTTACTCATTTATAATACATTTCCAGGAGTGCGAAATTGATTAATTAATTATGTGATTTACTTTACAGCTAAACTGTGAAGAGCTTCCTTTGGAAGAGGTACCGGACGAAGATGTGATAAGATAATGATCTGATACTTATTTAGTTTAGGAATATTCAATAATTGTGTAATATCTAAGAATAATTAGTTTATCTAAATTAGTAATCATAAAGAATAAAACGCATTTTGTACTTGATAATAATTGTTTGATCTACCAACACTAAATGACAAAGGTAGAACTACATATAATTATTTTTTTAAATCTTCAAACTACTATAATTCTACGTAATTGAAAAGAAAAAAAATTGAGACAGCTGACTGATGTAGAAATTACGCCACTTAATATTTTAGCAACTTACAGCAATTTACAGCGTCATATCATGTCGGAATTCTACTATGGGACAAGCCACCCAATAAACAATCTATTCTTGTAACTGACTACAATCACACTAAGTACGTAACATCAAACTTATTGTTAGAAGCAGTTTGTTCGTAAAGCGAAGTACCCTGCAATTTCCCCACATGTGTATATCCATAGGCATATTGCATATTTGCAACTTCGTATAACTCTGACACCCTCAAAGGGCCACATTTATGTAGAACAGAGTAATAACTTTTCTTACGATTGTGATGTACCTTTTGGCTCTTGGTTCTGTCAATAAAAAGTTTAGTGCTACGGGTTCACTCTAAGTAAGTATTCACATTCATTATGGTTATAAGAAGTGTAACTATTACCTATATGATAAAACCAATATCATGTGGAGAATCTAATATTTCTATATCAATGTTATTAAGTCTATCTGCTACGAGACCCAGGGGATTTCCGTTTGGTTGAAATCATTTAGTCACCAATCGTTCATGTTGACAAATGATATATGCAAATAGAGGCTTTAATACACTTGTGGATAATTTGCGACCACCGCAACTTGTCTTGGGACTTATCTATCAATGTATTGAGAATTGTAATATTAGATAATATGAAACCTTTGGTGGCAAAGATTTAATTTTACACTACAAAAACAAAAATCATACTCGTAGTTACTAAGAAACCATAACGGAATTTTATATGGCTGGAGGGATTCATATGTAATGCCTAAGAGTGATGGAGCTATACAGTATGCGCCCGGGAGAGACTTAGAACTCTCCCGGTCCGCCGAGCCCGCAACTTGCTCGCCGCGCGTCGCAGGCGACTCAGGCGCCGGAGGTCGCTTAACGACCTCCGTCCTCCATGAGCGCAGGCCTGGGGGTGGCGGGTGAGGCCACCTGTCACCCCAGCAGAAGCAGGCCAGGACGGTGGGGTGACTAGCGCCCCTCCCCCAAACCGGGGCAAGACGGGGACACCGTGGTTCCCAAACCCGAGGGGGCCATCTCGAAACCGGAGATGGCCCAGAGTCAGTCGGGGTGCGAGGGATATGCTCTATGGGCAACCTTACACCCGGGCGTCTGTAGACCCGAGACGGCGTGCGGTTTTAGTCGGTTCAAGCCCGACATAACCGCCCCCGCTGGCACGCGGGGGGGTATCCGAAGGGATTTCCGCACGATTAAAAAAGAAAAAAAAAAAAAGGTATCCTAAATAAGGGGTGCTTGGTTGGGGACCTCCACGCGGTGCACCCTGGGCAACGGAGACGGCAGCGCCTCTCTCCTAGGGTGGCAGAGACGCTGCCGCCTACGGCCAACCCCGACCGAGGCGGGGACGGCCCTGTTGAGGGCTATTCGGAAGCTTTCCACGTGTCCCTCTGATTAGCAGATGGCACAGTGGAGAGCAAGTAAGGGGCCATCTCGAAACCGGAGGTGGCCCAGGGTCAGTCGGGGTGCGAGGGATATGCTCTATTGGTAACCTTACACCCCGGCGTCTTAAGACCCGAGACGGCGTGCGGTTTTAGTCGGTGCAAGCCCGACATAACCAACCCAGCTGGCCGCCGCGGGGGGGGGGGGTATCCGAAGGGATTTCCGCACAAAAAAAATAAAAAAGGTATCCTAAATAAATAACGATATATGAAATATATTAATGAAAAAATATTGTACTAACGGGATTTTAAATGCCATTTCCTAGATCATAATTACCCAATTTCTCCCCAAAATATGTAATAACTAAGTATGTGAGAACACCACATAGTAGATATCCAATAACATTTAGCGGCGGCCTACAATGAGGCTCTTTGTTCACAAAGAGGCCCTCCCCTATGTGGACATATACATTTTCGCATTGACCTAAATTTTAATGCAGTTTTTGTGGAGTATTCTTTTTTTTTCAAAAAGGATTACATAATCAGAACCTAATATTGATACCTATATATATATATATTGTTACATATTGTATAGGGTGTATAGCTTCATCCCTCTCCCTCTGGACAGAGCAGCCTCTCCTACTCCTTCTCTCCACAATTTGGTTTATTTTTTCTTTTACGGGAAGGACTGCCATCAGACGGGTACTGATCCGTCCCACACGCCCACTACTCTAACTAATTTACACCAGTATCAACAGCAGTGACTCATGAACACACCGAGTAAGTAAACACTCGGGAAATCCTAGGAAAAGCTAAACTATCAAGAAATCCGCAAAGAAATTAAGCAGAAGTAAGAAGTTGAAGAAGTTGGCAATATCATGAATCCTCTGCTTTCTTAGCAAAGCGTAAGAAAAAAACAAAGCAAAATAGGCAAATGTCCTATAAAATAGGGAAGCACCACGAACACAAAAATACTATGAATTCTTTAAATCCAAAAATATGAATGGCAGAATCGTCCAAATGCACGGAAATGATGCTCCAGATGTTACCTGTAAACTATATAGCATTATATTACGTTCATTATATCAAAAACTACATTCCCAGGGGAAAATATGATGAGCAGATTGTTCGCAGTTGGAATCAGGTAATTTAAGTGATACAGTTTGCTCTTTACGTTACGGTGATCAGTAAGAAATTGAGTGACTTCAAGCTATGTCCTCAACAATTGCTCGCGAACGGATGAGAAGAAATGATAAAGGTATGCCCCTATGTAACCCCTTGTATGATTTCTTCCAGCGTTGTTGCTGAAATTAAGTAAAATTTCAAAGAAATTATAATATGTAAAATTTTCATCGTAATGTCTACACGATTTAGGACGTGTTTCAAGCCTATTAAATCTGATATTCTAGACTTCATCTATCAAAAAAAATGTATACATCAAAATAATCCTTTATTTTGATGTATACTCATTTAAATATCAGCCTCTTGTCGGCGATTGCAATTGCAAAATGCACTTTTGTAAGACTTTATAATAGCCAAGTCCTTCAAAAAGTATATTATCTATTTCTACTTTCTACAAACGATGCACGATTTATCTGATTTGGCGATTTTTGATAGTCTTGAGTTGTGACAATGAGTCTATAGAAATATTTTGTTAGTGCTCTACTTAATCGACTTCATTTTGAGTTTTTCAATGTCAAGTCCATGTATGAATGGGCATCGGGATTCTCAAATAAATTAATTACGTTTGTTCGTACATAATTTATTTTACCTCATTTATTTAATTCACTTCGAATATTCAATTACTTTGCTACGTCTACATATCTAATAACTTGAATAATATTAACTGATTAATGTAATCACAGGTTAACTGTCGTAATATTTATTTTGTACTTATGTATAACAGCCCAGAAATATAACTTAAACTATAAGATCTCTACCGAGTCTGTCAAACTCGTTTGCAAAGTAAATCATATCCTTACGATCCAATGCGGAGTTTTGGAATACGATACGGAAGAAGTTAACGAGGTCACCCTGCGGCTGATAGGTCACCATCATGCTTCCTTCCTTTATCATTCGCTCTTTTATTTTCGGAGCGACCTTATGAAGCCTTTCTTTATAATCAGAATCGTTTTCACACCCACGGAGACATCGCGGTACATACCAAAACGTTATATTAGTACATTCTGGTTTATCTATAATGAGGCGAAAACCTTCCCTCTGTCTTATATGTTCAGTGAAATAGTTTGCGTTATCGAAAAGTATATCGATATGTTTCTCGAAACCTTCGGTGCCTTTAGCCTTCCACATAAACCAAAACTTTAATACATCAGCTCTTCGTCCGCACTGTATATGTTTGTCGCCAGTATCATATGAAGTGTCGTAGAATTTGTCCTTCTGAAAGAGGTACTTAGCGTTGCTCGAGTGACCCTCTTTGAGGACATCCTTGTGTCTAATTAAGAAGGTAGAGCATTGTTGTGGCGCCGCCAAGAGCTTGTGAGGGTTCCACGTCACAGAGTCAGCCCTGTGAAATTTTTTAAATGTTAACATTTCATATCGATTTCTTATTTGTTTGGATTAAAAGTTAATCCAATTTATACAAAAATCTTCCAAATAATGAAGAATTTTACTTTTGTTATTGTTAAGATTTGAATGAACTCGTAGGTATATAACTACAATAGTATATAAGCTGATCAAGGAAACTTCCATAAACAAAGTTAGTAATATAAATATAACTTAGAATGTAGAAAATGTAACATAGTTTTAGTTCAAAATAATAGCATTTTTAGAATATAGTCACATACTAAATATTACACGAATGTACTTACAATTCAATCCCATTTAAGAGATGTCTATGTTTCTTTGACATGAGAGCACCACCTCCCCACGCTGCATCGACATGTAACCATAGGTTATATTTCTTGCATATATTAGATATCGGTACCAAGGGATCAAAAGCCCCAAATACGGTCGTTCCAGCAGTAGCTGTGACCAAGAAAGGAGTGCTCCCGTCTTCGATAGCCTCTGAGATTTTTGCATCTAAATCTTCCGGTATCATTTTACCGTATTGATCTGTCTTTACAAGAATGCAGTTATCTCCCCCTATACCCATAAAAGTGGCCATCTTTCTAGTGGAGTAGTGAGCGCGTTCTGATGTGAAGAGTACTAATCTTGTTACAGCGTACACGCCTTTGTTCTGAAAAATAATATCTTTCGTAAGTGTTGATACATTACTTTTTGAATCGGTATAACTGGGAAGTGATCTAAGGGGTATAAGGTGAAATCACATTTATCAGCATTCTTAATTAGATTATTATTGGATACACTATAAATGCTACCGTATGATTTCAGCTGGTATAGGATGTTATCGTGTTATATAACCATCTTAAAATTTCAAAAGAGAAAAATAATAGGTGTTACGAGTAAGTCAGTCTGTTGGTATTTAATTAAATATACTAAATGCATAAGTAGATTCAGCTAGCTATGGATAATAGTCAAAAACGATGCCCACCATGGCTGTTTTCTTTCATTAGTTGTTGTTTGTCATCTTATTTTATATACTAAACTTTATAGGCATCCTTTCACATTTTATTCATTTTAATCATGCATTTTAAACACGAATTTTTCATATTAACATGGTTTTATTGATGATTCTGTAACGTGTGGCTATCGTGCCCAAACCACATTAAAAATGACATAAATAGCTCGTACCATTATGACTCTGATGAAGTGGTATGTTTGAATCTAGTTAGCAGGAGCCGCTAGATCTCGATCCTAAAAACTATTCTTACGCACTGTCATATGAGAGTTTCAATTTATTAAATGGATGCTTTGAAGCGTTTGCATGTTGTCCACAGTGTAATATTATGAATGCTAACGAGATTTGAATTTCAGCGAAATATAAGCCTATAAAATAGGATTGTATCCTGAAGCCAATTTTAATCATTTATATTTTAATTTTAATAACAAAAGATTTTGTTGTGAAAACTTATGTAAGGCATGGATACCTCCATGATCGGGGCCTGAGGACGGCAGTTGGCCGACTCGCCGTCCTTACAGAAGCAGGCCGTGGCGGAGGCGTGTCGTGTGTGCCCTACACACGCCTGCCAACTCACCGAAGCGGGATAAAACCCGACCCCACCAGGCGAGGCCGCGAAGGCGGCCAAAGTCCGCCGGCAACCCTGGGGTTATCCTTTCGAGGGCTTACCCGGGCTGCCCGGCAACGGACACTTGGGGAGGACACCGTGCGGTTTTAGTCGAGACACGACATAACCACCCCCGCTGGCCAGCGGGGGGGTATCCGAAGGGATTTCCGCACGTAAAAAAAAAAAAAAAAAAGGCATGGATATCATGCCTTGAACATGCTAGTCAAATTTAATTCAACTAAACAAAAAAAAATGCTTTCTAAATTTACCTATAGGCATCTTAGTTAATCTAATATATAAAATTGTCGTGTCGCGGTGTTTGTAGTTAAACTCCTCCGAAACGGCTTGACCGATTCTAATGAAATTTTGTGTGCATATTGGGTAGGTCTGAGAATCGGACAACATCTATTTTTCATCCCCCTAAATGTTAAGGGTCCACCCCTAAATATTTTTTTTTAATTTTTAGATAAAAAAAATATTTTGAATTTTTTTATGATACAACATTAGAAAATACATACAACCCAGAATTTTCAACCCTCTACGATCAACCCCTATTTTTCCATCGCGATTTTTATTATTTTTATTTTTAATGATTTCCTTCAATTATGATTTTTTTCTCAATTCAATTTGATCTTCCGCCTTCGCCGGTCGATAATCTATCGATCAACGATCAACTATCAATCGATCAGTTATCCCCGCTAGATGTCACCTCTCATCCGGCAAACATCACGGAGTAGGGATGAGAACGAAGCCGGTCTCCTGTCTTACTCACTATGCAGTTTTCGGCATACTTTCATTGTCTACAACGCTTTCGATTATAAGTGAATCCCCGCACACTTATAGTAGATAGTTATTTTTATTGAACTAAAAAAATGTTTCCTAGAAATAATTTACATGGCAAAACAACGTTTGCCGGGTCAGCTAGTAAATATATATGATTATCAGCAAATATTAATCATTTATTAGTCGCTGTTTCCAATTTGCTCATTGACTGTATAGGAATGGCCATTAATCCTCTCGTGATAGAACTACTTGTATATGTGATGCGACAATGAAATGTCATGTCACTATCATTGATTTACTCGATTTAATAGTAGACGGAAATGATCAACATTTACCTACTGTACTCGTAGGTAGTATGTCATAAAATACAATCAGGGTTTTTTTACGATTACTGTAATGTTTTTGGATTTTCAGAAGATAACGGTTTTGTTGTAGCATTACAGATGCAAAAGAAAACCGTAACCCTCACATAGTAAGTATTGTAATGGAATATTTTATAAGTAGGTAGATAAACAAGAAGCTGGTAAGGATACTTGTAAGTAGATTTACTCAGTCTAACAACAGAATCAATTTATTTTTACCTTTCTTCTCCTTCCTCACCTAGATTCGTGAATAATAATTTTGATACACGAAGTGCTCAAACATTAATTGTAAAATATTATAGATTTTGAAATAGTTTTATTTGGTCATTCAATCTATTCATTAGAATCCATGAAGGCATTATCGTAGTTCTAGGAGGGCTTGTATTGTCGTATCATTATGTAATTAACTCGATAGAGAAAAAATATTGTTTTCTATCATAACCCAAACAACATATAACGATGCAACTATCGATTTCATGTTCAATGAGAATTATATCTATGGTTAAAAAGATTCAATAACGATTGCATAATACCCTCATGTGTGTGTAATACCTCAATGTGACTAGTCCGCCGGTAAATTCAAAAAAGAATTAGAGTAGATAAGTGCAAATATCTTTTTCAACTCCGCAGCACGAAAATGGCACATCTGCTAAGCAAAAACTTGCATAAAATTGCATTTTGCTGTGACCGTGAGGAAAAGTGGAGGGTGCGCAGCGGACACGGCACGCAGTGTAGCGTGTCCGTCGTTCCCGTGTTGTTTGAGAACCATTATAAATATCATCTTGTTTTCCTCACTTATAATTGAAACACTTTTCTCACTGGTTGAGGTGTTTTTAGGTGTCTCGTGCCTTTTAATCACTCACTGAGCTTAGTAGTCTATTTTAAAATCACTCGCTACGCTCGTGATTCAATTTTAGACTACTTCGCTAGTTCGTGATTTAAAGCCGGTGAAGTAAACAACATGAAATTAATAATAGTCCTCGTACAATGCGGCGTGATGGGCCCCCTCAATGAGAATCACTTTTCCTCATGCTCGCAGCATAAAGCGATTTTATACAAAAATGACTACTATTTGTTCGATTTATTTTATATCAAATAGATTGTTGATACTCTACGGTTGTGTTATGCGTGGCACTATGAAGTACGTAATTATCTGTAGTACATTTTTACTGAAAAAATACCACACCTCATAAGCATTATCAACTTATCAACAATTATCAATCTAAATTTAACAATAAATTAATCAAAATATGCAAGTCACCATAATTAAATTGTCATCGTTTGTGAATAAGTCACGCTTTGCCAAATTTTGCTTGGTCTTAGACCGATTAAGTTATAATTAAGCGTAGCGAGCCGAAGGCGAGCGAAGCGTCTTTGGTTTCAAAGTTGCATTTCAAACAAATGATACTCCTCCGAGACCGTTTGACCGATCTCGACCAAATTTGCCACGGTGATCAAGTAGACATTACTGAGTGTCGTAAGGGGTCGGATGTCCAGATCGGTCTTACCATCGAGGAATAATCACCGAAAAACCAAATCAATGGAAAAAGTCGACCGGTCACGTTGACCTATTGTTGGATAGGCAAATCTCGCTACGCTTAAGTTTGGGTTGATTGCGAAGCTGGTAACCGTCCTAGTTGTATTATTATTTTCACTAACACCATTGATATCATAGTCAGATCACACTGAATTAATTTACTCTTTATGAACACTTTATTTTTACATAGATGTGTTACTAGGGGAAATGATGCGAGTAAATTTTTACGATGCGCGCGCTTCACGTATAAAAACCGACACCTTAAAACCTAACCCACTTCCAGATGACCTACAAACTTAATATTTGGCATCAAGGGAGGCAGACATGAGGCCATTTTCAATTTTCTGATTTTTCCCTTTTTATATACCTCATAGTCTACTTTGATGTTAAATATCAAATTTCGAGGGCATCTGGAAGTGGGATAGGTTTTGACCTATATGCCAGTGAGTGAGTCAATATATCAATAACTATTTAAGCAACATTTATGAAATTTTGAATTCCAGACAACCTAAGGGGGCTGTAATAAATGTGCCAAATTTTATATATGTAGATAAAATAGTTTTCGAGTTGTAAAGCGGTCAGAAGTAGCTCAAAATGATTCTTGTAAATATATGTTCACATGGCTGCTGCGTCGCCAGTTCTTTTCATTTTTTGGACTTAGCTGGATACACTGCCGCGCGTCTAAAACTATTAGTCATATTACATGCACCTGTATGTATGTAGCGTCATATCATAATGAAAAATAGCTTGAATGTAACTAGCATGATATTTGAAAAAATAAACGATGTTTATTATAAGTTGACCTCAGAAGCGTGGATTTTGTGAACAATGTTTTACACGTTTATTTTAATATTAACAAATTTAATTATTATGTAAACGGAAGTTACTTATTAATTCCGATACTCAAAAGCCAAGATCCACTTTTTGATAATCATTACTTCCTTTATCTAATTATAAAATTGGTCGGGAATTATAATATAGTATCGTTAAGAGTATTGAATTTACTCTGTCTGTTTATAGGCTACTGAACAATTCAGAGGTTCTGGGGATAAATTGTAAATAAACTTTACAGCAAGTAGCCTGTGCTCTGGACATCTAGATTCTACTTTAATCCATGATATATCCATGGGAACGAAGTCGTGCGTGGGCATAAAACCTACATAATGCAGTTCTCTGATATATATAAACAAATCGACAGTCAACAGTTTGACAACACAAACTTTACTGTTACAAAAAGATTAATTGAAATAAAGACTGCAGTAATAAATATTTTAAAACAGTTTGCTATATTTATGTCCATTAAAAATATACCAATTACATATTGGCTAAGTGGTAATCGAGTAGGTTAATACATTGCAAAGTTAAGCAATCCTAGCTAGGTCAGTGTTAAGATGGGTGACCAGTCTAAAAATTCTGAGACACCTCCGTGCCTCGGAGCTATATCTATGGCAGTCGTTACGGGTAGTTTATAGTGTAAGAGCCCTAAAAACTTTAACATCTGGTCTAAATACAGAACTTCCATATCTCCAATGGGTTGTGGAGGTCAGATGGCAGTGGCTTCGTAGTTAGACTGAATAAGCCGACCCCAACTGAGTTAGGAAAAGGCTCGGACGATGATGACGTGACAGTAAATATTGTAAAACAGTTTGCTAACATATTCATATCGCTTAAGGCTTTCACGGCCGGCGTTCCATGTAGAATATACTGCGGGCTGTTTGGCCGTGGTCCATAGGACCCATAGGACATTGGGACACAAGTTTCCTATGGATCACGGCCCAACAGCCCAGAAGCAGTATATTCTACATATTTATATCCATTAAGAAATATATCAACTAAATATTTCCAAATAAACTTGAAATTAGAAATATATATTAGCAATGGGCCTTCGTCAGCTTCCGATATTAGATTTTCCTTTGGCTTCTACCAACTACAAGTCAAATACCTTCTCTATAAGAAGTGCATGTAGTTTTAATAAACCTCCACGACAACTTGTTATTGACTTCTTCAGCACTAGCGTAGCGATAGTTAGACGGCTCTTAGCCATCTCATATTTTCAAAATAAAGGTACCGACGATTGGTACGCATTACACAATTAAATTAAGTAAAATACTAACCTGTTTGTAGTTCTGCTTAGTAATTACTTGAATACCTAATATTGTGTCGATATTCGTTTTTTAAATCTAAATATAGGCTTGTAAATAGCAATTTGGTAATATTGAATTAAATTAAGTAGTTAATTAGCCTGTAAGTCTTTTATAAAAATAAATAAATAAATATTACAACTTAAGGAGAATGTTATCATGGTAAGTGATATGTGTTTGATACAATAACTAATTTTAACTTTAATTCAAACCTAAATCCTAAAATAAGTACCTAGCGTAATAACAAAATCTGTTAATAGGTAAATGCAAACTTTGTAATAGGAAAAAGTTAGCAATTCTTACTGTGATCAGCACTCGGGTAACTCATTCGAATCTTAGAACACTTCTATAATGGCATTGCTTACTTCCTTTGCCCACAATTAAATTGTACCTATCTAACGAGCACTAAAGCAGAAAAATATTTCCCCCTTTTATGAGTTAATTTAGCTCCTAATTAATTTTATGACGCTGGTGAGCAAAATATTAAGGCAAAAGAAACGACCGCTACCGTAGTCGTTTTTTTGTAGTCGGCGTCATCTATTATATACACCGTGAACTATAAAGCCCCACGTTTGTAAGTTAGTTTGTGGTTTAAATTTCTACCAAACCTTTGCCAATTCAACATAACCCTGAAGTCGAAATTGTGTGTAATTGGTATATTATATACGCAGTACGTAAATCACGTAGTTTGAATAAAATTGTCAACAGCTCCGATTTCGAGAAAAATAAATATGTATTATTTCCTGTTGTATGTACGAAGGTATTTTATGAAATAGCGCCATCTGTTAAATAAGATGTGAACTATGAATACTATGAGCTACATTAGTTAGTGTTTTAGATTTTGAAAATTTCTAATAACATGAGATTCAATGGAACCAAAATTCAAAGACTCCATTCAAAGGTATCCAACTAAAGATGTTAAACATCATGTTAAGGGTCATTTACCAAAGAATTAGAAGTTTTATCTGTATGTCACAAAGTTTAATAATATTAATGTGAATTAGTTCCATAATACCTAAGGAACTACTCCATATTCCGTTGTAACCAGTTATTTTATTTAAAGTGTAATTTTAAACATTTTCTTCTGAAAAATCTTTGTAACATTTTTCACCCCACCAAATGGTTTCTGTTTGCACCCATAAAAAGTATAGGCAAAGACAAAACAGTTATTGTGTCTTTTTCACCTCTGTTTATAAACCGATTTCGTTTAATGGCTATTGAAGAGCTGCTACACAAAAAACTAGCTATCAATAAAAAAAAATCGAAAGTTATTTTTTTTCGCTTCACATTTTACGTATGTATTAAAGTCGAATTTCAAGGTCGCGTTCGTACGAATTTATACACCAAAATATACGCTAGTAAGTTTTCAACTGTATGCATTCACTGAAAATTTGAAGTATTTTTACACTACTAATGGTCTACTAACTAACACTACTAATGGACTAATTTATGGTCCACCTAATGACAAGCGGTTATCGTTGCAGAGATGTTATTGTGTATGTCATGAAACGAAGAGAAATGTAGGAAGTTAGACCTGCAGACACCCATAAACCGAATCAAATGTAACATACTGCTATATAAAGTCATTAAATGAAAGAGTACGAACTTCCCCGGTCTTCTGGCTGCATGTCTTTACCAACTATAAAACTGATATTAAGTGCTCGAATCTGAATCAAAAGCTTACTTGAGGAATAATTGCCCAGTATCAAGGAACAATAAACTATCGAATAGCCGAAGGTAGGTCACACTTTAACAATAATAGTCACGTAAATTAATAAATTTAGCAATGAATAACGTTGAATTTGAAGATATCTGAAAGAAGTGTGTCAATGTAGTAAAGGTACAATTACTACATTGAAACACTTCTTTTAGACAGATGTCTAAAATAAGTGTTTGAAACCCATATTATATGGTTATTATATGGTTCAAAGATTTGAACCATATAATATGGTGACAGTGCGGCCTTATCGCTAACAGTGATCTCCTCTAGGCAACCTTTGGATGGATAGGAATAAAAAGACATGGTAAGGGCAGTGTTAACAATAAGGTGGAGGTAAATTACTAATATTAGCTGATCCTCCTTCTCTGATAGAGGTAAGTATGTAATGTCAATTACTTATATAATGTTCAAGTTCACAATGCTAAAAATAAAAAAAATGGAAAATTAAAATAAAAATGGAATAAGTCAAGGAGAATTAATGCTTAACCAAATAATTATTATGTTAATAGAATTGTATGAAAAATATTTTAATAACATTTTTGGAGACAGAGAGAGAGAGAAGTGACTCATTTCCAAATATTTTTTTGTTTTTTTTTTTAATATTTAGGACACGTCAATTTGACTTCACCTCGCCTGATGGTAAGCTGAAGGTAAAGTCTCAGGAAAGAGGGTCACCATTACATACACGTATCATGTTAACAATGGTGGCACTCAGCTTCACGGCCTCATCAGAAGAGGATTGTCGTCGCAGCACCGCTTGACACTCACCGGTACCACTAGTGCTGCGACCACAATCCCCCTGCCCGGCTATGCACTTGCTGACCCCTGAACGCAATCAAACCGAAATTGGATTACTATGGAGGGTTTTTCGCAATCGTGCACGGTGGTACCCACCCGGCCGAATTTTGTGACAAATTTGTGTCATCAAATTTCTACCACCATTTTCCTGTTAACATTACGTATGATGCTGTCTATTAATTTAAAAGTATTTTGTTGTTTGTGGGTTTTCAGTCTTATTTAAATCAACTATAAATAAATAATATGCGCTAGCACCGATGATGTATTTTTAGGGATTTTCTTTAGAAAAGCCCTATTGCTATCGAGTTGTCGTCGTCGACGTCGTCGTTGCCAATTTTCTGTCACGGTTTTGGGTATGAAGGAGATGAGCTATCGAGTTGCTGTTTTCGGTAATAGATTCGTGCTGGGGTGAACCATTGCAAGATAAAGAAAAAATCGCAAAAAAATCGAAAAAAAAAAAAAATAATCGCAAAATCGAAAATCCCTTGTATTCGGCTGAGCTCGTCTCAGGAATTCAACTTGTTTAAGTATTGGTGTCAAGGTTCTGAGTTTTTCGATCAATAAGAGAAGAGAGACCTATATCGAGCAGTTCACGACATATGCCTCTCCTAATGTGCACTAAATATAGCTAATTATTTCAACTAATACATCATCATTATTTTTATTTACATTTATTAAGTAATCATTAAAATATGTGTGATTAGGATTACAGAATATAATTAAATATTAACTATGAATTTTTTGATGTCTCTTCTATTTATTACGTATCATAATGCTATACCTTTTTTTTTTTTTTTTTATTATATATGTTTAGCATTTAATATGGAAGATAATCTGTGTGTGATAAATATGAAATAATGCCGAACCGTTGACTAATGTAATAAATAATAATGCCTTTTTATATATAAGTTAAGTTATATTGTTTCACTTTATTCTGTACAGTTTAAAGCTTAGTTTGGAAATCTCAATATGTGATTATTAGTTAACTCATAATTATCTATATTTTATATACCTACATACAATCATGCCTCTGTCGCATTGGGGTAGGCAGAGACAACATCTTTCTACTTCCTATGATCCTGGTATACATCTTTAGCTTTTTATAATTACATGATTGTTTTCATACATGCTCGCAAGTAATGGGTACTCTTACACGCACACTAGGCCTTTCCTTGAAACGTCCTCTATTTGATTGACATACGTACACCTAGGTTGTTGACCTTTACTGGGTTGCCCATTCACCCTAATCTTATAAAACATGATACGATTATTAGAACTAGGTATGTATTGTATTGCAATAATTTCAGCATTTCTTCTTTTAATAACTTTGTAACAAATAAACCTTTAAAAATGTGCATTTTTTTATCATACAATAGAGCATCAAGGTTTACATAAACCACGGCACGCAATAATAATGATCGAGTGAATTGGGGTTAAGGTAACTACCAAATAATATACTTCCTGCAAAACTGGCAATCTATATAATGAACAAGTGCACAAAACAGATAATGGAATTTATCTAATAACCTAGTTTCCTACAAGCTAGTACAAAATTGGAACGTTAGAACTTAGATTTTTCGTGTTTTTTTTTATTTTTAAATAGGTGTCTGTTTAATCACTATCTTAATAATACTACTATCTGTAATTGCATTCAATTGTAGATTGTACCATCATCGTATTTAGAGATGACCTATAAACAGAAGATAGATAGATATTCGTGATATGGACACAGTATCCAGTTTAAACATATCAGGAGTAGAAACACTAATAAAGTTATCTATACGCATAACACCAAAGAGTTTCTTGTGTATATCTGTCATATAACCTTATCATTGCTGAGATACATATAATTCACAGACTGCGGTTTGATGGTACATTCACCAAAATACATAAACTTCCTTGCACGGATGATCTATACTTTGAAGCCATGCTGGAATTAACTTTACGTCATAATCAGGAACAAGGGCCTTAACATGGTACCTGGCTGATCTATCGTAGAGGTGTGAACAGTACTTTATACTGAGGCGGAAGTATATTGTCTCAGTGCTTTTTGCCGCTACTTGAACTTTGGAGGTTTTTAAAGAGCAAGACATAACTGCAAAGAGGCTTCTGATGAAGTATATCCTCAGTTCAGTTGTGTGGTTGAATATTTGTATCGTCTTAACTCGCAACAAGCTGTATTGTCCATTAAAACTTAGTGTAGCCGTGTCAGATGATGATTAATTTATTATTAATTTCAATCATTATTTTAAATATGCAGATTAAAACAATGCTACAATCCTAGATTTATAGGACAAGAAGAAGCAATCAATGCAAGAAGTAATAAAAGCAATATATAAATACCGCATGATGGCCGAGAAATTGCAGAACAAAATATATAATTACTTAACTACAATTTCCGGCTTATTAACGCGGAATTGCATTTATTAAATTAAACCGACTTGTTGCTACTACCTGTTGACCATAAAATACTAATTTATAATCAAATAAAACTGACCTTAGTTTCCGGATAAAAATAATGTCGAGCACAACTGATAGCGTAGCCATTTGCTATGGATCCTCCAGGACAAAATATTCCATCTCCTTCGCCACCTGTCCACCCTACTATACTTCTCATCTCACGTAAAACTTCTTCTTCCATTAGAGTAAAGACTGGGGCCACTTCAAAGGTGTATACGCTGGGGTTCAAGGCGTCTGTCAACCATTGACCAACTAAACCATAAGGATCCAAAGAGGAAAATAATTGGTTCACAAAGTAGGGGTGCGCTGTATTTACTGAATAACGAGCAACCTGCAAAAAGCGTTTGTTTTAGTACTATAATACCCTTAACATTATGAATTACGCAGTCAATCAGCTAACCCTACATTGAAACAACTCCAGCGAGCAAATTAGAATGTCCTTTCAAGCTTTATGCAGTACTGTAATCGTAGTTTCAGTGTTTTATTAAGACCACTTTAAGTTCTATGCCGTAATCAATCATCCTAGGTCATGACTCATAAGCGTCCAGCCAAATAAAGAGCAAATAAATATGTGAACGAAAAATGACAGTTTTTTTATGAGAATAACCGTAATATTTACGGTATTATTTATTTTAACAAGAGACTAATAAAACTATTATTTTTAAACAATATTCTTAATCCTTCTAAATATTTATAAAGAGTAATATAATTAATAAGCGTTTATAATAATTAAAATAACAGTAATACCAAAAGCTTAAAAGGTCAAACGTAGTTTTTTTACTTATTATATTTATTCTGTATTATATACATAAATGGCATACTTTATACATCATAATAAAATAAAAGTGAGCCTATCTCATAGCTAAGTTTCGTGCCCGCAAAGCTCAGAAGTGTAAAGAATATACAAAATATTTAGAAACGGTCATGTGTAGGTATATAAATGTATGAACGATGTTTAAATGCAAATAGGTTTATATAAATATAGTATACATCAAAACACTTATGGACATTTACATACATACAAAGTCTGTTATTTCTGAATGAGAAAATAGTCCCTAATGCCTCTCTTACAAATGTTTAAAACAAGCCATCATGTATAGAATGAGAAAAAGTAGATAATAATTTTATTGATGCAGGACAGTAGGTAAGTATACGAAGCTCAACACGTGCTTCACCACTTAATATTGTTTACTTGTGCATAAATTTGTTAATCACAACCAGTTTAATTTTATTTTTATTTTTAATAGGTCTTTACCTATGAAATTGCCGAAATTTTCTTACAAATTCATGAGTTCGTTATTCCTGTAATTTAATAGCAATTTCCATTATTTATATTTTGTATGAAATTTCAAGATTTTACAACTCTGTATTAAATTTAGATTTTATTGGCCGCTTGATAAATTAATTCGATCTTCAAAAACAGTACTTCCTAAATGCTATCCATTTAGATGATAAATTTCGAAATAATTAACAGCTGTCACTTTTCAAAAATGTAATGAATGTTGCTGTTTGTTAGCTTAATGTTGTCTCATTCATACACAAAAAAAAATCATTCAATCAAAATCAATTTAATGTTAGTACTGAAAATTGGGTTTCCTCCAATTTCTTCAAGAAAAACGGCAATTTCATATGTAACGACCTAATATTAATTATGAATGAAATAACATATGTAGGTACTTACATCAGCCATAAGTCCCAAGAGTTCATCATGTGTAGCTGGGCTGTCTCTTGGTCTCAGATCTATCTTGGCTTTGATATCCTGAGGAGCAGACCATTCTACTACTTTTGATGTTCTCTGAGATCTTCCGAAAACGACTCTCTCAACCAACAAGTCCACAGCTCGCCTGATAAAATCCTCATGTTTTGATCTTTCCGCCAGACTTTTGAAGTTATTCTTGTCCACGTCTCGATCTTCTTGGGGAACAATCAGATCTGAATCAGCAGGCATTTTTCCTTTATCTTCTTTCAATTCACACGTATGTTTTATTCGAAGAATATAAAGTTAATATACTGCATTTGTTATTGTACTGTGGTTGATGGCTGCGGCCGGCCGCGAGCCTCTGGACTGAAGATTTGGCTCCACAGTCAGCGCGTAGCCTTCTTAAATACTAGTGTTTGCCGTCATTCACTAAAGCCCTTTGTACACTGCATCGGATCAACATACGGTACTAAATGCTATATTTTGATATAAAAATATTGTTAACGGATTCTATCGCGATTTTTTGCTGTTTATTTACACTGTAAATATCAGTGTAAATAATTAAATAAGATCGCAATAAAATCCCTTATTTTTTTTTATTTCGATGTGATATTTGTGTAAACGTGTATGTTTAAACGTGTGTATGTTTAACGGTTTAAAATATTTCGTTATATCATTTTAGTAGTTAAATAATACAGTGTGTTTTTATTAGATTGCTGTTGAATGACGTCTGATAATGACGGACTAAATCAACTAACTTATAAGCAAAAATAATTCCTTTCTATTTACGATTATATGATACATTATATTTTAATGAGTAAAAACAAATTTATAGAAGGTCATCTTTTTCTGTTTAGTAAGTTAAGTATGAACGTTTTATGTCATCTAGGATTAAAATCTGCTTTATTAATTTATTAAAATCAAGGCTTGCATGAAAGGTTTAATGACATTGAAGGAAGCTCGTGAAGTAGGTATGTAAGGACAGAAGCAGATGGCGGGATGTTGTCTCTGCCTACCCAGGCAGCAGGGAGCGTGAGTATATGTTTGTATGTATGTATTTAAAGTAAATATATAATTTGATGTTTTTAACCTAATAAGAGAACATTTTTATATTCTAAAGAGGTCAGTGAGAAGTTATATTTCTTCAGTGCTTCAGTCATTTCAGAGTGAAATATACTCTTATTTTAAAACAAAATTAAGTGAAAAACTGTTACCTTATTTTGAAAGACAACCTGAGAGAAACCTATTTCTCTATTAATTATTTAAAGAAATGTGTTTATTCTTTTTCTTCTGTAATTTTTTACACGACTTATCATAACTTTGATAAGTAGTTCACATGCGCCCGCAAAGGTTGGTCAAAAGAAAGACGCTGCACAAGACACTACCATACACAGTATAATATAGTACTTCTATTTTCCACCTGCCCACTCTATTAATATATTAACTTATACTTCAGATGCCACTCACAGCTTGTATGTGTGCGCGGTTGCATACGAGTGACTCACACAGAAACAGCAGCTGAATCTATAGTAATATTATAAAGAGGTAAACTTTGTCAGGTTGTATTAGGGGGTGATCTTTGGATCTACATAACTGATGTAAAAAATTCCTTTAGCAATTGAAAGCCACATTATTTCTGAGTGTCATAAGATATATATCATTACGCTACTACCCAAGGGAGCGGAACGGTAATTATAATTGTCAAACAAATTCGGTTGATTCCCATAGATTATATGAAAACTAATAAATTTCAGGCATATATGGGTTAAAGTAGAAAGGATTAAAGTAGAAATACGCCACGGGCAAAGCCGGGGAAGGCCAGCTGTAGGCCAGCAGTATAACATAAAATAATAGGTATATAATTATTTCTTACTTAGGTTAGATGCCTGTTTATTGCAATTAAGTGTTGTATTTGTATATAAGTATTTGCTGTAGTCTCTATATCTCTATTTCTCAAAAAGGTGTATGCGCATTTAGAACCCAAAATTATACTTGGTTTACTACGTCTAAATGGCACTGTATAACATGTCTTACAATATTCATTCATTTATTTGTTAAAGCACTTTATTTGGGGACTTGGGCCTGAGCTGTAGCGCTCATTACTCAAGATATACGTAATGCGGTTTTGCAGAAATCTAATTCACAATATGTTAATGTACTTATTAGCTCTAGTAAATTGTCGTGTGTCACAATTAAAACCCAAATCTCTCACCATTTTACTAATTTTTGAACTAGGTACAAATGAAATTATGTGGGATTTTCCTTTAGTGTCATAGCATGTAAAATACTCTTTTTCCTTCTGAGTAACTGCCTATTTACAATTAGCACCTGTCAGAGAATTCTTGCGCGCCGGTATACCTGCTAATCAACGGACAAGGCTCTGGATGGTACAGGCCTTCCTCTTGTGGTTGGGGTCTAACGACAGTGGCTACAGCAAAAACGAAGATAAGCGAAGCGAAGCGATAACGAAGATCCGGGGAAGAAAGTGTATGAGAAAAAAAGAATAAAAGAAGTGTTTTTTTTGTTCGTCAACTTCACATTGAAAAAACAGGACCAGCTAAATAAAACCGTTTAAAAACATTTTTCGACCGAGTTTTAAATGTAGAGTAGACTGACGTCATATCTTGTATTGTAAATATTTATTAATTTATTAATTCCGGTTACAAGCTTCCCAATTTAAAAAATTGCACAATTTAAAAATAAATAAAAACTAGTTCCGACTTCAAGAACTTATGCAGTTCACGCAACATGACCCCGGTTCGATGCGAGGTTCGAATCTATAGAATACGAGGGTTACCTTATTTACTCCCACACCAGACATTAATATATAAACATTAGGCGTAAGGCATAATCAAAACAAAATCGTACGCGACCGTAGAGTAAAATCGCGTCAATACTTACGACATCTTAGGTTTTCCCCTCCTACCCAGCGGAAGTGGCATGGCCAGACATTTGTTATCCACAGCCTGTAGCCAGGTGTTTGCCGCAATGCTTTAACTGTCGAACTGTAACTAAACATGATAACCACTTCAAAATTGTCTAGTGATATTTTATTTCTTAAAAATCTTATGATAATATTACGCGAATTTTTGTTTTATTTTTTGCTAGATTGACATCCGATTGATGGCATTTTGATTGATGTCCGAATTGACACTTTTTAATTTTTATATTTTTTCACTGACAATTCGGAAAATTTAATTTATCTATTCAATTTCTCCTCGCTAGTCTTCAACGAAGCGTTGTATGTAGGTATTTTAGCATGACATCATGATGAAAGTTAAGCATTTAGTGTATCTGCATGTATTTAGTGACATGTTTAAACACCTCAGGAAGGTACCTGAGGTGCTACTACCTTTTTTTTTTTTTATCGTGCGGAAATCCCTTCGGATACCCCCCCGCGTGCCAGCGGGGGCGGTTATGTCGGGCTTGAACCGACTAAAACCGCACGCCGTCTCGGGTCTACAGACGCCGGGGTGTAAGGTTGCCCATAGAGCATATCCCTCGCACCCCGACTGACCCTGGGCCATCTCCGGTTTCGAGATGGCCCCCTCGGGTTTGGGAACCACGGTGTCCCCGTCCTGCCCCGGTTTGGGGGAGGGGCGCTAGTCGCCCCACCATCCCGGCCTGCTTCTGCTGGGATGACAGGCGGCCTCACCTGTCACCCCCAGGCCTGCGCTCATGGAGGACGGAGGTCGTTAAGCGACCTCCGGCGCCTGAGTCGCCTGCGAAGCGCGGCGAGCAAGTTGCGGGCTCGGCGGGTCGGGAGAGCTCTAAATCTCTCCCGGGCGCGCTCCGCCCTCTCCTTCGCGAACATTACATGCTCGCAGAAGGAGGTGGCGGCGGCCCACGCACTCGCGCTCCGCACCATTGCCGCAATCTTGCTGCCGAGCGAGAGAACTCCCACCCCGATGGCTGCCACGAGGTCACGCCTCGGCGCCTCCCACGCCGGGCAGTCCGCCAGCGTGTGCAGCCCTGAGTCCTCGCTCGCGTCGCAGTGATGACACTCAGGCGTTAGCTCCTTCCTGATCCGATGCAGGTGGTCCCCGAAGCACCCCTTCCCGGAGATCACCTGCGTCAGTCGGTACGAGAGGCTTCCGTGTCGTGAGGTGCTACTACCTCACGCACGTGTCCAAGGAACGCTGGTGGCTCGACTCAGCGCCAGAAATACAATTCTAAGCTAGAAGCATTATTTAGCTCTAATATACTTACTGAGACAAAATCAAAATTCAAGCTAAAAATCTCGTTATACCACATTATATATGACAATCCAATTACGTCAGATTGTGGTGTATAATCGAAAATTCAATGATTTTATAGAGACAATAGTTTGTTACAATGTAATTTCAGTATCAAAGTACTTAGGTATTCACGTCAAGGCTATCAATGACCTAGGTACTGCAAAAAATATAACAACTTAAACTGTTAAAGTGAACGCCAGAACTTTAATTAAAGATAATCGAGTACTGATAAATTTACGTTACGATACCCTCTTTTACGAAAACCTGTGATTATAATATTGACAGGTACCTATCTAAATTACCTATGATGCATTTCATGCAATGCAATTAATGCAATGTCTAGCTAGTCGATACATTTATTCAAATAGGTAAAATTGAAGTGTCTGTTTGTAATATTAAAATTATAACTATACGATATATATGAATATAAGATAATATTAAAACAGATTTTTAATTATTGCATAATGCCTAGACTACTACTTTGTAAAAAAAATATCTGTCTGTTTGAATAAGGTTATCTCTGGAACGGCTGAGTTGATTTTGACGGGATTTTGACAGGAAGTCACATTGACGACACTTTTAAAAATTATAAAAAAAGACTTTCACTGGCCGATAGGTAAATATTACAAGGCATAATATAGGCTACTTAAATCTTAGAAAAAGAATTTGGGTTCCAAAAAAAATTAATCCCACAAAATTATTAATAAAATCTGAATTAATGAGTCATTTTACTTAATTAAGGTTTTTTGGCCGTAAATAATAATAATTTAGGGTATGTATGAAATATACACACATACCTACATATTACACTCAAGTCCATACAAATACTGAAATAAAATATATAGTTTCAATATATAATGTTATGATAAATATTTCTTTATTTAAGAGTCTCAGACTCATTGTATTAGTTCCATTTTTTTTTGTGCGGAAATCTGTTCGGATACCCTTCCGCCGGCCAGCGGTCCGCCCTTTCGCAACTGTACCAGTGGCGAAAGGAGGCGCGGGAGCAGGGACGGAACCCCGAGCATCGAGAAATCGAGGCCGTGCAGTCCCAGCTCCGCCAGGCCATCGTGGTGGAGTGGAAGGAACGACTTGGGCGACCAAGCGCAGGGCACGCCGCAATAGCGGTGGTAAGGCCCATCATGGAGGATTGGCTAGAGAGGCGACACGGAAGGCTCTCGTACCGACTGACGCAGGTGATCTCCGGGAAGGGGTGCTTCGGGGACCACCTGCGTCGGATCAGGAAGGAGCCAACGCCTGAGTGTCATCACTGTGACGCGAGCGAGGACTCAGGGCTGCACACGCTGGCGGACTGCCCGGCGTGGGAGGCGCCGAGGCGTGACCTCGTGGCAGCCATCGGGGTGGGAGTCCTCTCGCTCGGCAGCATGATTGCGGCAATGGTGCGGAGCGCGAGCGCGTGGGCCGCCGCCACCTCCTTCTGCGAGCATGTAATGTTCGCGAAGGAGAGGGCGGAGCGCGCCCGGGAGAGATTTAGAGCTCTCCCGGCCCGCCGAGCCCGCAACTTGCTCGCCGCGCTTCGCAGGCGACTCAGGCACCGGAGGTCGCTTAACGACCTCCGTCCTCCATGAGCGCAGGCCTGGGGGTGACAGGTGAGGCCGCTTGTCACCCCAGCAGAAGCAGGCCGGGATGGTGGGGCGACTAGCGCCCCTCCCCCAAACCGGGGCAGGACGGGGACACCGTGGTTCCCAAACCCGAGGGGGCCATCTCGAAACCGGAGATGGCCCAGGGTCAGTCGGGGTGCGAGGGATATGCTCTATGGGCAACCTTACACCCCGGCGTCTGTAGACCCGAGACTGCGTGCGGTTTTAGTCGGTTCAAGCCCGACATAACCGCCCCCGCTGGCCGGCGGGGGAGCGGGGTATCCGAGGGGATTTCCGCACGAAAAAAAAAGAAAAAGGTACTGAGATTGGATTTCGAATAAAATTTGTACTATAAATGTATATCACGTTAAATAAATTTTAGAGAGGTGAGAATTGCACATCGTATATTTTTTCAGAAAAATCATTGCTATGTGTTCTAGTAACGTTCTAGTAACCTTTTGTCTGCTTTTTAGTATTGATGTTCTAGCATCACTTGAAGACTGCTGAAATGATTCAGCTGAAATTTTGCATTAACATTTTTCTAGGCTTTAGTCATAAACTGCGCTAGAGACCGTAATCTTAGCAATCCATGGATTCTCCGTGCGGGTGCCGGGTCCATCGCGTTGCTGAGTTGGGAACTCGGGACAGTGCCTGGGACTTGCGACCCAAGTGTAGGTTTAGAAGGGGCCCCTTTTGTTGATGTACATCAACACTCACCTTCACTACCCAAGTTCCCCTCCCTGCCTAACCAAATTTGATACGAACCTACTAGTGCCGCTTTAGACATTCGTCCTAGTAATGAGCTTATTGTAGCTCTCGATAGGCCTAGTTCTTTAAGTAGGTTATAGAGAGATTTTGCTGGTATACCTCTCGCTCCCACCTCCACTGCATACAAATTAACCACGTAACCGTTTTTGATTAATTCGTTTGTGAGATCATAGTATTTATTTTTCTTTATTGTGTGGTCCTTCGGTATATTTGTTTCCCACGGTACAGTAAGTTCCACAAGAACCACATGTTTTAATCTCTTAGAATATAGGAATATGTCAGGTCTAGATGACGAAACCCCAACATCCTCCGGAATTTTGTAGTGCTCTTCATACGTGTCGATTAGGAGAGTCCAATCTGGGGCAGTATCTAAGATTGAATAAGGTTTGTTCCTGGGTGTTATGGATGAACCTTCAGACACAAAGTTGATATGACGTCTGTTAGTAGTCAATCCTTTTTGGGCTCTAGCTACTGCCAGACTCATTGCTTCACGTATGATGATAAGCACCTTATCGTGGCGGCGTGAGTAATGGCCTCTATCGAGAAGCACCCTACATCCTACTAATATGTGTCTAGCCGTCCCTATTGCCTCACCACAAGTATAACATTGTTTTTCTGTGGCCTTCCCCCACCTTACCAGATTACTCTGGTCTGGGAGGGTCATCTGAAAGGCGTTAAGATAAAATTTTAACAGGGCCGGCGACCAGTCATAGATCAAGGTGCGCCACTTTAAGGCCATCGGTATGCAGAACTCTCCCATTGTCAACCATTCATTTTGGATTTCCAAATTCATCGCGTGCACTCGATATTTATCATTTTCGTCTTGTTTTAGAAAGGACTTAAGTATATCCTGGTCCCTTTCTGGCTCTCGTACTCCCAACCCCACTCTGTTTGACTGGGCCCCTATCATAAATCGTTTATGGAATAGAAGTCTAGATTCAAGCTCGGACGCGTTATTATCTTTCGGGAGTGCCCTGATTGTGACATCTTGGGATTTTCCTAAGATGTGGGCTTTGGTAACTCTAAGATGTTTATAGAGCTCCGATGGTTTCTTAAGTTTCATCCCAAAATTATTTTGATCCCTAAATAGAGCAGAGGAATCAGCAGAGTGCGCTAGTCCAAGCCACGATTTTAGCGATTTTATGACAGTTGCATCTATTTTCGCCAGTAAGGTTTTACCGAATTCATACACCAGAAAAGGCCAAGTCAGACGTGATGTTAAGTAGTTGTCATATATCCAAGCTTTTTTGATATTGTTTAGTGGTATCTGATCTATCTTATTTAGGTCATTTATAAACGTATCGACAACTTCATCTAAGGATGGTGTGCGTCCTTTATAGTCTATCTTTCTCCCAAGAAATTTAAATGGCACCGATTCAGCGACTATGGAAACTGGTTTACCCCCAATGAAGAGTCCCGGGTCGTAAGAGGTAAATTTGGTGTCCCGTCTACCCAGACATAGACAGTGACACTTACTGGGCTTCGTCCTCAGTCCATTTGTCCACGAACAGAACTCATCGACTTCCTTTAATAGTTCCTGACATTGTTTTGGATTGCGCGTCAGTATTGCGAGATCGTCAGCAAAAGCTAAGATGGACTCTGAGTATATGTTATTTACTTTAAACCGATAACCCCATTTCTTTTCGTGACGTATTAACTTGGTAATTAAGATATTAATTACTATTAGCAGCATCCCTGAAACAGTCCCACATTATACCGTAATGGTCCTGTGTGTACTTCTTGGAAGCTTATAGCAAATTTTAGCTGGGAGTAATACGACTCGATTATCTCTATGACCACGGGCGGAAAGTTATACCATTGCAACGCGTATACCATAAGGTAATGTGGAATTGAGCCAAATGCATTTTCTAGGTCTATCCAACATACCGTTATCTGTCTTTCGTATTTTCTGGCATCTTTTAAGCTTTCCGCTAACAGACTATTGTGTTCCAGACAACCAGAAATGCCGGGTAAAAACCCTTTCTGGTGGTTAGGTCCGAAATACCTATTGTTAATCATAAAATGACACATTTTTGTTTGTAGAATTGAGAAAAATATTTTTGAAATTGTGTTAGTTAGTGCTATCGGTCTAGTATCTTTAGGAGAGGTCTATGAAATTGCCGAAATTTTCTTACAAATTCATGAGTTCGTTATTCCTGTAATTTAATAGCTATTTCCATTATTTATATTTTGTTTGAAAGTTGATTTCAAGATTTTACAACTCTGTATTAAATTTTGTTTTTATTGGCCGCTTGATAAACTAATTCGATCTTCAAAAACAGTAGGTACTTCCTAAATCCTATCCATTTTGATGATAAATTTCGTATTAATTAACAGCTGTCACTTTTCAAAAATGTAATAAAAGTTGCTGTTTGTTAGCTTAATGTTGTCTCATTCATGCACAAAAAAAAATCATAAAATTTGGATTTGTCATTCCTAAAAAAAATGCTAAAATGTTAATACTGAAAATTGGGTTTATTCCAATTTCTTCAAGAAAAACGGCAATTTCATATGTAACGACCTAATATTAACACGCTATCACAAATTGGATAGTAGCAGCAGGGTAAAATTGAAAAAATCTATTACTGATCATTTCTCACTATTATTATCACAAAGCAGATCATCACGAAATTCTGCAGTTCGATAGAACTCAGACATGGTCAACGCTTGGACTATAAATCATCATGGTATAGCTAAAAGGTGATGAGCAGTAAAATAGTAAATCACGAAACTACAGAGCTACCAACTTGTAAATGATAGTTGATTAGAGACTCACCCTTTGATATTAAATATCATCACGCTATTATATTAGGAAACCAGGTAGAATTAATTTCGAGTTTACATATATAAATCTAGTGGGGCGGAAATCACACAGGTATTATCAAACTTCGGGCCAAACTTAGATATTTTTGTTGCAGTATTTTTATTCAAAATTACAGACCTTAGGCTTTATGCATATTATTTGACGCGTCTTTATATATTGAGCAATAAATATGAAGAAAATGAAATCAAATCAAACGTCTTCGACGTCAAAAACACAAAAAAAAATATTTTATATTTGAGTTTCTTTCAGAGTCTGGTTGTTTTATGTAAATATACAATATACGTATTGTCATTGCCACTCAAATGTCAAAGTCAAATACGCATTACTCTGATAACTCAAAAGAAACTCACTTGTAAAAGTTTTTTAGGGACAATTTGTATGGTAGGTACCCGAAACCTTGAACGTACAAACCCCAAAATCTAATCAGTTCTTCCCATTAACCAAACAAGATGATTGGCGAAAGAATTTTTTAAATCGGATAAGTGGTTCTTGAGTTATTGCGTAAACAGACATCCAGACATCCAGGCATCCAGACCAACAGACAGACCGACACAAAAACTTTTTTTGCTTAATTAGACTTAGAATCATGTGAAACGTTGAGAAAAGTGATTAAAAGTGGGTGTAAGATTTTGATTTTTTTTGCGTGATTTTAAGACTTCGGTGTCCACCTGGTTGGTGGCCCGAAGTAACCTCTATTTCTTCATGATAAATGTTTGAAAATAATAACGATGACCCCAAAATGTATTACGTTACCTAAACCTAACACATGTTGGGTTCGAAACTGCAGAAGTAAACACACCTTGATCTATTCCGAATTTAAGGCAGATGAAGTCGCGGGCAACAGGTAGTTAACAATAAGTACAAGCAAACGTAGTCTCAAGGGTTGAGGTCTGGGCTAGATGAGGGCCAGTCTTCAGCTCTTATAAAGTCCGGAACGTGGGTTTCTAGCCAGGCTTGGGTAGTTCGTGCCTTGTGACCAGGAGCAGAGTCCTGCTGGAAAATTCACGGTATATTTTTAAAAAGTGTATTGCTGAGAGGTTTCACAACATGATCCAACTTGATACACTTTGGCTGAAGTTTTCACTCCTTTTCCACAAAAATGTAGCTTTGTGACTCCCTGATAAGACACGCCCCACCAATCCCATCACTGACGCAGGATGATGACCACGTTGTACCTTTCCGATCACTTGAGCAGCTTCCTTAGAACTGTGAGCGTAAACTTTATCATTTTGCTTATTGTAGTGTTCTTCAATCGTGAAAATGTTTTCATCGGTAAAGAAGATATTTCTGTGCCTTTCACCTGCGTATCGCGACAGAAGGCGCTTTGATCGATCCACTCTCTTTAATCGTAAAGATTGATTTAGGGCATGTTCTGTATTTCGACGATAAGCTCCAAATTTCAGGTCTTGTTTTATAATACGTGACCGAGTCCTAGCGGGAATCTTCATTTCTCACGATAAGATTTTTTGCTTCCTTATGGGGTTGCGAATGCGAATTCTGGCTTTAACAGCAATAATAGCCTTTGTAGTTCTAACAGCACGCGGCCACCCCGATCTTTTCTGGTCTTCGACAGACGAAGTGTTGTTGTATCTATTGATAGTACGATATACGAACATACGGCTGATACCAAGTTTTTGAAGTGTCTGGAATATGACCGACGGCTCCATACCCACTTTGTGCAAGGCGATCACTGCGATCCTATTTTCTTTAACACCCCTAATTCGATAATGAACACGAAAAAATATGTGAAATGGCGCGAAATCGAAAGAAGTTTTTAAAATAATATACGTGTTACAAATTCAAAATATTTAAAAAGTTGATAAAGAAAGAAAAGTTTTGATGTAACAGTATTTATGGCCAGACTAGATACAAGCGAGCCTGTCGTCACAGGGTAAGATTGGCCACATTTTATAGGACGCGCGATGAAGTCTGCGGTATGAGGACACCTGCAATAGGAGACCAACCGTTTTTTGTGATTAGATAAATTAGATTCCAACACTTGATCTCATAACATAAGTTTCAGCCGCCTCGGTTCGGTAACTATTGCATTTACCAGGGTGAAGGGCATACATCAAGTTCCATCTGCCTTAGAGGTGATATTTACTTGCAGAAAAGTACCGGTCTATGCTTTTATATAATTAAATGACTTAAATACAATTTAATATGCTCTATAATATAGCAAATAATATTATTTAATAAAATAAATGTATTAACATCCGAATCGAGAACCTCGTAGTTTTTGAACTTGGTTTTTAAAACTGCTATATTAACAGTTGAAATATTATTTTTATTTGTACAACTATAACTTATCTCTGTCTAATGTATGATAGACAGATACTATTATTATAAAAAATGAGTAAATCTATTTCGAAAAGTTATTTTACATTCGCTTCAACTTCCGCAAAATGGAACATGATATGGTGACATTTCATCAACACCTGTCGTTTCGTTATTCATTTTTTTTTCAGTTGTACTTCCGTTCTATTTAAATTTACTTTTAAGATTATTCCGTTTCCGCTGAACCAGGTCCATTGCATTGCTATGAAAATAAATTCTCGCTATGAGCAGATGTAGAAAGTAAAAAAAAATAACTCGGCAAAGTCACGGTTAACAACTAGATTTTAAATAATTATGAGGCATTATACATGTTATTTCCGGTTGTTCCTTTATCATTGGTAGTTGTTGTACCGTTGTACCATATTTTGACCTAATAAAATATTGTAGGAAGCAAACCACTTAGACCATGTAAGTTAAACAAGTTACCGAGTAAATCCGATTCCTTAATTTCTTATGTACCGTTTCCTTTTTTATTTGCCTTGACAATTACTTTTTTATGCAACAACGCTAATTAATGTTTCGGAGGTCGAAGTCAACCTTTGTTACATGATTAATCAACTGCAAACAAATTTTAACAGAAAGGTTATATAATGCGGTTATTAATGGCTTAAAATGTTTCATTAAGTTTATTCGTATGTACCTACGTTGGCACTGTAAAATTTGCTGGTTTTTAGGGTTCCGTACCCAGAGGGTAAAACGGGACCCTATTACTAAGAATTCTCTCTTCTTCCGTCTGTCCGTCTGTCACTAGGCTATATCTCATGAACCGTGGTAGTTAGACAGTTGAAATTTTCACAGATGATGTGACATTTTCACAAATGATGTGTTGCACAGATTATGTGTTTCACAGATGACGTGTTTCACAGATCATTGCCGCTATAACAACAAATACTAAAAAACAGAATAAAATAATTATTTAAGGGGGCAACCATACAACAGGCCACCAAACGTGTTTTTTTTTGTGCGATATTGATAACGACAACAAGTTGACGCTTGAAATATTCACAGAATATTTCGTTATATATAACATAACAAAACATAACTTCACGCCTGTATCCCCGAAAGGGTAGGCAGAGGTGTATTACACTCCCACGATTCGCCAATTATGTTAAGGTCCCAATGTAATAGTGGGCGAGCCTATTGCCATCTACCGGGCACATTGTTAAAAGCGAGCGATAATTAACATTTATTAATAAAAAAGAAAATAAAGTAAAACAAAACAAAACAAAACAAAACAAAACAAAACAAAACAAAACAAAACAAAACAAAACAAAACAAAACAAAACAAAACAAAACAAAACAAAACAAAACAAAACAAAACAAAACAAAACAAAACAAAACAAAACAAAACAAAACAAAACAAAACAAAACAAAACAAAACAAAACAAAACAAAACAAAACAAAACAAAACAAAACAAAACAAAACAAAACAAAACAAAACAAAACAAAACAAAACAAAACAAAACAAAACAAAACAAAACAAAACAAAACAAAACAAAACAAAACAAAACAAAACAAAACAAAACAAAACAAAACAAAACAAAACAAAACAAAACAAAACAAAACAAAACAAAACAAAACAAAACAAAACAAAACAAAACAAAACAAAACAAAACAAAACAAAACAAAACAAAACAAAACAAAACAAAACAAAACAAAACAAAACAAAACAAAACAAAACAAAACAAAACAAAACAAAACAAAACAAAACAAAACAAAACAAAACAAAACAAAACAAAACAAAACAAAACAAAACAAAACAAAACAAAACAAAACAAAACAAAACAAAACAAAACAAAACAAAACAAAACAAAACAAAACAAAACAAAACAAAACAAAACAAAACAAAACAAAACAAAACAAAACAAAACAAAACAAAACAAAACAAAACAAAACAAAACAAAACAAAACAAAACAAAACAAAACAAAACAAAACAAAACAAAACAAAACAAAACAAAACAAAACAAAACAAAACAAAACAAAACAAAACAAAACAAAACAAAACAAAACAAAACAAAACAAAACAAAACAAAACAAAACAAAACAAAACAAAACAAAACAAAACAAAACAAAACAAAACAAAACAAAACAAAACAAAACAAAACAAAACAAAACAAAACAAAACAAAACAAAACAAAACAAAACAAAACAAAACAAAACAAAACAAAACAAAACAAAACAAAACAAAACAAAACAAAACAAAACAAAACAAAACAAAACAAAACAAAACAAAACAAAACAAAACAAAACAAAACAAAACAAAACAAAACAAAACAAAACAAAACAAAACAAAACAAAACAAAACAAAACAAAACAAAACAAAACAAAACAAAACAAAACAAAACAAAACAAAACAAAACAAAACAAAACAAAACAAAACAAAACAAAAAAAAATATATATATTTTATTTCGAACACAATGATTCATATTTTGTTAGTAACAATATACTTACGACTATGTTAGTACAAATAAATGCAAACATAACTACGAAAAATCAGAGGTGTGCGCCCGGGGCGACTGGGGATCGGACTCGTGACCTCGTCTCAGCAGTCCGTTAGATACGCCACTGGGCTATCGCCGTTATATATTCACTTTAAAATTAAATAATTAACCTAAATGAAAACAAATATTTTAGTGGGGCTGCCATACAACAAACGAGATTTTTTTGCCGTTTTTATAGATACCTAATGGTACGGAACCTTTCGTGCGCGAGTCAGATTAGCACTTGGCCGGTTTTTCATGGTTCATACCTAAGTAGCACACGATGCGATGGATGTATAGCCGCGGAACTACATAATTGGTGAACTTTCAAGGATGTTTAGTTTATTGTAACTCTAAACTAAACCCTTTTTTGATCTGGTACGAAAAGATATACTTATTGCACTAAAACAATCTACTGTCTGTCATACCTAGGCTAAATTTACTAGAGCCATTAATAGATTAATATTGTTAAAAATATATCTGAGGCGCAAGCTTTTGTGGTATGCAGGATTAATTAGAACTGAGTAGTGTCCAGACAAATACAGTTATTACCCCAACACGATAGGCTCTATTGTACTTGGCCTATGGTGGATGACCTAGATGTAGTTCATCCACCATAGGCCATGGTCAGAGCTAGTGGCATGAAGCACTTACGAGTAAAACTCGCAATTCCATGGCCTGATTCGCCGGTCCGTTGTTTATAAACAAATGATAATTTATTCTTATTGAATTATTATGAATATTTTATTGCAGTTTCACACATGTGGCAACGTATATGCCAGAGTTTGAAATTCGTTTTTAAGGTCGGATAGCTCAAACGCCCGATTTCTGTTCGAATCCTGTTGTAGAGTACATGGATGTTATGGAGCAAAGAGTAGATAAAAGCAGTGCAACCCGTTCTACAGAACATCAGGGGCTATAGAATTTACCTAACCTATATTATAAGAAATCAAGAGAAAATCCTTGATAACACACCTAGATGAAAGCAAGTTAGCAACAGCTGCAGGCCGCCACTGCGGACTCTTTAATAAGCCTACACTTGCACTTTTATGGCTTTACCAAATTATTACTATTTGCTAATTAATTTACAATTCAGCTAACTAGTACTTACAATTAGCACATAATAATGCATGAATAATGCCAAATAAAATAAACTAATTTTATTTTTTATTTTTTAAAACAAAATATTTAGGTACACTGTCTTATAGAGATATTTGAGAAAGAACTGGTTGTGGGTACTTGAGCCAGTTTTTTACAGGAGACGCATATTTTCTTATACTTTATTAGGAATAGTAGGGACAAGCAACTATAGTAACCAACCATAGCTACGATATTATATTTACTAAACCGTCAAGCAGGTAGCATATTTACTCATAGCTGAGGAAAACTAGAATCTTCATAGCAAATTTCAAGAAAAAGACCCATACAAGCTAAACCCAATAAAATTCTTAGTAGGTAATAATAACTTAACACTGGTTTTCCCTTAATGCCATTACGAGGGACGATACACGAACCACATACTAACTTCGTAATGACACTGATGGCAAAGGGAATTTACCGCACAGAGGCAAAAGGAATAAGTTTTAGTGATTCACTAAATTATTCTACGGCAAGTGACAAAACTGTTCTACGGAACGCACACTGGCTTTTTATTTGACATGTAAAGTTCTCAGAAACTTCTTTAAGTGTAAAGAAACATTAATCAATAATATTATGTACCCACTTATAAAACTAAGTACACTCTAAACGTTGGCTCAGGTGAGGGGAATCCTGAGGTTTTTACGCACCAAAAAAAGGACTAAACTAGTTAGTTTGTGTTCCCTCAAACAATAATAAACGTTCTCTAAATGTGTGCTTTTTTTATCTTACCCAAGTTTAATTTTATCTAGGAAGATTGATTGATGAAGCAAGAAATCACATTGTTCATAAAACTTTCTTAAGAGTTGGTAAGTAAATATTTCTCTGATATATTCACAGATGTCGTAAAAATTAAAAACTGAACCCGTTTTGTTCGTAATATTTTTTGACAATATACATTTGTATATAGTATAAGGTTATATTTTACTTATCTTGATCTGTCTTAAAATATTAAAGCTTAACAGTTAATAAGTTAACGAGACTTAAGGCGATAGCGGTATCTATAGATATCTTCATAATCACAGACTACTAATGAAACCTACCCTCTTATTCAGATTGACCAGCCAATTACATTAACACGCGCGTTCGTATTAACCACATATTTAATTTAATTTTAATTCTTTCTTTGAATGTCAAGCAATTTGAAATCTATCGACGAATCATGAATGTGAATTAAACTCGTTTCCAAACAGAATAATGCCCCTGGTCAAATATCATCCAGTTCAAAGGTATGTAATACCTTACCTATACCATGATTGCGTTAACGTAATTGAATATCAAACGCGGAAGTTTAACAGTTAACCTACAAGTGCTTAATTTTTTTATAAGTACTTAAGCATTATATTTTTCTAGATACCTTCCTCAACTTCCTTTACCTCCTCTGCGAGTAAAACTGTCCGTAAATTGAGTATGAAACCACTATTTCATACTTTTTTGTAGCTTTTTTATAAATTTAAATGAAAAAAAGCTCCAGGCTCTCAACAGGATTCCAGTCCGGAGGTATATTTTTTCATCAAATTATAATTTAAGCACTGCATTGCGTTTTTCGTTTATACATGTGTATGTCACTGAATTCCTCCTAAAAAACTTTATTTATTTTATGAAATTTTTGTTTGTAGCTGGACACACATACAAGATCACATGCATAATGAAGCGCCCCCAACAAAACAAATTTATAGTAGCTATTAAGTATTGGCCAGTTAATAGGGAGATAAGTTATTACGTAAAGCTTAAGAAAGGATTTAAAAACTATACTTTTACTTCGTCGGAAGTTTTATTTCGAGGGAAAGTAATTCGATGCTTTCCCTAGGTACCATTTCCGGTCAGCAACACCTTCCATGAATATGATTTCCTTTATTAACATTTGTTGGTTTAGACAAATTATAGTACAATATAATATTTAATAATAAGTATATGTATGGTTGTTGCGTTCCCAAACGAAGTAAAAAAAAAAACAAAATTTGCGTTGACAGATCTATCTGTCACTTGGTTGTCAACTTGTTGAAAGAATTGTCTTGAGAAAAAGTCTTGTTTGGTTAAAATAAGTTTTTGTTCGAATAAAGTATAATCCGCGAAAATCGTATTTGGCTCGCGTTGGTTTGGTTATATTTTGGAATTATTAACGTAATCAGTTGGGAGTTGTTCGACCGAATTACATATTTGATGTGAAGGGCTCCAGTGTACCACGCGTTGTGTTTATTTGTCTTCACACGAAACATCATACACCTTACACTTCAGATACACTTGGATACAGACACAAACAGGTAAAAGCGTTTGTTTCGGAGCGCCTTCTAAGTAAATGGTAAGTGAAACCTATTTCATTAACAATAATTTGCTCTGTGAACCGCAGACTGCTCATTCCCCATTGTAGCCAGGAGGGCCAACTTTCACTGCGCACTATACCTACTGGCCCGGAATTGAACATTTGGTAGCAGAGCGTGGTTTTAAATAAAACAATAAAA
Source organism: Cybosia mesomella (assembly GCA_946251805.1). Taxonomy (NCBI): domain Eukaryota; kingdom Metazoa; phylum Arthropoda; class Insecta; order Lepidoptera; family Erebidae; genus Cybosia; species Cybosia mesomella. The sequence continues at coordinate 10,300,802 of OX276401.1, forward strand.
ATTATTTTACTTACTGCTATTTGGTATAAAGTAGGTAAATTGACAATACTTTATAATAGTTGTTCAAACATAACATTTACATACATAGTTCATAACATATCAGTTTGATGTGCTGATTTGGAGTCATTGCTGGGGAACTATTATGACTAATTAATTGGCAATCTTTTTAAGGCATTTGATTTAATCAGTTGATGGTTGCCTGTCATGTTTGCACACATATAACATTCTATAATTGAATGTTTATTTGTAAGCTATATTGAATTATATTTGTATTGGTGTTTCGCATCATTGTTGCATAAAATAAACTTGAACTTAAGTTTTTTTTGCCATTTAATTGAACCAACATTGTTTAAATAATTTCTTTGTTTGGTTAATCTCTTTATCTGATTTGTTGAAGTTTGGTCATTGTAATGTCTCCTTTAAGTGCAGCGAAGGAGGCCATAGCCGGTATAACCACACAATTGAGGTGGTTTACCTCGGCTGCGGCCACTACTACTCGACCAGAGCCGGCGGTATGAAGAACAGGCTTGGGGCTGTAGATGCCCTGTTCACCCGCTTTAGCCACCTGGCTGAGGACCTTGAGTTGGATCAGCTGAGCCAGGCAGCGCGGGATAAGGTTGTTGGTGACTACGACCGGATCCTGGCCTTGGCAGACACGATTTCCCTACGTGCTAGGGAAATATTGAAGAGCCGGGAGCCTGTCCAGGTCAAGCCGGAGACCTCTGTCGCTTGCCCCGGACTTTTGAGCAAGCTGCCCACGCTTGAGCTCCCTCATTTTGATGGTCGGATGGACCACTGGCTGGGCTTGCAAAATTTATTTGTGAGTCTGGTGGACTCGCGCTCGGACCTTGGACCCGCCCAAAAGCTGGCCTACTTGATGTCCGTCCTCAAGGGAGAGGCCGGAGCCTTGGTGCAGCACTTACCGGTAACGGATGCGGCTTACCCTACTGCTCTGGAGCTGCTCTCCCGGCGGTACCACAACAAACGGTGTTTGGCTGATGCTCACATTAGCCATATTTTGGGGTTACCTTTCATCACCAGAGTGTCAGCCTTGCGTACTGACCTTTTGAACCCGTTGTTGGCAGCGACCAATGCCTTGAGGCGACTGGAGTTGCCAGTCGACCACTGGTCATACATCCTGGTACATATAGTGCTGCAACGGCTGCCCGTGGACTTGAAGTCCCGTTTTGAGCCGAAATATGGTGGGGATAGTGCCACCCATCTCCCCCCTTTTGAGGACCTTGTCAAGTTCTTGGAGGACGTATGCAGGTTTTTAGACAACTCCAGTATTACCATGGGGTCTCGCCCACCGTCTCCTCGGCCCAGAGGCCAGGGACTGCCTAGGGTTCGTGGGCCTGTTGAGAGTCGCCCCGCCCCCCGTTTTACCGGCACCCAGATTCGTCCTGACTGTTCGTATTGTAAGGCGACGGGGCATGGCATAACAACTTGCGCGGTCTTTTTGAGAGTGCACGTGAGTGCCCGCCGCCGCATTGCCAGTGCACACCGACTGTGCTACTCTTGTTTGGGGGCACATTTCCAACGGGAATGCCCCAACCACCGTCCTTGCAGTGCTTGTGGGGGATCACGTTTGGACATTTTATGCGCGAACGCGAACCGCGTTGGCAGTCCAGCCTCTGTGGGGGGTTCGCGTACGGGGGGGTACGATGGAGACGGTCACGGGGTCCGCTCGCCAGTGCAGAACCGAGGCGAGATCCGCAGGTTTGAACGCCGCTCGCCACCCCCCGTGTCACGAGAACGAGAGCCGCATGAGCGCAGTAGGGCTCCCCCACATGGAAACGAATACGCAGCGGCCGCTTGCTGGCAGTGGCCGGACCAGCACCGACTGCCCTCCCCTCCGTTGGCGGAGCGTCCCCGATTGGAGTCGCGCCCCTCGCCATTCAAGCATCCGGTGGGATACGCCCCTCCAGCGATGGCACGCGGCTCGGGACATCGCGCGGACGAGGGGTTTGAACCCTATCCTCATCGCGAGAGACTACAGTCTGGGTGCGGCGATCGGTCACCGCCCAGACATTAGGAAGTCGGCGCCTGCCCCACTACTACAACCCCCCAGATTGACACGGTTTTGTTGCCTACGGCATCGGTCAGGGTCTGGGGACCAGCGGGGGCCTCTGTTGTGGTCTGTGCCATTTTGGACACGGGTTCCCAGGGCTGCATTTTGTCGTCTTGGTTAGTGGGACAGGTAGGCCTTGATGTACGTGGCTATTCAGACACGATTAGAGGAGTGGGCAACGCAGCTGTCACCACTGTTGAGGGACAGGCTCGGTTTGGGCTCACTCCTTTGCATTCGTTGGGCCCTAAAATTGGTACCTCGGCCATTGTTATGAAGAACATTCTGGGAAGACATTCCCGGATACAGTTGTCTTCAGATATTGTTCGGTTGACGTTGGGTATGGAGTTGGCTGACCCCCGGTTTGATTCTCCTAGTACAGCGCATTTGTTGTTGGGTGCCGATGTACTAGGGAGAATATTTTTGGGTGGTAGAAGGGTCTTGCAGCCAACCGGGTTGGTGGCTGTCTCGACCATCTTTGGTTTTGCATTGATGGGACCGGTATTTAAGGAACCCCCTCCACCTGAGCTTGATTGTGCATTGGTGTCCGGCTCCGCTCTCTCTGACGCCGTTCAGAGGTTTTGGGAGGTTGAGGAACCCCCTCAGGTGGCCCGTTTGAACCCGGAACACCAGGATTGCGAATTGTTCTATCAGAATAACACGGGTCGACTCCGTTCCGGTCGGATTTTTACCAGGTTGCCCTTTGTCGCAGTGCGACCACCTCTCGGTGAATCTAGACCTACGGCCGAGAAGAGATTGTTGGCAATGGAGCGCCGCATAGGCAGGGACCCTGTGTTGAGGCAGAAGTACTTGGATTTCTTGCAGGAGTACGCGGATTTCGGACACATGTCGGTGTCAAGGTTGGATTGGCGCTCAGTTGAACATTACTTCCTGCCCCATCATGCGGTCCTCAAGCCGTCCACTGGCAAGCTGCGCACGGTGTTTGATGGATCTGCGCGAACTTCTGCGGGTGTCTCTTTGAATGATTGCTTACATTCAGGCCCCAAATTGTTAAGGGACCTTTGTGACGTCATCACGTCTTTCCGTCGTCATCAGGTAGTCTTTGTGGCCGACATCAAGATGATGTTCCGACAAACGGTCATTCACCAGGATGACAGACGTTATCAGTTAATCCTGTGGCGCGAGAACCCCCAGGACCCCATGATTGTGTACGAGCTCAATACGAATACATACGGCCTTCGTTCTGGCCCCTTTGTTGCCATTCGTTCGCTTTGGGAGCTCCTGGACCGAGAGCGTTTGAAGTTCCCTCGGGCGTCCGCCATCTTGAAAACGGACCTGTACGTTGATGACGTCTGTACTGGGGCTCCCACGGTTGGGGAAGCCATTTTATTGCGTGACGAGTTGATTGGGATCCTGGCTTCCGCTGGATACGAGTTGCGTAAATGGGTGTCCAACTCTCCAGCTCTATTGGAAGGTTTGCCGGAGGATCATAGACAGGACCCGCATTTGTTTGAAGACGTTGACAACCCCGCCATGATGGCCGTCCTCGGTGTTCAGTACAGACCGGTCCAAGACATCTTTACATACGATGTCGACCTAGAGTCGCCCCGCACTTGGACTAAACGACTTGTGTTGTCTACTGTCGCAAGGACTTTTGATCCTAATGGTTGGATTTGTCCGGTACTGTTTTGGGCGAAATGCTTTCTCCAGCGCCTCTGGACCGCGGGACTTGGTTGGGACGAGCCGCTTCGGGAAACCCTGTTGAAGGATTGGATCCACTTTGTGTCCACACTCCCTGCGGTCAATGAGGTCGTGTTGCCCCGCGCCATCCTCCCCCCTGGGAGTTACACTGCTACCCTCCATGGATTTTGTGACGCGTCGTCGCACGGTTACGCAGCCGTTGTTTATCTGCGCACCGTCAGCGCGACAGACCAGGGGAAGCTGTCGCTGGTCATGACCAAGAGCAAGGTGGCCCCTCTTCGAACAGCATTGACCATTCCCAAATTGGAGTTGTCAGGGGCAGCTCTTCTTGTGCGTCTATTGAATCACGTTGTTAATACCTTGGGTGAAACTGTGGACATTCGATCCTCTAACGCCTGGACGGACAGTCAAATTGTTTTGTGTTGGTTGAAGACGTCCGTTCACACTTTAGAGGTCTTTGTGGCGAACGGAGTGTCACAGATACAAAATTCTGCAACGCCTTTAACTTGGAGGCATGTCCCTGGGGACCTGAACCCCGGCGACGTGGCCTCACGTGGGTGCACGGCCCCTCACTTGATTGATCACCCCCTCTGGTGGAGGCCAGACTGGCTGACTCGGTCCGAGGATGCTTGGCCTCGAATGCCAGCCTTGATGACGGATCCTTGGCCCGGGCTAAGGGTGCTCGCTGTTGAGACGAAGGACCCGCCGTTTGATCCCGACCTTTTGTTGAATCGGTACAGCTCCCTCGATAAACTGTTGAATGTCACATCTTGGATCAGGCGCTTTCGTCACAATTGTAGGAACCGTGGGGACAAACGCCTGTCGCCGGTCCTTTCTCGTCAAGAGCTCCAGGAGTCTCTCCTCCTTTGGGTCCGCTCTGTGCAGGCTGCACACTTCGAGAAGGAGATTGAAATCTTGAAGTCCGATATGGCTAAGTTGTCGGGAGCTATCAGTAAGCTGAGCCCCTTTTTGGATGATGCGGGTTTCTTGCGTGTTGGAGGACGTTTAAGGCACTCTAGCCTCCCCTACGGAGCTCGTCACCCCCTCTTGTTGCCCAAGGAAGGCCATTTGGTCAAGTTATTGGTGACTGATCGTCACATTAAGAACTCGCATGCCGGTTGTAATGCGCTGTTGGCCATTCTGCAGCGAGACTTGGATTTTGTCGGCCCGTCGTACTATCCGCAGCATTGTCTTTCGTTGCATGCCATGTTACCGGACTAAGGCCCCCACTATGCAGCCCATGATGGGAGACTTGCCGGCTGATCGTGACAATGAGGCAAGGCCCTTTGCAGGCGTCGGAACTGACTTTTCCGGTCCCTTTTTGGTGAAGACGTCTACTCTTCGTAACAGTAAAATCCTATCCTAGTGGCTGGCACCGATGGGGTTCCTCGATTTGCTGAGGTTTTGGTTGACGGATCGGTGATGAGGAGAGCGGTCGCAACCTTATCAAGATTGCCAATTGATTAGCGGACGGGAAGGCCCGTCCGGGGCGGGTAGATGTTGCGTTCCTAAACGAAGTAAAAAAAAAACAAAATTTGCGTTGACAGATCTATCTGTCACTTGGTTGTCAACTTGTTGAAAGAATTGTCTTGAGAAAAAGTCTTGTTTGGTTAAAATAAGTTTTTGTTCGAATAAAGTATAATCCGCGAAAATCGTATTTGGCTGGCGTTGGTTTGGTTATATTTTGGAATTATTAACGTAATCAGTTGGGAGTGGTTCGACCGAATTACATATTTGATGTGAAGGGCTCTAGTGTACCACGCGTTGTGTTTATTTGTCTACACACGAAACATCATACACCTTACACTTCAGATACACTTGGATACAGACACAGACAGGTAAAAGCGTTTGTTTCGGAGCGCCTTCTAAGTAAATGGTAAGTGAAACCTATTTCATTAACAATAATTTGCTCTGTGAACCGGGTCCGTAACTAAACTTCGAGAGTTATATGTTCGATGAATGGAAAGTCGACAGAACGTTTGATCGAATATTGCTATTTCGAATGAACCGTTTATCGCCAAACGCAACTTCGACTGAACGTTTTATCGAATATTTATTAATCGATGGATTGCTGTTTCGAATGAGATTTAACATGACTTCTTGCCATAAACTTTCCGGACTACTGATTCCAGCGCTTCGCCAGCCGCTAGCGCGGCACGCTCGCTCCGCTCGCTCGGCTTGCGCTCTGTTGGGGTCACAGTTCTAACATAACCTAACCCACTTTACTAATTTTCGGACATCAGTCCATCGATTGATAAATATTCTATAAAACGTTCAGTCGAAGTTGCGTTTGGCGTTAAACGGTTCATTCGAAATAGCAATATTCGATCAAACGTTCTGTCGACTTTCCATTCATCGAACATATAACTCTCGAAGTAAAATTACGGACCTCTGTGAACCGCAGACTGCTCATTCCCCATTGTAGCCAGGAGGGCCAACTTCCACTGCGCACTATACCTCCTGGAACGGAATTGAATAATGGTATAGTAGTATAGTTTAATAGTAAGTATATATAATAATATTATGTAGTATAATTTTCATAGAAAATCGAATAATTTAAGTGCTCGCAAAAGGAATTAGGTACTTACTAATGGTCAGTCTGGGTGCGAGGGATATGCTCTATGGGCAACCTTGCACCCCGGCGTCTGAAGACCCGAGACGGCGTGCGGTTTTAGTCGGTTCAAGCCCGACATAACCGCCCCCGCTGGCCAGCGGCGGGGGGAATCCGAAGGGATTTTCGCACGAAAAAAAAAAGAAGGTACTTACTAAGGGTACATGAATTTTCTTTGACACCTGCTACTCTTTGGTCTTTATTCTATGCAAACTTGTTTTTAATAGTTTATATATTATGTAGCTTAAAAAGTTTATTAATAGTCATACAGCTTCTAACTGATAAAGATCTACTGAACTTTAATATATTTATTTAATATATTGATTATGACCAGTATAGGTAAAATCAATGAATAGGTACTAACAACATCAAACACACCACCCCGGGACACGACGGCATTCCAGGCCGAGCGTGGGTCCTAGCTCTAGTCGACGACGCTCTCGAGCCCCGACTGAGAGGACTTCTCAGCGCATGTTTGGAGGTGGGCCAGTTTCCGAAATTGTGGAAGACGGGGAAACTGGTCCTCATCCGAAAGGAGGGACGCCCGGCGGACTCGCCCTCCGCCTACCGGCCCATAGTGTTGCTCGACGAGGTGTGCAAGCTCTTTAAACGAGTAATTGCGAAGCGCCTCATCGAGCACCTCTCAAGAGTGGGGCTGGACCTGGCGGATGGCCAATATAGCTTCCGCCAGAGGCGCTCCACCGTGGATACCATCATACGCGTGAGGGCTCTGGCGGAGGATGCAGTAGCCTGGGGTGAGGTGATGTTGGCGGTGTCCCTGGACATCGCCAACGCGTTCAACACCTTGCCCTGGAGTTGCATTAGGGAGGCGCTCGTGTATCACGAAGTGCCTCTCTACCTCCGCCGCATAGTCAGGGCGTATTTGACGGAGAGAGCCGTCATCTACCCAACCGTGACCGGTCTCGGTCGGCGTGAAATGTCGTGCGATGTTCCACAGGGATCGGTCCTGGGGCCGCTCCTGTGGAACATCGGATACGACTGGGTGCTTCGCGGTGAGCTCGTAGGCGGTGCCGCCGTCACGTGCTACGCGGACGACACGCTCGTGACGGCGTGCGGGGTGACGTACCGCGAAGCGACCCTAAAGGCCACGACCGCGGTTGCCCAAGTCGTTGAGCGGATCCGGCGGCTGGGTCTCGAGGTGGCTCTGCATAAAACCGAGGCCCTGTTCTTTCATGGGCCTCGGAGCAAGCAACCCGAGGGATCCAGTCTCATCGTGGGAGGAAATCGCATCGGCATCAAGCCCCAATTGAAATATTTGGGGCTCGTGTTCGACGGCCGATGGGACTTCGGAGAGCAGATCCGAAGTCTGGCCCCCAAATTGAAGGGCACAGCTCTCGCTCTGGCGCGGCTGCTGCCCAACATGAGGGGACCCGATGACTCCTGCAGGAGACTACGAGAGGATCGTGCGGTCCATGGCCCTGTATGGGTGCCCAATATGGGCGGAGGCCCTGAAGGCCAGAAGTGTGCGGATACTGCGCGCTCCGCATCGGGTGATGGCCATCCGCGGGTACCGCACGATCTCCGGGCCTTCGAGGCGGCGAGTCTCCATGCCGGTACTCCGCCTTGGGACCTGGAGGCGAGAGCCCTTTCGCAACTGTACTAGTGGCGAAAGGAGGCGCGGGAGCAGGGATGGAACTCCGAGCCTCGAGAAATCGAGACCGTACAGTCCCAGCTCCGCCAGATCATCGTGGTGGAGTGGAAGGAACGACTTGGGCGACCAAGCGCAGGGCACGCCGCAATAGCGGCGGTAGGCCCATCATGGAGGATTGGCTAGAGAGACGACACGGAAGCCTCTCGTACCGACTGACGCAGGTGATCTCCGGGAAGGGGTGCTTCGGGGACCACCTGCATCGGATCAGGAAGGAGCCAACGCCTGAGTGTCATCACTGCGATGCGAGCGAGGAGTCAGGGCTGCACACGCTGGCGGACTGCCCGGCGTGGGAGGCGCCGAGGCGTGACCTCGTGGCAGTCATCGGGGTGGGAGTCCTCTCGCTCGGCAGCATGATTGCGGCAATGGTGCGGAGCGCGAGCGCGTGGGCCGCCGCCACCTCCTTCTGCGAGTATGTAATGCTCGCGAGGGAGATCGCGGAGCGCGCCTGGGAGAGATTTAGAACTCTCCCGGCCCGCCGAGCCCGCAACTTGCTCGCCGCGCGTCGTAGGCGACTCAGGCGCCGGAGGTCGCTTAACGACCTCCGTCCTCCGTGAGCGCAGGCCTGGGGGTGACAGGTGAGGCCGCCTGTCACCCCAGCAGAAGCAGGCCGGGACGGTGGGGCGACTAGCGCCCCTCCCCCAAACCGGGGCAAGACGTGGACACCGTGGTTCCCAAACCCGAGGGGGCCATCTCGAAAGCGGAGATGGCCCAGGGTCAGTCGGGGTGCGAGGGATATGCTCTATGGGCAACCTTACACCCCGGCGTCTGTAGACCCGAGACGGCGTGCGGTTTTAGTCGGTTCAAGCCCGACATAACTGCCCCCGCTGCCTGGCGGGGGGGTATCCGAAGAGATTTCCGCACAATAAAAAAAAAAGGTACTAACAACATAGATTCCTATATACCTACATACAAATATTGACAGATACGCCCTATTAAAACTATAATTGCTGAAGGTCATGTGAATATTTGAATTAAATCGAATAATAGAGGGTTTAAATTAAATAACGGACATTAACCAATTAGTTACGTACCTACAGTAAATATTTATAAATGTAATAGTCGCAATTTTTCCAATTGACATTGAATTGGCTTATTACTCAATCAAGTCACCCCACTCTCGCCCTGTTTGTTTCATTGGTTACATGTATTACGTACCTGATTAGGTACGTAATACATGTAACCAACCAATGATTTGGACCTAGTTCTGCAGAAAACAGCCATATGAGTAAAAGTACGAACGGAGTTATGAGCGTTTTTCTGTCGAATGTTGCCCTTCAGTTATTTATTACTTTTCTGTTTATTTTATATTTGAGAATTATTAGGAAAAGTATAGCAGCTTTTTCTATCCTATCCAAGATTTCGTATCGTTTAGCATAATACCAATAATAGCGTTTTTGACGTAGCTGTTTGATGCAAAATAACTTATTTCATCGAAATTACAATAAAGAATAAACCAGCCACATAAGTTGGCTTTGTTCTGCATTAATTCAAAATGAAATAACACTATATAAAAGGCAGACAAGAAAATAAAACATAATAATGTTATACTGTTTTACTCCATAATATTATTATCATACCTGTATGATTTCATGTAAAATTATAATTGTAATTTGTAAGAAAACCAAAAAAATGTATTAGACATCTTTATTAAAAAAAAATGTAACATATTTATAGTCTTCTTACATTAATGAACACATTTATATTTTATTTTTTTAATTCATCTATTGACATTGCAAATCAAACAAAATGTAATCAAGTCCCGCGAATAGCTGCTGGAGTCTCTGGAGCAGAACCCATAGGAGCGCCCTTACCCTGTGGTCAGAGGAAAAATCCGCCCAAGGGCGACACTACTGACCCAGAGTCTCCGGCTGGAGCGGCTGGAGGGGATCCTGGGCTCCCTGTTCCCAGCGAGAGCGGAGGATCATATTCCTCCGCCTATGGCTCCGCCTCAGGCGCCTGACGCTAATAGCGAGAACGATGTGCCTGAAGTCAGGGAGATTGAGCTATAGGGGCAGCAGTGCTCCGGCTTAAAGCTCGGAAAAGCACTGCCCCCGGACCCGACGGTATTGCAGGCCGATCATGGGTCCTAGCTCTTGAGGAACTAGGGCCTCGACTGGTAGTGCTCTTTAGCGCAAGCCTCGAAAGAGTCGAAAGGGGCCAGTTTCCAAAGGCGTGGAAAACGGGGAATCTGGTCCTCATCCGGAAAGCGGGCAGCCGGCGGATTAGCCATCCGGTTATCGCGTTATGCTCGAAGAGTTGTGCAAGCTCTTCGAGCGGATTATTACAGTGCGCCTTGTAGAGCATCTCACGAACGTGGGGCCAGACCTAGCGGACAACCAGTTCGGTTTCTGCCGGGGGCGCACCACCGTGAAAGCGATCATGCGACTAGGTGATTAGGCGACTGGCGGAGGAAGCAGTGTCGCGGGGTGGGGTGGTGGTGGCATCGCCAACGCCTTAAATATTCTACCCTGGAGCTGCGTTAGGGAGGCGCTCGCGTATCACGGAGTGCCTCCTTACCTCCGCCGCATTGTCGAGGCATACCTATCCGAGAGGGCCATAGTTTACCCGAGCTGGCTAGGGTCAGGGCGGCGAGAACTATCGTGCGTGGTTCCACAGGGGTCGGCCCTAGGGCCACTCCTGTTGAACATCGGATACGATTGGGTGCTGCGCGGTCCATTGCTTGAGGGCATCAGCATATAACATGCTATGCTGACGATACCCTCGATATGGCGCGGAGAGCAACGCACCGAAGCGCGGTACTAAAGGCCACGGCAGGGGTTGCTCAAGTCGTGGGTCGAATTCGTCGGCTGGGACTCGAGGTGGCCCTCCACGAATCTGAGGCTATGTGTTTTCACGGGCCTCGGAGGGGGCCACCTGCTGGGACCAGCACAACTGTAGGGGGCGTAAGCATTGGCATCGAGCCCTCGATAGCCGATGGGACTTCGGACCACATCTCCGAATTCTGGTCCCGAAACTGAGGGGATTCTTTCTTTCTTCTTTAGTAATTAATGTGATCTACTTAGGTCACATTAATTACTTATTACTAGTACATATTCATTTAATATATGCCTAACGGTTGTCCAGTTCAGCATATGCCAGGATTCAGAATGAACCTTGGCGCTGGTTTTTGACTGGAACCCAGATGTTTGCGGTGTGTGGACACCCGAAATGTCCCAGCTCCATCAGGAACTCATGCAGACATGGAGGGTGCGACTTGGGCAACCAAGGTGGGCGGAATCCAACACCGCAGTGGTGATGCCGGTCATGAAGGAGCGGTTGGAGAGGCACCGTGGTACCCTCTCCTACCATATGTACCAGATAATTACCGTCAGATAGTCACGGGTGCTTCGGTAAGTATCTGTGGCGCATCCACCGGGGGACAACGCTGCCGACAACATAGGACCGCAACGAGATCTTACCGGGATCTCATTGCGGTCCTGGGCGTGGAAGTTTTCTCGCTGGAGACCATGGTGTGAGCCGTGGTCTCCGATGGGAGCAAGTGGCACGCTGCCGCCTCTTTCTGCAAGCAAGTAATGCGCGCGAAAGAGGCGGCGGAGAGGGAACGGGAGAAACCCTGCACCCCGAGTTCCGCAATCTGCGGCGAGGACGCCGCAGACGACTGTCATACTGAATTTCGGAGTTCAAAATAGCGATGAACTGTAGCCCTAAAGTATTGAAACGCGACTCACGGTAGTGTGAAAGTGCGCCACATCGATACCCATAATTTCGAATGTTTTCCACCGCGAAGCACGGTAGTGCGAAAGTATTCCACATCGAGTCGCGTTTCACAACCCCAAATGGCGTTATGGGCCGCCATTTTGTGACGCTAAAACGCAGTCGTCTGTTGTCGTTTCGTGCGCATAGACCACGTTCTTCAAGTGTTTTCGATCTGTTTTTATTTGATTACCCGGCTTTCGTTTAATGGACTGTTTCTGCTTTTCAAACTGACATCGGCGCTAAATCGGACTTCGATTGTGTTTTGTATTGCGTTCTTTTTACTTTTGGTGCATAATAATGCCTAAACGTGGACAAACATTGAAAAGTGGAGCCCGTGAGTTTATCATCAAGCTGCAAGATTACTTTGAGCGGGAGCGGCAAAATGACGGACCCTTGGTACCTGTCGAACAAGTACAAGAACGCGTCTCTCAGGCGCTTGGAGTGGAGCAAACGAACGATAACAAATATTAATAAAGAAAAGATCGGCTCTACTGGCACGGAAGATAATATTTTACGTACTCCGAAGAAGAAACGTAGAACTAAACCCGTGACAGATATTGACACCTTTGACGCCGATGCAATCAGAAATCATATATATGGTTAGTATTCCAGAAATGAATATCTCAACAGGAAGAAGCTTTTGGCATCGTTAAGAGAAGCTGGACTGTTTAGCGGGGGTAAAACTGCTTTAACCAAAATCTTAAAAGATATTGGTTTTTCGTATAAAAAAACAGACAAAAGAAAAAATTTATTAGAACGATACGACATAATTTTAAAACGGAAAAGTTTTTGAGAGAAGCAAAAAAAATTGATAACTGGGATAATGTCGTGTTCATTGACGAGACATGGCTAAACGCCAATGACACGGTTTCGCGTTCTTGGACGGATGATACACAAGCGTCGACATCGAAAGTACCAATGGGTAAGGGGGCCCGTCTGATAATATGCCACGCAGGTTCTACAAAATACGGCTTTGTGGAGAACGCGTTACTGGCATTTCAATCAAAAACCACAAATGACTACCACGAGGAAATGAATGCCACTACATTTAAAGAGTGGTTCCAGAACGTGCTTTTGCCCAGCCTACCAGAGCCTTCTGTAATATTCATGGATAATGCCTCCTATCACTCGGTTCAAATACAGAAACCACCTACCCAAGCTAATAAAAAAGAAGAAATGGTGGCTTGGTTACAAGCAAAAGGCATTGACGCAAATATGCAGATGCTAAAAACAGAGCTAATTAAATTAGTTAAAGAAAATAAAGCGGCAAATGTGCGATACGAAATCGATGAACTAGCTCTGGATTACGGTCATCGCGTTCTAAGAATTCCACCGTATCATTGCCAATATAACGCGATTGAGCTAATCTGGGCTCAAATAAAAGGTTACGCCGCCCGCCACAATACTTCCCTACCATTCAGCACGAAAAAGATGATGACCCTATTATAAGAAGCCTGCGGGGAAGTCACAAGAGATGACTGGGCAAAGGTTGTTGAGAAGACTAAAAACCTGATTGTGGAACATTTTGACCGAGATATCAGGATTGATTCTGTTATTGATAATAATATAATTATACATGTAAGCGAAGATGATAATGAAGACACCACCTCCTCAAGCGAATCGGAGTCTGATTAATATTCTGTACGCACATTCAATTCAATGTACTTTATTGCATAGAAATACAGATTGTAACTTTGTAACAAAGAATAAATAAAACAATTTTATTATATTGATATTACCTTGTTTTGGTTTCCACTTAAATAACTAAAATATAAATTTTAAATGATTCCACCAATTTAAAACAAAAATAACGCGGCGGTTCATTTTGGAGGAACGGTAACGAACTCAGTGTTATGTTGTGCCCACCACTAGTCGTGACTAACTGATAGGTGTCAGGGCCTGTAGACAAAGTCACATTCTACTAGTGGAATCACAACGAAGCGAACCAGACAAAGTCACATTCTACTAGTGGAATCACAACGAAGCGAACCTTCAAAAGACCGAAATGTATGGGACAGACAACATTTGTCGACATGTCACGTGTAACAAATAATGTCACTCCCATACATTTTGAACATTTGAAGGTTCGCTTCGAAGCGATTCCACTAGTAGAATGTGACTTTGTCTACAGGCCCAGGAACGCATTCTCTGAACGTCCGAACTTTTAAAAAAAAATTTGATATAAACAGCCTGGATGACGTTAGAAAAAGCCAAGTATAGACTCGTAACAAATATACAATTTACAGAAAACAGCCAACGTACACTGGCTGCTTTTACGAAACTCGATCCCCGTTACCTCCTAACATTTTGAAATTTGTACGAAACAGACATATTTTAAAGGCTCACTTATGCAATATAGGTTAGGCAGTTTGTGTCAAAATTGACTGCATTTTACACCATGATGACTGTTTTTTACAAAATATTTTTGTTGAATGGCTGTATTGGACGGCTCATATCTCCACTGTAAGAAGAGATATCGAAATGGCTGTCTTTACCAAAAATCCGGCTTGTCGAATTTATTTAGTATGGCTGTGTTATTAACTCGATTTTCGAAAAAATGCCACTTGACTGCTTTCTGCAGAACTAGGTCCATTTTATCTTTAAAAAGTTGGCTGAAATGATTATTTCAGCCAACTTTTTAAAGATAAAATGTTATTTCGAATGCCTATTGCCTTCAACTCTGCGAGGCTTGATAAATAGCAGTGCATGAATAGAAGTGTAGTATTGTATAATTACCATCTTAAATGATCCCTATTTCCTTAATTGATTCCCTAATATATTATGATCGGTAAGTAAGGTGTATGACCCCACCAAGACTTCGAGGCCGGCCGGGGCCGAAGTCAACTTCACCTGCAAGCCGGTATACCTACCTGCTGATTGACGGACCAGTCTCTGGTGCAGGCTGTCCTTTCGGGATTGGGAGGTGACATGGCGGTCATTGAGCCCGTAGAAGTAAAAGAAATAGGTCCACCATTATTTTAGACTTTTATATTTTTAAGTGTAGTATTGTTGTGTGGACTTGTGTATTTTATTATCTCTTGTTTTTCTTATTTAGGTTTTTTCCTTAATCCTAATATTAAGTGCATGTGTTTTTATCCGCAATAAAAATCAATTTTCTTTCTTTCTTTCTTTCTTTCTCTAAAAACACCGAATTATCGAAGGAGGAGTTGAAGAACCTTGACCGGACCCTGGGTCACAAAATCAAGCTTTGACTTCTTTTCCTGAGCACTGATTCTTAACGCTGATTCTGAGCGCGAATGGTGAAGTTTATTTATTAATATTGGTAGTAAGCATAGATTATTTAACACAGGCCACTAAATAAAGTTTAATGATTGGCAAAATGACTACAGGCTGAAACGGTTGCTCTATTCCACTTTAATCCACTAAACAAATCTATTAAACCAACGGGTGACCTTCTAGTGTCTTTGGGGTGAGGCTCTGGATAAGCCGGGCGAGTCATGTGTCCACTTAAAACATTCAAATTGATTAATCAAATGATTTCGTTTTAATATTTTATAAACAGAAACGATTTCAACTTCTCTATAGAAAGATAAATATCAAGCAGTAGACACGAGTTATGTGATAGAGAAAATTTTTTACGAAACCCAAGCCGGACTCTCACTCTTTTTCCCATCTTGCCAAATCATCGGGCACTGTACTACTCTACGAATGGCATGGGCTTTGGATCTTGGTGTTAATAGATGATAGTTTATTTATAGAAACACTTCAGATTAACGACTTGACTTTATTTTATTAATTATAAAGGACTCGCTAGTTGCGGCCATGATGGAAGAGAGTGCAATGCAACGTAGTGTTGCTATGTTAAAATAACTATATCTAACAGGTGTTAATTAGTGATTAGTGATTAGGCATAAGTGCGCTGATTGTGCTAATAGCGTGCTTCAGAAACCTATCCATAAGACATCAAACGTCAACTAGATGTCAAATATGTCAAGGCGATTGTCAACAAGATCCACATGTTACTTACAAATTACAAATTCTTGTGTAATTTGGTGTAACTATTACCTGTAAAGAATTTTCTTGGCACTACGAAAAAGACTTGAAGAAGATAAACCATCAGCATCATGACAGACGGACAATTTAGTGACTACGAAGAGGACATAACCGTTAAAGTGAAATCGGTTCGGGTACGTTTAACTAATAATTTACGTCAACTTATGTGTATATTTGCCGGGCTCCGAGGTGAAGGCCTCGGATATAACCGGGACACTACACTAAGATATGATGATGAACAGATAATTATGTATATTTTTCATAAAAAGACTAGTCACAACAATTTTATTTCAGTTTGCAGATGTCCCACAAATTAAACAATTCGGCATCGAAAGTGAGGATGATGACGCCTTGGATTCCGATGAATATTTCCACGATTCAGACGATCCCGGTGATAACAGAAAAAAAGTTAATGTCAACTCTCAGGCACCTTCAAACAAAATCAGTTCATATCAACCTAGTGAGAAACTGTTCAAGAAATATGTAAACAAAATAAATGTTGATAAATATGAACCTATGTCTAAAAATACTGAGAAATTCATGGACCAAAATGACAGGAAAGCTGACAGTGATAGGATTCGGATCAAGGATAAACATGACCGTGCTACGGCAGAACAGGTTATGGATCCACGTACCAAAATGATCTTATTTAAACTGCTGAACAGAGGTATAATACATGAAATTAATGGCTGCATCTCTACAGGTAAAGAAGCTAATGTCTATCATGCCACTTCTAAAGATGGCAAAGACTATGCAGTTAAAATTTTCAAAACATCTATTTTAGTATTCAAAGACAGAGACAAATATGTATCTGGAGAGTACCGATTTAGAAATGGATATTGTAAATCAAATCCTCGCAAAATGGTTCGCACATGGGCAGAGAAAGAGATGAGAAATCTCGTACGGATGTATAATGCAAATCTATGTGTTCCGGAGCCAATTATACTGCGCAGTCATGTGTTAGTTATGTCCTTCATGGGTGAGGACGGCTGGCCCTCCCCTAAATTAAAGGATGTTGAAATATCTCAATCAACAGCTCGCTGTTTATACAGAGACTGCATCATGATGATGTGGAAAATGTTTAACATTTGTAAATTGGTCCACGCTGATTTATCTGAATTTAACATTCTATATCATCAGGGTAATGTTGTTATCATTGATGTGTCACAGTCTGTGGAACATGACCACCCACATGCTTTTGAATTTCTACGTAAAGATTGCACAAATATATCAGACTTTTTCAGAAAAAAGGGTGTGGCTACACTGACAGTCAAGGAATTATTTGATTTTATAACAGATTCTGCAATTAACATTGACAACTTAGAGAATTGTCTTGAGAAACTCTCTGAGAAAGTTGCATCTAGGGACTTTGATGAGATGACAGCTCAGGAACAGGTTGAAGAAGAGGCATTCAAAAATGTATATATACCAAAAAGGCTTACTGAGGTAATAACTCATATTTTTTAAATATTTATATACTTGTAAATAATATAACTACGTTATCCTGCATTAATATTATTCTGCCATCGATGAAATACAAGGGACTTTCCTCCTGGGGTTTGAGAAGTCAGAATACAGTGGCTCTGATAAAAAGCCAAATCGAAATGAGGAAAAGGAGTAAGTGGACCCAGATCAGATCAGATTTATCAAGGATAAAAGAAGGTCTGATGGTGCCATGAGAGAGCTGGATCAACCACACCTTTCCCAATGGGAGAACTGGGGAAATGGACCAAGTGGCAAGCATTGGGGGTTGATCGCCTGTCCAGCGTCCGCATTGAAAATAATAATAATAATAAGGGGACCCGGAACTTCGAAGTAAAAGCCTTGGATGCAATCGGGATCAATATTAAGATAATGAAGGGGGCTATTATGCCTAAACAGTTGTTAGGAGCCTCAAAACTGTTTAGGCATAATATTTATAAACGCCATCAATGCAATAATACAATATCCTATGCAGCTTTTCCCAGCAGTGGTAATGGGCCTGTGCAACTCTCACATATTATTTCGAATGGTAAGACAGATAATCTACTTGCAATGTGTACGGGCCACTTCATCTTATTTAAGTGATTTTTCTGCAATCCGCAGTGTGCAAGTGACACCACAGGTGTTGCAAGTGTTCAAAGACCATGGTAACATACTTCTTCATATCTATTAACACATTCTTATCCATTTACAGGTTATTAATTATGAGCGAGATATCACTAAGGCTAAGGAAGGTGAAACGGATGATCTTACATACAAAAAGATAGCTGGATTTAATGAAAATTTAGGAACAGCTGATAAACCAGAAATATTGCAGGATGTTGAAATTTCAGAGAGTGGCTCCGAAAGCAGTTCGGAGGGAGAAGATAATGAGAGTAAGTTTCTTTTAGTGATTAGTTTATTCATGTTAATTCAGCTTAATTTATTCAAGTCTCAAATTGACACAGTTCAAATCACATGAAATGATAAATTATGCTCTTTTTTTTATGGAGTCAGTAATAGTACTCAGATACAAAAAAAAAACTACCTTTTTTACAGAAACGAAATTCCAAAATAGTGCACGCCCTAGAGATGAATCGCCAGACAGCAAAAAGGCGAGGAAAAAGGCAGTAAAAGAGGATAAGGCGGAAAGAAGAAAAACTAAAACAAAGAAACATGTAAAAAAACGACGCGACAAGGGATCAGGAAAAAGATAAACCAGTCTATCGTTTTACCATAAGATATATTTTTTTATACTGTAAAGGGGCGTTCAAACCAATGCGTGCAGTTGGCGTTCAGTGATGTACCTATTGTGTGCAATAATCCTTCACACAACACGTTCAGTCAGTCTGCGATTTGATGCGACCTTTCATTAGGTATTTCAAAGCTTCAGATATCACCGTGATACCTAATATTTATTTTCTAAATATACATAGGTATATTTCATAAAACATGCTAAGTTTTTTTTTTAAACGGCGTGTGATATTTGATTCATTGTTATCAAACCTGACCAGAAATTGTGTACTTGAAATCAACCTTCTTATGCAGATTGACCAACCCTAACGTGAACACATTCTTATTAGCAGACTTATTTAAATTGGTGTAGTTTTACGCCAGTTCTTTCTTCTTTGTTAACTAAAATCCACCAATTGCTCAGGTTACAACTGTGTACAATTTGTTTTTAAAGAGAATAATAACTCCACCAAACCGCAGACCGCATTGGGTGTAAACACAATCTTGTAGTTGAACCTATTGAATATAAAGAATGATATATTTATGATAAAAATATTTAGCCTTTTATTTACAGAACATCCATATTCAAATAAAACATCTGCTTAATTTTCAAATTACATGATTTTATTTTGATCTCATATAAAAGTATAAAGTTACCACATATGACTCATAAAATCTATAGGCGAGTAAAGTTCTTGAAATAAATAATATTCCTACCTCTTAATATATAATGATTTCATGCACCGTCTGCGGCTTCAGAAGCCTTACAATCTTACAGTACCTTTCTTTTTTTTCGTGCGGAAATCCCTTCGGATACCCCCCCGCCGGCCAGCGGGGGTGGTTATGTCGTGTATCGACTAAAACCGCACGGTGTCCTCCCCAAGTTGTTGGCTTTGCTTAGTTATATAGTATTCCCATTGGATTTTGTTACACTAGAATAATAAATAAATAATTTCGTTTGCATTAGCGAAAGAAATACGCTGTTAAATTGAATCCGACTAGATTCAATTTAACAGCGTATTTCTTTCGCTAATGCAAACGAAATTATTTGTAAACATTATAAAAGTCGATATTAAAATTTTCAAAATACACTTATCACATATTTTTTTCTAATTACCTATAAAAAAAATTGTGGTGAAAACTCTATGGTACCGGTTACTAACTTGATCTATATACTTTTGTACAAATTTCGGTTCAAGCACTTGCCTCACCGCTGTGGTGGAGAAAACTTCTAACTCCGACTATTTTCTCGCTCAAGAAACATACAGTAGATACATAACATAGTCTTGTTAATGGAAGAGGTGCATAGGTATATGAATAGTTCATCACTGTCCGTTCACACTGCCGGCGAGACTCTCTACTAGTTTCGTCGCAACGACAAGAGCTATCAGAGATAATAGACTTTGAGCTGGTAAGCATATTCGCCGAGCGGGTAGGCATACTCGCTAAGCAAGGAATGTTATTGGCCGCCCCAAGCGAGTGGTGTGATTAATCGTCCGTCGCCCTTTCACACTCGTTTATAGCCCAGCGAATAAACTATTGGAGCTACACGCTCGCTCTTCGTTTATAGTTGCTAGCTTTACTCGTTTCCCGGTCATTGCCGGCGGTGGGACAAGTGCTTTACTAAAACAGATATGTACCTTGACAGGTATGTAATGTAATTCATGTACCTAGGTAGGTACATGAATTAAATTACATGCCCGATATTTTCCACTTCATATATTTAAGGTGTGAGAACTGCAATTCCTTAGTAGCGGAATACAAGTATTCGAATGTCATCACTGGGTGATATTGTAATCTATACATATATAAATATAATAGTAGGTTAGGTACACTCGGCCAAATAACTAGCTATGCAGGTTTATAATATGTTTATTTGTTGGATGACCTGCCGTTACCCTGGTTCTTTGGTCGCGTATATACGTTACATCGTGTAACTCACTACGCTAACAGCGTCCACTGCCTCATGCCTATCACGCATGTGGGTGCACGCACTGCGTACTTATTTATTTTTTGCACAAAATCCGCTCCATATTATTATTTGCACAAAATAGGCAATCGCATGCGTGCATACGCATGAGGCAGCGGATAGCCTAAATGCTTGTACGTTCTAATGAGCAAGTAGGTATCTAGCGTAAAAGGATATTAACAAGAATACTACACAATAAAATAAAAATATATTCAATAAAACCTCATTACATGATGTAACTCTTCATTGAATAACAAATTATCTACACTAAACCTTATTTCCATATTTTATATAGAATTCCTTAATAGGTAGGTGCTTAAATATAATTATCACATTAGCAAATTATTCCACACATTCAATATTATTATAGAGTGAAAAGACCTAATACATACTACCAAGTCCCATATAGTTATGTGTGTTGTTGTGTATGGTGTATAATGTTTTAAACTATATGACACTTATAAATATAAAAAATTAATACCATTTAAATATTAGTTACTTTACTCGCTATCTAAAACTAATATTCAAGGGCAAGAGATGCCTCTGTTAAATCTAAGTACAAATTATAGAATTATCAGTCACATTTACATATGCACATAGTAGGTAGGTACCTACCTATTTTTGGCTCGCTACATGACCCTTTTATATCAAAGATTTATATGTAAAGCTGTCTGTTGCCGCATGCGTGTCACGCACTGCGAATACTGTTTCGTGCAATTTTAGGTAGCGGACGGCTAATATTATTAGATAGGCAATTTGGAACAAAAGTTACCTACGTCACAGTGCGGCCGTGGGGTGCGGGGGCAAAGTGATAAAAATAGAAAAATACGTAAAAAGCTATTTTGTTACGTGCCTACTTAGGTAAATCTAACCTCTAATAATATTGTAAATATTCAAACGCATTGTATCACTCGCTTTGCACAAATTATGACTAAATTTCATCTTATGTATGCTGCGAGACATGCTGTTTAGAACAAAGATTGTCTCAATTCCAGGGTGAAGCGGAAATTAATTTTGAATTTCGAATTTGGAACGGGACACAGATACTAATTAATGAGTTAACGAAGTTTGAGACAAATAGTATAGCCATAGCGCGCCTTTTTGTAATATCATGACAGCAACGAAAAGTGGCACATTGTTGCTGATCAAATGTTGTCTTAAATCGGTACCCGGTCTGGTAGTATGTATTTTTAGCACGACTTTTGTGTAAATAGTTTGCACGAAATTCGCTTCATATTGTTCATGCGTGCACATGCACGAGGCTGCGGAAGTCTTGAGCCATTTTGCAAAATGTCTAAAATTAATAAAGAATGGCTAATGGTGCAACCCTTATCCCAATATAATGCGGCTGTTTACTTCAAAGGCGGCAAATAGATTTTCATACAGTAGATATGCATTCGTGACACTCCTTCATACGACGTGATCTGCTGCTCATGTATATGGACACTGACCAATATTGTGCCTGACATTAATTATTATTTATCTTTGTACTGGTTTGATAAAGTAAATATATACCTACTCATCGCTATAGAGGTAGGCAAAAGTGTATCGTAGACCCATATGGCATATTTTCTTATTATATTATTTTGTCTTATTATATATATCTTACCGCAAAATTGTATTGCATACTCGCAACGTATATGACGCACGGAATTGAGTCCCAATTTATTTATTTTACTATTCATATTCAATAAGACCGAAAAATGTAGAGGTTGAATATAGACTATATACCTACTTCTTTCGTGATGCTTTCGTGTCATTTAGCGAACTCATAACCAACTATAATACTACACCCACATTTCACCATCAATATTTACATTTAAAGAGCTGTTTACCCTCCACTGAACATATTACTAAATTTCACGCTGTTACTGAGAATTCCTAACAAAAAACTGTAAAACCACAAGACCCGAAATCGAACCCAAGACTGCATGCACAGCAGTCGTTACCGCTTTTTAGTAAAAGAAAATCTAATATAGTAAAAAGTCATTTAGGACTAGGATTCCATATGACCAGCAGCCCTCTTGACTTAATAGAATTCACGAATGTGCAGAAACATTCGTATAAAATGTACCTACGTCTATTAACTAGTAACTACTTGTAATCTAAATTAGAATTATCACATCGACATCAAAATAACATTGTACAACAACTATATAACGCTTAACATACCTATGAAAATAAAATAAATGCTAATCATGTCGCGAACCTCCACCTAAGGCCAATATAACACAAAGATCTAAAAACTATCATAATACACACTATCATACCGATTTCCAACCAAACCGAGCTGTGCTCAATGTCAAGATACTTCATCAGAACATCTGGTTTTGAAAAGTGACAATACATTTCTTTACACTCTAAAGGTTGTCGATTGAAACCGAAAATTGTGAGCACCATAGCCACGATGCCGCATCTGATGAAGGAGGTCTTCATGAGGATGTTCATTAAGAGAGGAATCTCGTGCGCAAAATCAAAACCGTAAATGCCCAGCCCGAGGAAGGGAGCAATTGCTGATGGACCGATGGCACACCCATTCTGAAATGTAAATATTTTTGGCTTAGTAGGTACAAAATGTGAATGAAATTGCACAGTGCGCATGAAACTAAATAGTTAATAGTATCAAGAGATGCGCCGGATATGGGTTCAACCGAATACGAATATTCTCAGAATATTTTGTTAAAACATCAAAAAATCCCGGTCCAGCCATTTCAGAGATTAGCCAGACCGAACCGACGGAAAGACAGACAAGCAAAAGTTTTTTTTTGTTTTATAACAATACAGTACTTATGTACTGTGTGTACATTTATTTATAGATACATCATTAAATAGCTGTTATTTTAATATTACAAACAGTAACAAAATTTTAGAGATTAAACAAATACCTAAATAACAAATACCTAAATAAAAAAGTATTTGTTTACGCATATGTTTCTGTTTTTCGAAATGTCTTCGCCTGAAATGAACTATTTTAAGAATATTATTACGACATCAACACTACCATTACTGACAAAAGCGCACTCACCCTAACACTGAAGACAGAACCAATGGCCATGCCCATGCCTTCTGCAGCTAACGATACCACGTTTCCCACCAAACAAAAGGCGACAAACCGAGGCACAGTAAACGGTATTCCAACCATGAAAAACACTATGGTCGAGAATATGATGTTGAATAGTACTTGGACGGGTAGCTTGGATACTGTTAGCGCCGCGTAGTAGGGAGTCAAACTATACCAGCAGTTAAAATGTTCTTTTTTAACAAGTTTCACTTCTTCGGGATCTGAAAAGTTAAAAATCATATTTAACATATTGTACAAGAAACTGAATTGTGTAAATTTCGCAGAATAATGGCTAAATCGAATTTGCAATTGGGCGTTCAGTGCCTATTTATTATAGCAATCAAATTCCAATCTATACCTCCTATTATAAAATTGTTAATGAGTTGTGTTTGGACATTGGAGATATTAAAAAAACAACCTTGAGTGTGTTAAATGAGCGATTTTTTTTTTTTTTTTTTTGAATTCTTGCGATGGATGCAAAAAATACTAAAATTCATTAAGTAGTTTTTGCGTCCGTCCGTTTGATGCGGTTTTTTTCTGTCAGAAAGGTCTTGGTCAGACTTAAAATCTGCCAGTTTCAAAATACTTACACACTAGCACTGGCACCATGATTTGAGTGTAGGCGAAGAAAATGACAAGTCCAACGCAGAGCTTTAGGTGGTTAAACATCTGCGCCCCGTCGTTAGCCATATTCCAGAAACACACGCCGATTAGTAAACCACACATCACATGATGAATGAACTGGATACTAAGACCTGAAGTTCGAAAATGATATATCTTTGATAAAATTCTTTAACCTAGTAAATAATATTTAAATAGGGCTATGTTTTTCCTTTCACGATTAGGCCAGCTCGAACAGAGAAGTACCTCGCTCTTAGTTCCATTTGAACGTCTAAGCTGCTATAGTAACGTGTCTGTCAAACGATACAAATACCCAAATTGTCTGTTGTTTCTCATTTATAGTCATAGTAAATGCCTACGAGTAGCTACAAATTAATGCTAGAACGCGCAAATAACACAAATTTCGCTAACTCAATTTATACAGGCGGTGGTTTTTTGGACGGTCAGGTGATTCTCACTCAATACCTGTATTCGCGCGATTGGTTTGACTCCCGAAAGCCTTTCTTTGCTTTCTTCCTTCGTTCCTCATTCTCGTCTTACGCTTGCGCCGCTACAGGCAGCAAAGAGCGTGTGTCATTCTTAGTGTTACATACGTTCAAAGACCACAGTAACGTGAGATGTCTACTTGTTTGCTCCCTTAATAGTATAATCGCTCCTACTTTAAGCTTTGCAATTCCGCTGCTACAAAGATTTATTCAAACACTAGCTAACCAGGCAAACTTCGTTCCGCGTTAGAATCAATTTATGTTGGTTACCTTATCAGCCGAATTTATTTCGTGAATGTTTTATATTTTAAATTATCCTAATTCCTAGTATAGGCACAGTTTCTAGCGGGGGGGGGGGCATCTCAAAGCCGTAGCTGGCCCAGGGTCAGCCGGGGTGGAAAGCTTAAACCAAGGCTCTAGAGACCCGCGACGACGAGCGCTTTTGGTCGCTCAGTAATTTATTGTTTCGTTCCTATATTTAAATTTGTTTCAAGAAAATCAGGTTAGGGATAGGTGTGTGATCCTGTATTATGACTACTCATACATATTAAAAATATGGTGGGTGCCATAAGCATACCCACATGAAAACCCAACATAGTTAAAAAGTGATGAACCCAATTCGTCAAACAGGCAGGGCGTGCAGTCAGACTGATTAAATTGTAAAATCGACTCAAATCTTTTAATGCTGCTCAACTCATACCTAGATAGCTGCAATTTCGGAAGTTTCATCTGGCACTAACCTTGTCTATTCCTGTATAATTGCTTCACCATTCGTTGCAATAATATCAAGAACTGTTCGCAATACGTCGTAGCATATTCCGCTGTATTCGACTTCTGTATTTTCATCCATTCCATAGACGAGTTACCATTGGAGAGCTGACTGGACAATGAACTTACGGAACCACTCGTTCCATTAAACTTCGACACTTTATAGCTACATTTCTGATTTGACAGGATTATCTCCGTTTCCTGAGAATCAGGGTTTTCATAGCATATTTTCAACTCAATTTGATTGTTAATGGAGTCCTTGGGAGCTTCGTCTACTTTGGCAGATTTGAAAATTAGTCCGTTCTTTATTTCTTCGGAAAGTAATGTTATGTTCTCCGGGTGTTCCGTCGTTTCGATAACTGTAAAAATAAAAAATTGTATAAAGTATTTGATTAGTTTAGGTTTAATAGGGAAGAGCATAACGGACGCGACGACGGTTTCTGTTCGATCTCTGGTCATGCGCCTTTGACTTTTCGAAGTAAATGTACTTATCAGAAATTATTTATCACATGCTGTAATGGTGAAGGAAAACATTATGACTGAGAGTTTTCTATAATTTTCCTGAAGGTTTGTGAAGTCTACCAATCTAACCTCTGAGCGTACCCCGTGCCAGGCAGTGAGAGAGTTTGTTAACAGAATTAATAGTATTGAAAAGATATCAAAATGATCCTAGTGATGAGTCCCTTGAAATGATACCTTTTTTTTCTTTTTTTCGTGCGGAAATCCCTTCGGATACCCCCCCCCCCCCCTCCAGCCAGCGGGGGGTTATGTCGGGCTTGAACTGACTAAAACCGCACGCCGTTTCGGGTCTACAGACGCCGGGGTGTAAGGTTGCCCATAGAGCATATCCCTCGCACCCCGACTGACCCTGGGCCATCTCCGGTTTCGAGATGGCCCCCTCGGGTTTGGGAACCACGGTTTTCCCATGTTGCCCCGGTTTGGGGGAGGGACGCTAGTCGCCCCACCGTCCCGGCCTGCTTTTGCTGGGGTGACAGGCGGTCTCACCTGTCACCCCTAGGCCTGCGCTCATGGAGGACGGAGGTCGTTAAGCGACCTCCGGCGCCTGAGTCGTCTGCGACGCGCGGCGAGCAAGTTGCGGCCTCGGCGGGCCTGGAGAGTTCTAAATCTCTCCCGGGTGCGCTCCGCCATCTCCTTCGCGAGCATTACATGCTCGCAGAAGGAGGTGGTGGCGGCCCACGCGCTCGCGGTCCGCACCAACGCCGCAATCATGCTGCCGAGCGAGAGGACTCCCACCCCGATGGCTGCCACGAGGTCACGCCTCGGCGTCTCCCACGCCGGGCAGTCCGCCAGCGTGTGCAGCCCTGAGTCCTCGCTCGCGTCGCAGTGATGACACTCAGGCGTTGGCTCCTTCCTGATCGGATGCATGTGGTCCCCGAAGCACCCCTTCCCGGAGATCACCTGCGTCAGTCGGTACGAGAGGCTTCCGTGTCGCCTCTCTAGCCAATCCTCCATGATGGGCCTTACCGCCGCTATTGCGGCGTGCCCTCTTGAAATGATACCTACATGTTATTCTTAATTCTGATTTAACATCTACAAAGATCTTTCACTGATATAGGGCGCGTGGAGACAGTCAATATATATTGCGATCCAATATCGTCATCGGGTGTAGGGACCAATCGCGTTTGTTTGTACATCGATATCATCAATATTATTGACACGATCGTGATATATAATTATATTGGCTGTCTCCAATACAGTTCACCTTTAAACATTTGGAACACCTTAAAATCATCATGATATTAGCTTAGCTTCCGGTTGCACCTTGGAGCCTCCTCCTTTTTTTAAATTTCGATGCAAAACCAAGTCTGTCTGTGGCGTCGTAGCTCCCGAAGGTATGAACCAATTTTGATGCGGATTTGTCGTTCGAAAGCTGATATGATCGAGGTGGTTCTTAGCTATGAATAAATGAATGTTGGGGGTTTTTAATTTTAAAATTGTTGTTGATGTTTTTATTTGGCTGGGACTGCTTTTATGGAAGTAAAGGATCTGAATTAAAGTTTTGTTTTGTATATAAGTACTGTATAATAGGCATCGGGATTTTTTTGGTTTTTGGAAATATTTAGATGCCTAAGTAGCTATATAATGTGAATTTTCTATAAGTAAGGTAAGACAAGTGTTTTACTTGATCTTTGCCTGGATGATAACTACATGTTTAACATCCAGTCAAAGATCAAGTGTAAGTACTGGTGCGTAGGTAATACGCCAATAATAAAATTTTAGTCAGTTTTAACCTAACCTATCAATGTTTTTCTAGACATATTTAAGATTTTATTGACCTTATTGATCTTAACATCATTATCATATTCTTAGAAAAAAAAACATTTATTCATTCTAGTGTATAAGGAGTTACCTACTGTATTTACCAAAAATCTTACGGTATTGACGTGAAGGGACCTAGGTCCGTGTAGCAGATATCTATGCATAAAATAACAGCCTAGTATTTAGTAATGGAGTTGATTTGACCTAATTGAGCGTAATTTCTGAATATTAGGATAGGTAGGTACATACTCATAATCATGACAATAATTGTAGTGTAAGGTTCGAAACAGGCATTAAAAGTTTAAATAGGTTCCTACTCCCAAAAAGTTATTTCAATTCCATCCAACACGAATATTTACTCTAGTCTAATAAATATATTCTCTTCTGAGATAGTGACATAGTAGAAAAACAATTAAGGTGGGATCAATGTGACCATGACCTAAATACCTAATACCTCATTTCTTATCTATACCTACTATTATAAAATTGAAAATTATTGTGTCTGTACATAGGATATATTTAAAAAAACTTTTAAATGAACGATTTTGAACACTAAAATGATATTTTTTTAAATTCTTGTCTATTTGTTCGCGATGGACGCAAAAACTACTGAACTCTATCTTTGATTGCATTTTTTTCAGTAGATCCGGATATATGACCAAAAAACTATTACCGACATCCGCGCGGGCGGAGCCGCATTCCTAGTAATAAATAATTACAAATATAACGATGAAATAATTTAATACCTACGTGTTGGGATCAAGACTGCAGAAGTAAACTTTGATCTATTCCGAACATAACGTGGATAAATTCTCGGCCAGCAGCTAGTGTAGTCATTACAAACCCTTACTAAAATTCAAATAATGTAACTCGACGTGTAAAAAATTAACCTCAAAAATTCCTTACATCGCGTGTGCTGCGAAAATGATCTATGATGGAACAAATAATGTAGGTAGGAACTACGACTTAAATGGGTGAAGGCCCTGAAGGCCAGAAGTGTGCGGATGCTGCTCGCTCCGCAGCGGGTGATGGCTAACAGAGTCATCAGCGTATCCCGCACGATCTCCTTCGAGACGGCGAGTCTTCTTGCCGGAACTCCACTATGGAACCTGAAGGCGCGGGAGCAGGGACGGGACCCTGAGCCTCGAGAAGTCGAGGCCATGCAGTGCCAGCTCCGCCAGGAAATCATGGTAGAGTGGAAAGAACGATTTGGGCGATCAAGCGCAGGGCACACCGCAATAGCGGCGGTAAGGCCCATCATGGAGGATTGGCTAGAGAGGCGACACAGAAGACTCACGTACCAACTGACGCAGGTGATCTCCGGTAAGGGGAGCTCCGGGGACCGGAAGGAGCCAACGTCTGAGTGCCATCACTGCGAGGCGAGCAAGGTCTCGGGGCTGCACTCGCTGGTAGAGTGCCCGGCGTGGGAGGTGCCGAGGCTCGACCTCGTAGCAGCATTCGGGGTGGGAGTCCTCTCGCTCGGCAGCATGATTGCGACAATACTGCAGAGCGCGAGCGCGTGAGCCACCGCTGCCTCCTTCTCGAGCATTAATTGCTATTATTACGAGCATTATTGCGAGCCCGGGAGAGATTTAGAACTCTTCCGGCCCGCCGAGCTTTCAACCTCCGTCCTTCATGAGCGTTGGCCTAGGGATGCCAGGTGAGGCCGCCTGTCACCCCAGCAGAAGCAAGTCGGGGCGGCAGGGGCGACAAACCCCCCGAAGAAGCAAGAAAAAAAAGGAACTACTTTGCGGTACACATTATTATCTTTCTTTTTTACGTGTGGACGGTGTTCACCCCATCGGTGCCAACGATGAGATGGGTATGTCGGAATCGAACCGACTGAAACCACAAGGTGTCCTTCACAAGCGTCCATTGTCGGACCCTCTACAAAAAGTGCCGCAACAATATATGTCTAGGTATTATAGTTATGTTCTTTTACAGTTCACCCATCACGACAATCGAGTCATAGTTATGGTATTTGAATTGCAAAATTTTAGTAAGAAGTACCTTTAAAATTTAAAAAAAAGAATATTACTTAATGTAACTAAAAATTTACGGTTTTCGCAATTTTTCTTTTATCTGTACTATGAAAAGTTACTTCGTACCAAATTTCAAGAATCTAAGTTCACGGGAAGTACCCTGTAGGTTTTGATTCCCGTGCGAGTTTCGAAAATTTGCGGAAGTTTGCGGCATAAACTGTAGGCGTATCGTTTGATTGCTTTGGCTTAGAAGTTTGATTTTTTCACAGCTCCAATGGACAGTGGACCTGAGTATTAGATATAAATTTCAGATTGATACCTCCACGCGTTCCTGTGAAAAACGGTCTTGAGAGACGGACGGACGGACAACGAAGTGATCCTATAAGGGTTCCGTTTTTTCCTTTTGAGGTACGGAACCCTAAAATTATTTAAAAGGCCCTTGGCAATAATCCTTATCAAAATAAATTACTTTATATTCAAGACTGTTTCAATACATTTATATAACTTTTTGAATTATTCAATTCGGAGATTCCTTTCGAAAGATATCACGAGTTTAAAAGGCCGAATTTTGTTTATACGTTGGATTATTAGAACCACTGCAGTTTACCATTTCAAAAGTTAATGTACTTTTCCCCGATGAACATAAGCTATATTATATTATGAAAGCCGGTCGGGGTCTCTGAGATATCCTTCCTAGGGCACACCAGATTCCCCGTACCACATGGCTGACGCTTGCTACGCAACAGAGATACCGTTCTCTTGAGAACGGTGTCTCTCTTGCGTTTTTAGTAGGTTCAAGTCCGACATACCCATCTTACCCTTAGCTCAGGTGGAGTAAAGCCCGTGGATGTGTTTACTCACGTAAAAAAAATGGCTATAAATTAAGTAATTTTAATTAAGTAAAGGAGTAAGTGCTTGAGTTAAAAAAAACTCATATAAACTAAAGCGCAGCGAGGGCGGGTTAAAAACTGAGTCCTCCGCCGCGTATGTCTGTACGCAATATATTCAAAAACTACTGCATCGATTTTTATGCTGGTTTCAAGAATGGATAGAGTGGTTATCGAGGAAGGTTTTACTATATAATTATTCAAGTTTCTGTATACATTGTCTAAAATATAATCATATTTGTTGGAGGTGTCGGGAAAAAATAAGCCATCTGGGAGTTTTCAACGAAAACGCTGCCTAGACCCTTTAAGATATAACAAAATGATGTACAGTGGAATTGTGTATGTCATATAGGTTGTGGTGGTAGAATAGGGTCTCATGGGTAGCGGAAACAGGGTCAGAATTCCACGCGGGTGAAGCTGCGGGCAACAGCTAGTTCGTTCTGAATAAATATGTAGATTAAGTTAGCTTTTGTAGCTATATAGAAAAGGCATGAGACATACGGCGAGCTTAAGGCGTTATGCGAGAAGACGGTGTAAATAGTACTCAACTGTATATCAAACGAAGTGCCTCTAGCGCAACTCTTCAGTAGGTACCTATCTGTAGTCAGAAATCTTTTTTACCCACTATGATCTTGACAACTAGTTTTAAAAGTTATAATCAACTAGCTGACCCGACAAACTTCGTTCCGCCTTAGAATCAAGCTATCGTCTGTATTAAATGGGGACACCGTGGTTCCCGTACCAAAAGGGGGCCCCACTGACTGGCGGGCCAGTGAGGATTTCCGCACGAAAAAAAGACAGTATAGGCGGAGACAAATCAAAAAAATCGAAGATTATAAAAACGGTCCTCCTGTTCCGAGTTATAAGGGGTGTCACTAACCCGACTTCGTTTAATGTGGCTTAATATGTATAGATATAGTTAGACACTTACTAAAATCAGCTGGATTATGATGCCTGGGGCAAGTCAGGCCAACGCTCTGTAGGAAGGGCACCATGGCTGATGTATCACCCTGATATATACACATTCCGTCTGCCATCACGTACACCTAAAATAGATGAAATACACGTGTAAAAATGACTGTATTGACACGACAAAGTCGACGTCAGACAGTTGGCATGGCATATCATGTGTTTTATTCTAAAGTATATCATAATACTTATTCGTATATATTATCTATAAGTGTCTAAAGTTTCCAATCAAAAAATTTACGTCTCTTTTATTTACAACTACCTGTTGCCTGCGGCTTCGCCTGCGTGAAATACTGATTCGTTCGCGCGACCCCCGGTATAAAATTTATAGGTAGCCTAATCCATCTTCTGTGGTATCTACTAATGATCTTCTATTAAAATGAGGTAAATTATGTAAAATTAAAATATGGTAAATTATGTCAAAAGTGTACCGCGTTGTGTGACAATAATATTCTCGTTCCCATTCACTGATTAGGATGTGACCCCAGCCAGCCACAGCTAGTGTAACAGCACTCGTGTTCGCGTCGAGGCAGGCGAACTACCCTTATAACAAGGTCCTAGGTCACTCTTTCTAATTTAAGATCATTGTGCAATATCGCGACCACGCCTGCAGCAATAGCGTGGCGGAATCACTGGTAAGAGCAATGCGGCCATAAAATACGCAGGTATTAATTTTGTATGCATTTAGGTCGGTAGACACTCTCGCCGTCCTTGCTGTTAATGACGTGGTATATTATTGGCAAGTGTTAGTAAACAGTCAATAAATATCGTGATATCAGTGTCAATAGAATAACAAAAATATGATTTTCAGAATCGTTGGGACGTCTAAACACATCTAAAAACACCGTTTCTCAGGGACCCTCACCTTAAATTCTGAATTGAGGTACAGATCAAAACAACGCATTGATTCAAGATATAATATTTGTTGCCAATAATATAAATAGGTACGTACCTACTGACATCGCCCACCGTACGACTTATGCGATAGGGAAACTGCTAGAATGCCTGTAAATAATTATCGCGGCAGTCGCAGTCGAAGATAATCATATAATAATCTACCACCACAGTATAAATCATGCTTAACAAAACAAATAATTACAAAATACACATTCTACGCCTGTACCTACAATAATAAAATTGCTACACCTAGGTCATAATAAATCTCGACTGGTACCTTTTTTTTTTTTTGTATCGTGCGGAAATCCCTTCGGATACCCCCCCGCCTACCAGCGGGGGCGGTTATGTCGGGCTTGCACCGACTAAAACCGCACGCCGTCTCGGGTCTTCAGACGCCGGGGTGTAAGGTTACCCATAGAGCATATCCCTCGCACCCCGGCTGACCCTGGGCCATCTCACCACTAACAGCATCGCTCATCCTGTCTCCTCTGAAAGCAGATGAGTACGGAGAGCGATGTGTTCCCGCCACGTTGGGTATTGGCCGACGATCAATGCCAACCCTATGAAGGGGTGAAGGGGAAGCCATTGACCGCCGCCCAGGGTGTACCGGCCGCTCCGATTCCGTTCCCCCCGGACTGCAGCGGGATCGGAATCGGAGCGACACTCGAGGAGGTTACCCAACACACACCCCTCTCGACTGGCACCTATGTACTTAACTAATTATTTCTTATACTCATATAAAGTTATGTTTCATGAAGATACCTAGAACCCAGGAACACGATAATGAAAAAGTGAATGATTCCATTGGTACTCATTTAATTTGCAGATTCAAAAAAGAACTTATTGACCCGCCCCCCTGACTGACCCTGGGCCATTTCCGGTTTCGAGATGGCCCTCTCGGGTTTGGGCCCACGTCTTGCTCCGGTATAGGGGTGGGGCGCTGGACGGTGCTCCCGGCCTGCTTCTGCTGGGGTGACAGGCGGCCTCACCTGCCACCCCGAGGCCTGCGCTCATGGAGGAGCTGTGTGAGTGAGTCGCCTGCGACGTGCGGCGAGCATGTTGCGGGCTCGACGGGACGGGAGAGTTTATATCTCTCCCGGACGCGCTCCGCCATCTTCTCGAGCATTGCATGCTCGCAGAAGGTGGCGGCGGCCCACGCGCTCGCGCTCCGCACCATTGCCGCAATAATCTAACACTACATTTTTTTTTCGTGCGGAAGTCCCTTCGGATGCCCCCCGCCGGCCAGCGCCGTCTCGGGTCTTAAGACAACCGGGGTGTAAGGTTACCCATAGAGCATATCCCTCGCACCCCGACTGACCCTGGGCCATCTCCGGTTTCGAGATGGCCCCCTTACTTGCTCTCCACTGTGCCATCTGCTAATCAGAGGGACACGTGGAAAGCTTCCGAACAGCCCTCAACAGGGCCGTCCTCGCCTCGGTCGGAGTTGGCCGTAGGCGGCAGCGTCTCTCCCGCCCTAGGAGAGGCGCTGCTGTCTCCGTTGCCCAGGGTGCACCGCGTGGAGGTCCCCAACCAAGCACCCCGAATCTAACACTACCTATATAACATTTTATTTGCCTTTAAGAGCAAGCAATCGGTGAAGGAAGGAGAAACAATTCCAACAAAGACAGATACATACATAGCTTATCATCAATCTTGTCATCACCCTTTGATCACTACACAAATTTAAAAAAAATTGTATAAAAAAAATCATCAGTAGCCCGGCAGTTGACCCTTAGTCCTTCATACGATATACCTAAAGCCTCTATGCATGGCATGCGCTCGACCACTCAGTACTTAATCCTTCATTCTGAATAATTAACAATTAATAATTGGTCACTACACAAATTAAAAAAAAATAGTATAAAAAATCATCAGTAGCCCGGCAGTTGAACCTCAGTCCTTCATACGAAATACCTAAAGCCTCTATGCATGGCATGCCCTCGACCACTCAGTACTTAATCCTTCATTCTGAATAATTAACAATTAATAATTGGTCACTACACAAATAAAAAAAAAATAGTATACAAAAAATCATCCGTAGCCCTTCAGTTGACCCTCAGTACTTCATACGAAATACCTAAAGCTTCTTTATATAGCATGCGCTCGACCACTCAGTACTTAATCCTTCATTCTGAATAGGAAAAAGCACACACACAGGAGGTATATATGTCTCACTGTCAGAGATATGAATGTTATTTTAGTTTTCATAGTTTAATATTCTAATTCTGAGATTTTACCTAATTATGATCACTCTAGACTATCGATAGATTAAAGTGAACGCAGCATTCTTTCATTAATTAGAAACTGAATCGTTTGCAGTATTTATCATAACTTTTACGCGAACAACTATGTCTAAGCTCCTGATGCCCCAATCACAAAGGAAAGCCTGCGCCGGAGCCGCGTCCGTCAATCAGTAGGTGTCCGGTACACCTACTGATTGACCCTACACCCTTACAGGTGAGGTTGATGTGGGCCCTAAAGATCTTGGTGGAGCCTCTTAAGATCCAACAGAAAAACTCAATAAGTTATCCATATCCTGACTCCAGAGTCAAACCCAGAACGATAAGAACTATCACACGCATATATAACCACAAGCTAGTGATTAGTAAATAATTCTTTCATTTTTATACTTTTTTAGCCTTACCTAGTAGATACACCACATTAATGTACGACTACGAATGTATGTCGGTACATACTCCAACTGTAAATAAAATAAAACACCAGAGTGAAGAGAACAAAAGAACGCGTTCAACACAGAAGTTGAACGCGTTCTTTTGTTGTAAAACTGGTTAAGTGCTAAAACCTGTAAATTGTTGATTCTGACTGACGAATCATGTCTCTATTTTCGTTATAGTAAGAAGTGGTCTAAAATAACTTACAATACTCGTAGCAGTAGAGATTGTTTTAACGATATATTTACAAAACAGATGCAGCGTGGATTTACGTAATGTCCTTTACATTGGGCGTTTGGAGGATCATCCCGTTAACGGGTCATCTAATCTAATAATTTAATGACATCATTTCCTGAGAATATGAACTTTTTAGCACTGTCCAGACAGAATCTATAACGGTACAAAAATACGGCAAAACGCTCCGAGATAAGGTAGTTGGTGCCCTGCGCTTCCGCTGTCACGACTTGGCGCGAGCAGTACCGTGCCCCGAGATACCTACATGTTGAAAAAGTTATCTACACTAAAGTCTGTGACAAAAGTATTTTACTTGTTTCATACAATGAAATCGTTCAGTTCACACCTATATTATAATTACGTGTTTTAACATCTTGTATTTATGTTATTGCAATTTATGTACCTACCTACAGGTAGGTACATAAATTGCAAGTCTCACGAAGCCAGAATGGTCCGCTAGTTACAACTAGCGGACCATTCTGGCTTCGTGAGACATAATTACTTAAAAAAAACCGAAGTTTATCCAATGCCCGGGTGTGTGGGTTATACCCAATAGCGGCGTTACCTACCGCGTCCAATTGTGAATATAATAAAAATTTCATGCTTCTTCCTTTAAAAGTGATTAACTTCCCACATAAACTTTCAACCCCTAATTCACGCTCCTGAGGCAACATTTTGAAAAACGTTGATATACCTATGTGTCATCATCATCATCAACCTATTCTAGTCCACTGCTGGACATAGATCTCCCCTAATGAGCGCCATAGCGCCCTGTCTTCAGCTTGCCGCATCCAGCATCTGCCCGCAGTCTTTCGCAGATCGTCATCCCACCTGGCCGGAGGGCGTCCTACACTACGTTTGCCGAGTCGCGGTCTCCACTCAAGAACACGTTTACCCCAGCGGTTGTCGGTTCTTCGCGAGATATGGCCGGCCCACTGCCACTTCAGCTTGCTTATTCTTTGAGCTATGTCGATAACCTTGGTTCTCTGTCGGATGTATTCGTTACGAATCCTATCCTTCAGAGAAACTCCGAGCTAGAGAAACGAGAAACTCGCTGAGCGACTTTGAACTGGTGGACCAGCCCTACCGTGAGTGTCCACGTCTCAGCTCTGTAGGTCATTACGGGTAGGACGCACTGATTGAAAACTTTCGTTTTCAAACACTGCGGTATGGATGACGAGAAAACCCGACGTAGTTTCCCAAACGCTGCCCAGCCTAGCTGGATCCTCCTCTTGGCCTCCTTCTCAAAATTGTTTTTACCCAACTGCACAATCTGCCCGAGGTAAGTGTACTCAGAAACAATTTCAAGAAGGTGGCCATCCACGACGACCGGTCCTGGATCAATGTGGCCATTGATCAAGACTTTGGTTTTATCCAAATTCATGCCAAGACCGATGCGTCGCGAGGCTGAAGCTAGGCCGTCCAGCATCTGGGTTAGCTCCTCTAGCGACTCCGCCATTAAGACTATGTCATCAGCGAATCGCAGGTGTGAGATGTAGTCGCCGTTTATATTTATGCCCTTACCTTTCCAGTCCAGCGTCTTAAACATATCTTCCAATGCGCTCGTGAACAGTTTCGGGGATATGACATCCCCTGTCTCACTCCTCTGCGCAATTGGATGGGTTTAGACTGCTGACCCTGTACTTGGACACTCATAGTGGCGGCTTCGTAAAGGCATCTCAGCACCTCGACATAACGATAGTCTACTTGACATCGCTGTAAGGATTCCAGAACAGCCCAAGTTTCAACCTACCTATGTGTACCTACATTTATTTCTAATCAGAAGCAAGTAAATAATTTTTTTACTTCTTACTGTAAAAATTAATTACTTCTGAGACCGATATTCTTAGCAATCCATGGATTCTCCGTGCGGGTGCCGGGTCCATCGCGTTGCTGAGTTGGGTGTACATCAACACTCACCTTCACTACCCAAGTTCCCCTCCCTGCCTAACCAAATTTGATACGAACCTACAAGTGCCGCTTTAGACATTCGTCCTAGTAATGAGCTTATTGTAGCTCTCGATTGGCCTAGAGATTTTGCTGGTATACCTCTCGCTCCCACTTCCACTGCATACAAATTAACCACGTAACCGTTTTTAATTAATTCGTTTGTGAGATCATAGTATTTATTTTTCTTTATTTTGTGGTCCTTTGGTATATTTGTTTCCCACGGTCACAGAATAAATAATAGTACCACGGTACAGTAAGTTCCACAAGAACCACATGTTTTAACCTCTTAGAATATAGGAATATGTCAGGTCTAGATGACGAAACCCCAACATCCTCCGGAATTTTATAGTGCTTTTCATACGTGTCGATTAGGAGAGTCCAATCTAGGGCAGTATCTAAGATTGAATAAGGTTTGTTCCTGGATGTTATGGATGAACCTTCAGACACAAAGATGATATGACGTCTGTTAGTAGTCAATCCTTTTTGGGCTCTAGCTACTGCCAGACTCATTGCTTCACGTATGATGATAAGCACCTTATCGTGGCGTAATATAACCTTTCATCCGTAATTTAACCCCCTGAGTGATGAAACGTCATACTTGCAACATAGAAGGCATCCACTTGACGGCCTCTATGGCGTAGCGATGGTGCATTCGACTGTTACGACAGGGGGCGCGGGTTTGATTCTCGCTCAGTTCAAATATTTGTATGCATGAATATGTCTATTTGCATTGGGCTGGGTGTTTCTATGTATATATTAAACTATATATATATTAGTATTTACAATGAAGAAAGAGTATATAAGTTTGTTTCCGTATTCGAGAACCCATAACAGAAGCTAAACTAATTGGCAAGCACAGTTAGTTTAGCTTCTGTTATGGGTCTGGAAAGCGATGTGTAGAATGTCGTAGAATATTTATTTATAAGTTGGCTGCCAAAATTTAAAGTTGTAGCGCCACCGGTTTAAGCTCTGTACGGTACTAATTCATCCATCAGAACAAGTAGTTATAAATTATGAACAGATAGGGCACAATAAAGCTGCCTGAAAGAATTGTACATGAATATATTTACCATCCTGGAGCCCTAGACAAAGTTACATTCTACTAATGGAATCGCTTCGAAGCCTTCAAAAGTCCGAAATGTATGGGTTAGCGTTAGACATTATTTGTCGATAAATAATGTCTAACGCTAACGCATACATTTCGGACTTTTGAAGGTTCTCTTCATAGTGATTCCACTAGTAGAATGTCACTTTGTCTACCGGACCTGGCTTCTACGCTACTCGGATCGAACGTTTTGAAAAACTCTCCAATCAAGTATTTAATTCACCTAAGAGTGTTTCTCAAGTGATATGGTTGTATTAAGTGAGCGAGAACACTTAATTTAACTTAATCATCACCAAACGGGAGCCTATCTCCAATAAAAAAACTACATACAATGTAACAATAATAAAGCTTGATTACTGGAAGTAAAAAATACCACAAAAAATAGCACCCACTTTGGCTCTGAGAATGAGTAGGCAAACAGGGTCCGCCTGATGGTAAATGAACCTTATCCTGTATTGACTCTTGGTTTTAGATACCTACCTACTTCTTGTGTAATAGTATGAAGACAATATCGTGACTCTGTTAATATTGGATAATAACAACACAAAGGAATTACTTATCGATATTTTTTATTTAAACGCCTTTTTATTTTATTTCTTCATGTGCGAAGAAACAACTACGCGGATGAATTGTCAGTAATCACTTCTAAAAACAACTACTTATAAAGGTTAAAATGAGTTATTAGCTGTTGGCTTTTTATTTGGCTTTTAATATTTTATACCGATTGAACACACATACATATTACAAAACAAAGTCCTCCGCCGCGATTATCTGTTTGTCCGCGATAAACTCTTAAACTACAGCACCGATTTTCTTGTTGTTTTCAGTAATGGATAGAGTGGTTCTCGAGGAAGGTTTTAGTATCTTATTTAGGTTATAGTGGTGGAAAAGGGGTCCATGGGTAACAGAAACGGGATCAGAATTCCACGCGGGTGAAGCCGCGAGCCACAACTAGTATATAAATAAAACACTGATCAAGTTAGTGTGACTCAGTCTCGCGCACTGAGCGATTAAGGGTCAAACTTATTGGTTTTTTTTTTGAGAATATGGGGTTACCATTTGCAGCAAACTGAAGTGACAATGGTCTGGGCACAACTGCCGAAGGCCCGATGGCCGCAAACGAGTTCTAGACTAGAGACCGCGAATCGTTAAACGGATGGTGGGGCTCACGACCTGAAAAGGTAGCTAAGTCCGACTGGCAGTTTGATATAAAGGTATGAAATTCTCAGTTCGATGTTAGAGGACGCTCTACAAATCCGTAACAAGCCGATCTTGGCCGGACTAACTTCTTCTTCTTGACGTGCTAAGTCAAAAGCCGGGTATTGTACACAGGTAGGTACGAAAAAAAAATGTAAGAAAGAAAACTCGCCAGTTAATTTTTTGTACAGTTTGTAAATACAGTAAATAATCCCACTTTAAAAAGGCAATCACGTGTTTTAAAGTGATATAACAATGTATTCTCATAGGGTCAAAGGTGGTTGGATATACATTCAACCAAAGATAGGCACCTGATTGTGTTTGTATACTATACTTATCAGTGCCTACGATATGTCTTGTTTATTTTGACGTATATAGTTCAACGTCCACTACATATAAATTTCTGTAGATTGAGAAAGTTGGTCGTGCAAGGTCGCTGTCGTATGTCATCGAAGACATGAAAATTACATCGCGTTGTCCAATAACGATAGGTGTCTTGTTCTTCAACGATCTGTCATAGGTGTAACTTCATCCCAAACATTTATCTTACTCTACCCTTTTCCGACTATCAACATCATGATCTATTGCAGAACGAGATCTCTAACTTAAGATTGCATACCTAATCTTAACTTAAAGAGTGTTGTTACCGATGATCATGAATGTTTATCGGTGGATCCACCAATCAACCATTGGACCATACAGCGGTAAAGATCCACTTTGACCTGAAACCTGGTGTTGGTATAGATACTGGCAAACATCTTTAACAAAAGTTGGCATAATGGGGGTAAGATCACGCATGTGTAATGCCGAGCAATAAGAAAGACCAACCAAAATAAAAACAAAAGGACTGATCAACCAATGACGCGAGCCAGCGGGCGGAATCAGTCCTTCACCAGTCACGGGCTCAAACGAGCCCCTGATTGGTTTAATACAAACTTGGATTGGTTAATTGGCGTACCTCGGTCGTGACGCCACGTGCAGCCACCAAAGACACCTAAAAACGATTTTTACGCAGCTAGGGTAGATTCATTGTCAAGATATATGCTGGTCACTATAATATATCTACTGCATTGGTCTACTGCAAGTGCCCAGTCCATTAATTCATTTACTTGTTTTTTTTTTAGCGTGTGGAAACCGCCACGGTTGTCACCCCTTCGGTGCCGACGATGGGGATGGGGGACGATGTCAGAATCGGACCGAGTAAAACCACACTATGTCCTCCCCAAGTGTTCATTGCCGGGAACCCCGGGTAAGCCCTCGAAAGGATAACCACAGGGTTCCGGCAGGACTTTAGCCACCACCGCGGCCTCGCCTGGTGGGGTCGGGGTTTATTCCGCGTTGGTGAGTTGGCAGGCGTGTGTAGGACACACACGACACGCGTCCGCCACGGCCTGCTTCTGTAAAAACGACGAGTCGGCCAACTGCCGTCCTCAGGCCCTGATCATGGAGGTCGGTAGTCACGGGCGTAGACGAGTCTGCGGCGTCCCCGCCGTAGACTGCGGAACGGGGGGGCAGGGTTCTCTCCCGCTCCCTCTCCGCCGTCTCTTTCGCGCGCATTACCTGCTCGCAGAAAGAGGCGGCGGCGTGCCACTTGCTCCCTTTGGAGACCACGGCCCTCACCATGGTCTCCATCGAGAGAACGTCCACGCCCAGGACCGCAACGACATCCCGGCGTTGACTCGCCCACGCAGGGCACTCCACCAACGTGTGGAGCGCCGTGTCTACGCCAATATCCCCGCAGTGCTGGCACTGCGGCGTTGTCTCCTGGTTCGACTTAGATACCTACCGAAGGACCCGTGTCCGGTAAATATCTGGCACATCCGGTAGGAGAGGTCACCGTGGTGCCTCTCCAACCACTCCTTCATGATCGGCCTCACCGCCGCGATGGTGGATTCCCCCCACCTTGGATGCTCAAGTCGCACCCTCCATGTCTCCATGAGTTCCCGGCGGAGCTGGGACCTTTGAGCCCTGATTTCTCGGGGCTCCAGCCTATGACCCCGCTCCAGCGCCACCTTGCACCACTGGTACAGCGATGCAAGGGCTCTCGCTTCCAGGTCCCATGGAGGGGTCCCGGCTAGGAGACATGCCACCTCGACGGAGATCGTGCGATACCCCCTGATGACTCTGACGGTCATCGCTTTTAACGGGCTGTTTAGAACCACGTAGCACCCAATCGTATCCGATGTTCCACAGGAGTGGTCCTAGGACCGACCCTTGTGGAACACCGCACGATACTTCTCGCCGCCCTGGTCATAGCCAGCTCGGGTAAACTATGGCCCTCTCGGATAGGTATGCCTATGCCCCGACAATGCGGCAGAGGTAAAGAGGCACTCCGTGATACGCGAGCAACTCCCTAACGCAGCTCCAGGCTAGGGTGTTGAAGGCGTTGGCAATGTCGAGTGACACCGCCACCACCACCCCACCCCGCGAGACTACTTCCTCTGCCAGGCGCCTAACGCGCATGATCGCTTCCACGGTGGAACGCCCCCGGCGGAAACCGAACTGGTTGTCCGCCAGATCTTGCCCCACGTTCGTGAAATGCTCGACGAGACACTCTGCAATAATCCGCTCAAAGAGCTTGCACACCTCGTCAAGCAAAACGACCGGCCGGTAACCGGAAGGCTGATCCGCCGGCCGCCCCGCCTGCCGAATAAGGACCAGTTTCCCCGTCTTCCACGCCTTTGGAAACTGGCGCCTTTCGAGGCATGCGCTAAAGAGCGCCACCAGTCGAGGCCCTAGTTCCTCAAGGGCCAGGACCCATGCTCGGCATAGAATGCCTTCGGGTCCGGGGGCAATACATTTCCGAGCTTTAAGCCGCAGCACTGCAGCATGCTACCCCTAGCTCACTCTCCCTGACATCGGGCACATCGCTCACGCTATTATAGCATCAGGCGCCTGAGGCGGAGCCATACGCGGAGGAACATGCTCCTCCACTCTCGCTGGGAACTGGGAGCCCAGGATCCCCTCCAGCCGCTCCGGCTGGAGGCTTTGGGTCATTCATTGACTTGCTAGCATAACTTTTTAGTTTCCTAAGACTAGATAGATATCAATTATAATTACCTGATCAAACAATTCAAACAGTGATGCGGCCGGTTGATGTATTGTACACACGACGGTCCTTCCTTGCCTCGCTAACTGTTTCAGCAATTTGACACATTGAGTGGTTGTGACCGTGTCGAGGCCGCTCGTAGGCTCGTCCAGAAAGAAGACCGGTGGGTTGTTTACTAGTTCCAGTGCTATTGATAACCTGCGAAGCCATAAATACACTTTTCGTACATACACTATTCGCATTAAATTTATTTTTTAATACACAAATACTCAAATACGCAAATACATGAAATGGACTATTCGCATAAATACATGTTCTTCAACATTCTGTGTGAAGTTTAATTCGTATGAATAAATTTAATGTAGCGAATCGGAATTATTGTACTTCATATCCATATTCTTTTTTGTACATACTTTTTGTAATGTGTTGAAATATGCAATGACTATCATTGAAATACTTCTTTTGAAAAATTCATTTGACTTACGCGAAAGAGTATAGTTCAGTTAGTATTAATCTGAGAAATTCCTATTATGCGAGTTTCATTCATCGACTTTTATTTTGAGG
Organism: Cybosia mesomella; assembly: GCA_946251805.1. Taxonomy (NCBI): domain Eukaryota; kingdom Metazoa; phylum Arthropoda; class Insecta; order Lepidoptera; family Erebidae; genus Cybosia; species Cybosia mesomella. The sequence goes on from OX276401.1 coordinate 10,343,930, forward strand.
CACTTAATTAAAGCTGGATTGGAATCCGGTGCTCTTAGAATTTAAATCTGATCGTTTCTAAGTAGATCAATGTATCGCTGTTTCCAATAAATTAAAAAAGTTAATATATGGATATCGGATATCTTCACCGAATCAATATAGTGCATTAATAAACATTTTAAGAATCAACTAGCAGTGGCCCGCTACTCCACGAGCATGAAATTCTGATCCATTCCCGCAATTATCCCTTGATAAAAAGTATTATAGTGCTATTTCAGACTAATATCTATCTGTACTCGTATGCCAAATTTCACTTAGATGCCAGCGTGACTGAGTAATAAACATCCACTGCAGCTCTGCTGGAAAGCTACGAGCCAGCGTGTCCTGTTGTAACACCCAAAAGTCCAGAAAAGAGCTCCTGGTGGGGGCCAGAACTCGAGCGACTATGTGGAGGCCTGAGAAAGCTCTACAACCGAGCAAAAAACACCAGAACCCCTGAGGACTGGGACAAATACAAAAATGCACAAAAATACTACAAGAAACGCATCAGGTATCGTAGAACTGAGGCCTGGCAGAGTTTCTGTAGTAGCATAAACTCGACAAACCAAGCCGCAAGAGTAAGGAAAGTCCTGGCCAAAGGTGAACTCAACCTCATGGGCTCACTTAAGAGAGAAGACGGCACTTACACTAATACGGAAAATGAAACCAGCGCAGTACTGCTGGAAACACACTTCCCTGGTTGTCAAGTCACACCATCCATCGATTCCATTGACTGGCCACCAGAACACTATAGTGTACCAACAACCCAAGAATGGGAAATCGCAAACAAGGTAGTAACTGCAGACAAAATAGAGTGGGCCATAAAAACCTTCAAACCCTTTAAGTCTGCAGGGCTGGATGGAATATTCCCAGCACTACTACAATGGCAACTGACAAGAATAGCAAAATATCTACTTCCAATCTACAGGGCCTGCATTGCCTTCAAATACATACCCAGATTATGGAGAGAGGCAAAAGTAGTCTTCCTACCAAAACCAGGTAAGGAGGACTACACACATCCCAAATCATTCAGGCCCATTAGTCTCACATCATTCCTCCTTAAAACGTTGGAGAGACTAGTAGATCGATACCTAAGGGATGGAACACTAAAAGACAACCCACTACATCCTCAGCAACACGCATACAGGAAAGGTAGATCAACAGAGTCTGCACTACACACGGTAGTGCACAAGATAGAATCGGCTATCACAAATAAAGTCTCAACACTAGCTACTTTCATAGATATAGAAGGGGCTTTCGACAAAACGGTACACAGCAGCATTAACGAAGCCTTACGGAAGCGTAAGGTAGAACCAGCCATAAGGGACTGGATCACTCAGCTGATAAGCAAAAGAGCAGTCCAGATAGTGATGAGTAACACCATCACAAGAGCAAAGGTAGTCAGAGGATGCCCCCAGGGAGGCGTCCTATCACCACTCTTATGGAACATAGTAAGTCAGTCGAGACAGTCTTCTAAAGAGACTAAATGAGAGAAGATACACCACCATCGGGTATGCGGATGATCTTGCAATACTAATAAGCGGAACGGCTGAGAACGTGCTATGCAAAGTCATGCGCTCAGCCCTTCAGATTGTGGAAGAATGGTGCGAAGAACACCGATTATCAGTAAACCCGAAAAAAACAGAACTTATCCTTTTCACCAACAAAAGAAAGTTACCAGAACTACAACTACCAAAACTATTTAATACCAAACTAGCCCTAACAACTCAAGTTAAATATCTGGGCATCATACTTGACAATAAGTTGAATTGGACTAGCCACATAAATGCTAAAATGAAAAAGGCCTGCATAACTTTTTGGCAATGCAGAAGACTCGTTGGTAAGAACTGGGGTCTTAACACCAAGATAACACTTTGGCTGTATACGGCAATTATCAGGCCTTCTCTAACCTATGGATCAGTTGTATGGTGGCCCAGAACAGAACTGATCACTGTGAAAGAAAAGCTCCAGAGTCTACAACGCCTAGCGAGTACAGCAGCCACTGGATGCATGAGAACCACTCCATCAGCCGCACTAGAGCACCTCCTAAACCTGAGACCGCTGCATCTAATCAAACAGGAGGAGGCCAAGGCAGCAGCCTTAAGACTGAAAAGTAATGGGCTCTGGAAAGAGAATACTGGAACAAAGCATTCAAAAATTCTACAGGGAATCCTAAAGAAGATACCACTTCTTGAGGCGCCCGTAGACAGAATACCGTGTCACCACGTCTTCGAAAGGAATTATCATATTCAACTTACTGAGGAAAAAAGAGACAGCTCTGGCGTCAAAGAAGTTAGGATATACACAGACGGCTCTAAAACCACATATGGTACCGGAGCAGGTGTCTTCTCGAATGACCTAAACATCAAAATAACAACCACCCTGGACAAGCTAAGTACAATATTCCAAGCTGAATGTATTGGCATAACGAGAGCGGCGGAGACGATTGCCGCCAGAGACGTCAAAGATCTAGATATAAAGATCATATCAGACAGTGCATCCGTACTCCAAGCTCTGAAAAGCAACACCATAACCTCTGTCCTCATATTGGAATGTCACAATACACTCCAATCCATTGCAAACACAAACAAGGTCACGCTGCAATGGATCAAGGGACACAGCAACTCCCTCGGCAACGACGCAGCCGATGAATTGGCCAAGAGAGGATCAGGGGCAACAGTATATGGACCGGAACCAATACTACCTATACCTCAAGCACAGGTCAAAACTTGGCTGCGGAAAAATACGGAAGAAACCCATCAAAAAGAATGGACAAACATTGAAGGATGCAGGCAAACAAAGAATGCAGTTCCGGTAGCATCAAAAACGTTTAGCCGAAACTTCATCAGATTAAAAAGGGACCAGATCCGCAAGGTCATAGGCATCTTGACCGGTCACTGTCCTCTAAACAAGCATCTATTTACAATAGGTGTGACGGACAGCCCCCTGTGCAGAGGCTGCATGGGGGCAGAAGAAACGCCACATCATGTGCTTACAGAGTGCATGAGCGTGGCCGAACAACGGGCGAAATTCCTCCAGTCGCCAGCGTCTCTCCGGGAAGCATGTGGAAACCTGAAAAGGCTGCTGACTTTTTGGGAAGATCTGGGTTGGTTGGAGTGAGAGGTAAGATGCTACGCACAATGGCCCAATCAAGAGGCTAAGTGCGGAACAGCCCAGGTAAACTAACTAACTAACTAACTAATAAACATCCATCAATCGAAACATTCGCATTTATAATACCTAGTAGACATTGGGAGGTCTTAAGCTGGGTTATCCTTTCGAGGGCTTACCCGGGGTGCCCGGCAACGGACACTTGGGGAGGACACCGTGCGGTTTTAGTCGATACACGACATAACCACCCCCGCTGGCCGGCGGGGGGGTATCTGAAGGGACTTCCGCACGTAAAAAAAAAGCTAACATATTTAACTTTAGTGCAACCTCCGTATTAGGGTACTGAACCCGAGTAACCCTGTAACTACTTGCGATACTTATGTAAAAATAATTGCGATAGCATTGCAGCATTAAATGACCATGTTTAATTGACCATTATCTAGTTACTTTCAATCGGTATGAAGATCAAGCTGAAGACCAATTCGAAATAGGTATCAGGTTGCTGCGGAGCGCGAGCACGTGGGCCGCCGCTGCCTCCTGCGAGCAAGTAATGCTCGAGAAGGAGATGGCGGAGCGGGCCTGGGAGAGATTTAGAACTCTCCCGGCCCGCCGACCCCGCAACATGCTCGCCGCGCGTCGAAGGTGACTCAGACGCCGGAGGTCGCTCTACGACCTCCGTCCTTCATGAGCGCAGGCCTGGATGTGGCAGGTGAGGCCGCCTGTCACACCAGCATAAGCAGGCCGGGACGGCAGGGCGATTAGTGCCCTCCTCCCTTTCCGGGGCAAAATGGGAACACCGTGGTTCCCAAACCCGAAGGCCCCCCTTCTCGAAACCGGAGATGTCCCAGGGTCAGTCGGGGTGCGAGGGACATGACTTATGGACAACCTTACACGGCTTCTGAAGACCCGAGACGGCGTGCAGTTTTAGTCGGTTCAAGCCCGACATAACCTCGCCCGCTGGCCGGAGGGGGTTATCCGAGGGGATTTCCGCACGAAAAAAAAAAGGTATCAGGTACTAAGCCGATTACGTTACCGGGGACAAATGTTGATTTGCTGAAATTTAGGCAATAGTGAATGATTTACTTAAACTATTAACGTATTAGCACATACACAACAAGGACTTCAGTTAGCCTAGCTAGATCACAGCTACCTTTTTATGAATCACGTTAGTCAATAGATTCAATATCTGTCATGTACTGTGTGAGGTACATTAGATACGTGTTGTATTGTCAAGTACAATACACCATCTTACTTATTAGGTATGCGTGTCCACGTCCACATTGCACAATGCACAATGCTCTGCCTACCTTTTTGTTTACCTCTCGAGATTGTTCCGTGCTGCTATGGGAAAGTTGGCTCAAAGTAATGTAATGAGAAAGATCGACGTGTTTTGAATTTGTTGATGATTCAATTACGAATTCCACCTGAATACATTTCATGTAAAGTAAGAAGATTGCCAAGACTCACATGCTCATAACTATCCTACTAATATTATAAGTGTGAACGTTTGTAAAGACGTCGACTCGGATGTTTGTAACTCAATCACGCCCTAACGGCTGAACGGATCTGGCTATGGATAAAGGGAACAAGAGCAGAATTCCACGAGAGCGAAGTCGCGGGTATTATTGAATATAAACTTAAAATCTTAAAATGTGATTTCATTTCTTATTAAGAAAATGAGTAGGAATTAGTAAATGTATATTTTACCTCTTCTTTTGCCCTCCAGACAACATGTCCGTCTTGGTGTGCTGGTGCTCCAAAAGTCCCAATTCTTGAAGAATTTCTTCTGATGGTGCTTTGCAACCCTTTGGCACCTTCAGACGGGCGGCCACATCCATAGCCTCTCGAACGGTGAGTAGCGGCTGGAGCAAGTCTTCTTGAGTGATGTAACAGGATGACCTCTGGAAAAGCTGCTCGTCTCTAGGTTGCCCATTTACCAGAAGTTCTCCTTCCACTCCCGCAGACCTAAGTAGAATACAAAAATATATATATATATTATATGTAAAGTACAGTTGCCATAGATAATAGCTTAACGCATTCCAAGTAACCGACCGAGCACTCAATTTTCCATTTGATATTGTTCTGACTTCTGAATCCAGCAATTTAACTTCATAAACATAGAGAAAGTGGGTGGCAATAAGAAATCTGAGCTAGACCGGATAAACTTTATAGTGTATTCAGTTGTAAAGATAGATTAATCAATTTTATAACAAACCAATTAACAAAATTATTTTTAACGGATTCTATCGCGATTTATTTTGATGTTATTTTATATTTTACATTGATCCCGACGTTTCGGTTGCTTTTCAGCAGCCATGGTCGCGGGGAGAATCGCGATAGAATCCGTTAAAAATAGTTTATTTGAATGTGTGACGTGACATTCGCGTAAACTTCCGACATTATCAAACCAATGAACTATTCACTTTTATAAAATATAACTGACATCATCGTCTTGGCGTCTATTCTGGTTGTATTGGATGTCTTCACTTCTTCTTCTTCTTCTTTTAGTTAATGGTTTCTGCAGAATCACCGCAATTTCGCCAATGTCAAGTAAAATATAGTAAATGTTTATAAAATTATATTAATCTAAGCATTTCAAATTAACGGCAACGTCGTACGGTTTTCTCAAAGAGTATCAAAATATAATAAATGTTTAAAAAATTATTAATGGCGAAGACGCCAATGTCAAGTCCGTCTATACAGTCGAGAGTCAAAAGTCAAAGTCCTGTCTTCACTTCAAAGTCCGGTGTCCACATGTCACCTTCGTCTGACAGTTAGTCATAAATAATAAATATTCTACGACATTCTGTAGTTGTACCAACTACCCAACAAGGAATATGGGGTATTTTTTAATTTATTTTGAAGCATAATAAATAGAAAAATCTTAAAACAAACCTTAGAACAAAGACAATTTTATTATGTCGAGTTATGTTATTCATATGGCAGAAGAACGTTTAGAAGAAAGTTAGATACCTTATTCTATGCACAAACCTGTATCCAGATATCGCGTTGAGTAGTGAGCTCTTGCCTGCACCGGACGGTCCCATAATAGCGATCAACTGCCCGGACGTGAACCTGCCATTCACTCCTTTTACGACCTCTTTTTTTGGACCTGTAGACATATAGAATGCGTTAATGAATGGAATATAACATTAGCCAATATAACATAAGATTCATTATTTAACATTTAAATTCAATATTTGTTAAATAGTGAAGCTTTGTTGGGTAGGTAGTTCGTTAGAATCCTACTAATGTTATATTTAAATGATAAAATTTGTGAGGATGGATGGATGTTTCCTACTCTATCAAGCCAGAATGGCAGCAAGGATCTGGACGAATTTTAGCACAGAGATAAAGTATAGTCTGGAATTACACAGGCTTTTTACCCCGGGATAGGTGTAAATATCAGTATTTCACGCGGCTGGAGCCGCAGGCTACAGCAAGTATCTAATACTATGTGCATCAGATAAGGTCATCGTCTTAAATGGAAACCAGTAGATAAATCTAAGACGCTATTTTAGTACAACCACTTAGTAGTACCTGCTTTACCTCATTACGAATGCTGCGAGTTCTTACCGTTTCAAGTAATTGGAAAGGTACCTGTTATATTTTTTTATCGTTGAAGTCAAGAACGTATATCCTTAATCGGATATAGACTACATTTTTATATAATACTTGCTGCTGTCTGTAGCTTCGACTGCGTAAGACCTGATCCCCTGAGAATATCGGGATAAAAAGTAGCCTATGTTACTCAGGGATAATGTAGCATTTTGTGACCCACAAAAGTAGCTTAGCTGCTGACTATATTCTCCATGCCAAAATTTATCCAGATTCAAATAAAACTATTTTTTAACGGATTCTATCGCGATTTATTTGATGTTATTTTATAATTTCCATTGAACCCGACGTTTCGGTTGCTTTTCAGCAGCCATAGTAAATACATCAAATAAATTGCGATAGACTAATCCGTTAAAAAATAGTTTTTATACCATACCTACTCTAAAAAGCTTATTTTATTCACGCAAAACAGTGAATAAAAAGGCCTTTTATTCACTATTTTGGTGTTTGAATTTGGAGCACAAAAATATATCCGGTCTCTATTTCAATGCTTACACAAACTCCTTGCGCTAAGATTCGAAATTCAAAACTCTTTGGTGCAAATAAATCCTCGAGATTTGAAGGGTCGATATTTGCGACAAGGAGTTTGGCAAGATTAATAAATATTGTTTCACAAGTTGACCACTCTAATGATAATAATAAGAAAATTACGCTTAATTTCAGTCATTGCTCTAATTTTAATGTCCATTTCAATTAATGTAACAATTCTTATTTCTTGATTAAATTTCTATTTTCGCTTAAATTATGTCTTTTCTCGTAGTCATGGTATAAAGTATAGTATGCAACTCTTGAATAAAGTATGAATTTATATCGAGGGCCATGAATCACTCGCGTCGTTCAGGATTCTAACAGTTGAATCACTCGCTGCGCTCGTGATTCAATCATTAGAATCCTTCACTTGCTCGTGACTCATCTACGGCCCTCGCTTTAAATCCGTCCTTTATTCACTAGTTGCATAATATACTATTATACCATACCTACTCTAAAAAGCTTATTTTATTCACGCAAAACAGTGAATAAAAAGGCCTTTTATTCACGGTTTTGTTTTTATTCACTATTTTGGTGTTTGAATTTGGAACACAAAAATATATCCGGTCTCTATTTCAATGCTTACACAAACTCCTTGCGCTAAGATTCGAAATTCAAAACTCTTTGGTGCAAATAAATTCTCGAGATTTGATTGGTCGATATTTGCGACAAGGAGTTTGGCATTAGATTAAGAACTGTTTTGTGTTCTTTGCTGCCTTTATAAGAAATAAATATTGTTTCACAAGTTGACCACTCTAATGATAATAATAAGAAAATTATGCTTAATTTCAGTCATTGCTCTAATTTTAATGTCCATTTCAATTAATGTAACAGTTCTTATTTCTTGATTAAATTTCTATTTTCGCTAAAATTATGTCTTTTCTCGTAGTCATGGTATAAAGTATAGTATGCAACTCCTGAATAAAGTACGAATTTATATCGAGAGCCATGAATCACTCGCGTCGTTCAGGATTCTAACAGTTGAATCACTCGCTGCGCTCGTGATTCAATCATTAGAATCCTTCTCTTGCTCGTGACTCATCTACGGCCCTCGCTTTAAATCCGTCCTTTATTCACTAGTTGCATAATATACTATATTTCAATGTGTGACATTCGCGTAAACATTCGACAATATTATCCAGATTCGTTCAGCCTTCTGGCTTGATTGAGTAACAAACAAATATGCAACCTCAATGGTTGCATATTTGTTTCACACTTATTATAATAGTTAGATTTCATTTTGTTTACAGGCTGATTCATAGAATTGGTCCTGTGGTGATAAAGATGTGTCTCAAATTACCAGTATTAGATGGAGTTAAAGTTTAAGTTACAAACTACTTAGTATAAATATCGATAACTATAACTGCTTGCCAATTTGAACTAATATAAAAATTAAGCTTTATTTTTATATAATAATGGACACGTCAATATAGCTTTACTTCGCCTTATGGTAAGCTAAAGGTAAAGTCTCAGGCATGGGGGTTACCATTACAGATAGACCATTGCTTTTTCACGCCCTGCTTTAAGGACCCGTGACTGTGAGAAACACGTGTGCTGGTAAAGAATTCCAAGTCTTTATGGTGCGGCAAATAAAAGAGGCTTTGTTTATTTGTTCGTATTTTTTTAACTGCTGGCAGTATAGAAAATGTCCGGACCGGAATTTCCGGACAGGTTATAGGCATAGTTTGGATCCGGTAGGTGTCGCTGCAATTTAGTTACAGGATTTTATCATTATCTGCATAACAAAACTCATTAAGACTATTCTACTGAGTCCAAACACGCTATATCTGCTGTAAGTTGTTCAGGAGTGGGGTATTAGGCAGACTAAATGATGACGCAGTATGAGGTCAAGGTTAGAAGTAGTACATTAGCCATTTAAGCCCTACGTCAAATAGGAAATAAGCTGATAATCTTCCAACGCGTACATATGCAAATTATAGCTAAAAACCATATCGATAACATCAGTTTGAAAAAAAATTATGCACTGAACAGTGATCATTTTTATGCCGTTATAAAAATCTGTTTCGTATTGTCAGAACCGTTTTCTTTTTATTTTATTTATTTACTAGCGACCCGCCCCGGCTTCGCACGGGTGCAATGGATGTTATTATACATATAAACCTTCCTCTTTAATCACTCTATCTATTAAAAAAACCGCATCAAAATCTGTTGCGTAGTTTTAAAGATTTAAGCATACATAGGGATATAGGGACATAGGGTCAGAGAAAGCGACTTTGTTTTATACTATGTAGTGAATAGTGAAGTTAATATACCCAAAAAAAATTACATAAAATCAATGGTGGAAAGAATGGGAAACCTTGTACAGTACGAAAGCCGTAACATCGAATTTTGTTTCTTTGAACCACAGATTACATAATATTATTCTAATACTTTTCATCTATATCTCTATACTGCGACAGCTTGTTATCTTGCAGCCATTTGTTTTTTAATGTGTTTACATAAAGTTAAACATGTACTTATAGCTTGAATTAAATTCAGACCTAATTAGTACAATCTTTACTTAAACACTGATATTTATAACAAATGGCGTTTTCTGCTTATAAATAAATGTTATAAACTCAAAACATTAACGTTAGACATTCAAAATAGTAAGAAAATTAAAAAGAAAAGACATCGATTGAACAAGGCAACGCAGTACAGTCACAGGTTTATCGATGAAACAGAACATCGCAGTAACAAGCGAAGAAACAATATTCGATGTTACGGCTTTCGCACTGAAGTAGGTAATCCGGAAAGGAGTGCGAGGGATATGCTCTATGGGCAACCTTACACCCCGGCGTCTGCAGACCCGAGACGGCGTGCGGTTTTAGTCGGTTCAAGCCCGACATAACCGCCCCCGCTGGCCGGCGGGGGGGTATCCGAGGGGATTTCCGCACGAAAAAAAAAAAAAAAAAAAAGGTATTCCGGAAAGGAGAAAGACTGGCACTCATCTAGGAAGATTTTTTTTGGGTGCTTGCTAGAAGACATTTTTCCACTTCTAATTTTTATGCTACATACAGCAAATTTCACCTATCATAGGAACCGAAATGAATTCAAACTTAACTAAGTTATCACGTTTTACTGAATGATTTTTCTTGAATTTTAAAATTAATTTAGAACTTCATTGCAATTATTTTCTCTAGTGAAATAATAGCTTTAGTAAGCGTTAGTAACTTACTAAATGATGCTCTCGACTCCGCCCGCGCGGAGGAGGTCGTTTATCGTTTTTTGGTCATATCTCCGGTCTACTAAACCAATTGCAATCAAACATCCACCGGGAGACAACGCAGCATTGCCAGCACCGCGAGGATCCCGGCGAAGATACGACGCTCCACACATTCGTGGAGTGCCCAGCGCGGGCGAGTCAACGCAGGGATCTCGTTGCGGTCCTGGAAGTTCTCTTGCTGGAGACCATGGTGAGAGTCGTGGTCTCCGACGGGAGCAAGTGACACGCCGCCGCCGCCTCTTTCTGCGAGCAGGTAATGCGCGCGAAAGAGACGGCGGACGACGAGGGATCAAACCCAATCCCGTAGGCTTGGCCGCGATAGCGACCAAAGTCCACCGGGAACCCTGGGGTTATCCATTCGAGGGCTTACCCAGAGTGCCCGGCAATGGACACTTGGGGAGGACACCGTGTGGTTTTTGTCGGTCGGATTCCGACACACCCATCTCATTCTTGGCAAGTAAAAAGAAAGAAATTGCAATGGCAGAGTTATATGACATATGGCAGATTTTAAGTCTGATCAAAACCTTTGTAAACCACGTTAAAATCCGTTTAGTAGTGTTTGCGTCCATCGCGAACAAACAGACAAACGTACATGAATTCCAAAAAAAAAGGGTTCAGAATGGTTCATTTAACATAACCCAAGTATTTTTGTTAAATATCTCCAATGTACAGACACAATAACATATTTTAATGCAAAAAGTTACTTAGCTGTATGGAGCATGTTGCTTACATGCGTTATTTGTCTGGCTTCGGCTCAGAAACAGTTACTTACGTGACCCGACCGAGTGCATTCGCCCTTGCGCTTGAGTATTGTGTACAATGCAACGGTAATGTCAGTTCATATCACAAAACACGTTTTATTATCGAAAGTTCTTGTTCCAAAAAAAAAAATGTTTCTCTGTTGATTAGTCTGGTATGAGTTCCCATACAATTAAGTTTTTTCTACTGATTGATTTCGATAGCGATTAAAATATGAAATAAAATATATAAATAAATTGAATTTTTTTCTTAATTCTTTATTGTACACAAAGGTCTCATATACCAATTGTAAACATAAATAGCAGATGAAATACTTATGTACAAAGGCGAGCTTTACTCTTTAAGAGCAGCAGGAGTAGAAAAAAAAATACAGAGGGGAGCAAAGTGTACATACACAGTATAGTTGACTACAAGTTCAAAAATACTCGCCCCGTGGATGAGGTGTGCACTTTGTTTATGCAGTGGGAAGTATCAATGAAGAAGAAACCTAGTTTCGCGCCTGCAAAATAGACAAACTTAATAATCCATCAATTAAGTATACATAAAACATTTATTTGACCTCATTACTCTATTTAAATCTCAGCGACGAGGCGGACTGACCAATTCCTTTAAAAATGCATTTTGTTAAAAAAAAAAACAAGTTAACCAATATAATAATACCTATGTACTAATTGCTGTAATGTGCACCGAATGCACATGTTCGCTATTCTTGTGATAAAAATATTTAAAAATTGCGTATAAACATAATGTTGGGAAAAAAAACATACATTAACTTGCGGCGATAGCCTAGTGGCGTACGTAAGGGACTGCCGAGACGAGGTCTCGAGTTCGATCCCCAGTCGCCGCGGCCACACACCTTTGACGTTTCGTAGTTATGTGTGCATTAATAAATGGTAATTATCGCTCGCTTAATAATGTGCCCGGTAGATGGCAATAGGCTCGCCCCCTATTACATTGGGACCTTAACATAACTGGCGAATCGTGGGTGTGTAATACACCTCTGCCTACCCCTTCGGGGATACAGGTGTGAAGTTATGTGTTATGTTATGTTATGTTGTTTTCATCTATTGCCATCTACCGGGCAGGTTGCTAAGTGCGTGATAATTGACATTTTTAATACACACATATACAGGTTGTATTTTTGAAACGGGGCAGTAAGGGCAAGTACCTTAACCATTGTAGTTACAGCAAAACGTTATTAGGAGACCTTCCCTAAATTTTTAAATTATTTTGAACTGCATTCACAGATTTTACAAAAATCTTAGAAAAAAAGGAAAAAGTCCAAAATATTTTTTTTGTAACACTCGCGTCTATTTCATGTGGGGATCAAAAGACTCTATGGGATCATTTTAGCTTTGATTACTAGGAAAGACAAATCGCCAAAAACGTTCAAAAATTTCAGCAAGAGAATCAAATTTCTACAATTTAAAAAAATGGATTTTTTGTTATATGTTTCGTCAGTCGTATACATTCATGTGCAATCATTAAAAACCTGTTATTTTAATATCACAAACAGACACTTGTATTTTATTTATTTGTATAGAAGATAAATAATGATAGCAAACAAAATATATATCTCTTATTTTTTTTTTTAACGTGTGGAAATCCCTTCGGATACCCCCCCGCCGGCCAGCGGGGGTGGTTATGTCGTGTCTCGACTTAAACCGCACGGTGTCCTCCCCAAGTGTCCGTTGCCGGGCACCCTGGGTAAGCCCGGGGTATATATTATCTCTCTAATATATATCTCTGTGGCGTGGCGGCAGTGCATTCAACTACTATCTACGACAGGAGGCGCGGGTTCGATTCCCACTCGGTGCAAATATTTGTGTGCTTTAAATGTCTATTTGCATTGGTCTGGATGTTTCTATGTATAATAATGTATTTATTTACAAAAAAAAGTATATAAGTATGTTTATCCGCATTCTAGAACTCATAACACAAGCTAGTTAAACTATGCTCACTTTGGGTCTAGAGAGCGCTGTGTAGAATGTCGTAGATTATTTATTTATTTAAGAAGTGCAGGGTAAGTTAAAAATCAATTGCAACTTGCTTTTCAAAAGCGTTAATAGCTTTTCAATAGATACTTATCCAATTAAAACTTTTGCATGCTTTGACGAAACGAAACTTATAAGCATTTGACGAATTGAAACAAAAATGCGTGTTACAAACCTGCTTAACGAGTCGAAACCATTAAATTTGTATTAAGTATTAGTAAGGACCTGTGTTACAGGTAGTTTAGTGATAATCCCAAACAGCACCATTATAGCCATCGTATCGCTAAATTGAGGTGGATTTTTGATTTTCTTAATCCCCAAATTAGGTAGGTATACCTGTTTTAGTGGTGAGAAAAGAGAGAAAAAATATTAAAAATATATAACTAAGAATAATTGAAAATACATTGCCACGTGTTTTATATATTATGTATGGGCTTGTGCATCTGTTGTGTGTGTGCATAACTGCCAATAATCATAGAACCATTTCTGATCGTATATAAGAGTTCCTCTGAGTATGTGTAACTTTGCTCTTGAAGCCATGTTTTAGTTTTAGAATAGAAATTATGTTATTTCTCCGCATCATCTCATGTCGTTCAAGTAATACCGGCCAAGTGCAGACCCCAGATTGCAAAGTACAAATTTTGGACGCAACTGGGAAATTACTATGAGGATGATGATGTGCTTTCTAGAACCCATATTATAAGCTTTATTTAGTTTGGGTCTAGACTGTGCTGTGCTTTGGAAAATGTCTTAGAATATCTATTACTAGCTGTGCCCCGCGGCTCCGCCCGTGGTTAACTTCGCCCCCGTAGCATCCATTTTCTTCAATAATTGCCCGTAATTTATTAGTTCTATAATAATGTACCGAAATTTGCCCGATTTGTTGGATACTAAAACCTAAAACAAATTATATACTAAAACCTTCTTCGAGAACCACTCTATCAGTTGGTGAAAACAGCATGAAAATCGGTGCAGTAGTTTTTGAGTTTATCGCTAACAGACAGACAGACACAGCGGAGGACTTTGTTTTACCATAATAATGTAATAATATATAAATATATAACTGTCTCCCGCGGTTTCACCCGTGACATACTTCGATCCCCCGTGGCACCTTTTAACCCATAGCTACATACCTGTAATTTAATAGTTTTACAATAATGCATGGAAATTTGCCCCATTTGTTGACATATATGATTATTGCTCCGCTCCCCTGTATAGTAACGTGATGATATAGCCTAGCCTTCCTTGATAAATAGGGTATCCAACACAAAAATATTTTTGGTACCAGAAGTTCCTGAGATTAACGCGATTCAACTAAACAAACAACCTCTGCAGCTTTAAAATATTATAAGTATTATAGTATGGATTTAGTTATGCGTGTTGGCTAATGCTTACGCACGCAGCACACTGTATCAAAGAAATTTCAAAATTACTAACGATTTGAAGTTTGTTTTTTATTTGGTAATTTCTGACACACGGATTTTCGAAATCCAAATCTGAATAATTGCCTTTTTGAAATATTTAGTAACTCGCGAAATGGCTTCAGAGTCTGGAATTATAACTAATAATTTAATTTTTTTATTGATGAATAAAAGCAACCTTCAAAGTTTCATGTTGTGTTCCTTTTCTGAGTACCAACCTAATATTATTTCTTGATTAGAATATAGCATAATAACATTTTCTTAAATAAACACACTTTACTACAAGGTTAAAAAAATTGTAATTGTTATTTAAGCCTCGAAGGCCTAACATTTGACGGCCTCTGTGGCGTAGCGGTAGTGCATTCGACTGTTACGACAAGGGGCGCGGGTTTGATTCCCTTTCAATGCAAATATTTGTATGCATGAATATGTCTATTTGCATTGGTTTGGGTGTTTCTATGTATAATATGTATGTATTTACAAAAAAAAAGTATATTAGTATGTTTATCCGCATTCCGGAACCCATAACCCAAGCTAGTTAAACTATGCTTACTTTGGGTCTAGAAAGCGCTGTGTAGAATGTCGTAGAATATTTATTATTTATTATTTCCACCATAATAATCTTATGTACCATTATTATTTTTTTACCTAGGGATAATTGTAAACTGATTAAAAATAGATCACGCTGGGAGTCGCAATCAAACACTTACGCTTATAGGTACGTCATCAACATATTAGATTCCACACGTCAACTTTATCCAAGCACCTACTGGCTAGGTACTTTATATTAAGAAATTGTATGTCTCCATCATCATTATTTCAGTGTTGAGTCCCGTTTGCCCGAGGTCCGCTTTTGGGCGTTTACTCCTTCACGTCGCACGGTCTTTGGCATTCCCGGAAATGAGTCATGTCATCCCTTAAGTACGACGGCAAGTGAACACTTCTTGGGTCTTCAATTTTAATGGGGCTCGGTGGAGGTGCATGGTAATGTAATGCGGAAAAAATTATATGTCTGTATACTTACAACTCAAGCAACGCGGTCTAAATACATACTTCGAGCGGTATAATTACCTAGACACTATTTATTATATCAAAGAACATTATTTTCTTGATAGGGTACTGGTTAGTACTTAATTCATGAAACAGTACGTTAAAAGTCTAAATATGTTTGGCTTACCGGGTGCCAAAATATTTTCTATATCTAGAGCTTCATTCCCCCAACAATGTAATGTACCTAGATCGTTGCCAAGTTCACGCATTTAGGAACATTGCCGAAATTTATGGTGTGTCTAAATAAATAAATAAATAAATAAATAAATAGCTGTAAACTGAGTATCATACAAATCAACCTACACTCATCGGCACACGTGATCGGCAACTCTACCATGACATTTTATTAAAAGCGTTCGTGTTCCGGCGATAAAGAGGGATGAAGTTATATAGGATATGCATTGCTCCATCCCTCTTTATTGCACTTCGTGGTATGTTAATAGTACAATAAATGCGTAGAAAGATGAGGTATTTCTTTGAATTAACAGATTGCGACTATATTTCGAATCCCAGATCAGGTGAAAAGTACTACACCGACACTTCAAAATGTACCTTTTTTTTTTCGTGCGGAAATCCCTTCGGATACCCCTCCGCCGGCCAGCGGGGGTGGTTATGTCGGGTTATGGTTACTTCAAAATGTACCTCCAACATATTTCTTATAGGAAAATTTCAATAGTGTTCAGTCAACAGCAATAGGCTTACTGGCTATTATGTGCGACCAAAAGGAGATGGCGAAATGTGGGTATTAATAAAACACAATACCAATAGTCAATTTAAAGTTTTATGGCATCTTTGAGTCTTAAGGCTTCTCAGTGGTTAAATTACTTGCGCCGCTAGAAATATAGGTATAAAAAAAAATCCACGCTAACCATTTTCAGTTAGTTTTAGCTGGTCATTGTCCACGGTTCACCTCTCTTGCTCTAAACAATAGTTTTGAAACTTCAAATCAAAAGGTAAAAAAAAATTCATATAATTGAACATTTTTGCACCAAGGTCGGCAATTGCAGCGCAATCCGGCGATGGCGTTCAGTGACCCTCGCGTGCTCATGATTCTGCGGTCACGGTCCCTTAACTAGGTAGCGGACTAGCGGATACAGTGTTCCAACGGTTACAAACGATCACAATCGCGTAATTACAGGCTGTTTTGTTCGTGTTGATAAAGAACGTAAATTTAAACTAAAATTATGACTCTGACTACCTAGGTTGTAGACAAAACAGATCACAAAGGACGCTTAAAAATTAAGCACCTTTATAGTTAGTAACCAACTAAAACCACTTTACTATAATTAAACTGCAATATACTTTATTATACTCAAAACAACTAATTTTAATGTTACTATCTTTAGAGCAATCAGTTTACAAGACAGGTAACAAAGGTGATAAAATAAAAATAATGATTATCTGTGCTACTCCTACAAGCATACGGAAAATATATTGAACTGGCTGTTGCCCGCGGCTTGTGATAAATTAAATTAAATTAAAAGTTTTATTTATTTCTCTTACATAATTTAATTTATTTGTTATTATTGTTATTATATTATTGTTATATTATATTGTTATATTATTGTTATTTATTTATTATTTGTTTAATTTATTTAATTTGCTTGTGTTATTCCAGACTATAATCTATCCCTGTACCAAATTTTAGCCAGATCCGTTCATCCGTTGGAGCGTGATTGAGTAACATACAATCAAACATCCAAACTTACAAACATCTTCACAAACTTTCACATTTATAATATTACTAGGATAGTAGGAAGTAGGATAAAAATTTGCATAGGAGTAATAATCACATTTATCGAATTGTACCTACTCCTTTGATAATGATGAGCATGATCACCAAATCTCCCTAAACTAGCGGCACGCTGTGATGGCCGTTTTGACATATGTCCGCTCATGAAGTTTCGTAAAAATAAATACTAAGTTTGAAGGAGTAAATTTCTGTTCTTTCTTGTCAATAGTGAGGTGCAGTGTACTAATTTACGACACAACTTGGCATTTATGTTTTTCGAAATTCGAAATTTGAAAAATGAATTACATATCCAAAAACTATAGATGTGACTCGCATTTGATTTGATTTTTTTCTATTTTAAATTGACATTTCACATCACTATTTTAACGTGTCAAAACGGCCATTATAGCGTGTCGCTAGTACAGGAAAGATTAGTGACGTGTGACGCGTAAAGTAGCTAATTTTACAAGCGTATAAGCCCACTGGTAACCAATTTCCATCGAAGGACCGTATGTTTCTTTGCCGACATAGTGTAAAAGAGGTACCTAGTTACCGGTGACGAACAAAAGTACTTAATCAATAAAACATATGTGTCTTGCACTCATATAAATCGTAATATATTCCAACCTTCGATTGTCTGTGCTCGGTACCTACTCTGTATTCAACTCTTTTATTTATCGCTTAAATAAACTGTCGTATCATGCTACTTTCGAGAATTTTTTATGTGGTCACGGGATTGATGTTGATCTAAAAAAAATGAGAGGTGGTAAGTTAAGACAGAAGTTAGACATTTTCCTGTTTAAAAAACAGACATTACCATTAAATAAAACATTAAAATAACACTTACGTTAAGAATGACCTATATTTTATGTACTTATATAGATACAGTAAATATTAAGTCATCGAGTCATACCGAGACGGCAGCAGTCAGGCAAATTTTGGGAAGTGGAACCATACATACATATATACATACATATATATATATATATATATATATATAAACTTTTTGACCAGTGGTCATTTCGGATTCAGGGGGTCATAACTAGACCTACTATGAAGAATTTTTTTTTAAATTCGACAGTAGTCAAGAAACCAATAGGTAGATCGATTTCATCGAAATCTACCTAAAATATTTTGTAAGTCTTAGTTATATAAAGTAGTCCACCTGTACATTTCATACTATTATAATATTGAAATACACCCTGTAACGGAAAGATAAAATATAATTACTAACATTCTTTGTTTACAAAACAGGCATCTGTGGTTATCTCGTAATAAGTATGTGCAAAGTCCAGTTTGATGTTGTGAATCATGTAAAATCAACACGTTCCGCTACCTTAAACTATGATTCGTTAGGCTATAGTGCCAGTGCACCAAATCATTTACGGTAGAAACACGTCAAAGCGCTGTAGCATGCAATGGTTTTGGATTAAAATAGAAAATTAAACGATGATGTTCCAGCAGTTATAACACAGTTCAACAATGTTTTGTATATAGCCCAAGGGAAAACCTTTGGTGACGATTTTTGCAAGCTCTAAACTTTTAGAGGAGAGCTAACTTCAAAATTAAAGGTTAGAGGCCTTTCTCAAAGATAAAAAAGTAGAGTGCGGCGTACCTGAACTTGAACTGTGTTATAACTGCTGGAACATAATCGTTTAATTTTCTATTTTAATCCAAAACCATTGCATGCTACAGCGCTTTGACGTGTTTCTACCGTAAATGGTTTCAGACTTAAGTCTGCATCCAAGAACAAAGAAACTTTCTATATTTGTTGGTTCAACTTACGTAGTTTCTGCTGCTGTTGTGCTGTAAACATTTCATCTACAAGTCCAAACATAATGAAAAAATTGCAACAAAAGCACATAATAGATAATAGTACTGAACAAATGAAAAAATGATACCGACCCAAATTTTTGACTCACAACCAAAAAGTCTATTGCGCTTTCGTAGATTTGTAAAAGGCTTATGATAGAGTGATGAGGAATGAATTGTGGTCAACATTATCTATAAATGGGTTGAGCGGTGGCTTGATACGAGCACTGAGATCTCTATATGAGGGTTCCAGTGCTTGTGTCAGGATAAACGGAGCTTGCACAGACTGGTTTAACATCGAAAAAGGTGTTGGACAGGGATGTGTGGCATCGCCGGGACTGTTTAACTTATTTATAGACGATTGATTGAAAGAACTGAAAGAGAGTGCGTATGGATTAAGAATGAATGACTTGACCGTCAAATGCCTCCTGTACGCTGATGATCAAGTAATATTGGCATCATCGGAACAGGAGTTGCAGGCGTTGGTTAATATTATGCATGGGGCCTTAAGAAATAAAAAATAATAATAGTATTTTTAATTATAATAGTTTATTTGCCAAAAAGGGATACAGATCACTTAATATATTTAAACATCATTATAAGTACTAGATTAAGGTATGTTTACATAATAGAGTAAATATATACTTGTAGTGACTCAATATAATATAACAATATCTGTAGTTGTTTAAATCTGTATGAGTATGTGACCCTGCCTCTTAAACTAGGTTAACCTGTATCTTAAGAGACAGTTCAGCCAAAAAAATTATAGTATAACTAACTTAAAACAAATACGGGATACAACGGTGTCGATCCATCCATAGAGATATGCTCTGTATGCTGGTGACTCTGGTGAATAGTGTGTTTGTTGTGAGTCGTGTGTGTGTGTGTGTATGTGTATTATGCGATGAAAGTAATTAAGAATTCCGTATAGGCATAGTCCTTTTCTAGCAACCACTCTGTTACTTTTAGTTTAATTTGGTGCGAGTTGAGATCAACGATGAGTAGCTGTTTGTGAACTTTTCGATACAAATGAGTGCTTAAGGTGTAGTATTGGTGTGTGGAAAAAGTTGTTTTGTGGTGGATACTTGGAAGACGAAATGACCTCTTTTTCAAGTAAAATGTATAAAGTAAATGTAAGTAAGACGAAAGTGATGATTTTTGAAAGAGAAGAAACCATGACAAATTGTAGAATTCTGATTAAAGGAGAAACAGTGGAACAAGTGAAAGAGTTTGTATACTTGGGTTCAAAGTTTACGAGTAATGGAAAGTATGACTGTGATATTGAGCGAAGAGTTTTGGCTGGTAATCAAGTGAATGGGGCCCTGCATAATTTTATGAGCAGCCAGAAAGTATCTAAAGAGGCACGACTGGCTGTGCATAGAGGAGTACTCGTCCCCACACTTATGTATGGCAGTGAATGTTGGGTGTGGCAGAAGGAACATGAGAGTAAACTGAAAGCTGTTGAAATGAGAAGTCTGAGAAGTATAGCTGCAGTGACCCTGATGGACCGAGTGAGGAATAGCGTGATAAGGGAACGTTGTGGTATGGCAGAAGATGTAGTGACCAAGATAGAGAAAGGGATGCTTAGATGGTTCGGTCATGTAGAGAGGATGGATGAAAGGAGATTAACGAAACAGATTTATGAGGCGAGGTCTACTGATCAACCCTTTAAAGGTCGACCTAGGTGTACGTATGCGTATCAGATCGACGACGTTTTGAAGAAGGGCCAGGTCAGAAGTACCCGTAACCGTCGTGCATGTATAAAAACCATTATGAAAATGGAAGAAGCGAAAGGCGTATGCCAAGATCGTAACAAGTAGAAAGATGTTGTCTCTGCCTACCCCTATGGGTAAAAGACGGTGACTATATGTATGTATGTATGTACTGAACAAAGTGAAACCGATCCCGATCCGAACCGGTTCCGCCTTAGAATCAAGTTATTTTGGTTACCTTATCAGCTGAATTTATTTCTTGAATGTCTCCCAGCATTAAACACTCGAGACGGCATGAGGTTTTGGTCGAAGACAACTCTAAAATATCAAAGATCATGAAAATCTGTCCACCCGTTCTTGAGTTTATTTAGTTGAATAATATTGTTACAACGATCGTCGATATCTCGGAAACTACTGATCGAATCTTCTAGAAATTAAAACGCATTGTTAATGTCGAAGTACTCTATCGATCCGTTTAGAAAAATCCAGAAAAGTCAATACAAAATCACACACCCTTTTTAATGCCTATACCTACTTTACCTACAAATAGCGATAACAAGGGCATTCACCTCTATCGTCGGCACGACTGTGTAGGTACTTATTTTCTCGAACGCCCCAGTAAATACCTACTATTCTCGAACGCTCTAGTATATTCTACCCCGCTTATTAAGAGCTATAAAAGGACGCCCGGCTATCGACACGAGTCAGTTAATTTTCGAAAGCGAAAGTGAACACATCTTACCGAAGTGAACCAAGAGAGTTATACCTGCGACTTAAGCAACGATTGTGGACTACTGTGAACTGCTGAGCGACTGGAACTGTTGAAGAGTACTGTGTGTGCTAGTTATTTAGTTGTCTAGTTTGTGGTGAGCGAATAAACCTCTTTGTTGTGTAAACGGCATTTAATTTGTACCCCGCGCACGTAACAACTGGTGTCAGAAGTGCGATGCCGTTATTACCACGTGAAGACGAAGGGCGTACTCCACGGACCAGACGTCAAGTGGAAATGGATGCTGCACGTCAACGGAGCCTTGAAGAGGAAGGGCGTCAGGCCGATCCTGCTATCTCAGCGGTAACTACGGCAGCACCAGATGGAACCTCGTCCGATATCAACATGATGACGCTATTGGCTTCTATACAGCAGATGATGCAGGCCAACCAAGAGGCTAGTCGACAGACGATGCAAGCCTCCTTGCAAGAAATGCAGGCCAACCAAGATGCTAGTCGACAGACGATGCAAGCCTCCTTGCAAGAAATGCATTCCAACCAAGATGCTAGTCGACAGACGATGCAGGCCTCCATGCAAGAGATGATACAGGCCAACCAGGAAGCTGTCATGGGTAAAATCGATGCAGGCATCCATGCACTGGGAGATAAAGTGAAGAACCTCGAAGACGGCTTGCAAATGCTGAGTAAGGAAGTGGCTTCGAAGACTGGGACCATTGACGACTGCTTGCAAATGCTCAGTAAGGAAGTGGCTTTGAAGACTGGGACCATGGACGGCCGCTTACAAGAGCTCGAAAGAGAGATTGTCAGGCTAAAAACCTGCGGACCTGTTGCCGTGACCCCACCATTAGTAGCGAAGTTCGACCTACCACACTTCGATGGAACTTCCTCGTGGGCAGCCTTCAAGTACCAATTTGAGATATTGGCAAAAACTAAAGCCTGGAGCAACGAGGAGTCCTTTATGGCCTTGACACTTGGATTACGAGGAGATGCCTTAGTAATACTGGAAACCCTGCCGCCTGAAAGTAGGACATTGGAGTCTCTGATGGAAGCATTAGACACACGCTATGGTGACAGGCACCTGGAGAAGGTCTACCGAGCGCAGGTATGGGAGAGGAAACAGAAAGCTGGTGAAAGCCTCCAGGAATGGGCTGTAGCGGTTGAAAGGCTCGTCCGTCGAGCCTACTCATCGACACCCGTGATGATCGAGCCCACTGTACTGGAGGCCTTCCTAAACGGTATACGGGACGCAGAAGTGAGAACTAGTGTACAGTTGTGTCACCACCAGACCTTAAAAGAAGCACTGGCTTATGCCCTTGAGGTGGAAACCGTACGGCAGAACGCCGGGATAAGTAAGGTCAGGGAAGTTAAGGAGGTAGTTGCAGAGGCGAGGAAGCCGCGGTATGTCCCAACGTGTTATTCCTGTAGAAGAAGGGGCCATATCCAGTTAGAGTGCCCTTCGAGGAAACGGAGGAGGGTCACGGACTCATGGACCCAAGTGGAACATGGAGTCAGGGAGGTCAAGGAAGTATTTGCAGAGGAGAGGAAACCGTGGTATGTCCCAACGTGTCATTTCTGTAGAGGAAGGGGCCATATCCAGTTAGAGTGTCCTTCTAGGAAACGGAGAAGGGTCACGGACTCCTGGACCCAAGTGGATCAAGATGTTCCGTTAAAACTAAATGTCGCCAGGGCCGCAGGGCGTGCGCTGGCTGGTCGATATGAGGCCCCAACCATCACTACAACTCAAGTTGGCAATGCTGATGCTTTGTCACGAAGGCCGTGTGTCGAAGATCGCAAGCATTGTCGGAGGAACGAAGCCCGAGAAGAGATTAAAGTCACAAAGGTGAATGGACTTGACGACGAATGGAGTGGACGCAGTATGAAGAAGGCGCAAGAAGATGATGATGATCTACAACCTATACTGCACTGGAAACAACTTGGAAGCAAACCCCGATGGAGTGATGTATCTGCTTACAGTTCAACTACCAAAAGCTATTGGGCCCAGTGGGACAGCTTAGCACTGGTAGAGGATATCCTGTATAGGAAATGGGAGTCTAACGACGGTAAGGAAGTAACCATGCAAGTAGTGGTACCACGAAGCAAGGTGGCCCCACTCTTACGGCACATCCACGATGGTGTTTCTGGCGGGCATCTCGGAGTCAAGAAAACCCTGGTTAAAGTGCGACAGCGGTTTTACTGGCTTCGTTGTCGGGAAGATGTCGAGGATTGGTGCCGTAGATGCACTGCATGTGCTTCGGTTAAAGGACCGCCGACAAGAAGCAAAGGAAAATTGAAGCTGTACAACGTTGGAGCACCGTGGGAACGTATCGCCATTGATGTTGCTGGACCTTTTCCAACGACTGATGAGGGTAACAAATACATCGTAGTAGTGCAAGACTACTTCACTAAGTGGCCGGAAGTATTTGCGACACCCAACCAGGAAGCAGTCACTGTAGCCAAGAAACTGGTTCAGGAAGTAGTCAGTCGATACGGCGCACCTATGGAGATCCACTCCGACCAAGGACGGAACTTCGAGTCTGCTCTGTTTCAAGAAATGTGCAAACTCCTCGGTATAAACAAGACCCGTACGACTCCAGCGCACCCGCAGTCAGACGGAATGGTCGAGAGGTTTAACCAGACGTTGGAAAATCACTTGGCTAAAGTTGTCGACGAACACCAAAGAGATTGGGACCAGTACATCCCACTGTTCCTGATGTCCTATCGATCTGCGGTGCATGACAGTACGGGACACACCCCAGCTAAAGTAAATTTTGGTCGAGAGATAAGGCTACCAGTGGATGCAATAACCGGCACGCCACCCGAAAGTCCTAAGCCCGTAACGGATTACGTGAGTGAACTTCAAAACCGGCTGGTCGAGGTGCACAGAATGGTACGGGAAAACAATTTGAAGACAGGTATAAGGATGAAAACCCGGTACGATAGAAATGCAAACACCAACGGTTTTGAAGAAGGAACACTGGTATGGTTTCACAATCCGCTACGCAGAAAAGGAAAATCTCCAAAACTTCAAGCTCGCTGGGAAGGACCCTATACGGTTGTTACAAAAATCAATGACATCACCTACCGCATTAAGAAGGGGCTTAGGGGAAAACCAAAGGTAGTCCATGTGGATAGGTTGACGCGATATCATGGAACAAATGATGCTCGGGACGAGCATGATTAAGAGGGGGGTAATGTTACAACGATCGTCGATATCTCGGAAACTACTGATCGAATCTTCTAGAAATTAAAACGCATTGTTAATGTCGAAGTACTCTATCGATCCGTTTAGAAAAATCCAGAAAAGTCAATACAAAATCACACACCCTTTTTAATGCCTATACCTACTTTACCTACAAATAGCGATAACAAGGGCATTCACCTCTATCGTCGGCACGACTGTGTAGGTACTTATTTTCTCGAACGCCCCAGTAAATACCTACTATTCTCGAACGCTCTAGTATATTCTACCCCGCTTATTAAGAGCTATAAAAGGACGCCCGGCTATCGACACGAGTCAGTTAATTTTCGAAAGCGAAAGTGAACACATCTTACCGAAGTGAACCAAGAGAGTTATACCTGCGACTTAAGCAACGATTGTGGACTACTGTGAACTGCTGAGCGACTGGAACTGTTGAAGAGTACTGTGTGTGCTAGTTATTTAGTTGTCTAGTTTGTGGTGAGCGAATAAACCTCTTTGTTGTGTAAACGGCATTTAATTTGTACCCCGCGCACGTAACAATATTATAAATTATGGATATAAAATATTATCATTACTCTTACTTATCATTACTGTGAATGCCGCACTCGGTACTATTCATATTCAAAGACAATTAACTTCAAACTCGTAACCAAAAATCGCTTATATCTCAAAAATAACAGGACCAATCTTCGTTCTAAGTGTTTTTAATTTCTTTAGATTTTCCTACCGTATCTACTCATAGGCTTGAAAAGTTATTTGTCATCATACTTGTGTGATGTATGGTTACTATAATAAGTCATCTCTTATTTTTTATTTCGTTATTCCATTAGGTATTCATTTCACATCTCTTAAGTTTCATCTATATCATTGGTACGAGTATAATACCCATAGTTTTCATTGTTTAAGTATGTTGTGATGTGTACGGACACCCGAAAAAGTCAACATTATAAGGGTTGTTTTCCTATGAAACCCTTAAAATGCATACATGCATATCCATCTCTTGATGCGCCAGATACATGAAGATGTTCATCGGCTGACAATACAAGGTTATTATTACTGCCATTTTTCTGCGATGCTTATGTATTAGCCCAGCGGAGATTTCACCATGGCCCATTCTAAAGGTAGGTATGGTTTATTAATTCAATTTCAGTCACGATGCTGGTCATCGTTAGATGCTAAATACGAATACATAATTAATTAGGCAATTAATATTTATGTCCTCATCGACATCTTAGCGTTGTTACCGTTGCATTGTAGGCTTTCACTTCGCCTACTCCTTCTACTCCTTTTGATTTGGCTCATACTGTTTTATGGTGACGGCTGCCGTCCCTACACTGAAAAAAAAGCCTGCGCCAGAGCCTCGTTCATTAATCAGCAGGTGTGCCGGCTTGCAAGTGAAGTTGGTTTGGCTCCAAAGGTCTTGGTAGGTCATCATACACAGTTAATATTTATGTGTTTTTAAATATAAGACAATGCTATATTTTAAGTGAAAACTTCTTTAGGCACTAATTTTTAAACTTTCGCGTTCCATGATTTACAACAATTTAACGTGGTCACAGGCTGACTGATTCAACCTGTGACCACGGCCAGTGTAACCTGGTCGAAACGTCAGGCAATCCAAAGGTATGTATATACCTATACATGGTCGCGTTAAGTCCAGTTAAATTATTGTAAATATTCTTTAGGCACGTCGAGCACTTGAGCAGTTTTTGGGTGAACCAAAATCATGGAACGCGCGTTTTTTTTAAATCGTTGCCGGCAAGTGAGAGGAGGGAGTGAGGTAGGTGGTAGGGAGTGAGGGGACTGGAGTTAGTGAGTGAAGGAGAAAGTGAGTGGAGGGAGGGAGAGATGGCCGTCGGGATGGAGGGAGGGAAATAGGTATTCAGAGAGGGAGGGATAGATTGGTGCGAGATGGACTAAAGCTCAGGAAAGGCTTAGGCTTCCTTTTATCACGAAAAAATGGCTGAAAGGGGTTCAAATAGGGTATGAAAGTTTGTATAAAAGCTCATCATTTTCGAAGATAACGCCATGAAGCTTTGTATTATATAAAGGCACTTGATAATAAATAAAAACACCATACTTAGAGCGTGATTGAAATTTTGACCCGTGTGGGAATGAATTAGGAGATGATATTATGTTTGCTCGCGATAACCGGCGTCCACGCAGGCAGAGCCGCGGGTAACAGCTAGTAAATTTTATATTGGGATTAGTTGGGATGCTAGATGTTGGAAGACTTATGAGCTCCAGGTCTCAGCTGTCCCTTATATGCTGACCGTCATCACGTGACCTCTTCACTTCGCGTGATTCGCGCGTGACGCGCTCTTTGGTATTCACTGGCATCTATACATTTATAATTACCTAGTTGTCCTTCAAACTTGAAATTTTGACAATTGATGCCTTTTTTGTTGCAAGTAGCTATTAAAAAAGGTTTTTTGGAAATTTCAACCCTAAGGGGGTAAAAAAAGGGATGAACGGTTGTATAGAAATTATAATCATCATTTTCAAAGTAAGAAGCACGAAATTTCTTGTACCTACCTGCTTCTGGTTAGAAAGAAGTACATACTTCAAGAAGTAAATACCCATGCACGTATTTATGTGTACATACACATAAATACGTGCAATTTATGTGTACATACACATAAATACGTGCATGGGTATTTTTTTTAATTTTTACTTAGGTACTAAAGAGTGGTCAGGGTTCATTCGGCCGAATCCTGTGAGGTATGTCTCACAGTCGAGACATCTTTGATAATATTATATCTAGATATGTACCTACGTCCCAGATTCGATTCAAATCCCAATATATCTAATGTCAGTAGCAGCACTTATCCACGGCTATATCGGCTCAAAGGTAAGTTACTAAAATAAATCCAAATAAATATTAGTAACTAGCTGACCCGGCAGACTTCGTACTGCCTCAATCGATAACAATTTCCATGTTTATTCACCTTTTAAACCTTCTCTGGACTTCCACAAATAATTCAAGACCAAAATTAGTCAAATCGGTCCAGCCGTTCTCGAGTTTTAGCGAGACTAACGAACAGCAATTCATTTTTATATATAAAGATTGTTTAACGAATGCACAATAAAATATCTGACATGAATAACATATCTACAGGATACGAACATACAACAATAAAATAATAATTCGCTTTCGATTGATTGGCAATAGTAATTTATAGATGGGAAGTAGATAAATGTAATTTCCGTTGATTTATTTAAGATGTCTTTGTAATGAATAAATATCAGGGTGGGACATTTTCTGAAAATGAAACCTAGCTAGATCAATTTTTCGCT